>OV656866.1:14793021-15530509 GCA_927399465.1 Sarcophaga caerulescens | reverse complement strand
TACCTATTATTTTCTTACATTTTCGATTTCTTTTCAAACATTTCCATTACATGACATTTACATGGCATTTACGTCAGTCAACACATACATAAATTACACATAATAATTAATATAAAAAAAATACAATAAAAAAAGAAAACAAATAAACATCTTATCATATATAATTATAATCAATCATTGAAAGAATTAAATTAGCTTATCATATGCATATATACACTTGGTTGCAAAACTCTACATACAATACGATAACGATTGAATGCCAAAGAAGTTTCTGTATTCATCACAATTTCCAGAACTCATTATCATCGAACAATTATGGGCTTTTTTTTAAATTGTAGATCATGTATAAGGGGACTGTAACTATTTTCCATTTGAAACAGATTCGAAAGTAAAAAGGGAAAAAGGAATTCGAAAGAATGTTAAAGAAGTTTTTTCTTTTTAGCTATAAAATCGTCTTTCTAACGACTAAATAGTTTAAAGTTTGATTTTTTAACTACATATTTAATAACAAGTCTTACTACAGTTCTCAAAATGTCAGACAAATTTCATAATTTTTCTAATTTTTGTAAAGAAAAGTTGCCTTTAATCTCTAATAAAAATTTCAATTTTTGACTCACATTTAAGTTGTATGCAAAACTTTGCAACTGAGTGTATAAATTATTTATATTTATTGTATTTATAATAAAATTCCTTAAAATATTCACCCTTATTCTGGTTGTCGTCGTCGTCGTCGCCGTCGCCGTCGTTACCAAAAATGATGTCGATTAAATCAGAGTCGACACAACACAATATGGACGGCGTATTGACTCACAGATTACCAAATGTGTGTCGACAGTCATCTATAACTGTCAATAACGACAAACAGAATACCAATTTTAAACTGTCGACGCAAGACGACGTCGACGACGACAACCAGAATAAAGGTGATTATTCTTAAAAATAAATTTTAATGCGATTCATTTGTACATTTTGAACTCATCAAAATTTCAACTCTTTTTTTTTTCTATATTCTTTTTCCCTTTCAAAACATATTTTTTTCATGCGCCAACTAATTGGGTGATGTGTAAATATATATATATAAAAAACAACAACAACATTTTTCATTAAAAAAATTAATCCATCATTGTAACACTTTATTACATCGATTCAATCAACCATTGTCTGTGCTAACCAACCAATCATTGTGCACTTTTCCAATTAAACAAACAATCAATCGTTGTGCTATTAATTCAATGAACTAATCAATCAATCAATCAATGAACACACTCGTTGTTACATTTTTATGCTTAAATGCTTAAACAAACAATTAACAATCAACCAATCAACCAACCAACCAACAACACGCATCATTTCAATGAATAAAATTGTTAAATTAACGCACATACTTTATAAAGACAATTATATTAATGAAGTTCTCAATGAAACAGCCGAGGAAAATCCACAAAATAAACTCACCGAAGTAACAGTTGTCGGGGCGAATGATGACTGGGATGATGGTCTTACATTCACGGCGAAATCATCACGTAAGTATTGCATTTGTTTTGTTTGTATTTTGAAAAAAATATTCTTAAGTTTTCTAAAATTAAGTTTTTTTTGTTTTTAAACAATTTTGTAATTGAGTATCCATTGATTTTGTTTAAGTTTTAAAGATTTCTCTTCATGATGACGTATGTTTTATTTGGTTTATGTTTGAGTTTTAAATATATTTTTTTTTCGTTTTTCTTTTGTTTAAATGATTTTCAATTTAACACGTTTAACGTTTTCATTAAAGTTTAAAACAAAATTGTTTGCAATAAAATGGTTTTGAAAACCGTAATAAGTTCAAATATAAGTGGTCCTTCGAATTTAAATGATTTTTTGATTGACAGTAAATATGTTATAGATATTTTGGAATAACTACCAAACCCTGATTAACCGGTCTTGTTAATTAATATCAAAGCTTTGCATGAATCTCCTTGAATTCGATATCTTATAATGATAAGTAGCTGCGTTGTACTGTTGATAAGGTTGACTCAAATGAGAGAAACTATAGTAAATATAGTAAGCAAAGTCTCTCTCTATGAAGTCGCCGTCGTCTAGTAGGTAGTGTGTTGGCTTATTAGACGTAAAGCCAGGGTTCGAGCCACAGGCCAGACATCAAAACAAAATACAAAAAGTATTTCTTCGGCGAATTCCTCTCAGCAGATTTCTGGCAAAAACTCTGAGAGTAAAATTGCCATGAAAAGTTTCTCAAAAAAAAAAAAATCTGTCGTTCGGAGTCGACTTTAAACTGTAGGTCCCGCCACTTATGTATAAAATTAACACACACAACATAAGTGGTGTGAGAAACTAGTCAATAATCCTGACTGAAGGGTTGTAATGACCAATTATGTATGTAAGTCTCTCCGCCTGCTATCCACTTAATCTAATTTAAGTAGTTTGAAGATTAATACGCTTCTATCCAATTTAGGCCAGATGAGTTTGGCCATAAGGTCAGAGTTTGCCTTAATATTGTGTTTAGATATGTTCCGATTGTGTTCTCTTCTGGCCAAAACTGTGAGAGTAAAAAAAAATTGCCTTAAGAAATGTCTCAAAAATTTGTGGTTCGAATTCGACCCTCCACTCATGTATAAAATTAACATACACAATATGAGTGGTGTGAGAAGCTAGGTCGTAATCCTAACTAAAGGCTATTAACCAATTAAGTAAGTAAGTACCATATATAGAAGGACCATTTTATATGTGTTTTTAAAAAATTTCTAAGGTTCGAAGGTCTATTTTTTTTTAACTTTAAACTTTTGTGAAAACGTTGCCTACATGTCAACAAGAAAACACTCTTTGGCTCTCTCTCTCTCTCTCTCCGTATCTTTATGAAATACACACACTGTATAACTTTGAACTCAACATGTTTTTTGAAATATTGAAACACATTCAGAAAGTATTCTTACAATTACAAATTTCCAAAGCAAAGTTTTTCTGTTTGAATTTGTATTCTTGTCTCCCTGATTTTACCTTGAATTTATTTGTTTATGTTTTTAATTTTGTATTTAAGAAAAAAAGATGAAAATATTTCCAACAAAAATGCCATAGTTTTTCTTTTAAGTTTTATGTATGTAAACTTTTCATAATTAATTTTTTTTTTCAATTCCATAAAAAACTTAAAATATTGAACTCCGTTGAGCAATTTTTTAATTTTCTTAGAAAATTTATGATATAAAAAGAAAAGACTCAGAGTTGTAAATTTATGGAGTAGTTTTTCATAACAGATTAAAATTTATGGTTTTTAATTTATTAGTTAAAAAAATATTTTTAATTTAATTTTTTTTTATTGTTTTATTGTTTTTTTTTTCACTGAAACGAAAGCGTATTTTAAGCTAAAGTAATCGAATTTTTAATAAATTTCCCTTTATTTTTATTTATTTGTTTGTATTTATTCCTCTATTTAAACAAAATATTTCTTAAAAAAAAAAAAAAAAAAACAAAAATAATAATAAAATATAACGTATTGCTATAATAATTGTTAAAATCTATACACTTATTTTACCTTATATTTTCTAAAACAAAATTTAATGTAAAAAATACAAAAAAAAAAAAAAAAATAATTGGAAAAACAAAACTAAAAATGTGGATAAAAAATATATAAAAAAAAAATTAAAAATTAAAAACAAAAACCAGCGGATTCGGATCGTGCCAATAATAATTCATTAATTGCTCACATACAAAATCTACCCGGTTTTGATGCTTCTAAAGCTCGTATTGTACAACATTATGCAGCACCATCGTCACAGCACAGTACCAGTGAAAGTCCGGAAAAACTTATTTCGCCCGATGATCCGCCGATTGGGCCCACAGCGGCCGAACTCATATTACCCTGGCGCAGGGATCGTTCCTATCAAAGCATTGGTAATGCCGCTGCATCCCAATAATAACAGAAATAATTATAAAAAAAAAAATCAAATCAAAGCAACAGAAACACAATATAATTTAAAATTTAGTTCTTCTTTCTATATATCGCCATTATTGTTTTAATAAAAAATATATTCTCATTAGAGCCGTATTTTATTAGTTTTGCCACAAACAAATAGTGTATACAGCAACCATACTCATCCATCTGTCTCTCTTTTTTATAATTTATTTGATTTGATTCGATTCGATTTACAATTCCCATAAAGTTCATTTATTTTTACATCAAAAACTCGATTTGAGAAAGGTTTCGATTTTTTTTTTAGAACAAATGTTTTAGAGGCTTTAGAGATCCCTTTTCTATGAACATGCGAATCATGCATTATTATTATTTTAAATTTATGTTTTTAACTTTCATTAAAACAGATTTTTTTTTGTAAAATAAAATTGTTTTCATTTTTTTCCTTTTTCCTCTATAATTGGGCTTTTAGGTCACAACAATTGAATTAAAACAAATTATTTTAATCTTTTTTTTTTCATCCGACGTTTCGTTGGATAATCCCAACTTCTTCAGGGATGTCGTTTTATTGTTTTCCGTTCATGTTCATGTCCTTCCTAGTAATAGAAAATCTGAAACATAGTCTCATAATTCTATTCATCACATACTCATCGAACCAGAAGAATTTGGGCACAGACAATTTCTCGGCATCTAGTGTGTCTGATAAAAAGTTGTTAATATCGACTATTTCAAAAGATGATCTTTTAGACTTTATAAAGATTAGGTCGCTGACGGAGATCTGGAACAGATCCCAGCCGGACTATTGCAGGGTATGTTGCGATGAGGAGGAGTTAGAGACTATCGAACACCTCCTCTGTAACTGCCCAGCCCTTGGTAGGTTGAGGTTGAGGACCCTTGGCAGAGCCTTCTTTGACAGCTTGAGTTCTGTGTCGAGAGCCGACATCAAGGCTCTCCACAGATTCATTAGCAGTTTGAGCTGGTTGAGAGGTGCTAGGGCTTCATAAGTGTAGTCGCGCGCTCAACCCTTGTTTGTGTCTGTTTCTTTCTGTGTGATTCCCATCCTCCCCTTACCCTTATGCCCTCCTTTCATCCTATTCCCTCTATTTCCTTCCCTCTCCAAGGACGTTGTACAATGGGTCAATTTCGACCTCCGGGTATTGTACTTGTCTTAACGGACAAGTACACGTCCTCTAACCTTATAAATAAATAGCATTGTTATGCCAATTTATTCCGTATGTATATAAACTCATTTTAATTTTAATCGCTGCAGAATAGAGCAATACACAATTCGTTTACCTGTCTTTCGAATTCGAATGCGAAAAATTTTAATTAAAAAAAAAATTAATTTTTTTGCTATTGTTTTATGAAAACTTTTTATGTAAATACAGTAGGACCTTGATTATCCGTGATTCGATTATCCGGCAACATCAATTATCCGGGATGGAAAAAGAAAATTTTTTGCATCGACTTAATTTTATTTTGGATCGAACTAAAATTTTTCTGCATCGTTTAACCGTGATTACCTCTATTATCCGTGATTATAAGCAAAAATTTTTTTCTATTATTTTGGACAAACAAGCGAAAAAGGGGAATTCCCTCTTTAGTATACGAAATCCTTATCTACTGTTCACTGTATTCTGACAAAATTATTTTTTTTTTCTATTTTTGAAACATGTATGTACCTATGTATATAAAATCCTTGAATTATTTAGTTTTTATATAAATATGTACATATTCATTTATTAATTAATAAAAATATCTATTAAAAAATTAGCCAAAATTGGTACTCAATTAACCGGGAAAATCGATTATACAGAATGCTTCCGGTCCCAACCATCACGGAAAATCGAGGTACACGGTGCGACAGTGAAAATACACCCGAGCATCTACATAGTCTAAGTTATTCACTAGGTTGAGTAGAACTCAAAAATACTTTTTTGATTTTTCTCGAACCCTCCAAACTTGTTTTATTTGACAAAAACGGTTTTTTTTTTTATCTTTTCACACAAAATTATTGACTACCCAAATATGTTTGAACCTATTTTAAAAATCCAAAGTTTTTTTAGAAAGTGGAGAGATTAGCCTTTAAAACGGTATACATAAACGTTTTATCCAAACTTATATGTTATGTGTTTTGATGGGGTAAACTTGGAAAATATAATTTTTTTCTTGTTTTTTCAAGTTTAGCTATCCTAATTGCAAAATTTAATTAAAAAATATAAAATAAGTGATGACATTCTGAAAGTACATTATCTTGTGAAGAGATTGACACTTCGTTTGATCAAATCGGACAAAAATTACCGTAGTTAAAATTTAAATAGTATAACAGTCGTGTTATATTTTTATATGTATGTGATCTTACCAAAAGAGCTTTCAGTTCAAAAATTTTCAAAAGTTTTGATGGATTTTGATTGTTTGTCGCACAATGTGTCAATTTCACGTTTGCATGACTTCCAGAAGTCGGCTAATATTTGTGTTTTTTGCAAATATTATTATTTCTCTTTGCGCAATCATTGGCCAACTTCTGGTGGTGGCTCAAATCAAGATCCATCAAAAATTCTGAAAATTTTTTGAAATAAAAGTTCATTTGATGAGATGACATATATAAAAAATATAACATGACTGTTATACTATTTATATAATAACTACGGTAATTTTTGTCCGATTTGATCAAACTAAGTGCCAATCTCTTCACAAGATAATGTACTTTCAGAATGTCATCACTTATTTTATATTTTTTAATTAAATTTTTCTGAAAATTTTTTGAAATAAAAGTTCATTTGATGAGATGACATATATAAAAAATATAACACGACTGTTATACTATTTATATAATAACTACGGTAATTTTTGTCCGATTTGATCAAACTAAGTGCCAATCTCTTCACAAGATAATACACTTTCAGAATGTTATCACTTATTTCATATTGTTTAAGTAAAGTTTGCTACTATGAACGGACAAACTTGAAAAATATGAAAAAAATTCGCATTGTCCAAGTTTACCTCATCAAAACTCATAGTATATTAAGTCAAATAAAAGATGTATGTATACCGTTTTAAAGGTCCATCTCTCACCTTTCCTACAAGATTTAAATTTTGAAATCGTGTGTCAGAAATGTTTCAGTAATCCAGAAATTTGTGCGTAAAGTCCAAAAAAAAAAAAACGTTTTTTGTCAAATAAAAAAAGTTTGGAGTTGGTTAAGAATATTATCACTTATCCTATATTTTTTTATTAAAGTTTGCTACTATGAATGGACAAACATGAAAATTATGAAAAAAATTAGCATTTTCCAAGTTTACCTTATCAAAACTCATAGCATATTAAGTCGAATAATAGATATGTGTATACCGTATTAAAGGTCCATCTCTCCCCTTTCCAACAAGATTTAAATTTTGGAAATCGGGTCAGAAATGTTTGAGTAATATAGAAATTTGTGCGTAAAGTCTAAAAAAACCGTTTTTGTCAAATAAAAAAAGTTTGGAGGGTTCGAGAAATATAAAAAAAAATATTTTTGAGATCTACTCAACAAAACTCACAACCTACACTATGTCATTAGCCGGGGCGTATTTAATTTTTTTTTATTTTGTCGCATATTGTAATTATTAGGAAAATCAACTTGAGACAATGAGTTTTAATTTTTCCCTTTAATCAGCAACATAATCAAATCAAATAGATTCATAAAAAAAGAGAATAATTCCACGCATTATTTTAACTGCCATTATTAGATATGCCTTCTTTTAGATTTACATGATTAATATTTACATGGAAACAAAACAAATATTTCTCATCAGTGTTGTATTGTCATATTATTATTAATCAAATTTAGTATATGATTTATTAAAATTAATTAATTTAATATTATTTTATTTATTTGTTTCAACAATTGTAGTTAATGTAGGATGCTTTTAAGCCATGTCAAGAATAATTTTTTCATGTGGTGTCATATATTTAACATTTTTTTGTTTGTTTTGTTTTCTTTTAAATTTTATTTTCTTTTGTGATACTGATTGTATAATTTCTTAATTTTTCATTTCATTTAATTGATTTAATCAAAATGAAAAAGAAATTTTGATATTTAAAAATCAATGAGAAAACAATAGAAAAAACAAAAGAACAAAAAGAATTGAAAGCATGGCATTTTTGTGCATGAAAATGATTTGAATACAAAATTTTAAATGTTTAAGTTGAAAATTCCAATTGATTTTTATTGCACCTTAACGAAAATCGTTTCTAACACAAACAACAAAGAGTTATGCTTTGCTATCGAAGCGAATGTATATAAAAAAAAAACTATTCAAGATTCGAAAATTTAATTGGCATTTGAAGAAAAATTAAAGTCCATTATCAAAATCATATGAATGAAGCAGCTTTTGCAAATCATGAACATTTGAAACCATGAATGCTTAGTCATGTGTTACATTTATACTCTACAGAATTTGTACAAAAATCTTTGACTAATTATAAAGAGTATTGTAATACAAACCCCTTACATAGCAAGGAGTCCTAGGTTTCATAAAACCTACAAAGAAAAAATTACATTTTCTGGGCTGTTCGAATAACTTAACAGAAAATAACTTTAAAATACTTGCCTAGGTTTTGTCCAATAAATGAAGAACAGTTTACTTCTCTTACTCCTCTTTGCTGTCCTTGCGGAAGCCATTTGTCATATGTCCAAGACTAAAGCATTTTGCATCATTGCCCATAATGCAATGCGCAATAATGTCTCGCAACATTGTTCTCCTTTCAGTTTGAATAGACTTTCCAAGTGCCCTTTACTCAGCCTTGATGAGATTTTCTGCACCTTTCTTATCCGTACCCAATGCTTCTGCTGAGGAGTTGACTGAATCCATTACGACATTAGTAATTAAAAAGAGTCAGGGATTTATGGGGGTTCTCTATATAGAGAACTCACCATAGTGTTCGATGATTGTTCTACGTCTAATCAGTTTATCCAGTCTGCAGTTACCTGCAATACTACTATGCTCCCGTACCCATATGATGTGAATGTCGTATCGCTTTGTCATCTCACTGAGACATTTGCGGCAGTAATAAACCGTCTCATAGATTGTCATATTAAAACCCCAGCCGCCTAGCTATCAGCACGCTAATATCCTTCTCTCTGCTGTTCTTCTTAATGTCGTCCGCTTAATGCAAATAGAATCCAAACAAAAAGAATTTTCCAGGTTTATTTCGTTTCAGAGTCGTCTCTACAGCAAAACTGAATGAATATCTCAGTTCAGCTTCTCAAAAGATTTATTACATAACTCTGCCTCTCTATCATTCGCGCACTATTCGCGCTTTCATTCCACACAGTGTGGTACCCATATGTACATGGTTTCTATCAAAACAGGATCAATAGATCAGTTCAGTTTCTCAAAAGATTAATTATACAACTCTGGCCACTCTATCTCGCGGACTATTCGTGCTTTCATTCCACAGAGAGTGGTGCCCATATGTACATGGCTACCTATCAGTTATTAATCGCTGCCTTGTAATCCAAAACTATTCTAGTCTCTACGCTATGCACAGTTGGTTATTAAGCCAGTAAATATACTGTGAGCGTCAAAAGAAAGTGTACAATTCAAATAAAAAAATATACATAAATAAATTACCGTTAATTTTTTTTCAAATTATTTTATTGCCAGTTTTTAAAATTGAAACAAGAAGAAAGGAATTAGAAAATTTTGGAAATATTGTAAAATTTTTTCGGGCACTCTCCTTAAGTGGAAAACTTGAGTTGAGATTGTTAGAATTTTATCCATAGTGTACACTTTCTTTTGACGCTCACTGTATATTCCGTGATTGTCCTTTCTTCTATGAGAAGGATGTGGTTTCCAAATACTCACAATCTTTTATGACTGAATCCGTCCGACTAGCAGAATCTTACATGAATTAGTTTTAGTACCACATTTGCAATCCCGTCTATTCTGTGAAAATAAATTATTTTTTTACTCCTTCCCCTCTTTCCCCCGATTACTCCCACCCAGCACAATGTAATTTTTCCACACAGAAACACCATATCACTGCCACTTTTACATAAAAATACACCGTTTTTATTGCATGAATTTCTGTTTTATTTTTTCTCTCTCTCTCGTTTTTATTTTTGTATTGGAATTTCGTTTAATTGTTTATTAAAGAAAATAAATATTTTGAAATTTAAATTTTAATTTCAATTAATTATTAGTGATTGAGATCTAATGAAAATGATTCTTTAGCTTTATGTTGTTGTGTACCTATTTTTGCTTTTGCCTTCGCCATAAGATTTGAATTAATTCGTTTTCCTCCTTTTGTTATTTGTCTCGTTCACTAACCTTTCTTAGTAGCTGAGAATGCCATACCCGAAGAGGATAGAAATCTTGCACGGGATTCGGGTGATGAGAGACGTGTTGCCACCCCCACAGCTACGGAATCACAATTGCCGTGGAAACGCCAAGGCGATGAAATATCCGATGCTGTGCAACAAAATGAATTTCCAGCCTGGGCTTCAAATAAAGAATATTTGGCCTATAATTCACCAAGTGCTACATTTTTAGGTAACGTATGAATTTTATTTTTATTTCTTTATTTATTTTTTATTATTCTAAGTATTTAAAATATTAGAAGCTTGATTAGAGAAACGCTAGATGCGCTTGAATACTTTGAAATTGCAAAAAATTGGTTAAAAGAAATAATAATTGGATTGATTGAGAAAAGCACAATGTTCTTAATTTAATTGTAATGCTAAAATAATACAAGTACAGGGTGGGCCAAAAGTCACGAAGGGGTTTAATCGTTTAATCGTTCTTGGGAATCTCGTGGCTTTAGTTCTTGCACTAACTGCAGCTTGTATGGGAAAAGATGTAAATTTCCCTTTAATATTCTGCGTAAAGACCGCCGAGACATTTGCAGCTCAGCAGAGCGCCTTCGAGTTGATGTTTCAGGATTCTCCTCAACACTCTCCAGAACGCGTTGAATATTTGCTTCATTAATTACAGAATGTGGTCTTCCGCTTCGTGGAAGATCCCTTACTGAGCCTTGTTCCTGAAAACGTGTCACTAATTGATTCGGATGGTGAATTCCGCACATTAAAATGACGACGATAGGCTCGTTGAGTTTGAATTATTGATCGATGATGTTCAAAATAAAGTTCTATGATTTTGGTTCGCTGGATAACGTTTATTTTACAAGTCCTAAAAAGAAAAATAAAAAAAAAAAATTAAACTAGAAAAGTTATTAATTTTTCAAATCCCTTCGTGACTTTTGGCCTACCCTGTAGTACTGTGCACTGGAATCTCTCATAGATGCTGTATATTACCGAAATTATATTGAAGGAAACGTACGTATTTCTCACTTCGAAAGGTAGGCAGGTAGAGACTGCTCAACCAAAAAAGTTGAGACACACTTAGGCTATATAAGAGTCATTGTGATACCATTGCTGATCATTTTCCCAGAACCATTCGGTGCTTCTAATGAAGCTCCGTCAAGGCATTTATCTCTTCTTCTTACTATCTGGCAGACCTTACTATACGTCATATCAATTCCAAGTTAGTTGCTCCACAGTGAGATTCCCTATCTATAGGATCAAATGCTTTCTTATAGTCCATGAGGAGAATATTTTAAAGGAGATTGCTTCTCAACTGCCTGTTCAATTACTATGCTAAGGATATAATCTGATTGACATGTTATCTTCCACTCCTGAAGAGTAAACTAGAATGCTGTGAGACTGTATTTGAAAATAAAAATTTTTGTTAACGAACGAACGATCGACAAACTGCAGTGCCTGACCAGTGCACATTATTTAAGTCGCAGTAAATGGTTTTGACAATCCACAGTGGCCGATTATTTGTTATTAAAGATTTTAATGTCTCTTCATTGTGCTTTTTTCCAAAAAAAAAAATTTTAAAAATTATTTGAAAATTAGTCTTTGAAATAATAATGAAAACAATACCGCCTTAAAGCCTGTTATAAAATTCTTTGTGAGCAAAAGTAAATAAATATTTTTCTTCAAGCACTTACATACAACAACTATATTAATGCATGCTTAAATTAAAAAAATAAAAATAAATAAAATCTAAATTTGCTTGTACATACTAAACAAAAAAAAAAAAGAGTTAAAAAAGAATAAATTTTAATCGTTTGTATGAAAGGAAATATTTTGTATAAAATTCTATGAGAAAATATTGGCATATTATTGGTAATTTATAATGTTATGCAGCACATTGTATAAAAAAAAAAATAAAAAAATTGAAATTTATAAAGAAAATATTGTTTAAAAAATAAAAAAAAAGCATCCTTTATTTTAAGTGTTTGTTACTGGCCTTGTTTTTTTGTAGTTTTCTTTTGAAACAACAATATTTTTAATAATTTCTCTTAATTTATATTCATTTTTAACTTTACTTTCTTTTTTTCTTTTACCATTTCTCTACTCTACTCTTATTTCAACTCTAATATGATTTGGAAAACATAACCTTAAAAATAAATAAAAAAAAAAAAACACAAAAATAAACACAAATTTTTAAAACAATTCTTCATGAATGATGATGCCTTAACAAATAAATTAAAATAAAAAAAAATTCTCTTTACCTTGTAATGATTGCAAATAATGCACGTTTCCAATACCACCTACAACTCCACTTCACCACTTTGCCATACAAAATCCACCATTGCTACTACCACCACCACCACCACCACAACCACAACCATTTGTAATTTTTGTGAAAAATATTTAAATTTTGAAAAAAAAAAATAAAAAACACAAAACAAATCAGGTGGTATAAATAAACCTAAACAGCCCAAGTCCGTCATAGGTCTATTCCGTCGTGAAAGTTCCGGTTCCAGAGGCAATACAAGCATTGGCGGCGGCGATGCTTTAGATAATGTCAGCTATTCGACACGTGGTTCGGATCCAGCTTTAGCGGCTGCCTTAAGCAGCATGGTTGTGCCTTCAACGATATCTTCGTCAACAGCCCATAATCCTCGCCTAGACAAACGCTCCCAATCGATATCTTCCGGTTCGGGCATAAGTGAGGGTCATGCGGGTCCCTTCCCCGTTACAGCTAGCCATCGTCGCAATGTACGCCGTGGTTCTATGCTAGAATTAAACGGGTGAGTGTTTTTTTATTTTAATTTTTTTTTTCTCTTTTTTACTATTTTTTAAGTTTTATTTCTCTTCTTAACTTTTAAAAGCTTTTAATTATTTTTTTTAAATTAAAAAATTAAATAAAAAAAATCAATAAAAAATATTTTAGAATTTGTTAAATTGTTTTCCTATGATTATTATTTATTAATTACTAACCTTAAAAAAAAAAATTAAATTATAACACAAGTTACTTGCATGATGGTTTTGGTTCAGTATTATTATTTTATTTATTTATTTTTTTTTTTCGTTTGAAATTTTTTTTTGTTAAATTTTAATTTAAATTGAATATTTTGTTTGTAGTTTTCCTTTTTTATAAAATTAAAAATTTGCAATTAAGAAAAGCAAAAAAAAAGTTAAGTAGTTGGCCGCTTAATAGTATTTTTTTTCTTTTATTTATTTATTATGCCTTAAATTAAAGCTTAAAACAATATTAATTACTAATAAAAAAATATAAAACTAAATATTAATTAAATAAGTTTTCTAACGGTGCGGGTTAATTTTAAGTTAAGTTTTTAAGATTTATTCTTAAAAAAGTAAAAAAAAGAAAATTGAATTGAATTGTAACACTGTTCAGCTTCTTTGTGTTTTTGTTTTCGTTTATAATTCCTGTGAATGTCCTTTCGAAAGAAATTATTTTTTAATTTTAAATTTTGTAAATGTCTGACTGATTGTCGTCGTTTGTCTTTGTCAATGAAAGTTTTTGTCCAATCATTTTCGTTCAAAACAAAATTTATTGTCTCTTGTTAATTATTTTTTTAATTTTTGCTAAATTGATAAAAAGAAATTTAAATTTAATAAAAATTAGTTATTGGCAGTCTTCACCAGACAGCATAATCCTGTAAAAAATCAAACAAATCAGTATATTTGGCCTGGATGGTAACTACTCTAATCGATTTCATTTTATTGCACTTTAATCACACGCTGATATCTCCTAAGATAGAGTTGAGGACTCTTTAAGAACATAAATGTGTGAGAAGCTATGTTCTCTCCGATATTTTAGGTTCAGATAATCTGAATCTCCTTATTGTTTAATCATAATCAAAATATCGAATAGATCCTGTTATGGTAATGGTTTACACCGTTCAGAGATCGTCGTCCATGTATTCACTAACGGATCCAGTCAAGTGATAAAATTGGATGTGAAAACTCATGAACTTAGTTTGTCCCTCGTACTACTCGGTTATACCAGCGCTTAGGCCAACTGTGATACCACAATTAATATCTAACCGAAGGCATCAGAACATATCGAGTAAAGATATTCGCATATTTACTAATAGCAAAGCCCTAAACATCCCTAAAGAGGGTATAAAACACATCTAAAATTGTCTAATTGGGGATAACAATAAAGCTGACGTACTCGCAAAGGGTGGTACAACAAATTAATCGAACGACTTCAAACGTGAGATAGGCATTCCTCTGCAGAAGGGCAATCAGAAGATCTTATACAAACCTTATTCATTTGAACAAGATATGGAAAAAGACAAATATTAACATAGATTATGTAAAACTACCTTGATATTCGCACTACTAAAACTCAAATTTACAAAATATTCTGCAGAAAATTTTTTTTAACACTATTTTACCCAACACCGTAACAATATTAAGCTGGAGGTCCACACCACGCGTTCTACGCGTTCTCGCATTCTGTGCGGCTGTCAAAAAAGTAGAATTAATGTTTTTATATGGTGCAAGTTACACGCACGAAAGCGTAGGATGCCTTGACGCATAGAACGCGAAAAGTAGATCTACTTTCTACTTTTGTAAGCATCACAAGCGGCGCGCGTACAAAACAGCTGATTTTGACAAGGTGTTTTGTTTAAATTTGTTTAAACATTGGCGCGTAAAAAGCGTTGCATGTAACTTGAAGCGTAGAATGTGAAGAAGGTATGAAATGCACGCAACGCTTTGACGCGAAAACGCGTGGTGTGGACCTCCAGCTTTAAGCTGCATGCAACGCTTTTTACGCGCCAATGTTTAAACAAATTTAAACAAAACACCTTGTCAAAATCAGCAGTTTTGTACGCGCGCCGCTTGTGATGCTTACAAAAGTAGAAAGTAGATCTACTTTTCGCGTTCTATGCGTCAAAGCATCCTACGCTTTTGTGCGTGTAACATGCACCATATAAATACATTAATTCTACTTTTTTGACAGCCGCGTAGAATGCGAAAACGCGTAGAACGCGTGGTGTGGACCTCCAGCTTTAGGATTACAGGATGTATGATATCAGGATTGACTACCAATAATTTTTTTTTTTTTTTAAAACATCAATTTAGCAAAAATCTATAAAAGTGTTGTCTATTGAATTATAATTAAGGCATACAAAATACCGCTTAAATCATACAAACGCCAATTTCATAAAACTAATAAAAGGTAACATTATAAAAACTTATAAACAATAACAGCAGAAGACATGGAATTTTATCAAACATTTACAAAATTCTACCCATTGATCCTTAACTTTCCCCACCAAAACCAAAACAACCAAATCTAACCTAAAAACACGCACAGCAACAAAAAAAAAATATATATTGAGAATAGCCTTTGGAAAAGTAGCAAAATTCAAAATTAATAAGAAAAATACACTTTCCAACACTTGAAATACTGTTTTAACTTCTCTTACTTTTTTTTATTACTATTTTCTACTACTATTTGTTACTACTTTTACTACTATTAGAATATTTTTTTTTTATTAATTTTTAGTTTTCTTTGGTTGGTTGGTTTAATTTTTCGTTTTTTCTAACTTTTTTTCTTTTAACTTACTTTGTATTCTCTTTTTTCTTTTAAATGAGCTTTTGGTTAAACGTAAGAGTACGTTTACGTGTTGTTTTTCTGTCTTGATTATTATTCTTTTTCCAGCCTATTGGTAACTGGACGCAGGCCCAGTAGAGTACAAATACAAATAAGTCCCTTGTTAATAGAAAAATTTTACAAATCCAATAATTCCTCGACCACAACAACACCTACTAATGAAAGAAATGATAACAGCCTTGCTAATAATATTTCTACTAATTTTACTACTACTACTACTGCTACTACTTCTACTACTACTACTACTACCACTACTACTACTACTACTAATCATTATGAATATGATAATTCTCCTACATGTTCATCTTCTACTGGTACAACTGCTACAACAACAACTAGAAGTCCACCTTATAGTACCTGCAGTCCCGTTAAGGAAACTTAATTCATTTATTTATCTAGCCTTCCACCAAGTACAGACCCAAGTACACTGAAAAAAAAAAAGTTATTAATTATTATACTAAAAAGAAATGCAAGAGGAAAAACTCCAAATATTTCTTTTACATTTTTTATTGAAAGAAAACAAAAAAAAAGATAAAGAAATAGAAAAATAATTACAAAATTATGAAGCAACTCAAAGAAAGTAAGAAATACCATTTACATACATACAGCATTAATATTTAAATGAAAATATTTTTCGATCATATTTTTTGAAAACGAAAAAAAAAAAGAAATTTAATCTAACAAAGAATCTATTTTACATACATATTTAATATATACATATATTTCCTCCATTTTGTATATGATGTTATTAGAAGTGTAATTATAAAAATCGCCTTTAAAAATTAAAAAAAAAATTATTTATTTTAAAACTGAAGCAAATCTCGACCTCATTTCATTTAGCTGTTGTACAAAAAAAAAAAAAAAAAAATGAAAATTACACACATTTTCTACAAAAAATAAATAAATGATATGAAAATCTTAACTTAACAATTGTATAGTTAATTCTCTAAGTGTTTTTTCTTTTAACTTTTCTTTTTCCGTTATGCTCATCATGTTCATTACGTTTTACGTTACGTTTTTTTTTTAATTTTCGAAAATAAATTTTTTTTTGTTTTTCAAATATTTTTCTAAAAACCAACTCTCTACTCCATTTAATACTTTCGCAGTGATAATAACAGTTATAACAGTAATAATAATAATAATAATGATGATGGAGATGACATAAAAATTGATATCGATACTGATCATACGTTTGTACCACAAAATCCACCTTCACCAACAACAGCTACCACCACTCAGTTACCGTCAACACCTTAGTCTACTACTATTACTACTACTACTCTAATGTCACAAACATCATTATCACCACAAATCTTTATAACACTACCACCACTACTCCTTATTCTACTACTATTCCTTCCTATTACTTTAATTACTGCTATTACTACTACTACTTCCACTATTATTTTCCTTACGAAAAAAAAAAATTAATTTTTAAATAATTTTAAATTTGTCTTTTTTTAATTTTAAAGAAAATTCTTTTTTAACGCAAAAGAAAGAAAAACCGCTAAAATGCTAGGTTAGCGCATGTTATCTTTTCTTTTTATCCATAAATGTCAAGTCAAGTGTATTTTATTTTTAATGAAAAACAAAAAAGTCAAAATAAATTATTTTTAAATTCTAAATGTTTTATTAAATGTACTGCACCAATAATTATAATTTTTATGTTAAAAATTTATTTAAGAAAATTGGGTTATTTTTTTTTTTTTTGAATAACAATAATTAAATTTAATTTTTATAATATACATATGTAACTAACTAACGAATCGTTTAAAATTCAAGATGTTATAGAAAATTTTTTATATTCGCAATACGGAACAATTTTACCCATTGTTTCTGTAAGAAGAACAATTTCGTACGAGCTTGTCTTTGATTAAAAATAACACAAAGATATTTGAGTAATTGATTGTTTTTCCATAGAAATAGATGTTCGTTTGAAATCCTTCGTCTTATAGAAACAGTGGGCTATTTCCTTACAAACGTTTTTAAAAGTCTCTTTCGATTGCCTTGTTTCAAACGACGATCGACGCGTTTCTAACATACCGTTTTTCTTATACATATATTATCTTGTATGCATTCAAGTCAATGTTATTATATTGTGATCTATGCATACTTCCGATAAACGTTGATTTCTACATACTTATGTACACATGTGGTCATTAAAATAGGTACGACTCAAAATTTTTCTTAAAAATTTGTATTTTCAAATTTTTTCCGTCTCCGTGTTTAACTGTTTTTTTTTTTTTTTTGTGTAACGTGGGTCAAATTCTTTTCCCTTGGTCTTCTGACATTACACCCTGCATTATTTACAAATAAATTTATCTTGGTTTCATTGCTCCAGAAAATATTATGTCATTTTTTGATACCTTCTGGTCCACACCACATCTTGTGATTTTGTGCAAACTGTTTAACCTTCTGCAAATTTTTTTTTCTAAGCAATGGAACTTTGCGAGCTTTTCTTCCTGGAAGAAGTTCTTGTTGATATTTGATTATCTATTTCAGCGGCGATCACTTTCGAAGACTTAAAAGGATCTCGCTTAGCTAGCATCGCGATGTAACCGTCCGTAATAGTGCTAGTTTTTCTCACTGCACCACGTTTTTCTACGACTTTTTGAGGCTTGAGAGCATTAAAAACGAAATTTTTACATCGCCCAAGCGCATCAGCTATAAATTTATACGATTTTTTCTGTTCTCGAAGCTTTTGAATGAGCCTTCTCTCTTCCAGTGTACAATGTTGCGCTCAACCCATCTATTGATAATATTAGTATAAAACGGAAGTCTAGTTACTTCAATATTAAATTTATTTTTGATAACAAACCTTAAAATGTTAATTTTACTGCAAAATTTGCTAAAATCGCCACGCGTTCCTATTTCAATGGCCAGAAATTTTTCTTAGTATTTTAAAAAAACTTTCCATAAAAAAAATAGCAAACACATTGAAAGTTAACAGAATTTGTTATGTCAATAGAAAACAGAATTGTGAATTAAAAAAACAAAACTTTATTACAAAATTTTGCGATTGGCAAAAAAAAAGCCACGAAATTCGCGTCAGTTAAAGGTCGTCCCTATTTTAATGGCCATATGTGTTAATACTTATGCCCACTTATGTATAAAAATAACACACACAAAATAAATGGTGTGAGAAACTAGGTCGTAATCCTGACTAAAGGTTTGTAATGATCAATTATGTACATATGTATGTACATTATAGCGACTCACCAAAAAAAGTCCTCGATGTACCCCCTAAAAATGAACCTTGGACTTTTTTGAAATGTCATTTAAAATATTTCGGCTCCAGCTTTGACCTCTCGTGAGCTGGACCATTTTGAAAAAGGGTATATATTTGGATGTTTCGTTAATTTGAGGATCTGTTTCCTTACCAACATATACAATATGTACATATATCATGAGAAAGGTTTTTTTAAGGCGCATCCAACTGTATATACAATTTTTCCAAGGACGATCATCCATATCCTTTTTTTAAGGATATTCTGTAAAAAAAAAACGGTTTTTGAATTTTTTATTTGGGGTTGTTTGTAATAATAATGCCAAATTAACATATTTTAATCTTTACTCGATTTAAGTAAATACGAGTATCAGCTTTTTTTGAAATTCACGCTCTAACTCCGGCAGTTCTTGACTGATAGAGCTGAAAATTTGTGTCTGGCCTACTATCCAATAGTACTAACCTTTCATCGATTTTAAAAATTGGGTCACTTGACACGAAATTGCCCATATATCCTCACTTATTTGTGATCCAAAAATTGTGATTATTTGTGAAGTTTAATTCTTAAAAACATATCCAGAGTAATCTCCTGATAATGTGAACTAATAAAAGCAATGTTAGTTCAAATTGTGAAATTTTTTCCCGTTTTGGATGGACAAATTAAAGTTCTTTTACTTAATAAACTCTAAAATGAATTGAAAGTCTAGCTTTTTGTAATACGATGTATAATTCAGTACAACCTTAGAGATTTTTATATACAAATTCACATTTAACATTAAATATTTACTTGAATATAAAATATGCAATACTTCAGGTCATTATACATACATGCATGCAATGTATGTATATACATACATAGGACCGGGTTATCCATTTCGTAATTTCAAAAGTAAACGTAAATAAAACACATATAAAATATTTTTTTCATGATATTTCTTTTTTATTGTAAAGTTTGAACGTTGACATTATGTGTGTGAAACACTACATCATTTAAATAACCTCCACGCGAAGTGTTGCAAGCATTGATTCTTTTGAGATAATTTTCGACCACTTTTTGACACATATTGAGCGGTATCTCAGCCATAACTTGACGAATGTTGGTTTTTAAGTGCTCAAGAGTTGAAGGTTTATCTGCATAAACACGGTCTTTCGCGTAGCCCCACAAAAAAAGTCTAATGGTGTCAAATCGCATGATCTTGGTGGCCAGTTGATATCGCCACGACGAGAAATTACACGGCCAAGAAATGTCTCTTGCAATAAAGCCATATTCGCTCGAGTTGTGTGGCATGTGGCACCGTCTTGTTGAAACCACATATTCTTCAATAACAGGCAAAAAAAAGTCGGTTATCATATGACCATAACGCTCCGAATTGACGGTGACAGTCGTTCCATCGTCGTTTTCGAAGAAGTAAGGTCCAATTACACCTTCGGACCAAAGAGCGCACCAAACAGTTACTTTTTCTGGATGTAATGGCCTCTCTTCAATTACTTGAAGATTCTCAGAACCCCAAATACGACAATTTTGTTTATTAACATACCCACCGAGTGTGAAATGTGCTTCATCGCTGAAGAAAATCTTGTTCTGCCACGTGGCTGTGGCAGAATCACCATTTTTGTAGTAGGTTTTGATAATTTTTATGCGTTGTGTGATAGTTAAGCGATCCATTTTCGTCAATGTCAGACTTTCAACTGAAAAGAAAAAAATTGGTTTCACAACTTAGTTTGACATATGTCGAATTCTAGTCCCATACTTTTGAAACCACGAAATGGATAGTCCTTTACTATACTGAAGTGAAATGGCAATATTATGCATTTTACACAACTTCGAGAGAATATTTAAAAAGAATAACAAATCAACGAGATGAAAAATCTTGCAAAAATCTTACAATGAAAACATCTTTTTATTTCAATAAAATACCCAATTTTTTTAAAATAAATTTATAAATAATTTGCACAAACTGTGTGGTTTTGTTTTATCTTTTAAAATAATAATAAAAAAAATAAAATACGCGCAATTTATTTTTTGCTAATTATATAATTAATTATTAATTTAAATGTATTTATTTATAAAAACAATTAACAATCAATACAATTTTAATTTATTAATAATTTTAATTTCATTCAAAGACACACACAACTGTTAATGAACAGTTTAATTATAAATATGTATGTAGTTATATAAATAACACACGTGTTTTATTGTTTGTAAAAAAAAAAAACAAAAAAAAAAACAAAAACTAAATGGTAAACTAAACGAAAATCAAAAATTAACAACAACAACAACAATAGCTGTAATAATTTAATTCATTTCTTTCTTTATACATAATTTATTCATTTGAAAAGTTAATTTTCATTTTAAATTATTATTACTAACCATGCTATTTACGTTCTTTTAAAATAAGCCACAAAATTCTTCTTTTATTTTTTATTTTATTTTTCTTTAAATTGATAAGAAAGAAAAAAACCAACAAAATTAATTATTCTTCCCTTTAATTATGTTTGTTTCTTCCAACATCATCATCTTTTTCTTCTTTTATTTTTTTTTTTTTTTTTTAGTGACAGTGAAATTGAAAACGATAAAGATAATGAAACGTAATTAGAAATTTTAAACCAACACTTACACTTACACACTACTTACATATATACTCGTATAAAAATACATTAAAAATCCCCAAAACAAATTAAACAAATCCTCCTCCATCCAGTAGAGTTAAACCCAGTAGTATTTGTTGTAATTAAACAAAAGATAAACAAAACAAAACACTGTACCGTTACTAAAAAAAAGCCGCTGAAGGATAATGTGTAAACAAAACAAAAAAATTAAAAGAAAAAAAAAAACAATAACACTTCACCACGTCCGTCTACCAAACTAATTGTGATCCAAACATAACAACAACAACAACAACCACTAAACACCACTTGTAAACAACAAACACACATAAATAACAGCATGAAAGAGTATTCCTTTAGAGAGAATCAAAGCAAAGTAAAGTAAAACAAACAAAAAAAGAAATTCTTTTACCAATACTCTCGTCATTATAATATGACTCCTTGTCTCATTGTAGTTGTGTTGTAAATAGCAACTGTGTTTAGAAACCCAGTAAACATTTTATTCTTTGTTTAATAATAAAACATTAAAATCAATATTTATTTATAAGTAAGTACTTTTCTATTAAAAAAAATCAATCAATTAACAACACTACTACTGCTGCTGCTACTACTAATTGTTTTTAAATTAACAAAGAACGAAAAAAATGCTTTTATTTTTTAAATTATTTAATAATTGATTATGTTTTATAATTGTATATAAAAAGAAAAATTATAAATTCCAAAAAAAAAAAAAAAATTGTTAAAATGTTAATTATTATTTTAAAAAGAAAATCTCTTTTTGTTGTTAATTATGAAAACAGAGTTTAAAAATTATGATATTTTAGAAAAATTTAAAGCTAATTCGATTAAAACGGGTTAGAAAAAATACACATTTAGGATTAAAATAACATTATGATAACTTTTTTTTTATTTAATTTAATGAACAAAAGACATTTTTTTAAGTTTTCTGTTAAAAATGCCATTTCAATTAAAAAAAAAATTATTTTTAAACTCTGTAGTGTAAGTAATTTCTAGTTAAACTATGTCTATTAATTCTAATTGTACTTCTTTAGTCACTAACAAAAAAAATTTTTTATTTCGTTTGTATTCGAAACCAAATGTTTTATATACACATTCTATATGGGTTGGGTTAAAAATTTAGCATAATTGTTTAATTATACAGGTGATAGGTTAAAATTCTCTTTATAGGACTATTTTTATAATATGGAAAATTTGCCAGATTTTTTTTAAATGTTTATTATAGTATTCGCATCTCGTTATACACTCACACTCAGATAGTGTAGAATTTTATAAACTACAGTATTCCCTCGATTTACGTCGTAGAATGTTCCGGAAAAAGCCGACGTAAATCGAAACGACGTAAATCGAATTTCATATTGCTCATACATATACAAAGTAGTATGTTTTTAACAAGGAACTTAAAAAAGTTACAGTAATCTTTCGATTTACGTCACAGTTGGTTCCAAAAAAAGGCGACGTAAATCGAATGACAACACAAATCGAAGTTGAAGGGAACAAAATTTTTGACGAAGTTAATCGAAACAACGTAAATCGAGGGAATACTGTATTAAAAACCCGAAGCTACAAATTTAATCAAAGTTTTGCCTTCAACACGTTGACTGCCACATCACCTATATTCGGGTGACAGTAAAGTTTATGAAGTCGCCGTAGTCTAGTAGGTAGTGTGTTGGCTTATTAGACGTAAAGCCAGGGTTCGAGCCCCAGGCCAGACATCAAAACAAAATACAAAAAGTATTTCTTCGGCGATTTCCTCTCAGCAGATTTCTGGCAAAAACTCTGAGAGTAAATAAAATTGCCATGAAAAGTTTCTCAAAAAATCTGTCGTTCGGATTCGACTTTAAACTGTATGTCCCGCCACTTATGTATAAAATTAACACACACAACGTAAGTGGGAGAAACTAGGTCAATAATCCTGACTGAAGGGTTGTAATGACCAATTATGTATGTAAAGTTTATGATCGGGCCGCGTCACCCGTATTGGAGTGATGCTTATTTGACTACTACTACTACGCGTGGCCTAAGTGAGAACGTGTTAATCTGCTAAACATGATTTATAGTTCGCGAAGTGTTATTATGCTGATAATTAAATATATCAAATAAAAAATTTCGGTATAAAGTCATTTCATTTCATCATGACTTTTTCAGTGTGTAATTACGATTTATTTGAGTCTATACGAAGCTATTCCATTTTCTGGCGAATTTATAAATTATTTCTTTACGAATTTCAAATATTATTCCAAAAAGAATTTATGATACAGTAGTGAAATAAAATTTAAATTTTTAATTACTATTTTGAGATTTCTAAATATTTTTTTAAAAGGAATTTATTATAATACAGGAGTAAAATACAATTATTAGGCTATAAATTCATAATTAGTATTTTGTTTTAAATTTTATTTACGAATTTATACTATTTTTTAATTATTAATTACGAATTTTTATGGCAGGAAATATGTAGTCACCACACGGTGAATGCTAAAGATATTTTTGCAAGTGTAATTTAAATCTAACAATTGAATTTAATTTTTTTTTTATTAAACCACAGGAAAACTTTTTAAGAATTTATTAAAATAAGTATGCAATCTTAATCCAGTAAAGAATTTATAGTGAATTATTTAATTTGAAAAATGTGTTATCAATTCTTGGTGCGTTTTTTTTTCTTCTAGTGAATAATAGCATCAACAGCATCACAATGGTCGTTGTTTGTTTAACGGAATTACATTTAGTTTGGTGGATGGAACATAATGTGTGTAAAATCGGTTATGAAACAAAATTTTTAATATTTTTAAAATTTATTTAGTCAAAAATTTTCGTAATCCAATGTTTTACAATGTAAGAGTCGAATGTATTTACTTTCCATTCGAAAGACATACTAGTCCCCCAGAAACCACATAGAACTGTATAGTCTTGGGGGAATTATAAGGCCAAGTGTGATAAATAAATTCAAGCTCGGCTTTTAATCTGTTTTTGAAAAACCTTACAATTCATTATGAACTAGTAACAAGCTAATGACTTTTTTTTTATACAATGGAGTAAATGAAAAAAAGGAAGATTTATATTTTGTTGGCAATTTGTTGCATAATATTAGAAATCATTGTTGTTTTTTTTTGCATTGGAGTTTAGTTTCATATTAAAAAATAAATAAATTAAAATTCATTGTGAATTGATAGCACACATAAAGTTTAATATTTAAATTATTTTTTTAAAATAAATTTCTATACGGAACTTTAAAACTATTTCTTTCCTTTATAACAAAAAAAAAGAAACAATAAAAAATTTCGATATGGTTTGACAACATGTCTAATGGTGAAGGTATAGCACTGGCCATTATATATGGCCTAGCAGCAACTCGTTCCCTTGCAGTTCGCATCTCCCTCCTTTCCTAAAAACCTGCACAATACACTGCATGAGTAGGGGCCATCCACTGAGTGCTGGTTTCATTAAAAAAAAAAAAAAAAAACAAACATAAAAAATTGATTGATAATTTCCGTACAAATCTGAGAAATTCACTTTGAATTGATAACACATTTTTAAAGATTTCTTCAAAGGACAAAGTTTTACAATAAATCACCAATTTGTTTTATATAATTTTGATTTTAAATGATTAGAAATAAAAGATTTTCAATTCATTGTGTAATAATAATAGAATTATCATTTGCGGTAGGAAATTCTTTTAAAATTTTAGAACTGGGATTTTTTTGAGGTTTTCAATATATTTCCATTTTTAAAAAATAAGACAGATAAACCAAATTAGCAACATTAAAAACAATAAAACACGTTTTATATAATAAAAAAATAAATTTAAAAAAAAACAACGAAATTTAATTAATCGAATTAGTTAATTAATTTTAATTGCCTTAAAATAAAAATAATAATAAACTTTTACTAACACAAATAAAACAAAATTGTATTGTTTTCCTTATTATTAATAAAACTTAACAAATATTAAAAAAAAAAAAAAAATATTATATTTAATAATATTTATTGCATGTTATAATATCTTTATCTTATCTTTATTCTTTACTCCTTTATGCTAATTTTAAGTTAAATAATACCAAAATTAATAAAAATAAATGTCTTAATAATTGATTAAAAATTGAATTGTATTGGCTATTTAAATCAATAAAAACGAATTTAACAAATCTTTTTAATTAAAAAGCTCTTATTAAAGCGAGTTTTTTATGTCAACAATAATAATTAATTTTACTGTTATGCTATATTCTCTATACTTACGTCCTCTTTTTTTTCTTTGTTGGCTTGTGTAAATATTTATAAAATAATTTTCTTAAAAATGAATATCAAATAAATCTATTAAATAAACTTTAAAAGTAATTGCTATTCTTTACTTCTTTGTTTCTATTATTTTTTTTGTTTGTTTTAATAATTTTTTTATTTGCATGTTATGCTAATGATTTTTTTTTTTTTATTATTAATAATTAACTTGTATTCTTATATTATTTATAATATCGTGTGTAATATTTAGATAAAAAATAAATTACAGTACATACATACATATTTGTCTCGCTTTCGTTAAAGAGAAAATTAATAACAAATCACCATAATTGAGGTGTTGAGTGTAAAGTTGAGTATAATTGAAATTTTGTATATTAATTAAAATGAAATTTTAATGTTTTGTAACTTATACCACTCTTGCAATCAACATCTTATTAGGGTTCTCTTTTCTTACAGAACTGAAATAAGCAGAGGACTTTCTTTTTTTGGCTGTAATTTATTTTTTATCTCTTTCCCTGTAATATATAGTGAAAGAGTAACTAAATAACAATTTATTGTCTAAAATTAATGTCAATAATCAACAGTGGAACGCCTATAAGTTAATAATTACATATTTAGACTATAATATACATACATACATATGTATGTACATACCGTCTTTTTTTTTTTGCAATTCACTTCGAATTAATACCAAAATTAATTGGTATTTAAACGTCAATTTAAACGTCATATTTATGCTTATTGTCAATTTATTTTTTATTTGTTTTTAATTTTATTTTTCTTTTAAATTTTAATTTTAAATTCAACTTGAACATAACTTTGCGAGATTTCCTTTAAGGGCTATTATTACAACTTGCCGTTATAGTTGGGTTTAGTTAAAGGTAACTTTAGCTAAAGTAAACTTTAAAGTCACCTTTAACTTCTTCTCGTTATTACAACCTACAGGCATAGCTGCCAGATAAATGAAGCATCAAATCGTCAAATATTTGAGAACAAATCGTCAAAATCGTCAAAGACGTTCATTGAAATCGTAAAAAAATCGTCAGAAAAATAAATAAATAAATTCAAAGGTTTTAAAACCAAAAGCATATAAAGGCAATGTTAAGCAGCAATAATATTGCATCATCTATACCCATTTGTGGTGTAAATATTAGGGAGTCAGAAGATCTTGACGTTATAGGCATAAAAATTCAGTGTGATGTTCGCTAGAACTGACACATTTTTCAGTGCCTTGGTTTCTTAAGACGGTGCAATAAATACTTCACTTCATCTGATCTACTTACCATTTACAACTCTCATGTATGGGTTGGCCCTTAACGTCTATTTTGAGGCTTCTCGACTGTTTACAGGAGAAGCCGTAGTAGCTCGTTAAACACGATAGTGTGTCCAACTCCATTGATTCATTGGAGCATCGTTCCAATGTGGCTGTGTTTCATTGTTCTATCGCTACTACAACGGATATAGCTCGAGCGAAATAAGGGAACTTGTTTATGAAAATCATGTATTCCTACGTAACACTCGTCTTTCTCGGCCAGTACATCCATATGTGGTGGATTGGCCACTGTATCGCACACTGCATTGCAGACAAAAGTCGTTTTTTAGACGGAGTGTTCGTATGCGGAACTCCCTTCCTGCAGAGATCTTCCCTGTTATTTATGGTATTAAAATGTTATAAAAATATTCAAACCTAGTGTCCAAAAACACTGCTCCCTCTTTCCTCCTTCTTATAAAATATTTTCTTAGTTCCAAATACAATGCCATTCCCTGAGTGTTGGTCGTATGAAAAAAAATAATGGCACTTGCCTTTGTTCTTCCGATGGTAATATTAGAAGCTATATTCAAATTTTTAAAATTGTCTGCAACGGCAAATGATAATTTATTTGGCTTTTAAGGGAAATCATCACAGGTATTCGAAAATAACTTAAAAATATAATACTTTACTCCTGGTTATTACTAGCATAAATTTCCAACAGTAACAATTGCAAAGCAAATACAAAGCTTAAGGAGACTTTTAATGTACCAAAGTAAAGAATATGATGTAAATTTTTAATTGCTAAAAATCGTCAAAATAAGGGCATAAATCGTCATGTCGTCAAAATGATATTTTTGGAGTTCAAAATTGTCAAAATGACGATAAATCGTCAAATTTGGCAGCTATGCCTACAGGTAATATAAAGTTAACTTTTTCAAAAATGTGGCAGTGCCGGAGCAATGTCCATAACACTGCTCAATTAAACAAGTTTTTTTTAAACTCAAGGGCAACGACAGTGATATTTTTTTTTTTTTTTTTTTTTGGATTTGCTTATTTTGTTTATATTTGAAGTTGAAAATAGTATATGATATGGCAAGTTCAAATATAAACTTAACTTTAAAAGTTACCGGTAGGATGATCTTCCCTTGAGCTTAACGCTCACTTCCACCTTATTGTCCACTTATAATAATGAAAGACAATTTATCTGCCCTTTAAAATCCTCCCTTTAGTAAACGGCAAGTTGTAATAATGGCCGTAAATTTGATAAGTATTTTTTTTTATAGATTTTCTAAGATTTCCAATATACAGTGAGCGTCAAAAGAAAGTGTACACTATGGATAAAAGTCTAACAATCTCAACTCAAGTTTTCCACTTAAGGAGAGTGCCCGAAGAAATTTTACAATATTTCAAAAATTTTAAAAACTGGCAATAAAATAATTTGAAAAAAAATTAACGGTAATTTATTAATGTATATTTTTTTGAATTGTACACTTTCTTTTGACGCTCACAGTCTGTTCAATTCAATCATGAATTGTTGACACCATAGACAGAAATGTAACAATTTTTATGAATTTATATAATTAATATATAATTATCCAAAAATAATTATACTATTTATTAAGTAACATTAATGCGTGTAATAAATAAAGGGTGTTTAAGTAAGAATGTCATTTTTTTGATCAAGTGGAAACAATAAGGCTTGGCAGCTGACACATATGTATGTTCATTCCGATTATCAAAATGGAACACTTTACGAAGGAACAACACATTATAATTTTGGAAACTTATTACAAAACATTGGTGAGACCGCTTGCAAAATGCCAAGAGTTCTCATTCGGGAAAGCGCATCTTATGTGTCAAAAATTCGAATATTGGTCAATTGAATTGATCAATGCGCCGATCGATCTCTTGAAAACATTGCCGCTGTAAACGAGAACGAATCGCTACTCAATGAATTTTGACAAAAGACTTTCAACTTCATGCCTACAAAATAAGCTTACTCAGGAGCTCAAACCAGCAGACCATGGAAAATGCCAGCAATTAATTTAATTGTTAATGGAGGAAAGTAAGGTCAACTGCTCTGATGAAACGTATTATTATCGGAATGTTTTAGTGGGAAACAAATATATCCATAATGGATTTTGATCACGCGACGTGATTGGGCCTTATGTTTTTGAAGATAAGGAATATTGCTGTAACCCTGAAAATTCGTTACAGTCACATGGTAATATAACCCCAACTGGACGACATGTATCATGAGGACAGCACTTACCTGCCCCAATACTCGTACAGGGGAACTTCGACAATCCGGACACATATAGTTTTAGGCCCGTCCGGATTATCGAGTTGTGTGCGTTAATTTTATACGTGAGTGGCGGGACCTACAGTTTAACGTCGACTCTGAACAACAGATTTTTGAGAAACTTTTTCATGGCAGGTTTATTTACTCTCAGAGTTTTTGCCAAAAATCTGCTGAGATAAAATCGCCGAAGAAATATTTTTTTTTCATATTTCGTTTTGATGTCTGACCTGGGATACGAACCCGGGCTTTCCGTCTAATAAGCCAACACACTACCTACTATACTACGGCGACTTCAGCCCACTGAATACAAACTGAAAATGATATCTTTGTTTTTGCATCTATTTCTACAAAGTCGTCTTTAGACGACCGGGTCATTACCGGGTCCATTATAAGTATTCGAAATAAATTGTTTTATCTTCTCTTTATTTTTTTATGTCGCAAATTGTTGATTTAGGAACATGGAATTTTTCGCCAACCTGCCTAATAGTTTTTCCTTCATCAAGGCTTTGTAAAATATCATACTTTTCCTTTAAAGTTAGTATTTTATGTTTGCGTTTATTATTTAAAGACATGAATGACACTTGGTATGAAGTTGGACAAACACGCTTGCGAAAGAATGTACCGAAACTGAAGTAAATAAAAGTATGAATAACAAAACATGGGAGTTAGAAACGGGAATTTAAATTTTTTTCTTGCATAAAAAAATTTGTCCGGATTGCAGAGGTAAAAATTTTAAGTTGTCCGAAATGTAGAAGTGTCCGAATTATTGGAGTGTCCGGACTGGCGCATGTCCGGACTGTCGAAGTTGTACTGTATTACAATCGATTTACTGAAGCACCGATTTCCCGAACAAATTGCGCTCAAGAAATTCTGATGTCAATTGGCCACCAAAAAACCAATAAGGTTTTGCGAAATTCTTTATTTAATATATTTTTGAAAGCTTTTCTGTCATTGCCTAGCTGTAGATTTCAATGATACTGTACCAGACATAACTCGTCTCGGAGGAAGAAGTTAAAGAAGTTTGTAAAAGATACAGACTTCCTGCTGGAAGTATGATTAGTATACCTAAGAGTGAGCGCACAACAAGCCTACCTCCTTGAATATCTATATTTTTTATGTTTTTTTTTTTTTTAATCTTTAGTGAACTATGCCATAAAGCTAAGTTTAGTTCTTAAACCATAGAAAATATTCAAACTCGCAGTTTATTACTTGGTTTTCTGTTATTTAAGTATCAGTTTTTAACAATTTAAACTAATTTTAAATGAAATTAAAACCAAGCTTAATTTTAAGCGCATATTAAACTTCGGATTTCTAGTATTCTAAGTGGCAGATATTAGCAATCTAGGTTTAGTAGTTTTATTTTAATTGTCTTTATAAGCGTTCCACTGTTACTAACATTTAATTTCGTAAATATTTTGTAATAATATTTGTAGTACCAAAAACAAAAAAAAAAATCTTTCCTTAACAAAGTTGTTATTGTATTTATCACTCTAAAGAAAAAGAAAAAATTAAAGTGAATGACAAAATCCTTGCCAAAAACTAAATGCTTTCGCTTTAATTTTATCTTTTTAATATTTTTGTGATTAATTTTTAGATTTTTTTTATAAAAAAAAAAAATTAAAAAAATCTTAAAAATATCTTTTCTCTGAAACACTTGCATAAACTCATTATAATTCTTATTTTTTTTTCTTTCCCAACATTTTTCTCTTCTTGAATTTTCTCTTTCCTCAAATCCTCAAACAACAAAACAATTAAAAAAAAAATTTAAAAAAAAAAAAATTATTGAAATCCCTTGAAAACCTTGTATGGCACGTACATAAAATTTCCTCTCCTAAATAGAGACACTATCCCCGAGGAATCTTATTACCATGGACACTCAAAGTCCCTATGCGAGCCAGCAGGCGAAGAATGGGACTCAGTGTTAGCCGATGCCGAAAAATCCGGGTATGCAAGCGGGAACAGTGATAAACTGCTAAAGCCCATGGGGCCACGTGAGCCTTTGCTGCCCAAATTAACACCGCGTGCTGTTCAAATACGACGCGGCATGAGTGCCAGTGCGGCCAATAGCGGCAGTGGTAAGAAGAGCCAAGTGACCACTGCATTATTATCCACCACCAATTCCGATTATGATGATGATGAAGAAGAAGATTTCGATTTATATGATGATGAGAACATTGTAGTGACCACTACCACAACACCAGCAGCAAATAATGCCAGTCATCGTTTATCACATCACGGTTTAGCGGATGATGTACAACCACCAGCAACAGCAACAACAACGACCACCATTCGTTTGACTCGCAACAATGATGAGAGTATCATTTGAGATGCTGAGCAGCTGGATAAATAGCAGGACAATAATCAAGGCGATGTTGATGACGAACATGATGTGAATAGCGATGACAACGATGATGAAAATGTAGCCGATAATGATGAGGATGACGATGAAGATGATATTGTGGCTCAAGAACAGCAAAGTTTGCTAATGGGTTCTCACAAATCTAGAAATTTCTTTAAGTATGAAATGTTTTATTAAGAAAATTGGAAAAATTTTTTTGTTTAAAACATGTGTATAGAAAAACTGACTACAGAAAGAAAAATTAAAATTTATTAAAAAATAGTAAAAAAAAAAAACGAAAACTCAAAATAAACAAAAATAATGTTAATAAAAAAAAGATGTTGCTAGTGATTGTAATGATGATTATGATAATGTTTAAGAAGAGCGGTCCAACCTTTAGGCACTTTTTAGTAGTTTTTCTAAAAACCAAACCGAAACAAAATCCCCATAAACGGCAGTTGAATTTGCAAAATGTTTTAAAAGAAAAACACAAAAAATACAAAAATCCCATATTAAAATGATGTTTAAAAAAAAAATAATTGAATTAAAGAAATTTAAAGAAGTTTGCTAATGAAACAAAACCATGTATTTTAGTATTAATATTGTTTCTATGATAGTTTTTAGTAGATTGTATTGTAATTTACAAAATGTTTAATTATTTTAAACAAAACAAAAAAAAAAAAAAACAAAAAAAAAAATGGAAAAAGAAACAAATCCAGCAACGACTTACATTTTTTTTTTTTATTTTTTATTTTAATTCCATAAAAGAAAAAAATCCAAATATATGAACAATGTGTCACAATTTGTTAAAGCGGCTATTTTATGTGTTCTTTTGGTTGTCATTATTTATTTATTAAAAAAAAAAAGAAAAAACTTTTAAAAAATAGCAAAAAACTTAATTAAATGCATTTAGTTTACTCAAACAAGTTTCTTTTATTAAAAATATTAATTTTTCCTATCATTCTCTCTCTCTCTATTTGTGTATCTCTCTATCTATTTTATTTTATTGCAATATAACAAGCCAGATTTATTTTTTTATTTAATTATTGTTTTAAATTTAAAAAAAGTGTAATAAAAATAATTTTTCTTTAAAAATTTTTTATTTTATTTTTCGTTTTAAATAAACTTTTTAATTTCATCCAAGGCATATCCAATAGGTAGCAGCGTCTCTACAACAAATACAACAATACAAAAACAACAGGCATTTTGTTTTTGTTAAAGAGTACGCGGAATGTCAAAAAAATTAACCCTCAAACCTCCATAGGAAATTAATAAAAGCAATTAAAAAAAACTAAATAAATTTTATATATTGAAATTTCTTTTGATTTTTATGTCATGCTTAATTACGCAATAGTGGGGCACCTATAAATTAAAAAAAAAAAATTATTCCATGCAGTCAATAACATTTCCACTTTATCTAAAGAACATGTTTTTATATGGCCATCGATAAAAATGGCAGATGCAAACATTATTTGTTATTGGTCATAGTTTTGGCACCTAGTTGGAGAGACCGAAATCTTTTTTTTTTTTTAGGTAATTCATTAGCCTCGTCTAAATAAACATAAATATAGTAAATCTTGGTTGTAGTTTAAAAGATATATGGATTTAGTGTTAAAGGCTTAAATATTATTAATCATCTTGCAAAAATTTTAATAAAATTGGCTTTGAAATAGTAATCCTGAAGAATTTCTAGAGTGCGTATCGTTAAGGATACATCCGGTACATATGAGGGTTTATAAATGCGAAAATGATTATCGAAACAAAACAAACAAAAAAACAATAAAATTTTGACATTCAAAAACTCGTCAGCTGTTGAGAGGATGCTACCTATTGGATATGCCTTGATTTCATCATAAGATAATAAATTCGATGAATAGTAAAGTAGAAAAATTTACAGTGGAGCAGTGGCTTCGGTAAACTGATCAAATAATAATCCATTGGAAATTTTTTAAATATTTAACAAATTTAATATTTTTACTATTGTCTCTTAGTAGGCAGAAATTTAAAAAAAAAACAAATTAATTAAATGTTGAAACATTTGAAGCTCAGGCGATTGCACGAGTTGCTCCACAGCTCGCCTATTAAGTAGGCGAATGAAGATTCAGGGGAAGAAATCTTAAACATTGTCGTTCGGAGTCGACTTTAAACTGTAGATCCCGCCACTCATGTATAAAATTAACATATACAACATAAGTGGTGTGTGAAACTAGGTCCATAATACTGACTGAAGGGTTGTAATGGTCAATTGAATATGTATGCTTCGAGTTCGAGAACAGAATTAGTTCACAGTATAATTAAACTTGGTGATATAGTTTCTGTGATGGAAACAGTCTGTAAGGTCTGTTGTTTTGCTTAAGTCAGTTGATCATATAGCCATTCTTTAGTTGATTGTGATTATGCAAAGTAGATAATACTTTGCTCTTCATACGTTACGATATACACTAGAGCCCCGACTTACGTCGATCCGATATGCGTCGTTTCGATTTGCGTTACTTTTTAAAAATTGACAAAACTCAGCTTGCGTTGTTGCAATTTCAACTTGCGTCGATTAAATTTAGCCGAATTTGAAGGAATGGAAGAGGATGACATTAATGAACTTTTACTGTCTCACGATGAGAAGCTTGATAATAAAAATTTATTATCCATTAATATTCAGCATGCTTTAGAAGATGATGTTATGATAATTGATAATACATTAGAGGAAAAAAAAAATAACAATCTCCAATATTTCGAAAGCTATGCAATTAATTTCCCATGCATTGGATATTTGATGCCGATTTGGAATATTACAACGCATCTGATGCCTTCCCCACTACTAACCACTTGTTTCAACCAAATTTTGAATTTAGTAACGTGACACAGTATGACGTTGTTGAGAGCATTTTGGCCGTTAAGTCTAACTCCATAGGAAGTGATGGAATTGATCCCAAATTTGTGAAATTAATTTTGCCATATATTCTACCGTGCATGACTCGTTTAATGAATACGATAATTACATCTTCTACTTACCCTGCAATGTGGAAAAGTGCCAAGATAATACCAGTGCCGAAACAAGATAAAACTTACCGACCAATCGCAATATTGTCATACTTATCGAAAATTTTCGAGAAATTAATTTATAAGCAGATGACCCGATACTTATATGACAATGGCGTGCTTTCTGAGAGGCAGTCTGGTTTCAGACCTAATCACAGCTGCATTTCTGCGTTCATTGATGTTTCGGAAGAGTTGCGATTAAGTGCGGATGACAATATGACATCATTTTTGGTTTTACTTGATCATTCTAAGGCTTTTGACACCGTTAATCATACTATTCTCTGCCAAAAGTTGGAACACATGTGCCATTTTTCGAATACTGCTGTCAAGCTAATCTCGTCGTATCTACGTGATAGAAGTCAATTTGTGTATTATGATGGTACTAAATCGGACAATTTTTTAATATCTAGAGGTGTACCACAGGGCTCGATTCTTGGTCCACTTTTATATTCGATATATTCTAATGATCTGCCAACTAAGTTGAAGTCTTGCAAGGAACAAATGTACGCAGATGATGTTCAGCTGTACATTAGCTGCTTGCCATCTGATATTACAAATTGTATAGGGAAAATAAATTGTGATCTGCATAATGTGTTTCAATGGGCGTCGATTAATGGTCTTTGCCTCAATCCGAGGAAATCAAAAGCTTTAATAATAGGCAAGGTAAACTATACGGCACAGCTTACACCATTACAGATTAATAATACTTCTATTGAGACTGTACATAGTGTTAAGAACCTAGGAGTTATCTTTAATAACAGCCTTAACTGATCCAACCATGTGAATTCTATCTGCGGTAAAACGGTTGCCATGTTGCGAAGTCTTTGGCTAACGCAATATTTTACTCCGTTTGATATTCGTATGCTGCTCGCGAAAACATATCTCATCCCCACTCTGCTGTACGGATGTGAACTGTTTTCTAGTTGCGACTCAGTAAGTAGGAACAGGCTCAAGGTCACTTATAACAGTATTGCTCGATATGTTTTTGGTCGTACAAGGTACAGTAGGATATCTGAGTTCTCATATCGAATCTATAACACATCTTTTGGAAATTTGTTGAAATGCCGTACTCTGGTGTACCTACATAAAATCATCTATATTAGGAAACCCCATTATTTGTTTGATAGATTAGTTTTTTCAAGATCTAATAGAGGCTTGAGAATTAATTGCGTTAGATACCGCAGGCAGATATCTGAGAGACACTTTTACATCAATGCAATTCGTCTCTGGAATGAACTCCCAAACAACATACAATTACTAAGCAATGCTAAGCATTTCAAAACTGCAATAATTAAATTTTTGAATGAGCATAATGCGCATACGTAATTAATCAATCATATTTTTTTTCAATATAATTATAAATTTTGTTTTTAATAACATTTGTTATGTTAATTTATTTTTAACGTTATTATTTTGTATTTTCTTATATTTTGTTATGCCTATATCCTTAGCAGTACTATTAAATAAGATGATATCTTGTTGTACTGTATTTACGCCTGAATGAATAAATAAATAAAAATAAATAAATATTTTCTGAAAACGATCTTGACGAAAATCGTAGCGAGGGCGTAGCAGCATCTGCTGACCAAGCCATTAGTTGTTACAAGGAAACATATCAGCAAAAAAATCTCTAAAAATTCAACAAAACTTTTTGTTAACAAACCTGTACGACCACGTAATCAAATGGAGTGTTGTTGATTTGAATTTATTATCTGAAGAAAGCACCACATAAACTAAACAAAGCACAATTTCTTCTTTAAAATTTATTTTTTTATAAATGAATTTTATTGATTTTTGTTAAGTTTTTTTTTTGTTAATTTATATTTTTGCTATTTCTTTATAATAATTAGAGAAAACTTTACTGAACTTAATAAAAATAATGAAAAATGTTTTCATAATTCTGTTTTATCCGAAATATTAAGTTTTTTTTGCTTCATTTTGATGAATTTCAATGCATTTGTATAGAAAAATTTGATTCGATTTGTGTCGTTTCGATTTGCGTCGCAATTTTCCGGTCCCCATTAACGACGCAAGTCGGGGCTCTAGTGTACTGGACTTACATAGGCTGTTAATAAAACTTCTCAATGTGTAGCCATCACGTCCAACTCCTATCGTATTGAAGTTTTTATCAAACCATTACGTTAATTGCCTTTTGTTATTATTTTTTTTTTTAATTTTCCTTTTTTATTTTCGTTTGTTTAATAAAACACAAAATCTTAAAACATACTCATAAGGGATAGGATAACACAATTAAGTTGTAATTTATTAAAAAAAAAAAACAAAAAACCAACAGACAGCCTTCAAAGTAGATAAACGAAACTGTAAAATAACCAAAAAATAAGTAAAAAAAAATAAAAAAGAAATTAAAAAATTGTTAAAAAGTTTAATGCAAATAATGCTTAACATTAATTATTACAAGCTATTAAAAACTAAAGCAGAATTAAAAAAGAAATTAAAGCGCTAAAATTAAAAGAAAAAAAAAATAATAAAAATTAAAAACAATTACAAAAACTCAATCGCAGCACGAATTCTAAATAATTAAAGGCCATTCCATTCCATTTCAATTATTATTATTATTATTCCTACACACTGCTCTTATTCTAAATCCTATTATTGATTGGTATTTAAAAAGTTTTTAATTTTTAATTAAAATTTGGGTTTCAAAATTAAAAAAAATAATAAAAAAAACTGAAAAATTAAAACAAAACCTTAACTAGTCATTCACTAAAGAAACTTTACTTGAACATATTAAATATACAAAACAAAAATAATTAATTATAATATAAAATCTATGAGAATTAATATTAAAAAAAAATCAATGCATAAATTAAAGTCGATTATTACTACTCATTGTAAAGAAGCATTGGGTGCAACCTTTTTGTACAGTGTAATTTTTTATGAAGTCAAGTTCAACTTAAAAACTGAAAATGAAATAAAAATTGTAAAAAACTTAAATGAAAATTCATTGAATTTTTCCTTTATTTTTTTTTTTGTTGAAAACGAAAATTAATTTTAAAACTACCAGATATTGTTTTAATGACAAAAAAAAAAAAAAACGAGAAAAAATTAAAAAAAAAAAAGAAAATGTTCGAAAGCAGGTAAAAAAATTTAAAAAAATAAAAGAAAATAAATAAAATTCCAGGAATAAAAATAAGATTGCGTGTTTTATTCCCAAATACTTATTGTTATTGTACGTACGATCTATTCCTTAATAATATCAATCCCAATCCAATTGCCCTAAAGCATTACTCCCTCCTATCTACTACATAAGAAATATTCAACCAGATGTTTCCTTCTGAGATGCAATCATGCCGCACATATTCTGAATATGGGCATTTCAAGAGAAAAGTCCACCATGACTGAAAAACTAAAAGTCAAATAAAATGTTTTTTAGACCACTATTGTTAGATAAAAATACTTAAATTTTCATAAATTATAGCTATCATAAATTGTCTTTGTCCTCATTGTTGCTAATCGAACTCCAAAGTTGATGTTTAATTTTAATATTTTTTTATTTAATTTTTAGTAACATTTTCTCTTAAGTATTAATTTATGCAAAATCGCATCAGAAAATATTTGTTACTACAATAGCTTGTTTAAAAAGGAAGACTGATATTGCATATTTTGATTATCGTAAGTTCTACCTAATACAATAGGATATATTGCGGTTTAAAGTACATACATATATTACATGTTACATAGATGGAGTCATCAGCAGCTAGTATGGCGGAAAGAGCGCGTCGTTATAGTCCGAAATAAAGCGCAGAAAGGATAAAGATTGGTTGCAAAAACATAGAGTGGAATTATTTCGCAACGTCTCATGGAAAAGGAGCAGTCGACGGAGTTGGAGCCGTAGTAAAAAGAAAAGTTTGGAGTATTACAAAAACAAAAAATCTGTCGTTGGAAAATGCTTTATCATTTTTTGAATGTGCTAGGGATCATGTTAATGGCGTTCAATTACTTTACATATCCTCAGAGCAAATAGAAAATTTATCTGGACCCTTAATTGAAAGATGGAATGTGGAGTGTTCTAATATAATTGGAATACAAAAAATTCATTTCTTTTCGTGTGATGAAAAGTTACAAATAAAGAAAGCTATAACAGCTTTTTCCTCTCGAATTAACTTTTAATTTATTATTTATTTAGTTTTGTTACAATGTACACACACTGAATTATTTTAATGTTATGCAAATTAATGAATTAAAGTATCTAATAACATTAAAAAAATATTTCATTTATTAAAAAAGGAAAAAAAAAATAGTAAGAAATTTTTGTCATATCACGTCACAAATAAACTGTTGTAAAAAAAAACTAAAAAACTTTTTTTAATTTTGAAAGTTGGAAAGTAATCTAGATATACTTCAAAATCCAATAAAAAAAACAATTATCCAAAAGTTCCGCCTAAATTCGCAGAATTTTACGTTTTAGTAAAAAAAAGGAAAAAGTAACTTCTATTTTTGTAACATCACGTCACACACTTTAATTGCTTATATCTTAGCGCCATTAAGTTCGATTTTCCCTTCTTGGTACTAAGTATAAAGCCAGTTAAGCTCTATTTAAAAATATAAAAAAAAAAATTTAAAATATGCATTTTTTCCTTGTTTTTTATCTTATTAAAACGTACGACTGTCACGTTCGTCACTATGGAAATGCCCATATGTCATATTGTACCACATTTTTCTCATCGCAGAATCTATATATTGGACTCATGATGATTCCTATGCTCAACAAATGCTTTTTGAGTCTAGCGTGCTCTGTCGAAAGGCCGTTTATTAACGCAGCTACTTCTGAACAGCCTTCGTCTCTCTCACTACCGTTATTCCATATAAAGCTTCTGACCCTATCGGTGGCGTGAAGCTCCCCTCCTTTCAAATTATCTGCCAGATTTTTTTCATTATCTAGCAAAGCATGACTTTTTTTCGCCTACCTAACTGATTCAGCATTCTCATATAATCACATACATATTATTTTTGAGTTAACTTATTATGAGCCAAGTGTTCGGTTGACTACCCGCTTAGTCTTCCGGTACAAGATAAAATGAGCACTTCAGCTGAGTAGACACCATTCGAGTTTCCCGTATAATGTTCGAATATTTGCCTTGATGCCTTGTTTTAAGTTGGCAAACTGCTTAAATTGAAACGTTATACAACACTCTGGTATACAGTGTGGTTCTTGTCTGTGTTATATAAATAAAAAGGTGAAATTTATGTTTAAACCACGGTTTGAAGCTAAACTAATATAGTTATGACAACAACCTAAGACAAAGGAAGTACATAATTTATTTTCAATTTTAACTAAAGGAGTAGTAAGATGTACATATCTGCACTGTCACTGAGTTTGTTTCATTTTAACATTCTAATCAGGTATACGGCGAATAGTTTTCTGAAAATCAACTGCAAGCTAACAAAGTGCCTAGTTAATCAATTTAATACAGTTTGACGAACTACATAGATAACCACTGCGCATTGCGTTCCCAGAGTAGCTCCACTGTCTAGGCGATCGCATATACATATGTACCTCATACATACATACATAACAGGTCATTACAACCCTATGTCAATATTGTTACGAAAATGGAAATGGTGTTATTAAAATAATAAGCAAAAGCTCCAAAAACAACACAATGGACTTGATCACACATAAAATGATAAACAAAAGCTCCAAAAACAAAACAATGCAGTTGTTCACGTGATCAACGAATAAGTAAACATATAGCAACAAAAACAACGGGCTTGTTTACAAGATCGATGAATAAACAAAAATATAGCAACAACGTCCGTGTATAAAAAAATATAGCGGAAAGAGAAATAAACAAAACAACAACAATTCTGCCTGGACGAAAGTAAACAAGATACACGAACAACAATGATGACGAGATGTTTACATTTCTGGATTGTTCCCGAAGGCCGTCATCATCCTTCAAGGGCATTCATCACACTGTTGATCCAGTGATATAAAAGGCAAGATAAAGCGAGCAACGGGGATTCAGTTAGAATTCAGTCAGTCGTGTATGAAGACACGTGATTCTCGGAGTTCGAGTTAAGTTAGTCGTGTGACGACGTCACGTTGAATTGAGTGAGAATTCAACCAGTCGTGTATGAAGACACGTGATTCTCGGAGTTCGAGTTAAGTTAGTCGTGTGACGACGTCACGTTGAATTGAGTGAGAATTCAACCAGTGGTGTGTGAAGATACGCGATCGAGTTATAATTCAGACAGACTTGTGTGCAGACAAGTTGCGTGAAGAAAACAGTTGTTAGTGTTGTGCTTACAAAAAAGGTTGTGAGCAAAGAAAAATAACTAACAAGTTTTGTTGTTGCTTACAAAAAAGGTTGTAAGCAGAGAAATATCACGAATAAGCACATATTGAGAAAGTTATCATTGTATACGTGGAATAAGTTCGAACAGTGGCACAAAAGTTGTGCAGATAATAAAGAATTGACCTTAAATTAAACACATATTTATTTTTATTTTATTTGCAATCTACGAACTCATATTTTTAACGTTTTTAAAAGGTAAAAACGGACCTAGGACCTAGTTTTTCACACCACTTATGTTGTGTGTGTTAATTTTATACATGAGTGGCGGGACCTACAGTTGAAAGTCGACTCCGAACGACAGATTTTTTGAGAAACTTCTCATGGCAATTTTATTTACTCTCAAAGTTTTTGCCAGAAATCTGCTGAGAGGAGGTCACCGAAGAAACATTTTCTTCATATTTTCGTTTTGATGTCTGACCTGGGGTTTGAACAGTGGCCTAACGTCTAAGAAGCCAAAACACTACCTACTAGACTAAGGCGACTTCAAGTTCAGTTTTGAATAGATGTGTACCTCAGCCATTAATATACTGCATTCATTAGGAAGCCAATGGGACAGTTTTCTATTATTCCTGCAGTAGACTCTCGCCTTAGTGTTGGCACTCTTCCGTAAAGATTTTATAATCGTCAAGTAGTTTACATACGCCTCGCCACTGTTTACTTTCATGGAAAAACCATTGAGAGCAGCTCGTAGAAGTTACATTCCCTATCCGAATAGGCCATGAAACACGGGCGAGGAGTCTGTATAACTAAGTCGATAATCTCAGAACTCTGGCAGGCCTAAACTCCTTTTTTCTAGTAAGTTAATTTTCAAATAACCTCAAAAGTTCTTCCGTTCCTGTTCACTAAGCAGGTGGTGGTAACTCCTCCCGAAGAAGTTTCAGAATCATCTCCAAGCGTTAATTACAGAAACTTAACACCCATAGTATGATGAGGGTATAACAACAACTCCCAATATTGTTGTCAAAATCGTTAAACTAATTAAAATGTATTGTTGCTTTTTGTTTTTGTAAATTTTTCAATTTTTTTTTTTGCATTTTCTTTCTTTTTTTTAATAAAAAGCCAAAAATTCTCGTGAAAATAACCAAAAATGTTTCATTGAATTATTCGCATTTTAATTACATTAATTACAACACTTTAATGTAAGCACTTTAAATAATTAAAAAAACAAATATATTTTTTTGGCGTCACTAAAACCACAAATTTCTTTATGCATAAATAAATAATTTTAAAATAAAATAAAATCTATCTATCTATATATATATTCTATATCTTTCTTCTTTCTATATATATAAAAGTGGATGTGTGTATGTATGTAACGTATGGACTCCAAAACGGCTGGGCCGATTTTGATAAAATTTTCAGGGAATCTTCAGGATATTCAGGCGGGTAACACTGTGAAGTCTGATTTTATATTTTCGGTCTGTGGGCGGAGGGGCGTGGCAAAATCAAATTTGTTTGTTTGTATGTACCTTATAGAATCGTAAACTATGCATTTGATCATGTAATGATCTTTAGCAAACTTGTTGCACATGAGCCGGGGAAGGTTTCTAAGTTGGTATGACTAATTTCCGGCAGGGGGCACCACTGAAAATTACTTAAAATCAATTAAATCGTAAACTGTGCATTTGATCATGTTATGATCTTTAGCAAAGTTATTTCGCATGACCCGAAGAAGGCTTCTAAGTTGGTATGACCAATATCCGATAGGTGGCGCCACTGAAAATTACTCAAAATGAATTAAATCGTAAACTGTGCATTCTTTAACAAAGTTGTTGCTTATGAGTCGACGAAGGTTGGTGCGATTAATTTCCAATGGATGGCGTCGCTCTACACCTCAAGCACGGAAGAAAAGAGCATTACGAGCCTCAGAATCAGACGAGCATTGAGACTGGAAAATCTTCTAATATATGCCGCTGAGACCCGTTCGCTTGAACCACTTGAACAACGAAAAGTGAGATTAGAAACTGATCGAATGCGTACTACTCAAGCCCGTTCATCTGAATTATAAGGACAACGGGAAACAACATCAATAAAATGATTCAAAATTAATTGGACATTCGTGTAATGTCTTTCCTTCAAATTTATTTTAGTTGGTGGCGCAGCAACGCGGGCCGGGTCAGCTAGTAAAAAATAAAAAAAAAGAAAATTTCGTAATATTTTCATATGCAGGCTTAATAGACATTTTTCATTGTTGGCTTTTGTTTTGTTGTTCATTTCTATTTTGGATTATGCAAAGCAATAAAAACAGAAAAAAAGAAGCACAAAAAAAGGCGAAAATAATACATTAAAAATAATTAAATAAAATAAAATAACAATAACAATAATAACACTAATAATAGAAAATAATAGAGCACCGCCGACCACGATAAATAATTGGTGTTGGTAATAACAATAATAACAGCAACAGTAAGTGTAATAATAATAAAAAAATTATAAAAATAACAATGAAACAATGACAATTAAATGCAACAAAAATTTCCACAAAAAAAAAAACTAAATATAATAATAAAGGAAGGGGGGGGGGGGGGTGGTGTTTTACAATAACACATTTTAACAACAACCAATTTACATAAACCACAAGCAAAAGTTGTATTGAATTTTTTTGTAATTTTTTTTTCTTTTGCAAATGACAAAACATTTTAATGAAGCCTAAATGTATGCACTAAATAAATATATATTGGCGTCATCTAAATATATGCTTTACAATTTAACACTTAATGTTGCTAATGGTGGACTGTGGTTTCTATGGGAAATGAAATCAAAACGTGATTAGGTTGTATTAAAACAATGGTATTCATATCGCATAGGTATTCATCTCTTAAAAGAAATAAAAAGGAGTGATATTATATCGGTAATCCAACAATAATTCATATTGTTACGTTTTTAGCTTTAAAAAACGTATAAAATATGAGCTCGTAGATTTCAAATGAAGTCGCCCTAGTCTAGTAGGTAGTGTGTTGGCTTATTAAACGTAAAGCCAGGGTTCGAGCCCCAGGCGAGACATCAAAACAAAATACAAAAAGGATTTCTTTGGCGATTTCCTCTCAGCAGATTTCTGGCAAAAACTCTGAGAGTAAATAAAATTGCCATGAAAAGTTTCTCAAAAAATCTGTCGTTCGGATTCGACTTTAAACTGTAGGTCCCGTCACTGATGTATAAAATTAACACACATAACATTAGTGTTGTGAGAGACTAGGTCAATAATCCTGACTGAAAGGTTGTAATGACCAATTATGTATGTAGATTTTAAATAAAAAAAAAATAACTTTGTGTTTAGTTTTAATTAAAATTCGTTATTATTTGAACAATTCTGTGTGTCACTGTTTGTTATCACTCTGTTTACACCCTTTGAATAAACAATAACAATTACTAGACAGATCTTTGTAACGGATATCTTCAAACTACGATTACTCTCTTCAAACGCACCACGTCTTCACACAAGACTGACTGAACTTTTACTGACTCAGTTGGCTGCTCTGCCTTGCCTTTTATATGGCAACGTAAACAGTCTAATGAATATTCTGGAAGGCGAATGTTCGCGGCTTCGACTTCTCGAGATCTCTATAAATGTAAACATCGTTGTTTCATTATTGTTGCTTGTGTACTTTGTTTACATTTATTCTTGTAGTGTTTGTTGTTTACTTGTTTACTACTTTTTTTAATCTGGTGTTTGTTGTTATATTACGCAGTGCGATAATTTGTAAACAAATTCACTGTTTTTGTTTTTGTAGTTTTTGTTTATAATTTTAATGTTAAACGATGTAAAAGCAAAACACCAGTATCTAGATTTTTCCATTTTCGTAACAATAATTTAATGGTGGGAGAGTGTTTATTGGCGTTATTGCTAGAGGAGTGGTCCACAAACGAATAGTGCGGCTGGGCAACGAATTTATTCTATAATGTATTGGGCGTTACACTGGCTAATTGACCACAAATATATTGTTACGAAAATGGAAATGGTGTTGTTAAAATAATAAGCTAAAGCTCCAGAAACAACACAATGGACTTGATCACACATAAAATGATAAACAAAAGCTCCAAAAACAAAACAATGCAGTTGTTCACTTGATCAACGAATGAGTAAACATATAGCAACAAAAACAACAGGCTTGTTTACAAGATCGATAAATAAACAAAAATATAGCAACAACGTCCGTGTACAAAAAAATATAGCAGAAAGACAAACAAACAAAACAACAACAACTCTGCCTGGACGAAAGTAAACAAAAACACGAACAACAATGATGACGAGATGTTTACATTTTTGGATTGTTCCCGAAGGCCGTCATCATCCTTCAAGGGCATTCATCACACTGTTGATCCAGTGATATAAAAGGCAAGATAAAGCGGGCAACGAGGATTCAGTTAGAATTCAGTCAGTCGTGTATGAAGACACGTGATTCTCGGAGATCGAGTTTGAATTTAATCGTGTAAGACGACGTCACGTCGGTGTGAGAATTAAATCTATCGAGCTTTAATTCGGTCAGACTTGTGTGCAGACAAGTTGCGTTTGAGAACACAGTTGTTAGTGTTGTGCTTACAAAAAAAAGGTCGTGAGCAAAGAGGAATAACTAATAAGTGTTGTTGCTTACAAGAAGGTTGTAAGCAGAGAAATATAACAAAAAAGCACATATTGTGAAAATTATCGTTGTATAAGTGGAAGAAGTTCGAACAGTGGCACAAAAGTTGTGCAGATAATAAAGAATTGACTTAAAAAATAAACACAGATTTATTTTTATTTTATTTGCAATCTACGAACTCATATTTTTAACGTTTTTAAAAGGTAAAAACGTAACAATATGTTCCCGGCGAGAAAGAAGAGATGTTTTCAGAAATTCAAAGAAAACATCGGGACATAGAATACAATCATCCGTGTACTTACCTCTAATGAGGTTAACTCAAACATAGTATGGAACTATCTGGGAAAGATAAATTAGTTTAGCAGGGGTAATAGGGTGAGAATAAGCGATGAAGAGCAGGCGCTGAGCTTGTGAGAAGGGGAGCTTTCGCGCCACTGAAAAGGCCAGAATCGCGAAGTAACAAGAGATGTTTGGAAGGTTATTGATTTTAGACTATTTGAACGTTTGTTGGGTAATTAAAATGAGAACAAATTTGAGCCATGCCTCCGGGTTAACCAGTAGTAGTATTAGGAATAACGGTCGACTTTTTGTCCACACATTGTAGACTCAAACAACACTTTTTCCGCTTCAAATCCAATATGTAGGTTTTATTATGATGATTGTAAGTCAGATTCGAGTGAATCATTCATATTAAGCCTTCTTGCTTCAATACCCAAAGTGGGTGGGACTACAATTAAAGGATTAAGAGTGACAAAATAAGAATAAGAACGATTCAACGGAATCTTGCGGTGTTCCTGAATTTAGTATTAACTTGCATCTTTAAAAATCCGTAAAGCGATGATTTAGTTTTATTATAATGAACGATAATTATAATAATTTTTGACAAATATCCATAACAATTAAACCACTGTCCTTTGTAATATACTTTTAAAAATATTTTAAATTTCTTTTTTTGTTTATTGGTTTTTAATTTTTTTTTTGGTTTTAAATGAGTGTTCGGCTTTATAATTAAATAAATTTAAACGAATTTTAATTTAATTAGCGAAGAAAAACACCATTGAGGTTAAACACTTTGTTAAATGGAAACATTATTTTTAATTTTATTTTTATTTTATTTTAATGGAAATAATTTGACAAAGTATGAGTTTAATTAGTGTTCACATTAAAACTTCATTATAATTAAAAGTAATAAAAATTTATTGAAAAAAAAAAACAGAAAGAAAGACAAAAAATGAATTGAATGGATATAAGGCAATAATAACAAAGGAACAACAACAAAAAATTGTAGACTTAAGAATTTATGTTTTAAAAGACCTGTGAGTGGGTCCTCAGATGATTGAGAATGTATGCTCCCTATAGTATAAAAGTCCAAAGACTCTGTAAGCCACTAAACCCAACGTAACCACACTACAGGCTTACCGAGTGGCTCTTTTAGAGCTTTTCTTTAATCAATCAATCAATTAATAACCGAACAGTAATTTCACCAAATTTAAATAAATATATTGGGCTCTTGAGGTTTGGAAGAAAACAGATTTGCAGATCCCAGTAAAGCCAGCGAAATAATAGGAATTTGGTAAAAAAAACCCACTAATACCCATGAAAGAAATGAAACTTCGAGGATTTTGCAAGAAAAATAAAAGAAAAGTTTAAAAATTGCTAGACAGAAATGCAATTTAAGACTGTAATCCTATGTACTAAAACTCATATAAGTGGAGCCTTTAAATGATATAAAATTTCTCAGTGAAATTTCCGGTATTCATAGACAAGGACTGACATCGAGGTGAAGTTCGTTAAGGACTTAATCGCTGTCTTAAGAGATCTTCAGGTAAAATCTTATTATCCCATAAGAGCCATTATTAATATGACCATGAATTGCTTTTGGAAAACACTGCAGTAATTAGGCAGTCTAATGAAAGCCTAATACCAGAGACCATATAGTATTGTTACGTTTTTACCTTTTTAAAAAGTTTAAAATATGAGTTCGCAGATTGCAAATAAAATAAAAATATCTTTGTGTTTAGTTTTAATTAAATTCTTTATTGTTCGCACAATTCTGTGTGCCACTGTTCACAACTTGATGTAAACAACAACAATTGCTTTGTTTGTTATTCTTCTTTACACTCTTTTGCGTAAACAATAACAATTGTTCAACAGATCTTTAAACCACGATTGTTCTCTTCAAACACCGCACGTCTTCACACAAGACTGACTGAATTTTTACTGACGCCGTTGCCTGCTATGCCTTGGCGTAAACAGTCTGACGAATAATGTTAAAGTGAATATTCGTGTTCGTATTTTTGTTTACATTTATTCTTGCAGTGTTGTTGTTGAATTTTTTTTACTTCTATATCCCCTGGTATTTGTTGATATATTTTTGTTTACTTGTTTATCATGTAAACAAGTTCATTGTTTTGATGGCTTTTGTTCATAATCTTAATGTTAAATGATGTAAAAGCAAAACACCATTTCCATTTTCGTAACAGTATAAACCACAGCCGTTAGTTGGAATCCTAAGATCAAAGTTCCTTTAGAGGAAATCATTAGGAGCGATATTGTCGATCCGATTATGTCTATTATTTCTAATGTAATTTGTCAGTAGTTCTGATTTGTCTAGGACTTAACTGCACCGAGCCTAATATCTAGAGGCAAGTCAATTGAGTATAGCAAATAATGCTTAGCTGTAATTAAACAAAGTGCACTAATGAGCAGAATAGCTGGTTGGTTGGCTTTGTACTCAGCCTTTTAAACTCTATTGACATCGATATTTGCACACCATCGGTGGGCACTGTAAAGCAAGGTTGTATTCGTAATGGTTCGAAAAAGCTAATAAGGTCTTAGCCATCATATATGCAAAGAGTCGCCTTGTTTACGTTTGCTATTATATTGTTCCATCAAAAGAGTTTTTGGGATCTAAAATAACCCCCAGTTATATAAACAAATATTTTTCGTGCGCTCTCCTTGTAGTCCACTCTTCTTTTTTTGCAGTAAGTGTTTGAAAAGGAAAAAAAAAGCGTGCTTCAAAAATAATTAAAAGCCATTCAGACACGGCATGTGCAAACAATTAAACAACAATCATACGCCGTGTGTTACAAGTACATCCGCAGTTGCTTATAACGAATTGCCAATTAATTCATCATTCATACGCAATGTTGGCTAAAAAAAAAACACAAAAACAGAGAGAGAAATTATGCACACTATTTAAGTGAAATTAATGCATATTGTTATGTAGTAAATAATAATAATAATAATAATAATAATAAATGATGATAATTATATTGTAGATATCAATAGAAATTAAATAGAATCATGCATGATGTTTCACATTACATTAATTAATGCATTCATAACTCGATTTAATTCTTCCGTTTGTATTTTTTATTTATTTTCTTTTTTTTTGTTGTTGATTTAATATTAAAAATAAACAGACGAACGATGTTTATCTATAATTAGGTGTGGATATGTTTATTAATTATTGGTCAACTGATGATAACTGCCATTGAAAAATGTTCAATTAAATTGAAATATTTTGCGCACATATTGAGTTACATGTTGCAAAGAGGAAAACAGAAAAAAATATGAATTAAATTCATATTAAAGATGGGATTTAATTTGATTAAAACATATCCTAAATAAATATTTAATTTCAACTGATATTAATGCATTACGTTGCATTCAAACAAATACAGCCTTAAAGTTAAACCATTTAAGGCAGAAATCAGTTTTTAAAATTATCATATCAAATAAGTAAATCTCTCTGCTCAGACATTTGAAAATTGTTTGTTAATATTTCCTACTCAACACCTCCTCCTCCTCCTTCTCGCCCTCCTGCTGCTGCACTTGCTTCTCTAACCAATTTCTATAACAAAACTATGAGTAAGATTCCATAAATATTTCGCACATAAAATATGAGCAAAAGTAAGGCAAACAAACAAACAAACAAACATAGAAAAATAAATAAACATTTGAACAGTAAGACACGTAACGTACGATTGTGTGCAACATAATAAAGTTGATGTTGCAAGTGGATTAAAGTTTTTGTGATTTATACTTAAACAAACAGCAGATGTGACATAAAATTTGTTCTCGACTCTCGACAAAAGTTTTAGCACAACAACTTTAACTTTCCAGTTTCTGAAAAGGAAACGTACAAAAGCGAAAGATAGCTGCACAAACCAAAAACTAAAACTGAAACTCAACTCAACTCAACTCAACTAAACTGAAGTGAAGTAAACATTTGTTTTATGGCAAATGCAACCATTTGTTGCAATAACGACAGCCACAGAAAATAAAAATAAAAAAACTGGTTATTCTTGTTTCTCTCTGTCGGAATATTTTAAAAAGCCTACCCCGACAATATACTTTATGAAAATGAAATGTTTCAACTTAATGTGTTGTGCCCAAGAAGAAGCAGTAAAGCGGTGGAAGTGCAGCAGTGCAACAGCCACAAAATCTTGCGGCAAAATGGGGGAGGAGAAAACAAAAATAGAATAGAAAATTTTGTTGTCATATGTTATAAGAGAGTACATGGTTCCTTATAATTTTCAGGATAGAAAATTTGATTTCATGATTCCAGCTAGAGACTTCTAGTCTGAATATCTAGATGTTCTCGGTAGGGCGACTAAGGTAAATACTGATGGCTTCAAAATATTGGACAAACACCTAAAAAATCTTAATTTTTTTGGACAGCCAGACTGTGATCAAGTATCCCTTGCCAACTTCACTTCAACATCTGTCCTCATCCATAAATGCGGGGTATTTTCTTGGAAAATTTAATATTATTCAAGGGTAACTGTTATGTGAATTCCAGCACAAAGGACTATTGAACGAAATTGCATTACTGATGAAATGGCTGGAGCGTACAATATCCGATATGTTACAGGACAAAGAAATTTCTATTCGATTTAGTGAAACTAGATATTCTCCGATCGCTTTACAACTACACTGGCAACACTGGGAATTCTAGTAATAGCTCTTAAATCACATGGCTATTCACACTTTTGCAATTCGCACAGATAACTGTCCCATTGGATGACAAGACGATAGATTTGGCAATCTTTGAAATGAGTTATGCAGGAGACGGAAGAGACTATCTTACACCTCATGTGCCAAAAGCCATTATATCTAGATAACGATAGGTATACTTGTTATTACACTACGATCTGCTACAGAATCAATTACTTGGTTAGGTTACTTGTTAGGTCGCCCTGATAAGTGTGCCTGTATTCCTCAAGAACGGTAATAGACTGTAGAAGTCAATATAATACGGACTTTTCTGGTATGGGGGATAATAAATGGTCTGCGTTTTAAGTCAATAATTTTTTTGCAAAGGACCAGTAACTCTGTAATATGTACATATATCACACGGTTGTAAAGGGTCCGCCAAATAACTTCATTTTTTTTTTTGAAAATGCTTAAAAAAAAAACTACTGAATATTTTCTCAAATTTCTTTTTTTATTTGAAAGTACAATCCTTCCGGTTAATAATGGAAAATAATTTCATTCAAATGGCTGCCTCGGCTGGCCATGCAGTAGCCTACACGATCGGTCCAATTTTTAAGTACATTATCGATTGTGTGCAGCTGTATTTCACGAATGACTTCACGAATATTGTCCTTTAAAGCGTCAATTGTCTCTGGCTTGTCGGTGTAACACTTATCTTTGACGGCACCCCACAAATAATAGTCGAACGGTGTCAAATCGCAGCTCCTTGGTGGCCAAACGACATCAGCTCTGCGGCTGATAATGCGATCTTCAAAAACAGGGCGCAAAACATCGAGAGTAGCTTTGGCTGTGTGGCACGTAGCGCCGTTCTGTTGAAACCAAATGTTGCCAATATCCTCCTCTTCAATTTTTGTGAACAAAAATTCGTTCAACATGGCCCGATAAGGATCGCCATTGACTGTAACGGCCACTCCTTGCTCATTTTCGAAGAAAAATGGTCCAATTATGCCTCTGGACCAAAATCCACACCAAACAGTGACTCGTTTTGGGTGCGTCGTCTTTTCAATGTATGCGTGCGGGTTTTCTGTGGCCCAATTATGCCTCTGGACCAAAATCCGCACCAAACAGTGACTCGTTTTGGGTGCGTCGTCTTTTCAATATATGCGTGCGGGTTTTCTGTGCCTCAAATGCGACAATTTTGCTTGTTTACATACCCGCCAAGATCAAAATGAGCTTCATCTGAAAAGATGATTTTTTTTTGCCAAAATCGGCATCTTCTGTAAGTCGATCGCAGGCCCACTTAGCGAAGCGAAAACGCAATGGATGGAACCATATTCGTTCAGCGGAAGGATAAAACTAATTATCTGTCAAATCAGACATGAGCTAAGTGTTACCATTCACGAAATAAGCACTAGTTGAAAAAAAAACGTTAGATGGCGGACCCGATAGTAAGAAAAAATCAACATCCTAGTATAATATGAATTTAAAATTCATTGGGGCACTGTGCACTTGGATTTAGCATTAGAACATAGACGCTAGAAATTCCGAAAGCTTTAAAGAAGTAACACATCATCATTAGGCATCATTGCGGTGTTAGTTTTTAATTTCCAATGCAAAAAAACTCTTATTTCGCTCATTTTTCTATAAACAATTGATTGCATTTCCTTTTAGAAATCGTCCAACTCCTTTTCATTTTCAATTAAACAATTTATATGATTCAATATCGATATCAATTGCTTAAAATTATTCCTATTTTTTTTTTGACTGGCCTGACACATAAAACTTAATGACAAATTCATCTACTACTGCAACAGCCACGAATGCGACACAATAAAAGGAAAACCAATCATGAATAAGAAATTTTGTGCTGCACAATTCCAATAATAAAGCCAGTCAAACCAAACCAATGGATTACGACAATACAACAACAACAACAAAAATAATAATAATGTTGGTGATAATGTGGATAAAGCCGCTGCTTTTGCTGTCCATAATAATGAGATGCGAAAGATGAGAACGATAATGATGATGCTGATCATGATAATGATGCTGATAATAATTCGGGCATTTTACAATGTCTGACCGCAATGTGTTGCAATTTATATTTTGATGTTGCCGATTAATTCTTAACAATGGCACTTGATGGGACATCATAATAAACAAAGGCAGGCAGTCCAGACACTGCACACACACTCACGGCCACACAATCATACGCGCTGTTTTGCAATTTACATGCAAAGCTTGCAGGGCGTAAAATACGGATTTTTTCCATTGTGTGTGTGCGATTGTGTTTACATTTTAAAATAGAATTTCCACAGATAAAATGTATTTGACATGTGACAAAACCAAACGAACTACACGTACGCACACACACACAAACAGAAAACGAATGGACAGGATACCTACCGGGCACGCTTGCTCGCTTGTGTATTTGTTGTGTACGTCTCTTTGGTGTGTTTATTTATACCAGTGTTGAAAAATTCAGTACTTTAGTACTTTTTCAGTACTTTTCCATTTCAAAAATACCGCAGTACCCCCGCGACGCTTTCAGTACTTTTTTATTATTACATATTGTATGTCTTGCGCTTTTCAACTATTAATGCATTAGCCATGTAATGCTAAAGGTAGAATTAGTCTTTAGCCCCGGTTAGCCAAACGTCCACGGAACGTATGTTCGTTTTTAGAATACGAAAAGCAATGAGAACGCTTGCCGAACCGTAATGTGATTTCGGTAAGGATTTACATTGCTCTTCATATGCTACAAACGAAAATATGTTCCATAACGTTCCTTCGACGTTTGACTACACGGAACTTTTACATTTTGTTACGTTCAGAATCTGTAGTTTTTGTTTTATATGTGAGGAACACGTATAAGTCGTTAGTTTTTCTCTTAATACCGTACGTGTATTAAATATAAATAAATAAATAGCCTAGTAGGTAGTGTGCTGGCTTACTAGATGTGGGAACGCAGTTCATACCCCGTCTCAGACATCTCCAACATAACGAAAAATGAAAAAAATATTCCTTCGGCGACCTCATTCTGTTAAAAACTCTGAGAGTAAATAAAATTGCCATGAAAAAGTTTCACAAAAATCTGTCGTGCGGAGTCGACTTTAAACTGTCTGTCCCGCCACTCATGTATACAATTACACTACATTAGTGGTGTGAGAAGATAGGTAATAATCCTAATTGAAGGGTTATAATGTATACATACATAAATTTGTTTACAAAAGTACCATTTAATGCAAAAAAGTACTCTTTCAGTTATAGTTCAGTACCATTTCAAAATTTCAATTTTTCAACACTGATTTATACCAGTCTGTCTCTGTTCGAATGCGTATCTTTGAGTGTGTGTGTGAGCGACTGTATCTGTTTATTGGTTTTGCTCTCTCGATACCACATGCGGTTTATAAAACCTTTAAAATCGCCTGCATCGGTTTATGGTTTTTTTTTATCGATGCATTTCTGCATTTTGTTATCAAATAAAAGGTCAATATTATAGTTCGTTTTGCTTTTGCTTTTTTCTGTTGTTTTGTTTTGTGTTTTTTGTGCTGCTGTCTTACATACAATATTTAGATAATGTTGTGTGTTTTATTTTGAAATCATTTTATATAATAAATGCGCCTGATAGGTTACGTGTAATACAGGGTAACAAAAATTGCAAAAATTTAATACACATACATACATAATTGGTCATAACAACCATTCAGTCAGGATTTCGACCTAGCTTCTCACATCATTTATGTTGTGTGCGTTACTTTTATACATGAGTGGCGGGACCTACAGTTTAAAGTCGACTCCGAACGACAGATTTTTGAGAAGCTCTTCATGGCAATTTTATTTACTCTCAGAATTTTTGCCAGAAATCTGCTGAGAGGCAGTCGGCGAAGAAATATTTTTTCATATTTCGTTTTGATGCCTGACCTGGGATACGAATCCGGGCTTTACGTCTAATAAGCCAACACACTACCTACTAGACTACGGCGACTACAATTACTTTAATTACAAAGTTTTTACAAGATTACTAATGAAACTTTCAACTTCGTTTTGGTCAACTTTTTATATGTATGAGGTTTTACAGGTTAAACAATAATCAAGACAAAGACCATGGTTTTTAAATTTTATCGACATGGCTTCCAATAGTATAGTAGCCAATGAGTATTGCCATTTCGCATTTAAATTCGAAACGATATGAGGAAAACCGTCAAACAGATCTCTGTTAATCCTTACAAGCCTTACAAGGTAGTGTTTAACGAAGTTGAGCCACTTGCCTGAAACGAGTTGAGAATACCTAGTTTATCTAAGGCAATCGAAACACTTAACATATCGAAGATTATGGTCTCTAATGCCGGAACTAGTCAGTTCTTCAGCAATGTAATTTTCGTCCGTATTCCTACGTCCAGGAACCATAGAGTTTTAATCAATTTACTTACTTCAGAATGAGAAACTTTTAATGACAATTTTATTTACTCTCAGAGTTTTTGCCAGAAATCTGCTGAGAGGAAGTCACCGAAGAAATATTTTTTTTCATATTTCGTTTTGATGTCTGACCTGGGGCCTTACGTCTAATAAGCCAACACACTACCTACTAGACTACGGCGACTTCAATGAGAAACTAGGTCCATAATCCTGACTGAAGGGTTGTAATGATCAATTATGTATGTATGTACTTACTTCAGAACATTAACAATCTATATGGAAGTGAGGAAGAGATTGATAGCGTTATGTAGTGCCCTTTGCTGTAGCCAACAGCAATATACAATAAATACACTCTAACGACACGTTTCCGCTCGGGTGCTGGGGTAGTTCAGCGTCGTCCAGTGGTTACATAAAGAAAAGACACTTTCTTTAAGATTCTAAGCTATTTATTTATAATAACTAAAATAGCTTACTTACTACACTACGTTAGGGCTACTTATAGTAAGAAATTATGCTTATTAATTAATATTAATAAGCCCTAGGCCGGCCAAATAACGGTTCGTTAAGTAGCAGTGTCAGTCATGTCAACCATAGGGGGATGTCAGAGCCACAATCAAATGGCCTACGCCCAGGATGATTGTGGTTCTGAGGCCTGTGGTGTCTGACAAGTATCAGTGGCTCGTCAAGTAACAGTGCCGAAGCGTCAAGGTTGGGTTGAGTCAGAACAACAGTCAAACGGCATGCGCTCTGGATGACTGTGGTTTCTACTGGTCCTTGCTATTACCCCGGCACAGTCAGTCAAGTCAACCAAAGGCAGTGTTCGAAAAAATACTGTACACTAACCATTGTGTACGTAACTGATAAAATACTTTTAACTTTCATTTAAGTGTTTGTGAACTCGTACGCAAACACATTACGTACACAACATGTACACAACAAATGAACGCAAACTCTAACATAACGTACTGAACAGAGTTCACAAACACTATTTTTTAGTGTTTGTGTACAAAGTACACTAAAAAGATCAGTACACAACGAAAAAAATTGGGTTTTAGTGAACTTTTTTGAGTACACTAACATTTTTAGTGTACGTGAGAGTTTATGTTCTCATTCAGTAAGAGAAAGAGAGAGAGAAAAATTGCCAGTTTTTATTTGTAAGCTTAAGCGAAATATGTCTATTATTCCTAAAGAATAATAAATTGCATCAAAAACCACCGATCTCTAAAAATACTGAATGAACTCACGCGTACACTAAAAATGTTAGTGTACTCAAAAAAAGTTCACTAAAACCCAATTTTTTCGTTGTGTATATAGTGTTTCTGAACTCTGTTCAGTACGTTATGTTAGAGTTTCCGTACATGTTCACAAACATTAAAATAGAAACGGAAAGTTTTGCTCTCGTTGTAGTGAATGTGTTTGTGTTCTTTACCCACGACATTCAGTACAATATATAAACATTGCGTATTTTAGAGTATTTTTTCGAACACTGACCAAAGGTGAGTGTCAGAGTAACAATCAAACGGCATACGCTCTGGATGATTGTGGCTCTGAGACCTCTGGTGTCTGTCCAGTCACAGTTGCCAACGTTTTACTGGCGGTAAATATATCACTAGTGGGGACAACCACACCACTTGTGATCTATTTATATTTTCCAGCGATAGTCGATGTCCCAAGATCGATCTGCCTTACCAGCAACTCGTCACCAACTGCCTCGACCGCTGAAGTCATGCTCGCTTTTATTCACAAAAGTAACGAATAACAGATCAAACATGATCGAACATCAAACATGTTGTATCCTTCCATACAACTTACCAATGTGAGAGCAAGCACTAATTGAATTCAGCAGAGATGTCTTGTAGGTCAAATGTGAGTCGTACGACAACCGTTATCAAGAATAATAATGTTTCTAAAAATAGATCATAAGGAGCTTAACAAAAATTAATTTAAATATTTTAGGCACAGTGGGGCCTGTTATGAACTTATACTAAAATAATTACAATAGTTTTGTTCACAATAATTCATACAGCAAAAATATAGAAGAAAATGAACAATACATTAAATCATTAATATCATCCAGTGATATGGTGTGGGCAAAAACAAGGTCTCCGCCTTTTGTCGTAACAATACAGGGCCACAAAAGTATACATACGGTTAACAAATTTCAGAAATTGTTTAACCAATACGTTTTCGTTGAAAATCTTTATATGTAATTGTCTGACAACTTTCCTCGATTTTAAGACGGTTTTTTGCATTGGTTCAGAAATTTGTGAAATTTGTTAATCGTATTTATACTTTTGTGGGCCTGTGTAAATATTGAATCAGTATTCAAAAAAAGCAAATCTCTCATAACGCGTTCGTATTTCCGAATCTTTAAAAGGCTTTATTTCGTAGATATATTACAAGATCCTTGTAGAAGTTAGAATGAAACTGTAAATCCTACAGTTAAACATGCTCAGATAAATTGATTTCACATAAAGTAGAGACATCCAAATGTTAGAGGCAATTACAAATAAATGTGATTTGCTTTTGCATGTCCCTCCCAATTGTCTCCCTTATGCTTTGTTACACTGTTCATGTGTGTAATAGTTTATGGTTACAGACGTATGGTCAACTGTCCAGCATGTGGTAAAAATAATAAATATTTTATAACAACAACAACAACAATAGAAATGCATAAATGTATTAAATTAAATTAAAAGAAAAAAGAGAAAAAAAAATAGAAAATAAATTACCAACTATTTCAGATTTTAGTCTCTCACATATTTACAGACTCTTTATACAAAACCTAATACAAAACATACAATGAAAAAAGGAAGGATTGGACAACGATAGTAACGATAGATAAAATATAAATTATCTGTGGATTATTAAATAATGAAAAACGGAATTCATACTTGAAATTTAAAATGATTTACGATTTAAAAATTATTTATTAGGAGGCAAAAACATTGTCAATAAAAGGTAGAATTAAAAAAAAATAAAGAATTTAAATTCCAAAAATAAGATTTAAAAACCTTTTAAAGTTAACAAGTAAAACTCCTTTCATGGTTATGAAAAGAAAATTGTTTTAGCCGCATACATAAGCTCGTTCTCTTTGACCCTCACATATGAATGTTAAAGTTCTCAGTTACAGCTTCAGCCCTTCACCCAATCCGTTTTACATTTTTTGTGTAATTTTAACAGAAAATCCTTTCATAACATGACAATTTGTAAAAAAGGCAGTGAAACACAGAGGCTAATGAATGTGTTTTCTTTGGTAACCTTTTATTACAAGATTTTCTGCGCTTTTTTCTTACCAACCAACCAACCAATCAACTATTCATGCCATTCATGAGGTTAACAAAGAGAAGAAAAACCAAAAGGCTATGTGATTGCTTTACTTGTTAGCGTATGATGATGAATCCATTCATGGTTTGCTGATGTTGTTGTTTTTTTTGCTCGAATTAATTTATTTGCATTTGATTGCTTTTTATTATTTTTTAAATGGAAATAAACTGAAAATTATACCCGCGATCATTTTATATAATTTGTACGGTTTGTCATTATAACATAAAGCACGCTACATTGGGTGGAGTAATAATGTGTAGTATTTGTGCTTACGTTTGTAATCACAGCTGCCAGATTTGACGATTTATCGTCATTTTGACGATTTTGTGCTCCAAAAATATCATATTGACGATTTGACAATTTATGCCCTTATTTTGACGATTTTTAGAAATTAAAAATTTCCGTATTTTTTTTTACTTTTTTAATGTACCACTTTAAGCTTTGTATTTACTTGGAAATTTTTATTTTTGTAAATTTAGTTTAGTAATAACAAGAAGTAAAGTATTGTTACGTTTTTACCTTTTAAAAACGTTAAAAATATGAGTTCGTAGATTGCAAATAAAATAAAAATAAATCTGTGTTTATTTTCGAATCAATTCTTTATTATCTGCACAACTTTTGTGCCACTGTTCGAACTTATTCCACGTATACAATGATAACTTTCACAATATGTACTTGTTCGTGATATTTCTCTGCTTACAACCTTTTTTGTAAGCAACAACAACACTTGTTAGTTATTCTTCTTTGCTCACAACCTTTTTGTAAGCACCACACTAACAACTGTTTTCTTCACGCAACTTGTCTGCACACAAGTCCGACTGAATTATAACTTGATCTCGTATCTTCACACCACTTGTTGAATTCTCACTCAATTCAACGCGACGTCGTCACACGACTAACTTAACACGAACTCCGAGAATCACGTGTCTTCATACACGGCTGACTGAATTCTAACTGAATCATCGTAGCTCGCTTTATCTTGCCTTTTATATCACTGGATCAACAGTGTGATGAATGCCCTTGAAGGATGATGACGACCCTCGGGAACAATCCAAAAATGTAAACAACTTGTTTCCATTTTTGTTGTTCGTGTATCTTGTTTACTTTCGTCCAGGCAGAGTTGTTGTTGTTTTATTTGTTTGTCTTTCCGCTATATTTTTTATACACGGACGTTGTTGCTATATTTTTGTTTATTCATCGATCTTGTAAACAAGCCTGTTATTTTTGTTGCTATATGTTTACTCATTCGTTGATCACATGAACAACTGCATTGTTTTGTTTTTGGAGCTTTTGTTTATCATTTTATGTGTGATCAAGTCCATTGTGTTGTTTTTGGAGCTTTTGCTTATTATTTTGACAACACCATTTCCATTTTCCTAACAGTATTATATTTTTAAATTATTTACCAACAAAAAATGCTTAATAACATAAATAAAAGCGCCAATAAGTAAGGAAATTAAAAAAAAAAATGGTCAATATCTTCAAATATCCTAACATTACCCAGCATATAATAGGCAATACTAAGAATTTTGAAATAAGATTGACACTCGTAGTTGAGCATAATTTACCATTTGCGGTTGCAGACCATTTGGAAAGTTTCGAATATAGATTCTAATATCACTCTAGGAAAACCAAAGTCAAGTGCCATTAGCAACAAAAATTTTTCGACCAACAGCGAATAGCCGCTACTCATGCAGTACATTGCGTTGAAACTAGGAAAATATGTTATGGGGAGGAGGAAAGAGATTTGTAACCTTTTATGACACGAGTGATAGGAAAGACCTCTGCAAGAAAGGAGAACAAAAGAAGAACGAATTTTGTCTGTAACACATAGTGCAATCCACTAGCCAATCGACCACAAACGGAGATGCTCGCCGAGAAAACGAGTGTTATATAATTCTCGGGAACAAGTCCTTTATTTCGCTCGAGCAAAATCCGTTGTAGTGCCAATAGAACAGTGAAACACAAGCCACATTACAACGATGCTCTAAAAAATCAATGATACCAAACCCTCTCCAGTACGCGATCGAGAAATCTCAAAATAGACGTTGAGACACCGGCCCATATATGAGAGTTGTTATCTATTCTTGGTCGGATATAAGTTGTGTAAATAATAAGAAGTCAAATATTTCCTGCACCGCCTTAAGAAGACAAGGCACTAAAAAATGTATCGGTTCCAGCGAACATCACACAGAATTTTTTTAAAAACCTTTTAATTTATTTACTTATTTTTTTTTCTGACGATTTCAATGAACGTCTTTGACGATTTTGACGATTTTTTTCTAATATACGACGATTTGGTGCTTTATCTATTTGGCAGCTATGTTTGTAATCTCTGAGTAGGTAGGTAGAAGGAGAGAAGACAAACCAAGGGTCTCATACCTATCGACATACACCTAACCCATCATGTTATGTGCGTTATGTTACGTGCTTGTTGTTTGCTGCCTCTTACTTTTTGTAGGAAGTCTATTACTAATAGAATATAATAGAATATCATAGATTTTAGGGCGTTAGGAGCTTTAAACTCTGTAGAAAATATGGAATATGGACTAGAAGCTATTAGGTTAAATGAAAGATTGGAGTTCAGTTGTATTTTCGATACGATTTTCTGGTTATGCATAGTGGCACTTATTGGTTTAAGGATCATAAAAGCCTGTTGTCTTGAAAACAGTTGCCTGCCTTCTTGTGAGACCTGATTAGAAGATCAGAGATCAGCAATGAGTATTCAAGGAGATGGGTATAATCGAATTATACTCATAATTTATGATACTTATACTTACTTATTCATACTGTTACGTTTTTACCTTTTTAAAAACGTTAAAAATATGAGTTCGTAGATTGTAAATAAAATAAAAATAAATATGTGTTTAATTTTAAATCAATTCTTTATTATTCGCACAATTCCGTGTACCACCTTTGGAAATTGATTTACACAATAACAATTTAATTGTTATTCTTTCTTTTACTGACTTAAACAATAACAATTTACTTTGTTATTCTTCCTTTCACACTCGTTCGTTAGAACTTCAAACCACGAATCTCTTCCGCGTACGCAATAACAATTGTTCGTTATTCTCTCTCTCTGCTTACAACCTTTTTATAGCACTATACGGAGATCTTCTAACCACAATTATTCTTCGCAACGCAACGTGTCTTCTTCACACACGACTGACTGAATTCCAACTGAAATCACACGTGTCGTCTTTACATACGACTCACTGAATTCTAACTGAATTACTGAATCATTGTTGCTTGCTCTGTCTTGCCTTTTATATCCCAAGGGTCAGCAGTCTGATGTATGCGCTTGAAGGAAAATGTCTTCGAGAAATATCCAAAAATGTAAACAACTTGTTGTTTGTGTATCCTGTTTATATTCATCCAAGCAGAGTTGTTGTTGTTTTGTTTATTTGTCTATCCGCTATATTTTTTTATACACTGACGTTGTTGCTATATTTTTGTTTATTCATCGATCTTGTAAACAAGTCCTGTTGCTATATATTTACTTACTCGTTGATCACGTGAACAAGTCCATTATTTTGTTTTTGGAGCATTTGTTTATGATTTTATACATGATCAAGTCCATTGTGTTGTTTTTGGAGCTTTTGTTTATTATTTTAATAACACCATTTCCATTTTCGTAACAATATTTATTTTAATATCATTGAACCTTTGCTCATATTAAAAGTTTGAAGTACTCATCATCTTCATACTTAACAACACGTATGATGTTGTTGATTTCGACTCTCCATAACTCAACATTTACACGAATCACAAAATAAGTATGATTCGCTTACAAGCACTAAAATACTCACTAGAAGGTTGTGTTTTTGCTCTGCTTGCTGCTCTGTCTTTTTTGCTTATGTGTCTTTTTTGTTTTATTTAGTAAATGCAACAACAACTAAGACTGTAAATTTTGATGAATGAATCGAGTCACTCGATTCATAATGAAAATTTTTTTAAACTTTCTTCTAAAGAATCTAAAGTGATGGCAAGGGTTCAGTAGTAAGTAGAAGTTGATTCAAGTTTTATAAAATTTATTATCAAACGATTAAAATTTAACCATTTTTCTAACAAAATGAATCCCTATATTGAATTTAGTTGATTTTTAATTTCCTTTTGCCTCTGTACTTGCATAACAACCATTATGTTGGTGTGTAGGGTATCTTATTAACTTAACCGATTCACTTGCTTCCATTAATATGGGGGTTTTGAATGGAAGTTTTTATTATAAATGTTTATTGAATTTATTTTTTTTTTATTTCCGTGCAATTAAATATTCATGTACTGTATTCTTTCTCTGTATGTGTAATACACACACACACTCATACACACTCACTGAATATGTAATGGTTTGTCTTCTACTTGGATGATTAATTAATTTGTTTTATACACCATAATAATGGGGTGCGTATGAGTGATGGTGATTTAATCCCACATAATATTACTTACACGTCATGTGGTCATAGTATTAAATATTAATAATTAACGCAACATTTCTCTCTCAATCAGCTACAGCTACAGCTACTACCACAGCGCCACGAAAAAGCAGAAATTATGGTTATGGTCACCCACTCTTGAATGCATTATTTTTGGTTTTTGGATTGGCATTCGCATTTGCATTCGCAATTCAAAAGCATTTCAAATATTAAATGTCACTTAATGAAATGCAATGAAATGAACTTTAATTGTGTTATATTTGTCATCAACGGCACACATAGAAAGAGAGATTCTACAATAAATACATGATTTTTAAACAAATTTATAATTTCTATTAATTCTTAACAATATTATGGCATCGTAGCCATTTTTGTCTTCATATTCATTTAATACAAATAAAATGCATTGTGATGTATGTAAGTATGTAACACCCTCTAATTTATTTCATAGGATCTAATCACCCACTAAAATTACTGAAACCAGGGCAGTTCAATTAAAAACTCATTAAACTTTACAACGTTAAAGAAAATTACGCGAAATGTAATTATATTTTGCTACTGACAATATTGCTAGTGTTGTTGTTGTATCTTCTTCATTTTGTTGTTGTTGTTGTTGTCGTTGTCGTTGCATTTTAGTTTCATTTTGTGTAAGTAAATATTCTCTCTCTGTCGTATAACAAAATTAAAACTCATAAGTTTTTTTTCCCTTAATTCCATTTTAACTAATGATGGCACTTAATATTGCCATCTTGCAACAACATTGTGGCAGATGTTGCATCACTCTCTAAGACACCTACACACCTATACAGCTACACAGATACAAACACATTATGAAGACACAATTTAATATAAAGAAAACTGCCTGCCTGCCTGACTGTCGTGCTGTAAGTAGGTGCACTTTTAATATTCACACATATTTTGACTCATATTGCATGCACTATATCTGTACTCGTATGTATATAAGTGTGTAATAGTAGAAGAGAAGACAGCGATTGCTTTTTTTAAATTGTTTTTCATTTTTAATAAAAAAAATAGTGAAAATATTTAGTTGCGCAGTGTTATAAAGGCAAAATGTTGGAAAATTGCTATGGAAGCTGAAATGAAGACACACTGAGGCTGAATGAGTGCGAGAGAGCATTAACAGGAATGCAATATCACTGCTACAGTTTGACAGGCAGGCAGGCAGTACAACAGCAGGCAGCAGTCAGCAGTCAGGCTACTAGACACGTTTAACATGTTCCAACAGTATGATGAAAATTGCCTTACACTCGAAAAAATAATGTTCGTATAGGAAAAGGCTGCTTGAAACCGAATTAGCCTGATTTTAGCTTAGCACGGTAAAAAAATTTTCAATTTATGACAAACTTTAAGCCTACCACAGTTCGATGATCAATTAATTAAAAAACTTTACGTTTGATTTGTGATTGTCTACTGTGAATCATAATGTCGAGCCATAACCGCAAAAATATCTCAAGCGACATATTTTTCATATATCGTTTTTTGTAATAAATAAATTCATTGGCATCATTTGCATCATCTATAAAAATTTCAGGGTCACACGGTGCACCGTTATGAATTTATATCAAAAAAAAATTTTAACTTAAGTGCACTTTGTAAATTTGTTTGTTTTTTTGTGACAGCGACTGTCGCTTAAGATAAAATTTTCTTAATAAAAAAACTGAAAAACATATATTTTTTTAAATTATAATATAATAATACTAAAGTATTATTTTAATACTTGTATGTAAATATGTTGTACATCTGTAAAATTTATAAAATATGATAGAGGTAAATAAGGAAGTGTTAAAAGCATATCAAATGCACATATGTAATTTATAAAGAGAAGTCAAAGGATATTTTTAAGCGGACCAGGAGAAGAGCAAAGCTGATTATTAATTTCTGTGTGTTAGTTTCGATCTGCAAAAGGTACTTAACACACCACACGGAAACGCTATAACACTGTTTTACTGTAGAAAGTATGCATTCTATAACGAAAGCTTTTACGGAAGTGGCACCAGAAACGGGTGTTGCTTTTTATGGATAGAAAACGATGGAAAAAGAGGTTATAATGAAATTTCAACCCTTGTCTTCGATATATGGTCCGTTCATTTATCATAATTACCCAAAAAATCTCTACTTAAAAAACACGAGTTAGGGCCTTTCTATATTGAGGCAACGATATGTATGTATGTACGCGTAACAAAGAAAAAATTGGATTCTTTTAACACCTATTTCCCATATTACATAAATACATACATAATTCATCATTACAACCATTCAGTCAGGATTATTGACCTAGTTTCTCACACCACTTATGTTGTGTGCGTTAATTTTATACACGAGTGGCGGGACCTACAGTTTAAAGCCGACTCCGAACGACAGATTTTTTTTGAGAAAATTTTCATGGTAATTTTATTTACTCTCAGAGTTTTTGCCAGAAATCTGCTGAGAGGAAATCGCCGAAGAAATATTTTTTGTATATTGTTTTGATGTCTGGCCTGGGGCTCGAACACTGGCTTTATGTTTAATAAGCCAACACACTACCTACTAGACTACGACGACTTCCTATTTCCCATATTAATAATAATAATTCGTACTGTTAGACATTGACTGTATTGGTTACAAAAATACTTAATTTCTAGTACAAATAAAAAGCCTTTCATATGTAAATACATACATTTATATATAAAATGTTGTAATAATGACCTAAAAAGAAATATATTACAAAAAATATAGTTTAGTAAATGAAAAAAACCCCTCCGTCATAAGAATATTTTATCTTAACCGACACAATTTTTTCCCAGTAGTTAATCAGAATGACAACAAAAAAAGCTTAAGCGCCAAAAATTACTGTTATTATGCTGATAAGAGAAATCAATTGGATTTATATTATGCATTGGAACAAAATGTGTCTTCGTTCTTTGTTGCTCTAACTTGATTTGAACAAGAAATAAATAATAAAAACCTTACCCTGTAAAATTTCGTTTTTGTCGCTTGAGATATTTTTGCGGTTATGGCTCGATGTGATTACAGGATAATGCAATAACTTTTTAATTGTTTTTAAGTAAAGTTTTTCAAAAAAATATGGAATTTTATGAGGGAGGTTGTTATGTATTTGAATTCGCAAGAAACATTTTTGAAACACAATGGTTTTCTTTCAAATTGAAATGCTTACAACAGCGTGCAGCTTTAATTCAGCTTCAAATAATTTCACCGAAAGCTCCTTGATGATCTAGAGAGGATCACCACAACAAAAAATATTTTAGGAAAGTCCAGCTACGTTATCTTTGCATACTATAATCATAGCTGCCAGATTTGACGATTTATCGTCATTTTGACGTTTTTGTGCTCCAAAAATATCATAAAAACCACTTTAAGCTTTATATTTAATTTGCAGTTATTACTATTGCAAATTTAAGTGATGTTTTTTCTGTATCTTATGTCTTTTTCATTCCTTAAAAGAAAAAAAATTACAACCACTACACAAAGGGAGTTCCACATACGAATAGTCTGACTAAAGAACGAATTTTGTCAGTAATGCAGTATGCGATCCACTGGCCAATCGACCACATACGTATGTGCTCGCCGAGAAACGCGAGTGTTACGTAGGTATACATGATTCTCGCTCTAGCAAAATCCGTTATAATAGCGATAGAACAGTGAAACACAAACAACATTGCAACGATGCTCCAATGAATCACTGGCGTTCGCTACCCTACCGGGCAACTTCGACCGCTCTTTTACGCGGTCGAGAAGTCTCAAAATAGGCATTGAGCCACCGGCCTATACATGAAAGTTGTATTCTATTCTCTTACGGATATAAGTGGTGTAAATAGTAAGAAGATCAGATGAAGTAAAGTAATTCTTGCATTCTCTTAAGAAGCTAAGGTACTGAAAAATGTGTCGGTTCTAGCGAACATCACACTGAATTTTTATGCCGATTTTGTGACGATTATTTTTACGATTTCCATGAACGTCTTTGACGATTTTGGCGATTTTTTTTCTCTAATATTTGACGATTTGATGCTCTATTTATCTGGCAGCTATAACTATAATACCAAGCAGGGAATAAGCGTCCCCTGACTTGGTCTGCCTTGAGATTCTGCGGAAATCAATGTTGGCGGTTGTAATCTCGAGACTATTGTGGTGAGTTTCCGATCGAGGTAATGACCACAAACTTCACTACGGAACTGATACTAAGACAAGAATCTCCAAATTCTAGTCTTTGTATCCTCTATGAAAATTAGGCGGCAATCAGATCTCTTTGAATTGCAATCTTCAGATTTAAAAACGTTGACATAGGCAGCAACTCCTTTGATCGAACTTTGCGACAGTTTTGTGTCAGTCTAATACGGAATTCTTGGCTATATAGACGTCCAATTTAAATTTCTGACGAACTTGTTAGATCAGGCACACTATTACCAATAAAATCCTATGCTAACAGAGACTCACCAGGTGTAACTTTGATTGTAGAAACACCCATATAACTGCCTCTATTATCACGAAGATCGTGGGAACATCTCAGTCACTTTATCTATTTTCACAGATCTTTGAGTAATGGGTAGACATGTGCAGAGACTTCTTTTACTTGCAAATACTTTGTAGAGGTTGTAGATCGGAAGGAAGAAACCAGTGTCCACTTTATTTCCCAATGCCCGTCTCAGGTTCGATACATACATACTTCTCGCATTTGGCTCGCTCTTCTTCGATAGTCTAATGGAGAAATCGTTACAATATACCGAAAGCATTAACCGAAGTTTCAGGTTAATTTTCATCTTGATTTTAAGGGAGTCTCGCTTTGAACGAAAAGTCCTCGTATTGATTGTTAAGACCGGTAAATCGGATCCTGATAGTTAGTCTCCTATGACTAATCACTTTTATCTAATAAAACTACCTATCTAATCCCTCCAACTCTACCGATAGGCTTGTTATTGCAATAATTCTTGAAATTTCCACTGCAATTCTTACAATAAATGTCCTGACTTTTACTTTTGAGTGTATAAAATAGTACCCATTAACCTCTTTTCTATTGTTTTTGTTGTTGTTGTTATTGCTAATGATGACACTGTTGGCGGCAATGGCGGCTCTTACGGTACGGACGAGTATTAGAAAATTGCAATACGAGAAAATAAAATGTTAACGACCGCATTTGTTTAAACAAGGCAAACATAAGAAACACTAAACGTGGGAAGAGTGATGGAGAGAGGGATAGAGAGATAGAGAGAGGGGTTAGTTTGAAAAGACGACACCATATAAAATACCAAAAACTAATAAAACGTTTTATGTGCCATAAAAAAAAACTACAACAACAACAACAACAAATGGCAAAAGGAGAACTCAAGACAAGCAAAAGGTTGATACGAGAATCATTAAAAAATTCTAAACGTCTTGTAGCTTCTGAAAGCATTGTGTTCACATCTAAGGAAAGTACGAGGAATTAATGTTGCAATCTGATGCCACAGTAACACCAGCCAATATATAACGAATACTCGGCTTCAGCCACTTTTAAATAGCGAGCTAAAAAGCATTATGAGTGGAAAAGAAAGAAAAGATACACTTGACATGGAAAAATATGATAAAAGAAAAAAACAAGAAAAGAAAATAATATTTAAGCGATAATAATAGAATGATGATCACAATCACAATATGTTTTGAGTGAAAAATAAAAAAATTAATTGCTTTCGAAAAATGTTGATGTTTTCTTTTTCTGTAATTAAAACGCTGTTAGAATTTTATTTTCTATTCGAGCTTAGATAATAATGCAGAAAAAGAGAATGGAAATTTACACAGGGTTTTAATATATAATTTCCATTGAAGGTTTTTTCTATATCTTCATTATCTTGTTATTCTCTATGTTTTGCTTTCTTTTTTCATTTTTTGTTTTTGTTGTTGTTGCTTTCTTTATGAAATAATTGCAATTAACATCAATTGTTGCAAATAAAAATGTTCTGACAATTACATGCACAATGAAATTGTGGAAATTTTTTTCGTTTTCGTTTTTTCGTTAAAGACTATTACGGGGTGTTTCAAATTCGGGTTTCCTTTGGAAATGTAAAAATTTATGTCTGCATTTTCAATGGAAATTTATTATATTTTTACGTTTTTACCTTCAGTGGATTCAAGGCAACTTCTAGAACCCAAAGTTGATTTGTTATTGTTATTACTTTCTACTCGGTCGGCCACAGTTTTGCTAAGTTATTTTGGTGTTCATTTCCTTTTAGGTGTTTCAATAGCAATTTAACATTTTTTATCCTGTTATGTGGCCACGACTTGTGAAATATATTGCGCAGTGATCTGTTGACAAAAGTCTGCAGCTTATAATTGATTTCAATATGGTAGATGTGAAGTTGCCGTAGTCTATTAGGTAGTGTGTTGGCTTATTAGACGCAAGGCCACGTTTCAAACCCCAGGTCAGACATCAAAACGAAATTTGATAAAATATTTCTTCGGCGACTTCCTCTCAGCAGATTTCTGGCAAAAACTCTGAGAGTAAATAGAATTGTCATGAAAAAGTTTCTCAAAAATTTGTCGTTCGGAATCGGCTTTAAACTGTAGGTCCCGCCACTTATGTATAAAATTAACACACACAACATAAGTGGTGTGAGAAGCTAGATCGGATCCTGACTGAAGGGTTGTAATGACCAATTATGTATGTATGTATGTATGTAGATGTGAGCTAAGTTTCGCATCCATATGGTAATACAGAGAGAATATTGCTTGTGAAGAGACATATTTTTGTACTGGCGCTGACTTGATTACAATGTTTGCGGCATAAGTAAGGTCAGGTGTCCAATTAGTATGTCAGCGAGAAATATAAGGCATAAAATAGGGCATCAGCTATAATCTTGACTTAAGACAGGCTGATATAGATGATATAGAAGTAAACGTAGGAGAAGAGCTTTTAAGAGGATAACTAAGCTGTGAACGGAACTTTAATGTTAACAATTTTTAACAGTATTGTTACGTTTTTACTTTTTAAAAACATTTAAAATATGAGCTCGTAGATTGCAAATAAAATATCCTTTGAAGAAACCTCTCTTGTCCATAAACTGTATTATACCTGCTATAGAACTCAAAATCCAGCCATATATGTGGGGCAGAAGAGCGTAATACATTTTATTCCACTTTCATTACCGAAGAGATATAATTCCCGGACATCTCCAGTGTCGTCCCACTCATTACGTTTCATATTAAGATCCTGGAATATACTTTATCGTCTATAATGTATTGTTATTATGTTATTATGCTACGAGCTCGTAGATTGCAAATAAAATAAAAATAAATTTGTGTTTAGTTTTAATTAAAATTCTTTATTATTCACACAATTCTGTGTGCCACTGTTCACAACTTTATGTATACAACAACATTTGCTTTGTTTGTTATTCCTCTGTTTACACTTTTTGCATAAACAATAACAATTACTAGACAATTGTTCGATAGATCTTTGTAACGGAGATCTTCAAACCACAATTACTCTCTTCAAACACATCGCGTCTTCATACAAGACTGACTGAACTTTTACTAACTCAGTTGCCTGCTTTGCCTTGCTTTTTATATGGCAACGTAAACAGTCTGATTAATGTTTTTGAAGGCGAATGTTCGTGGCTTCGCCTTCTCGTGATCTCTATAAATATAAACATTGTTGTTTCATTATTGTTGTTTGTGTATTTTGTTTACAATTATTCTTGTAGTGTTTGTTGTTGTATTTTTGTTTAATTGTTTACCATTTTTTATGCTGGTGTTTGCTGGTACATATTTGTTTACTTGTTTATCATTTTTTATGCTGTTGTTTGTTGTTATATTACGCAGTGCGATAATTTGTAAACAAGTTTGTGGTTTTTGTCTTTGTAGCTTTTGTTTATAGTTTTAATGTTAAACGATGTAAACGCAAAACATCAGTATCTAGATTTTTTCCATTTTCGTAACAGTATTTTCCTTAATTAGGATGCAATTGAATTGTTTTAATTTAATTTGTTATGTAATCATTATCTGCACCATGTAAGGCTCAGTTGAGCAGCATGAATTTTGTTGATGTTAAACAGAAAAAAAAAAACGATCTTGACCGCATTGCATTTGTATTTAATGGATTGCAATAATATTTGTACGTGAAAATACTTGTTTGTTGCATACATTTTTTTTCTTTTCTTTCTCCTACTCATCACAGAATTTGTTAATTTCGACAGCATAACACGGTCTACTTGAGCACGTTTTCGCTGCAACAATTTTTTTTCTGGCTCACGACTCCTTTAAACCACCACCACCAGCAACAGTGTGTTGCTTTTTTATTTAATTTTTACAAACAACATTTTGAATAAGTTTTGCAGTAAATTTTTCCTCATTTTCCCTTTCCCTTCCCCATGCATTACTGCAAAATCACAGATTCGCATACCAGTAGACTTAAAAATTTTTTTGTTTTTTGCCAGTAAAAAACAGTAAAAACATTAATGAAAAACTCATTAACGTGGCAAAAAAAGAAAGAAAAAGAAAACCAAAAAAATAAAACAATTCTGAATTACTTTTGTTTAACTGGGGAACTATTTTTGGTCTGACCATTTTAGAATGGAAGCAGAATTTTGTTGAAATTGGAGTGCAGACATCCTTCTATAACAATGGCAGCAGCAACAATGATAGAATTAAAGAAAATCTGACTGAAATAATCTCCTCCTGCAGAATTTTAGGAGGAAAGAATAGTTTTAAATAAAAAAAAACGTAAATCCGTAAAACCTTTAGAAATACTTGTAGTACTGCAGTTAAAATTTAACTTTATTAGGAAAACAGCAACAACAAAAGAAAATATTTGTGTTGGAAATATTTAAAGGATTAAAGGTACAACAAAAGGCTTAAAAAAACCTGCATTAAATTGAGATGATCATGTAAAATGTAATGATAATGGGCACTCAAGTTGTGATTGTCATAGTAAAAGTGTAGTTATGGAAGTAGACATTTTCAATAAATCCATGGTCCTATTAGGATTATGTATATAAGTAAAGTTAAATGGATCTGATATAAAGTTGTGATTTCAATTAAGAGTCATTTAAATTACGCTCTCAGTTTAGTTTACAGCAGTCGAGTCTTTCGGGGTAGATTTCAACCACTTTCTTGGACATATAAATGCTTTAACCTTTTGGAGTCGTCGTGGTCTAGTAAGTAGTGTAGTGGCTTTTTAAACACGAGGCTGTGGTTCAAACCCCAGATCAGAAGTCTCAAACAAAACGAAGTATGAACAAAATATTTGGCGACTTGCTTTTAGTAGATTAATTGGCCATTACAACCCTTCAGTCAGGATTACGGCCTAGCTTCTCACACCACTCATGTTGTGTGGGTTAATTTTATACATGAGTGGCGGGACCTACAGCTTAAAGTCGACTCCGAACGACAGATTTTTGAGAAACTTTTCATGGCAATTTTATTCACATTCAGAGTTTCTGCCAGAAATCTGCTGAGAGGAAGTCACCGCAGAAATATATTTTCATATTGTTAAATCGTGGACTGTATTGATGATGGTGTTGCGGTGATGGAGATCGCCTCTTTCGGAACTAAACTTCAAATTTCTAGCAACAAAATAAAATGTGAAATATAATCAAAGAAAATTCTTTCAGCGAGTAAGGAAATAAAACAGCATTTCCCTTTTGTTTTCTCACACGGACTCGCAATATTTGTTTAAAACACTTGAGTTGGTTTTGTTGATGGAAACGTCAAGGCTTCTTATTTGGTCACAAGTTATTTCGTTCTTCTTTTCTTAGTTTTCAGCTAATTTCTTATATGGTTTCTTTATATCTCACTTTCAAATTGAACAATTTTCCAAGTTTCGATTTTTTGTTAAAATATAATATACTTTTGCTGGTTCTTTCACTTAGCACAATTTAATTTCTTTTATTATTAGATTAATCAATCTTTACTAATGAGAGTTAACAAAAACGAATGTATCACAATGGATGTTATAAAAAGAAGTAAAAAAAGTGTTTTGTTTATAAAAGGTTATAAAAAGAAGCCTAAATTAAACAGGATTACAGTGTAATGTTAAAAAATACCAAAGCTTTACTTAAATTACATTACAATGTTAGATAAAAGCTTAAGTTAATATGGCGCCCTCTATTGGACGTTAGGCCTCTTCTGGTTGATCGCCAGGGTAGGGATTTTTCGATCTCTGGACATAAACACATATTTCGTTTTGATGTCTGACCTGGGGTTTGAACCGTAGCCTCACGTCTAATAAGCCTGCACACTACGTACTAGACTACGGAGACTTCTTCTTACAGAAACTCTGAGAATAAATAAAACTGCCATGAAAAGTCTCTCAAAAATCTGTCGTTCTATTTTCGACTTGAACTTGAAGGTCCCTCTGCTCATGGAAAAAATTAGCACACACAGCATGGGTGCTGTGAGAAGCTAGGTTGTAGTCCTGACTAAACGGTTATAATGACCGGTTAAGTATATAAACCAGCACATCTTTGTCACGTAGCCACATGCGTTCGTGGCCAGTGGATGAGACAATATATTTCAGACAGAATTTGTTCCCAACTGCTAAGAATGATATGGATTCGACAAAACCGAATTATCTTCTATACTTTCTCCAACAGAAGCGATGTTTGCGTCAGTGCATTCATTACAATAATGCACAGGGCAGACCTCATCTATAATCAGTGGTCGTTTCCTTTCCTTTTTATGCTATATACAGGGCCGATCCTGGCAACGGGCGAAAATTGGGGGAAATCTCCCTCCCCCCGTCGTCAAATTTGGGACATGAGACTTAAAAAAAAAAAAAACGCCGCCGCCAGGATTATCATGGAAAATCACCCCCGTCGTTAAATTTGGAACATGAGACCGCACAGAGCGGCCGCCTACCCAGTATCGGCCCTGTCTATATAATTATATATACGCGTTCCGGTAAAAAAGAATTAGCACAACACCACTGTCTATAATGCTTCCAATCTCTTTATATTTCTCTTTAATTTTGACAATTTCTGACACACGACAACGGTTATGGTGATCATAACCAACCGGTAACCACCCGAAAAGTGGCTACTTTGAGTCCCCATATTCATAGCAAATTTAACTCTTTTTACACGATTTCGGATATCAAACAACTCTTAATTAAGGGTAATCAAATCCCTTTCGGTCCTGTCTATGGTTAGTGTCAGTTAACTTATGTTGCCTTTTGGCGATTTTCAAAAACTAAAAACAAAAAACGTAGAAAATACAAACATTTTGGAATTCTTTGCCATTTGCTTGTTGCATTAAATGAATTTGCATTTAGAACGGGTTAATGTTTGTTGATGGAATACAAAAAATTCTACTTAATAAGGCATATGGGGCACAAACAACAGCTAAACGAGTCCTGTTGCAGCCAATATTTAATGGTTGTATGCGGTATTGTCAGTAAATGCCAGATTTATATTAAAACACACACACGCACAAATACAAACACACATCACATGCTATTTTAAACGGAATTCAACATTTCCGTGCTGCCCCTCTTTATTTCGTGATTCTTGTTTTCCCTGCATTATTGCGGCCATGGGAAATGCACTGCAAACAAAACGTCTGCGAACGTAAAAAAAAGAAAAAGAAGAAGAAACTTTTTAATTAATTTTACACCAAGTCAAGCAACTAATGAAGTCAGTTTATTCGTTTATTCGCTTAGTTTTCCCTTCGTTTGTCTTATTCTACTATACTCGTTAACTTTATAATTTTTTTTTATTATTAAAAAAAAAACTAACAAAGTCTGTCTGTCGGCATGTCTGTCTGTCTGCCGGTCCGTTAGTTAATGTGTTTATTTGCTTATAAAAGTTTATTGCTGGGAAAAATGTTTCAATATTTCTCTTTATTTTTTGCCTTCCTGTTCTCTCTTACTCTCTTGCATTTACGCTGTGTTTTAAATGCGTGTGTCATTGTGACAACATTATGAAAACACACAGCTAGAGTTGAGGAAATGAACGAATGAACAAATGACAGAATAAAATGCCAATTAATCTTTTAATACCGTTAGTTAACAATTAAAACCGTTAGAAAGTATGGCGACAATTCATTAGAAAAATACCTTTTCCTTTTCCAGGGGAAATTGTTACTTTGTTAATGCAATAATTCCTATAATAATGCATCTAATGAAGGAAGTAAGTTTAAAACAAAGAAATATTACACAATAAATTAATTAATTTGTTAAGCTGATATCTATGATATATTACAGACGATAAAGTATATTCCAGGATCTTAATAACTAGACTCTATATTTTTTTTTTTTGGCGTGTGAGGTAGGGTTCAAAATGCCTTCGCACTTATAGTGACCGTCATCAACTGCGTCGAGTGGTGCTTCCACTAAAACAATCCCTCCTCCTCTTCTGAGGATACTCCCTTCCCGGGACGGCTATCTGCATTACTTCGGGAAGAGCCCAGAACGACGTCCCGTTAGGGACCGTTGTCTACTCTCCCACGTCTGGGTACGCCATATTTGAAGCCAGCTTCATGCTATTGGCTCGTCTTCTCATGTATCATTTCGTTGTATTGTGTCAAGGTCGGCCTTCTTCCTGCGGAGTACACATTCAACGTATCTTCTTACAGCGCTCCATTTCGTCTCGCTTTCGAGCATTGCGTCCACAATGTTGTCGGGTGTAAATTCGCCAATTTGCTCTATCAACATGTTCTTCTCGTCTTGCCATTTGGTGCAATGGAAGAATAACTAGACTCTATGAGGCATAATGAGTGCGGCGACACTTGAGATGTTCGGGAATTACATCTCTTCGGTTATGAAAAGGGATAAAATGTGTTACGCACTTCTGCCCCACATAGATGGCTGGATTTTGTGTTCTATAGCAGGGATAATACAGTTTATAGCCAAGAGAGGTTTCTTCAAAGGACATAGCGACCGTGAGATAAAAGATCCGGATAGTCAATGCTGTGGGAGCTACAGAATTGATACGCTATAAAAAATTGCGCTAAAGCTGCTTAGAGAACTAAACAGCTGAAGCCAGTGTGGCCAGATAATCTGGGTCGCTGGTATGCTCGCGTTTTGCCGGGCTGTGGCTCGCCGGATGGGGTGGTTCTTGACGAATATCTGGACCTTGCGCGCACTCACAAATAAAAACTAAGGAGTGCGCACGAAAAAAACTAGACTTACACTTTTCGTTATAGAAATAAAACTAAGTGGCGGATTTTTTTCGTTTTATATTTCAATTAAAGTAAATAATATTTGAATTCTTTTGTGTATAAAATTTTTTTCTGACAAAGGTCTCAGAGCATTCAACTTTTTGAGCCACTTTTCTTCCAGACATGTTAGGGTGTTTTTTGAAAAATACGTATTATTTTACTTGCTTTGTTTTGGTCGGCAAATCCTTTTTTTCTTCCACTTCCACGCTTTCTCTCAATACTTAAAGACTCCTTATATTGTTTTATTCTTACCTTAGAAACTGTTTTTTGGTTAACACCTGCGACCCTAGCAATTAATTTTCAAATTATTTTTTTACAACATTCTTGTTGGGTGCCCATTTTCAAAAAAACTAATTTTGCTATTGCAATGACATTTAGCACGTGGATTTTGAAACAGATGACTAACAAAAGCAATGTAACGGTATTCATTTTTTTCAATTATGATAAAAGTTATAAGCTTAAAAGTAGGCCCATTTTTTTTTGTGCGCACTCCTTACTATACCAGCTTTAGATTAAAAAAATCTATAAAAAAAACATGCTGAGGGAATCGAAAGTGAAACGAATAACAACGGAAACTGAAACTAAACAGGAGACAGATACCTACTGGAGTTACGCAACCTCAATGCGGAGAGCCTGCAGATGTCATTGCAGCTCTACGGCCCACCTACAAGAATCTAAAGGATCCCACCATGACAGCTCTAGATTTTAGGAGCTATCCCGAACCTCATCTTACTTTACGTTAACCCTACCAACTGTTTAAATTCCTATTTTAGTGTTGCCAACTGTTTTTTTTTTCTTCTTTTAAGTCCTCAGGCATAACCAGCGTTGCCAGAAATTTTTTTGAAAAACTTTTTTTTTACCAAAAAAACTTGTTTTTTTTACAAAAGTACCAACATTTTTAAGGGAAACAGCGGAGCCCGGTGCCCTCTGTTGGTGTTTCTTTGCTTCTTTTGACCAGGACTAAAATAATACACAATATTTTATTTAAAAATGTAAATATTTCGTGTTATTATTATTAAATTTATTGAAAAAATTTTAAATCTAATTTTGTCGAAAAAACTTGTTTTGTTAGAAAACAAATTTAATGAAAACTTTTTGGCATCTCAAACAACTTTGAAAAAAAGGGAAAACTTGACAAATGGCAACACTGGGCATAACCCACATGACAATGCAGTAAAAAAGGCGGACAGTTTTTGTTTTATAATTGTTACATCTCTCTGGATACTGGCTAACGATATACTCGACTTTTTTTTTTTTGTTGACCAACATCGATAAAACATCAATGATTTTTGTTCGAATCATATAAATACTTATCAAACCCGTGGCAATAAGAATCTGCCCTATAATAACGCTGCAGGGCTTAAGCATATGGCTTCGTTAATGGGAGACAAGTTCAAGGCGAGATTGATCGGGAGCATTGTCACCTGACAATACCTGGCTGATTGTGTTCATTTTCCATTCTTTCGAAAAACAATAACCGTGCTTTTTTGAAAGTAGAGCCTCATGTTAATTTTCTCCAAATGGTATGAGTACCTCAGAAGGTTTCTATAAATATTTATAGAAGATATTCAATCAATGGTCGTATCATAATTCATCAGCCTCAACACACCGTGCATAGATCTAATGATACTAAAAATTAATTAGAGTACAAACATTGTATACAGCGCTTGATAAGGTAACTCGTTCAAAGCTAAAGGTTTTTTTGTTTTCTTACTTCCCCATGTATTTAGACTCTCCAAAGGATAATATATTGTTACGTTTTTACCTTTTTAAAAACGTTAAAAATATGAGTTCGTAGATTGCAAATAAAAATAAATATGTGTTTAATTTTAAATCAATTCTTTATTATTCACACAATTCCGTGTGCCACCTTTATCGATTTGACTTAACCAATAACAATTTACTTTGTTATGTTGTTGTTTTCTTTATACACTCGTTCTTTAAAACTTCAAACCACGATTATTCTTCACATGCAACGCAACGTGTCGTCTTCACACACGACTGACTAAATTCTAACTGAATCCCACGTGTCGTCTTAACACACGAATTCTAACTGAATCACCGTTGCTTGCTCTGTCTTGCCTTTTATAACACAAGGGTCAGCAGTCTGATGAATGCACTTGAAGGAGAATGTCTTCGAGAAATATCCAAAAATGTAAACAAGCTGTTCTCATCATAGTTGTTTGTGCATATTGTTTACGTTCGTTCAGGCAGAGTTGTTGTTGCTTATTTATTTGCCTATCCGCTATTTTTTTTATACATTGACGTTGTTGCTATATTTTTTTGTGTTTATTCATCGATCTTGTAAACAAGTCCATTGTTTTTGTTGCTATATATTTTTACTTACTCGTAGATCACGTGAACAAGTCCATTTTGTTGTTTTTGGAGCTTTTGTTTATTATTTTAATAACACCATTTCCATTTTCGTAACAATATCTAAGATATTATTTAAAAATAACGATTAAATAACATCCTACCATTCATATAAAATTCTGAACACCTAAGCCGATACTCTTCATCATACTCTCACCAAATTGTTGCTGAGGTATATGCAAATTACAATTCTTTGCTAATGGCTTAAATCAGCAGATAATAATAGTTTTTTTCTTTAATAAATTTCTATTTATTGCACCCAGAATCTCCTTTTATTTATGTTGCTCCTCCCTCGTAATATTGCGCTTTAAGCGGTAGTGCCTTGCACTAACAGAAAACCCCATTTAAATACCGACAACATGTTAAAAATGTTTTTACACTCCTGTGGCTATGAAATGCTTTGTCTGTCTGTTTGACTGTGTGTCTGTCTGTTTGTTTGTCTATTTGCCGGTGAGTGCATTTCCTTTTTAATTTCGTTTCAAATCCTAATGACTGTAAATTAATGTTAAAAGGATATTTAAATGTAATGAAACAACCAACAACCTGCATTTAAATGGGTTTTTAACATTAACTAAACAAATAATAACAACAACAACAATAACAACAATAGACAATATATACTAAAAATAGGAAAGAAAAACAAAAAAGAAACACAGAAAAACTCATAAAAATATGATTCCGTTGTTTATTATGAATTTTGAGCGCAGAATAGAGTGGCTGCTGCTGTTGCTGCAGCTGATGATGCTTTTGTTGATGATGAAAAGGATGACGATGTTGAAATTCATGAAATGAAATGAATTTATTTGGTGTTCAGTGAAACAATAACGTTTTTCTCTAATTTTTTCCCTTTTTGTTTTTGGTTTTTTACTTACTTTATAAACATCATTTCGTTTACGTTGTTGTTACTGTTGCATCAGTTGTTGGAGCAAAAGTATAATTTCCAGTATTTCATACACTTTACCATCCACAGAGTCTTTTTTTTCTTTTTGGCGACACAGTTTACAGCCGGCTGTGTAAAGGATTGTTTTGGTTAGAAGAGTTCTAAGTTTATGACGCGGATTCTAAACAGAGTCTTAGAGATCTGCAGTTTGTAATGCACTCTGCGAAAGACTTTGTACTTAAAATTTAAACTGGCTGGCCGAAGTTTACCTTGGGGTTGGATAATTTAATAATTTTCTCCTGAATATTGCGAACAGCAACATTCTGTTACGCTGAACAGCACAAGAGCAATGATAAGTCTGATATTACGGGGATTGGATCAACAAAAAAATTTATAAACGGATATGAAACAAAATATGTAATGGACCCGTTTGTCATTTACGAACATGGATTGTCATCGAGAAATGTGTAAAAATAGTTAAAACTGGCTACAAATGTTGTGATTCAAATGTGGTCATATGTATAAGTGTTGGCAAGAATATAAAGAAATTTGAAGAGATTGAAAGCGTTTAAGAAGTTAGAAGCGTAGAATATTGTTACGTTTTTACCTTTTTAAAAACGTTAAAAATATGAGTTCGTAGATTGCAAATAAAATAAAAATATCTTTGTGTTTATTTTTTCAATCAATTCTTTATTATCTGCACAACTTTTGTGCCACTGTTCGAACTTATTCTACGTATACAATGATAACTTTCACAATATGTGCTTGTTCGTGATATTTCTCTGCTTACAACATTTTTTTTGTAAGCAACAACACTTGTTAGTTATTCTTCTTTGCTCACAACCTTTTTTGTAAGCACAACACTAACAACTGTTTTCTTCACGCAACTTGTCTGCACACAAGTCTGACTGAACTATAACTCGATCTCGTATCTTCACACACCACTGTTTGAATTCTCACACAATTCAACGCGACGTCGTCACACGACTAACTTAACTCGAACTCCGAGAATCACGTGTCTTCAAACACGACTGAATGAATTCTAACTGAATCCTCGTTGATCGCTTTATCTTGCCTTTTATATCACTGGATCAACAGTGTGATGAATGCCCTTGAAGCATGATGACGGCCTTCGGGAACAATCCAAAAAATGTAATCCAAAAAATGTAAATTTGTTTCCATTTATGTTGCTTGTATGTCTTATATTTTGTTTTTGCTTCTTTAGATCTTTATTCGCTGCACTTTGTTGTTGGTTGTTTACTTCTCTGATCGCTATACTTTGTTGTTGGCTATTTACATATTTTATCTCTTATATATTTTTTTTTTTTTGTGTTGATGTTGTTGCTATATTTTTGTTTATTCTTTGATCACGTGAACAACTGCATTGTTTTGTTTTTGGAGCTTTTGTTTATCATTTTATGCGTGATCAAGCCCATTGTGTTGTTTTTGGAGCTTTTGCTTATTATTTTAATAACACCATTTCCATTTTCGTAACAATATAATGTGGAGACAAGCTTCCTTTATGCTGCTTAAGTTTGGTGGGCGGAGTGCAATACTAAGGTCACTGCAAACTGATAGTCTGATTCCTGATCGACTTTAACTGAATCACTTTTTTCTAACCTCAATTGACTATCTTCTGACCGTCTAGTAAAGTCGAAGACTGAACTATTAATAGTTCGGCTATAATACTGGGATCCCACAGACGGATTCGGGTCAAGTCCATGGTTCTTTCTCCTCTCGATAGGAGATTTTAATTTAATATTTCAACTATGGACTTATGGACTAACGATCTACAGATTGCCGGTTGTGTTTGTTTGAGGTGTATGCCAGAGATCGTTTTTCCGCTACTCATAAGCACTCATGCAATTTTGAGTATGAGTGAATCAACAGAATTGAAATTCATCTACTCTGATTCATTCGTACTCGCTACAACCTTGATTTATAAGTATAGGTTGCAATGAGTATGAGTACAACGTTGACATCAAACTCACAACATTCGAAATGTGTTTGATTCATACGCCTACTCATTCTGATTCATAAATTTAGAAAAATACTTATAATACTTATAAGTGATTCGAGTGGCTCGAATCATTCATCAAAATTTACAGCCTTTGTTATTGTTGCATATACAAACGAAGAAGAAAGGAAAGACAAAGACAACAAGAGTATAGTAGTGAGTATAGTAGTGTTCGTACGCGAATAATACTTATTTTGTGCTTCGTGTAAATGTTAAGTAGAGACGAGTTGAAGTCAATAACATCATGCGTATTGTTAAGTATGAATACGACGAGTACTTCCAACTTTGAGTATGAGTAGTATGAGTATCATATTAAAATAAGTATGAATGCGTATAAGTATCAGAAATAATAAGTATGACTCGAATCTACTGATCTCTGGTGTATGCCTGCAGATCCAAAATGCTGAACAGAGTAGGTTATGCGATATATAGTAGGGGTTTTTGGTACTAGGCTTTCGTGTAAGCTGCTATCATAGCCCGTGATGGGATTTTCCCAGTAGTTTTTCTCAGAATACGATCAAGTCACTGGCGGACATTCGTCCTTGCTCAAAAGTACCACTTATATGGTTTCCGGGACATAGGAAAATCGTAGAAAATTTCATTGCTGACGAACTAGCGATACGCCCTGCAGTCCGGTGTAAGCTGTATAAGTCTATCCATTCGTTATAAAATTTTTTGTAAATTTTAAAAGAATGCATTCTTTTAAATTTCTGTAATTGTTGTTAATGTTTTGACTGCAGCTATTGTTGCTGCACGTTCTTTATGATTGTTTAGTCGAAAGTGTGTGTGTGTATGTGTTCCTTTATGTCTCTATGTATGTTGCATTAAGAAGAGTGACATTTGACGTGTAACAGTATGTGAAAGTAGTTGTTGTTGTGGCAGTTTATATGACGGAAGTTAGCCATTTTTTTTTCGTTTTGAACGAGGTGTACCATTTGTTTTGAATGTTTTCATTTCTAAACGCTCATACATAAACAGAGAAACACACACATATACGCATATAGCAGTCTCATATTTATTCTCTGTTAGACTCATTCATATAAAATAGAAAAATCATGCTATTGATGCTATCTTTCTCTCTCTCTCCCTCTCTCTCTCCCTCTGTAGTTGTAAAAAGTTAATAAAACATCTAGGAAAACTTTAACGATTACATTCAACGAACTTACATGCATACACACTCGTACAGATACGAGTACCTGTAATGCACTGGTTTATTTTTTTTAGTTTGTTTCGTTTAACAGATTTTACTACCACCATTACAATTTGTAATAAATGCTTTGTCGCATACACATACACATTCACACATTTTGTATGACAGCATAGGATAATAAATGTTCTTTTCTTTTTCTCTGTGCTTTTGCTCTACTCTTCTACTCAGTTGCTGTGTTCTATTTTGTGTTGTTTGTTGCAATTTTTATGTGATTTTTCTTCGTTCAGTGCTTATATGTACTACGCTGCTTTTTTTTTTGTTCTAAAGGACAATGACAAGCAGTTTTTCTCTTTGCTTTTCATAGTTTATCAAATTTTTTTTTTATGATTGAAATGCGTTTTAAATTGTTGAATAGAAGTTTGCCGTGCCATCAATAAAATTGAGAATGATTGTGAATTTATTAAAGTTTTCTTAAATATCTGCTGCAGCGGAACTGAGATATTAAGAACTGAAATGGATTAAATTGGAATGACTTTGGGAATAGAGTTGGTCGATAAAATTTGCTCAATTCATTGCTTAAAAATAATACAATAAAATTATTTAATATTTCAATTGCAATCCATTAATTAAATATCAAAGAAAACATGTTTTTTTTTGTATTGATTACGTGCATTTGACTACTTAATTTCGCTACGGCCTGTGTTGCCAGCAAATCTGATTAAAAACTTAACAAACTATGGAACTGTACTCTTTGTGTTTTAAAAATTTTGTTTTTATTTTCATTGTTCTTAATGCTTTGATCAAATTTTAATTGAAAATTCTCGTTTTTATTTTTCAAAGAATTTTTTGCCATAATTTACTCAGAAGTTATTTTTAATAATTTAATGCGTTAGTTTATGCTTTAAAAAGTTTATTAAAAATATTATTAAATTTAATGGATAAAAATTTTAAAACAAAAAAATTTATTGCCGTAATAAATATGTCACGTACGATTTTTTTATACAGTGCCTGGTAAAAATTAAATCAGTTTTGAAAGAAAAAGTTAAGTTAAGTTTTCCTTTGTAGGGCATAAAACACTCCAACCAATCACACCAAATTATAAGTGTTAAGGATGGCGTACGTCCGATTTAAAGATTTTTTCAAACAACTAAGTATGCTTACAACCCATTTTCTATAAGAATTAAAAAAAAAAAACTCGGTCACATCTGTAAATAAATTGTTGTGTACGAAATTGACTATGAACGACATTATACTTTGTGCAGACAGGCACTTTTATTGAGTCAATATTCGTTTATTTGAGTACAATATTTTAAGTGTTCAGACACATAATATACGCAATATTTATTTGACAGTGGTAAACAAAACAGCTGGTTGTTTCAACAACATAGTTTTTATTTTTGTTTGTTGTTGTTGACATTTGAGTTGTCAAATATCAATTGAAAGTGTTCGGAAAATTGTAATATGGTCACTGAACGTACTTATGACAGTGCTGTATTTTAAGTTTTACTCAATATTATAACAATTTGTGTATTTATTACGCAATAATTAATTGAAACTTTATATGGAATATTTTTTTTTTTTTTTGTGAAACCAGCACTCAGGGTATGGCCCGTACTCATGCAGTGCATTGTGCAGGTTTTTAGGAAAATGGGTTATAGGAAGGTGGAAGAGAGGGAGTAGTGTTTGTGAACATCTCAAGATGCGAACGGCAAGGAAACGATTTGCTGCTAGGTGACTATAAAATGGCCAGTGCTATACCTTCACCATTAGACAGTCTACAGCAATCGTCCCCAAGAAGCCCGCACCCTTCAGTCCTAGCTTCTCACACTACTCATGTTGTGCGTGTTAATTTTTATACATGAGTGGCGGGACCTACAGTTTAAAGTCGACTCCGAACGACAAATTTTATTGAGAAGCTTTTCATGGCAATTTTATTTACTCTCAGAGTTTTTGCCAGAAATCTGCTGAGAGGAAGTCGCCGAAGTAATATTTTCGTTTTGATGTCTGACCTGGGATTCGAACTCGGGCCTTCAGTCCAATAAGCCAACACACTACCTACTAGACCACGGCGACTTATATGAAATATTGAGCTCAATAATGGCGTTTATTGCGATTTACGCAATAAAAGTGCCTGTCTGAACATAGTATTACACCCTCTTGGAATTGGTTCCATAAGTAAGACTATGTCAAGGGATACTCCACAGAAAATGCTATATTATATCTATTTAACCCTTTAGCTTCTCACAGTATCCTTGCTGTGTGCGTTCATTTTTATATACTAGCTGCGGGACCAAAGCTAAAAGCCAACAGTTTTGAATAATTTTTTTATGAGAATGATTAAAATTCACAGTTTTTGCCAGGAGGCTCCTCTCTTTTTATATAAGATGCCAGAACTGAGGTTTGAACTCGAAGTTTTCGCATTTCCGGGACAATTATACCTTGATATACCTAATGTAACATTCGCTATCGGAAACCAATCTTGTTCCAATACATATCTTTCCTTTATTTTGAAGAGTTCAGTGAAAGCTAACCAAAGGGTAGCTAGTTTTATGCAGTAATGCTTTGCCGAAATCATCTTCTTCCTTGGGAATGCATAAAAACATAGGCTTTGTGAAGCAATCTTTTTTTTTTTTTTTTGGTATTGAGTATCTCTAGAGAGAGCGCTACACATTCTTAAAGCGTAAGAGCCTGAACATTTCCTCCAATATGGAAGATGAATTTGAAACTATCGTAGAGCCATGGGGGTCTAAAATTTTATCATCTTTTTTGTATTAATCGACAACGTTTCATTCTGCCAGACATAACAATTACAAGGGGTTGCTCGATCTCCTTAATGGCTTTTAGAATGCTGATAAAGTTGCTTTCAAAAAACACTTTTAGGAATGACGTCTATTTCTGTGGCTTTGCTATAACTTCAGTTTGCTGTGTCAGCTCTCACTGCCTACGAGCACATCCATCAATGACTAACAGGCTTTCACTTGTCATCGACTTTTGTCACTAACTGTCATTACATACATGTATGTACATATATAGTGAATGTGTCGCATGTTTACACATATCTTGCCTATGATGTACGCGATACCTAAAGCGATAATTTGTTATTTTTTTCCCGTGTTCATTTTTTTTTTTTTTTTTTTGCCATCAATTATCTCACTTGGCCACTTTTCATAATAATTTAAGGCCAAAACGAAAACAGCAAATAAATCGGCCAGAGGGACGAGTTAAAATGAAAATAAAAAAATATATTTTTGGTCAGTAGATTTATGGCAATTTGATATACAATAACAACAAACAAAAAATTGAAAAAAAACCAATTTAAAGAAATATTTAAATGCGTAGATTAAAGCGCTTAAACAAAAATTAATGAAATTTTATTGGCGATTCATTTTTAATGTTTTTTTTTGTTTTTATCCGCATTATTTTGCATTAAAAATCAAAGTTATTTTAATAAATTAAATTTTTCCCCAGAGTCATATTTCCAAAGAAGCGAACTTAAATATGAATTTAAAGTAAGCAACACTGTAATAAATTACGGTAATTTATTACAATACGGGAGTATGTATAGTAAAGGGGATTTTAACTATAATACGACATGGAAAAGAAAAATTAAAAAATAAAATTAATTTTCCATAATAAGGTACAATATCGATGAGGGTGAATTTGGTCATTGGGTTTGTAATAATTAAATAAAAAAAATTTTTTTTAAATCTTATCAGTTGCAGTTCGTCAAGGAATTAATTTGGAAAACGGGGGAGTGGTATGTATACAGAACATTTTTATGACAGAAACTCCTGCAGATTTCCGAACCACTGCAGCATCTTCAAGGTGGAATTTAGTGTAATCTCGATGGCGATTAACTTGTTGTTCAGTAAGAGAATATTCCCTTGTGATATATACAATCGTCGTAGTCTAGTAGGTAGTGTGTTAGCTTATTAGACTGTAAGGCCACGGTTCAAACCCCAGGTCAAACATCTCGAACTAAATGAAACATAAAACAATTTTTCTTCGGCGACTTCCTCTTAGCAGATTTCTGGCAAAAACTCTGAGAGTAAATAGAATTGCCATGAAAAGTTTCTTAAAAATTTGTCGTTCGAAGTCGACTTTAAACTGTAGTTGCCATTCATGTATAAAATTAATACACACAACATGGGTGGTGTGAGAAGCGAGGTCATATTCCTGACTGAAGGGTTGTAATGGCCAATTATGTATGTATGATACATATACACAGACAGCTAGTGAAAACCTTTTGATCGTCTAAGTCGGGATTAGACGGGAGATTGAAAAAGATTTACGTTCCCTGGATAATGCTTCCTGGACAGAAGTGAGGTCCTGTTCAAGGACCTGGTTGAGCTGTCCAACTGTTATACTGCCCTCATTAAATATTGTTACGTTTTTACCTTTTAAAAACGTTAAAAATATGAGTTCGTAGATTGCAAATAAAATAAAAATAAATCTGTGTTTATTTTTTAAGTCAATTCTTTATTATCTGCACAACTTTTGTGCCACTGTTCGAACTTTTTCCACTTATACAACAATAACTTTCACAATATGTGCTTTTTTTGTTATATTTCTCTGCTTACAACCTTCTTGTAAGCAACGACAACACTTATTAGTTATTCCTCTTTGCTCACAACCCTTTTTTGTAAGCACAACACTAACAACTGTGTTCTCAAACGCAACTTGTCTGCACACAAGTCTGACCCAATTAAAGCTCGATAGATTTAATTCTCACACCGACGTGACGTCGTCTTACACGATTAAATTCAAACTCCGAGAATCACGTGTCTTCATACACGGCTGACTGAATTCTAACTGAATCCTCGTTGCTCGCTTTATCTTGCCTTTTATATCACTGGATCAACAGTGTGATGAATGCCCTTGAAGGATGAAGACGACCTTCGGGAACAATCCAAAAATGTAAACAACTTGTTTCCATTTTTGTTGTTCGTGTATCTTGTTTACTTTCGTCCAGGCAGAGTTGTTGTTGTTTTGTTTGTTTGTCTTTCTGCTATATTTTTTATACACGGACGTTGTTGCTATATTTTTGTTTATTCATCGATCTTGTAAACAAGCCTGTTGTTTTTGTTGCTATATGTTTACTAATTCGTTGATCACGTGAACAACTGCATTGTTTTGTTTGTGGAGCTTTTGTTTATCATTTTATGTGTGATCAAGTCCATTGTGTTGTTTTTGGAGCTTTTGCTTATTATTTTAACAACACCATTTCCATTTTCGTAACAATATTGTCCATCTGTTCATTTTCTTCTCTCCGTTCGATCACCAGCTTGAGTTGTACGAATCTTATCTAAGGGAGCGCGATATAGCCGATTTTTCTTTTCTAACTTAAGGCTTATCATAAGGCTTATATAAGTCTTCTCTGTTCGATCGTAAGGATAGGTTGTCGGAATGTTAACCCATTAAATACGAAACACTTCATTTTTCTTTTCCAGCTTGTGGTCTTTGAATATTGCCTAATAGAGGGGAGTGTTTGCCTATTCAATACAAATCTCTCGTAATTTCTGTAAAAGATAAGGGTCACAAGACTGTTATTATTTAATGTGTTGGTCAAGACCCAAAAATCGCGCTAACGTGTGCTGGCCCACGAGGATCATGATATTCTTGTGGAAATTGTCTGAATTGCGGATAAAACAATTGAGAATAAAAGACTGGATATCTTGTGGTAGTTCGTTTTTATTTATTGGAGTGTGGTAGTACAATGGAATGAAGAGTTTAGCCTAAGTGTATTATGTGTAGTGACGCCATTAAACGCTATTAAATCTAATAAAGAAGCAGGACTAACTGCAGTTATAGAGGTTAACAAAGAAACTTAAACAGAAGTACACGTTCCATTTATATCTTCTTGGCAATGCAGCCTCTAGTTGAAGTTAAAACGCAAGTCGAGATCTAAAAACTGTCTCTATATAAACAGGAAACAGGAAGTGAAGAGCTTTAAATTTCAACTCAATGACGAAGTTCTAGGGAAACAAAAAATATCAAAATGTAATGATAGTTGTAAAAATACATTGTCATGCCATTAAAATGCTCTTCAAATTTAAATCACTTTAAAATTAAATTTTTTTTAAATAAATTCTTATTGTGCTGATAGACAAACTAAACGAGTGTGTATGTAAGTATGTATGTGAATATGTGTTCACATAATTATGCATGTTTCACTCTAAACTGATGATGTTTCAAAAAACTGTTCAATGACAATTATTTTGGTATAGAATTTTAACATACCCTAGTACATGTATTTCAATCTATGTATGCATGTACATACATATGTGTGTGTCTTTGTTCTCTCATACATGTACGTTTTATAATTGTATTGTATTGATATCATTAAATTGATGTTACTGATGATGTTGTTGTTTTAATTTTGTAAAATTAAACATTGTTGTTACATGACTTACATTTAGTTGAGTTAATTATACATCAAAATTTTTACCAACCTCATCATCAACATCATCATCATGATTTCCATAAGCATTATAATGGCTGTATACCATCTACATACATAAGTCTCAAACAAGAGAGTGGTGAGAACTTCCTTTTATATGTTTGTACACATTTATATATAACTTTACATACATAGTAAGTATGTTGATGTTAGTTTGGAATCTTATTGGAATTGAAATCTAATATAAATTTAGTATGTGGTAGTATACATACATACATACGTACGTATGTATATACATATGTATATATGTAGTTGGTTTGAAGTCGGGGGAAGTTAAACAATAACAAAACAAGGACACAAAGTCAATGTACATATACATACATACATACATAGTCAATGGGGACTTGTAATAAGAATATTAAATTAGTATAAAATACACATACGATTGCATTAAAATACCCTGGCGAAATACATATTAGGGTGGTACAATATCTCAGTATTAAATTTAAGTAAATCAGATGCAGAATTACCAAAGTATTGCATACAAGTTAGAGATGAGCGATATTTTCAAAACTGTGATTTAATCACGGTGATTGATAATTCAACTGGTAACTACAGTGATTGAAATTGCCAAATAACAGTTACTAATAATGTCGTTCTTTCAAAATTGTTACATACTCAAATTGATTTCATTTTATTTTAAGCGAGGCAGAATTACTCGTAGATGATGCTGATTATTTACTTTTGTCTTTTATACATGAACTTTCTGTGAAACTTAATTGTCAAACTTGATATAAAAAAAAAAAATTACATTAAAAATAATAACATTGATGACACCACTTTGATTTTGTTTAGTAGTCTTTTCGTAGTATGTATCAGAGATCAGCAACGAGTATTCAAAACGATTAGTAGATTCGAGCCATACTTATTATTTCTGATACTTATACTCGTCGTATTCATACTTAATACGCATGATGTTATTGACTTCGACTCGTCTCTACTTAACATTTACACGAAGCACAAAATAAGTATGATTCGTGTATGAACACTACTATACTCACAAGAAGATTGTGTGTATGCTTTGCTTGTTGTCTTTGGCTTTCCTTTCTTCTTTGTTTGTATATGCAACAATAACAAAGGCTGTAATGATTCGAGCCACTCGAATCACTTATAAGTATTATAAGTATTTTTCTAAATTTATGAATCAGAATGAGTAGGCGTATGAATCAAACACATTTCGAATGTTGTGAGTTTGATGTCAACGTTGTACTCATACTCATTGCAACCTATACTTATAAATCAATGCTGTAGCGAGTACGAATGAATCAGAGTAGTTGAATTTCAATTCTGTTAATTCACTCATACTCAAAATTGCATGAGTGCCTATGAGTAGCGGAAAAACGATTCATTGCTGATCTCTGGTATGTATCTAGTTGTCTCTTTCTTACGACTTAATAAAATACGTTATTGTCATTATTGTATTTACACTTATTCCTCTTTGTTTCTTTTGAAAATACTGTGATCACAATCACTGTTTTAAAGAACGGTGATTAACAAATCACGTTCACTGAGAACAATGTTCTTCAAAAATCACTGGATCGCTCATCTCTAATACAAGTTTACATGTTTCGTTTGATTGATGAAATTAAACAATCCTAAAATCCTTTTTTTAATCATGAACAAAGGCGGCACTTGCCCTATTATTATTATCATCCAAGTTCCTAGATCCACATGTAGTATGTGCACGATGTATGCCGCTTCCCTATTTCAACTAAAACCTGACTTCACTATTTTTTTATTGAGTCTACCTCGTCTAACTTGTGTTTTCCAAACAAGAGCTCACTTGATGATACTTTCTTGCTCTGAGCGTAAAGAAAATTTTCATGAAAAATTTCGAGGTTAGTAGGCTTTAAACTGTATGTCCCGTCACTCATGTATGAAATTAACACACACAACATGGATGATGTGAAAGGCTAGGTGATAATCCTGACTAAAGGGTTGTAATGACCAAGTAAGTTAGTAAGTCATATATTCCCTGATTACTTAAGATGGTCGGGTAGGTTTTTAGGACTCGAAAGTTTTACAATATTGAAAAGAAGACCGGATAGGGTACAATCTGCCTCAGTCCTCTATGTATTTTAACCTTTGGGCTGGTTAGGTCATCGTATCAGATGCAGCAATACGAATTACACAGCTTAGATAAACTGTCGAAAGTATTTGTATATATGTATCGGGTCCGCCATCTAACGTTTTTTTTTTTTTCAACTAGTGCTTATTTCGTGAATGGTAACATGTCTCATGTCTGATTTGACAGATAATTAGTTTTATCCTTCCGCTGAACGAATATGGTTGTGTATATGTACGCTTGAACAACGCTGGGAAATATTACGACAGAAGATGCCGATTTTGACAAAAAAAAATCATCTCTTCGGATGAATCTCATTTTGATCTTGGCGGGTATGTAAACAAGCAAAATTGTCGCATTTGGGGCACAAAAACCCAAAACGAGTCACTGTTTGGTGCGGATTTTGGTCCAGAGGCAATATTTGGCCATTTTTCTTCGAAAATGAGCAAGGAGTGGCCGTTACAGTCAATGGCGACCGTTATCGGGCCATGTTGAACGAATTTTTGTTCACAAAAATTGAAGAGGAGGATATTGGCAACATTTGGTTTCAACAGGACGGCGCTACGTGCTACACAGCCGAAGCTACACTCACTGTTTTGCGCCCTGCTTTTGAAGATCGCATTATCAGCCGCGGAGCTGATGTCGTTTGGCTACCTCGGAGCTGCGATTTGACACCATTGGACTATTATTTGTGGAGTGCCGTCAAAGATAAGTGTTACGCCGACAAGCCAGAGACAATTGACGCTTTAAAGGACAATATTCGTGAAGCCATTGGTGAAATACAGCTGCACACAATCGATAATGTGCTTAAAAATTGGACCGATCGTGTAGGCTACTGCATGGCCAGCCGAGGCAGCCATTTGAATGAAATTATTTTTCATTATTAACCGGAAGGATTGTACTTTCAAATAAAAAAAGAAATTTGAGAAAATATTCAGTAGTTTTTTTTTTAAAGCATTTTCAAAAAAAAAAAGTTATTTGGCGGACCCTATATATGCAATATATGTATATGAACGTACAAATGAACGCTGCAAAGATGTTTTCAACACTATCGATTGCTTTAAGACCATTGAAGTGATTCTACATTTCAACTACTTTGCAGTTTTAGAACTTTTAAAAAAGTTAGTCTAGAAGAACTATTCTCTAACCACCAATTCCTTCAAATTGGTTGCTTTCGAATAGTGTTTCTGATAATTACAACGCCAGATTGTGTTAAAGGATTTGAGTAAACAGTGTTCTATCTCAAGTCTGGATTTTCTAATTTCTATGGAAATTGGAATAATTGGGATCTATAAAGTTCTTTTAACAACACGCCCATAAAAGTCAAACCTAGGCAATGACAAAAAATGGCATTTAAAATTCCAAAAAGAGATTTCTGTCGTGGGCACATTGTATTCAATTTTACCTGTCCTAATGTCAGAGGTACATATCTGTCAAGCATACTAGTCCAAACATCGTCAACATATTTTCATCAAATCTGTAAGAAACATAAAAAAATACTCAACATTCTTCTAATTTGACAATATGCCATCGGAACTTAAGGACACAGATTTACGTTTTAAAGTGAACACTTTTCTCATTTCAATGAGGTTCAATAGCAAACAGTCACAGAATTGAACTTGATCTAATGAGAATAACACATCTCCACCAATTTGAGCCGCCTTACTGTGACCAAGTGAAACTCGATCGTATTGCATGGCCAAGTCTATGGACTCCACACATACACACACACTCTTAAGCACGAGTGCAAAATCAGCATTTGAAAAACAATGCAACAGCATTGATAACCCGATAGGGAATGGGGAGAAAGTGAGAGTGGGAGTGGGAGAATGAGGAAGAGAGAGAGAGACTTTACAACTGTCAAGCGAAACTAAATAATCGTATACGAGTAGTATCAGTGACATTTACACTTGTTTAGTGTTGTTCTTCTTCTTTCGAAAATTTAAAATTAAATTTAATTGACAATACAACCAACGTTCGAAAGTAAATTCGAAAATAGTTTTCAAGAGCCTTACATTTTATGTAAATTCAAATACAATTCAATAATATCGAAGTAATATTGAAAAATTAATAAATACAAGTAACAGATACATCTGTACAATATATGATATTATTTAACAGAATATGGAATTTAAATGAAATTTTAATTAAACACTGAACAAACGAAATCGAAATACTTATACGATGACAATGGCTGATGAAATAAAATATGATGATTTGAAAATCAAATTTTATTGTTTTGAAGTACGGAAAAACTTTATTTAGTATACATATGGTAAGTGCTTATACGGTATACCACATTTGATGGTATTTAATTTGAATTATTTTTTTTTTTTTTTTAATTTTTATTAAAAATATATACGAAAAGTATACAAAAATTTAAATAAATTTTGTATATTTTACTAAAAAAATAAAACTTCATATTATTGAAATAAATAATGAAAATGAGTAAGAAATAGTTTCATAAATACTAGAATTTAATTGAATTAAAAATGAATTTGAATTGAATACTTCAAATACAGATGGCCTATGAAGCAGTCCTAATGGCATTGAATATGGAACAGAAACTTTTCTAAAGCGAATGTAGCACATGATTCAGACCGGAGATCAGCAATGAGTATTCCAAAAAATGAGTAGAATCGAATTATACTCATAATTTCTAATACTTATAAGCATTCATACTTATTTTAATATCATGGAATCTATACTCATATTCAAAGTTTGAAGTGTACTCATCATGAATGTCAGAACCCTATAGATATGAATGTCAGAACAGGGAGAAATATACGAGCAAGTAATGTATTTAGACTTTCCACGATTGTAGATCCTAACGCAAATAAACTCAATATCCTCAGAAGAACACAAGTCAACCAATTCAGATGTGTATTTAGAGCAAATGGAAATAAGAACACCACCACCATTCTTAGACTTCCTATCACGTCTATAAATATTAAAATTACTAGACATAATCTCAGAATCAAAAATATTACAATTCAACCAAGTTTCAGTAAAAGCAATTACATCAAATTCAAAATCAAAGCTACTACATATTATAAATCGAAGAAAGTTTAGACCTAAGTCCCCGAACATTTTGATAAGCAATTCTGAAATTAAAAGACGATTTTGAGGTTAGTTTTTTTGAGAAATAAGACCAGGCAAATTAGCACTATTCCTACGATGGCCCTGCCTGACTACGAATTCCCGTACCAATACAAACTGTGGCCAAAACGCAGGATTAACAATTTCACCAAATTTCTCATCGGCAACATATAATTTAAACGAAGAAATACTGCCATCCAAAGATGGCCTCATCTTATAGCAACCAAACTCAAAAGGTTCACTAATCTTTGATTTAATGAAATATTTCACATCATCGACTGAAGTATTACATGAAAGACGAGACACAAAAATAGTCCTTTTAGGTTTAACTACAACCAATTCCCTTGGAGCAGAAGTATTCAAACTAGCGGATACTACAGATGAATATGATACAGAAGACGGTTTCGAAAATGCCTGGGAAGTGACATCACCCAGAGGTAAAGGTAAAGGAGATAGAGTAGACTTTGGACTCAGTTCAACTAGATTCGCAGACTTCGGTATAGAAATGCTAGCCGAGTTATCAACAATAGGTGGACAAACGTCCACAATAGGAGTAATAGTAACAAAATAAGTATGATTGTCGCAGTTTCCCCTGGCATAGAAACTTGCACTACATGCCCAGAAGCCACAGAAGCAAGAGGGCCTAGAACTTTCTCCGATTCGAGCAATTCATTCAAAAGGCCATACTTTGAAAATAATCCCTCAAACCGACGAAATCTAGCAAAAAGAGATGAAGACGAGTCTCCATAAAAAACTTATAAAATTGGATGTCCACCACCTTACATTTAGGACAACATCAACGTAGACCCAAGGAATTATCCACTAATTGGTCCGTGGTGCGAGGAAGCAAACCAACACACTTGATGTGAAACAAATCATCACATAACCAGCAAGAAATTTGGCGTTCACCCTCTTTCCTTATAATGCATTTTGATGCCATACAATTATCCATTTTAATTAATTAAATAAATTAATGAATAAAACAATGAAAATTATTTATATATAAAAGAAAAAAAGAATACAAATATATAATTTTAATATAAAATTACCAAGAAAAATTAAAGAAATAATAAACACAACTTTTAAAACACTTATTCAAAAATTCTAAAATTATTTAAACACTTAAAGATCAAAATAATAACATTTTAACAAGAGCACTTCACAAAAATGTACACAATCACAACTGAGTTGCCAGACTTTTCATACTTAACAACGCGTATGATGTTGTTGATTTCGACTCTCCATAAATCAACATTTACAAAAACCACAAAATACAGTATTCCCTCGATTTACGTCGTCTCGATTTACGTTGTTTCGATTAACATCGTCAAAAATTTTGTTCCCTTCAACTTCGATTTGCGTTGTCATTCGATTTACGTCGCTTTCTTTTTGAACCAACTGTGACGTAAATCGAGGGATTACTGTAACTTTTTTAAGTTCCTTGTTAAAAACATACTACTTTGTAGTATGAGCAATATAAAATTCGATTTACGTCGTTTCGATTTACGTCGCCTTTTTCCGGAACATTCTACGACGTAAATCGAGAGAATACTGTAAGTACGATTCGCGTACGAACACTAAAATACTCACTAAAAGGTTGTGTGTTTGCTCTGCTTTGTGTTTTTTGCTTATGTGTCTGTTTTTTTTTTTTTTTTTTGTAAATGCAACAACAACAGAGACTGAAAATTTTGTTGAATGATTCGAGTCACTCGAATTATTTCTAAGTATTATAAGTATTTTTCTAAAGTTATGAATCTAAATGAGTAGGCTTCTTATGAATCAAACACATTTTGAATGGTATGAGTTTGATGTCGACGTTGTACGCATACTCATTGCAACCTGTACTTATAAATCAACGTTGTAGTGAGTACGAATGAATCAGAGTACATAGTTAAATTTCAATATTGTTAACACACTTATATTCAAAATTTCATGAGTGCTTATGAGTAGTGAAAAAACGATTCATTGCTGATCTCTGTTGAATACCTCAAATACAAATGGCCGATGAAACAGCCCTGACGGAGGCTAAAGCGAATGTAGCACATGATCTAGACCATATAGCAATTTACTGAAATACGAAAATAAGCCTTCACAGATGATAGAACCAGTAATAAATGGGTAATTGCGATCATTAGCTATCTCAGGTTAGCATTCGGCCTTTTGACTAGACACTGTAGACACAGAGAGCACAGTATAGGGGTTACCTCGAAGAATATAAATCATCAGAGCACATACTTTAAAGTTTAAACCATTGTGATATTAATGCATCCCAGAAGGAAACATATTGGTGTGTATTCTTGCTAATAGCGAGCAGCATCCTGAAGTTTGTCAAGGCAATAGAATTGGTAGGGGCATTATATGGATATCCTATAAAGATTAAGAGCAGTACAATAGATCGAATGTATGCAGTACTAGGACACTTCTACATGTCAATAATAATAATAACCATCATGTATAATAAAATTAAAAAAAAAAATAAAAACAACAACTAATGTAGCATAAAGTATTAAAGACAATAAAAAAAAAATAATTATGAGAGGCGTTAATGCAATAAAATGTTTTCATTTTACACCTCATGTTATGAATATTTTATTTGTTTTCATTTTGGTACCGTTGTTGTTATTGTTGTAATTATTTTTTATTATTATTATTATTGTAATGTTAAGTAATTTACATTGAAAACAAATTTATTTACTCCCCTCTTTTATAGTAGATAACCTAAATGTTGAGTTTTTTTTTTCTCCTGCTGTAATTTACTATAGCAACACCTCAATTTGGTAGCCATTAAAGTGAAGGGGAGAAAAAAGATTATGAAATTTATACCAGAGGTTTTAATTTAATTGCAACATAATATTGGAAACGGAAAGAGAAGGAAAGAAATGGAGATATTTTTAATTACTGCACAATGATTCTTAATATCTGCTGCATACATTTCAGAGAGGGTTGAAAAACAGTAGTAGTGGCAGTGGTAGTAGTAGTCGTACATATTTAAAAAATAATTATTGAACTGAATGGTATAAATAATGTGAAGTGAATTACGTATTCAGCCCTAATGAAATGCAATAAAATTAAATAAAATGTCAAACAATAATTGAAAAACAATAAAAATACCAACATAATCGTAATACAATAAAACAGAAATAATCTGAAGGAATTTATTGTTTTACTTCTATTCTTAGTCGAGGTCATTAAGGTTTGTGCTGGAATTAAAATTAAAAAATTCTTTTCACCACTGTTATCATTATGAGAGTGTGTTGTCGACCTAGTTTAAATCGCCCAGAACTGAATATCAACGCAACTACAGGTTGAGATGTCTAAGCTACGAAATATAAGGAACAAACCAACGACTCCTATAAATGGTCACTAGGATAGATTAGGTTACGAAGGCAATTTTAAAGCAGCCTAGAGACCAAAAAAGAACCAGAAAATTGCCACAAAAAAAAATAAATAATTGAAGCATCAAAGTAAGCGAAATAGACAAAAGAAAAGATGTCCGTCTCAAAGATGAAGAGAGAAGGCAAGAGAAAAGAGGTAAAAGATAGAAGAGAAAAATAACAAAAGGCATCATCTGACCAACCAACTGATGCCGGAGATGAAACTGTGGCAGAGATCAACTCTCAACATTGTATACTAAAGGGTTTCAGGCTCCACCACATTACCCAAAAAGTCATCAATTTGGTCGTTGCCCTCAAGACTCAATTTATCTTTAAAAACTTATAAGCATCCTAATAGATTCCCTACTTTGACTGAATACTCATTCAATTCTAGAACGGTTAAACCTCTTCAGTAATAGCCTAGAGATTCTACAATCTGAAATTTAATTTCAGTGATGAATACATCTCCCGAAAAGGATAAAATGTTGAAAAAACATTGGACAATGTATGCAGAGCTCAAAGGACACTATGGCTTTGTAAAACTAAAGAATTTCTTATTCAAAAAACTTTATTGCATTCAGAAAGCTTTAGTCTTATTAAGCCTACTGCGTATTTTATACTATTCCCAACACTATATCGCCTTATGACCCACCCTTTGGATAAATAAATTCGCAACAGTAATCGCACAATCCACTTACATAATCAACAACAGATTATTTGTGTGTTTATTTATTAATAAAAAATAAAATTGTTGATAAGAGCAATTCTCTCGCTCTCTCTCTATCTCTATCTCTGTGTGTGTGTGCGCATATATGTGTATGTGTTTAAAAATGTTTTTTTCATTGCAAAAAATAACAAACATGTCTGCTGTATAAGCGCCGTTACTATTGCTATTTTTGTTGTTGTTTAAGCATATAAAAATAAACAAAAATAACAGCAGTTACAACAATTATAACAATAACAAACAAAAATACTGTGTGTGTGCAATTATTTAACTCTAATCCCTTTAAATACATACATACTCAGACACTACACCATACATATGCATCACATGAACACATACGCAGGCATAGGTTCAGTGAACTTAAAAAATAAAATAAAAAACAGAACCAAGAGAAAAAAAGTGATAAAGAGTTGAGTGAGGGAGGGGAAGAAATGAAGAGAGTGAATATGAATAAACCATCAATAAAACTAATAACAACTAAGTTTGGAATGTATTTTTGTAAAAAGCGTATTAAAATTGTTCATAAGCCATGCAGTAGGGTATACCAAACAATTTATTTATATTCTAAAGACACATTCAAGGGTCAAAGAAGTTGAAATCTTTGGAAAACTTAACAAGGGGCTTTCATCGATGTATTTAGTATATGTTTGTAGACCATATTTTGAACGTTTTTAAATTCTACTCACTCTTTGGACAACAGATAAACCGCCAGCGCCCATTACGGTCAGAAATTCCTTTCAATATGGTAGATTTGAGGATTAATCAACTGATTAGACATAAAAAACAATTCAAATCTATTCGAGACATAATTACAAAGGCTTTCTAACCCTTGAACCTTCTAGGATAACGTCAACAACGAAAATTAAAGGAAGGCCTTGCAACGCATCACCTGGAGGAGGACTAGGACTTAATTACTGAAGTTCCTCTCATACATACATACATACATAATTGGTCATTACAACCCTTCAGACAGGATTATTGACCTAGTTTCTCACACCACTTATGTTGTGTGTGTTAATTTTATACATAAGTGGCGGGACCTACAGTTTAAAGTCGACTCCGAACGACAGATTTTTTGAGAAACTTTTCATGGCAATTTATTTACTCTCAGAGTTTTTGCCAGAAATCTGCTGAGAGGAAATCGCCGAAGAAATCCTTTTTGTATTTTTTGGTTTTGATGTCTGGCCTTTGATGAAGTCGCCGTAGTCTAGTAGGTAGTGTGTTGGCTTATTAGACGTAAAGCCAGGAAGTTCCTCTCATCTACATTTAATAAAACAGTCCAATTTTCATTGAGAGTGTTATTTCATCGACAGATGGTAACCCTATCATCATAGAACGTGTTATAATAGACTAATCGCCTTCTTAACTTGAAAAAAATCGAAGAAGTGAGTTTAAAGTTTTGTGACAACCCTCTATTTTTAAGAAGAATGAAAAAACTAGTGTATAATCAGGAAGCAAGACTCACGGCTCCGAATGATATATCATCCATACACACGTTGGCAGTGAATTACAGAATTTACGTTAGGGTTACGGCCTGACTTCTCACATCACATATCGCTCCTTTATTGCAACATAGTCATATCTCAAAAAATTAAAAATTTGTAGTTACTTAAGCAAAACTGCTCTTTTAGACCTTCTGTACATGTTGAAAAAAAATCAGTTTTATATTCCAAGCTGAACTGAAGTTATAGCAAAAAGTGTTTGCGGCAATTAGATCATAGGACTTATGTCTTGAAAACTTAAATCGCATTTTGCCAAGTTCAAGTTTTTTTGAGATATTACTATGTTGCAATAAAGGAGCGATATGTTTGTATGTATAAGAAGTAGAAGTACGTTTGAAAGTCGTTTCTAAACGACAGATTTGAGAGGCTTTTTTCATGGCAACTGGCATACGAAATGCGAACATTCGCCTTCAAGAATATTCATCAGATGCGCAAGACAAAGCAGGCAACTGAGTCAGTGAAGTTCAGTCAGTCTTGTGTGAAGACGCGCGGTGTTTGAAGAGAGTAATCGTGGTTTGAAAATCACCGTTATAAAAATCTGTCGAACACTTGTTATTGTTTACGCAAAAGAGTGTAAAGAAGAATAACCTACAAAGCAATTGTTGTTGTTTACATCAAGTTGTGAACACTGTCACACAGAATTGTGCGAACAATAAAGAATTTAATTAAAACTAAACGTAAATTTATTTTTATTTTATTTGCAATCTGCGAACTCATATTTTAAAAGTTTTTAAAAGGTAAAAACGTAACAATATTTTGATTGTTGATAGGTTCTGACGAGAAACCATAGGTTTACATACGTTAATTCAAACGCATCTACTTGTAGTATATTCCGAGAAGCATTTTTTCATTATTTTTTTTTTCTAAGCGGTTGATAGGATCTCATATCGACGCCTCCGTTCTATAACATTCTAAGTCGAAAAAGTGTGTTTTGAGTTATGAGCTCTCAAAGTTTTCACGCGACATACGACTACTCGTATATGTGTATTCTAAGTAGATTTTTCCCTATAACTTCGGAACGGATCGGCGGATCTTAACCAAATTTTGACACTATTTAAGTTAGAGAACGTAGAATTTAAAAATGCAAGAACATTAAAAACGTTCTAAGTACACTTAGAACGTTATAGAATGGAGGCGTCGATATGAGAATAAATTGAGTGGACTTTCTGTCTCAACTGAACTGGGACAGCACCAGTGGAATTATGTTTCAAGCGTTTAGAAAGGCAAATAAAATATCTAACAATAGTTCTCAATCTCGCAAAAGAAAAAAAATGTAATCGACTAAACCATTAGCAGTTTACGTTTCGAATACCCTAATAATATAAAGAGTCTTATAAAACAATAAATGTACACATTATGCTTGGGTATGTGCGAGTGTTTGACATTTTTTAATGAATATTTTATTTAAAGGGAAATTACATGTGAACGGTTGAATGCACTTAATGAAAAATATTTTATACTGTATACGTATGTACGTACATATGTATGTAAGGTGCACATACATATTACTTTTTATTACAAAATCATTATTATTTTTATTGCTTTTGTTTTTATTGTAAATAAATAAATGTAAATTTTTTTCCAGTTATTGTTTATGTATTTAATTTATTTATTTTAAATTTTTTCTTTTTCGTTTCAACTCATTTTAACACTAATGCAATGGAACAGTATAAACAAACAAATTCATTTTCATTTTCATTTCAATATTATTTTATTTAATTTCATTGAAATAAACGCAACAAAAGTAATGAATAAATTAATGAAAAATTCTATTCAAATAAGTGCGTCACATTTTATTTTTTTATTTTTGTCTTTAAATTCCACAAATTGCAAGTAATTGTACTTTCTTCCCCACACAGTAAGCGTTGGCTAAGGAGTGTAATTTTTCCCAAATATGCAGTCTAATCGCGTCCAAGGGGACCCGTACGTGCAGATAGCTTTCCAGGGAATCATATAATGAAAAACAGGCGATATTCATAGACAAGCCAGGCCATTTGTATGTTCGTATGAAATTTTATACCAGTCTTGCTGCCCGAGTAAGTCAATAGATTATCAAAGAATATTCTGCTATGGAGCAGCCATTTATTTGCCAAAGGATAGACATGACTTTCCTCTGCATAACATTGCAAAGATTGCAGATTTCCGGCAAAAACTATAGAATTGACACGAAAACATTCTTAAATATCTGTCGCTCGGGCTTGCTTGGATAATTATTAGTGGTGCCCTGCGCACTACTCCTACGATCGCTCTGGAGATGATCTTATACCTTCTACCGCTCGACCTATACTGCAGGGGTGTGGCGGCTAGGATCAGTAGGCGTCTCTGGGCGACTGGACAATGGCATGCATCGAGCATTGGTCATACAAGGATACTTGAGGGAGCTGATATTGTCGGAAGCATAGACTATATGACACCGCGATATGACTTCTCAATGAATTTTAGGACATCCATCCCGAAAAGGGAGGACTGGCGAAAGGGTGTGGCGCACCTAACGAGAAATGCCGCACAAATCTACACCGATGGCTCCAAATTAGAAGGAGCCGTTGGTATTGGCATCTATTCGAGATCAATCGGAATATCCAAGTCTATGAGACTACCAGATCACTGCAGTGTCTTTCAGGCGGAAGTGTCGGCTATTCAAGCTGCGGTGAAAATTGTTGCGGACATCAAGGCGCTGGATTCTAGTGTGATAAACTCCAAGACAGTATACGACTGTCGCAGATGTCTCAATGAGATGGCGAACCGATGTGATGTTTGTAACACATGGGTACCGGGACATAAGGACATTCCCGGCAACTGCAGAGCGGATGAATTGGCCAGAAGGGGCACGACCGTCGAGCTCTCTGATGAATTCTCTACATTGGGGATCCCTTTAAGTACCAGTGGGCTTATGATTAACAATGCAATCGTGGACCTTGCCAACAGTAGATGGGCAGCTTCGGATAAGGGCAGAGCGGCGCAAAAAATCTGGCCAAAGCTGGATAGAAGGCGCACGACGACTCTGCTTAAGCTCCAAAGAAGCAGGCTCAAAGCTGTTATCGGGGTTATTACGGGGCATTGTATTATAGGAACACATGCGAGGTGTATTGGTCTTGGACACCTTGCGAATGATTTCTGCAGAAGCTGTGGAGATGAAGAGGAGGATGAAACTATTCTTCACCTACTTTGCACATGTCCGGCACTTGGTCAGAGGAGAAAGAAACACCTGGGTGCCTACTACATGGAGGACGTAGATGAACTGTCATGCGTGGATATTGGCAGTCTAAGTCGCTTCATCGGAAGCTCCGAGTGGTTCCTAGAATAGGGGAAAGATGAAACTGTGGTATCACAATGGGCCCTGTATGAGGCCTAAGTGTGTCCGCTCATCGGGTGGACAGCCACTTCTACCTACCTACCTACCTCGCTCGGGCTTGAATTTAAACTGTAGGTCCTGCCATTCATGTATAAAATAAGAACACACAACATAAGTGGTGTCCGAAGCTAGGTCGTAATCCTGATGGAAGGGTTGTAAGGACAAATTATGAATGTATGTATGTAAGGATAGACATGACTATCGTCTGCAAAACGTACCAAAGATCTGAGATTCTGTATGAGTCGCTGATTTGCAAGTCCTCTAAACCACTTTTCTAACCATCGATGTATATTTCCAATATAAAATAAGCGTAGTGACCGAATCGTTCCATGGTCTTCTAGAAGAGTAATGTACGAAGACGTTTAAATCCAATCATTTGATTACTATATTGTCTATAGCTAAGAGGATACATGTCCTTAGTTTTCATTATTACACCCAATCGCCATAACTTAATAGCAATACTGGAACTGGTATGTAATGCCTAACAGTGTTGATATACCACTGCACAGTGGTTTCCCTTATATGAACAAGCGGTCAAAAATCAATATCTCCAAAACCAAAAAAGCTAGGGTCTTCAAAATTGGTCAGCCCATAGCATGTCCTAAGAGCTTAAAGCATGCAAAATTTTAACTGTAGACAAAGTAGCCATTTGATCTCTGAAGGGTTAATTGACTTATAGATTTGTTTTAAGAATTTTTGAAATAAAGTATGAAAATTCGTTTGTTTTAAAATATTTTTGTAAATTTTTATTATTTCAATGGGAGAAAGTGCAAAAATTTTCGATTTAAAATAACGTTCCTCATTTTTGAACAGTTGAGAAATTTCTTTTTTAAATTGAAACTTCAAAGGCCTGCAATAATATTTTTTCCAAATTAAAGTTTTGTTTTCCGTGACAAGCTGAAGCGGAACATAGAATGTCACAAAGAGAGAACTGTCATCCATAAGCCTATTTGACGATTTCTGCTTGAATTGGCAATGGCCAGAACTGCCATCGAATCACCATTTTCCAATCAGTGTTAAACGTTTTTTCTCCTGAGCCTAATGCTTCTTCAAAAACTTGATCTTATAGTTGCACAATTCGATTCGCCGGATGATCAAGTAGAGCCTGCAGATCGACCTCTGCACTTGACTCTGTAACTATAATGTTTTCTGTGCTTGGATAACAGGTTCAGGATACATTTATAGCTTGGGAAAAAAATTATCACCTTGCGTAATTTTAGATATTTTATGCCTCTTTGTTCTTTCTGAAGGCTTGAAAAATTCCTTAGCAGGACGACCACGCTTTTGATGCCAAGTGGGTTAAATTGCAATATAAAGTTTAAAACAACAATTTCTTAAACAAATGTTTTGTCTTTTATTCATAACCGGCAAAAATTATTTCTCTTTACTCATGTTCTTAAAAAGATATACAGTACAAAACAAAATGCGTCTTTTTTATTATTTTTCGTAGAATGACAATGCAAATCACATCCATATGCGAAAATATGCAAAAATCCGCGGCCACAATATTATTTAATTTTTAAGAGGGATAAAAAATCTACAATTTGATGTATAATAAGTTGTGGGCAGATGAGGGCCAAATAACTAAAAGCAAAGAATATGGATATAAAGAATGCGCATCATGTAGAAGTAAAATTTCTTATGGCGGGATGTACCAGTAAGACCCGCTCTCACCAAAATCTCTTTTAAAAATCATTTCTTGATGAGGGAGGGAAGACAGAAGAAAAATAAACACAAACAAAGAGCGTAACAATGTGTTGCTCTCATCGTACGTATGTATATGTGTATGTACGATTATGTATGTATGATCGTTTTTATTGTTTGACCAAAGACTATAAATATGTAAAGATGTTGCACACAGTGTATTTAAAATTGACAAAATTTTGTGTTTCTTTATGATGAGGGGGTAGGTAACAGGGAAAGCTAAATTGTCGTTCTCACTCTCATGTTAACTGAGAGAAAGAAAACAAAAAAGACTCAGTACACTTATTGTACTCAGAGAACTTATTATACTTTGAGAACGTATTGTTTTTTTCTCTAAGCAATTTATTCTCATATGCGTGTATACGTGTGTGTATACATACATTGCCAAATAAAATAATAAACAAACTGAAAGAATTTTTGTTTTCACAAAATATATGTGAAAATAGCCTGTGGAAAAAATATTACCGTTTGTTTTATTGTAGGGTAAGAATATGTGTTTTATTGTTGTAGAAATGAAATTATATCGATTCGCACCGAATTATAATGTTATTTTTTAGACTATTCAATTATGTATGTACATATTTACCATATGTGTCTATTTTTGTATAGAATGAAGTTGTAATAAAACGAATGCTTTTTTTGTTTAGTATTTATTAAATTTATTTATCATTTTAATGGTTCAAAATTTTAACTTTTTCCATACTGGATAATTTCAATTTGTATGTTTCCCATGTGGAATGCTTCCGTAGTAAAACAACAATTAGTAAATTAAGCATCTCCATTCTGTGTTTATAACATTCGTTATTTTCATCAAACCAAAAGGAATAAATTGTATTTTTTGTGCAACATACGCATTGGCCAACTACAAATGTTTTTATGTTTTTTATAGATTTATTTTCTAAAAAAATTTTTTCGAAGACTTATATGAATTTTGCAAACTTCAAAAAATAAATCAGATGGAGCGATGGATTTGCATGAACGAACATTTCTGAAGGATATGACAAAATTTGCGCTGGTTTTATTATATCCACACGACATTTAACGCATGATATTCGTTGAGCTATGTAACCAACAAAATATCGACTTGATGTTAATTCAATTGGCACATTGTTGGACGTAAAACAATCGGTGCCTTCATTAAAATATTCTATATTTTCATCGTATACATATATCTGCGACATCTATATCAGGGGTATGGGTACTTTCTGATATATTTCCAGTCCTATCAATATCTTCTAAAAATATGATGTATGATTTTAATTATATATTATATTTATTAAACGTTTTGTTTGAGCATGCACTACAATTTTTAAATTCACACTTTTTATAAAACAATTTTTCAGTTTCAAATGTCAACACAAAATGTGGATTTTTTATTTCGGTGCGAATCGATATAGTTTCATTTCTACAACAATAAAACACATATTCTTACCCTACAATAAAACAAACGGTAATATTTCTTTTCCACAGGCTATTTGCACATACATTTTGTGAAAATAATACATCTTTCAGTTTGTTTATTATTTTATTTGGCAATGTACAAACACACACGTATACACGCATATGAGAATAAATTAGAGAAGAGAACAATACGTTCTCTGAGTATAATAAGTTCTCTGAGTACAATAAGTGGCAGTAGCCGTACTGCCATCGACAAATTTGGCACCGGCAGTACAATGTATGGCAGTGCAACATCTTCATATATTTATAGTCTTTGATCTCATCGCGATGAGAGCAAAGAATGAGAGCAACGCATTGTTACGCTCTTCGTTTCTGTTTACTTCCCTCCTATCTTTCCCCCCGCGTCCTGAAATATTTTTGAAAAATATTCCAAAATATGTTAAGATGCACATTCTTTATACTTTATTTTCTTTGCTAAAAGTCTATGTGAAAAATTAGTTTTTAAGAAACGTGTGTTTCGAAAAGGTCAAAAAAGTGTTTTCAGGGATTTTTTAATGGTCTTAAATTTTTGCAACTTTTATAATTTAATTTGTTAGAATACAAGTTAAAATTTAATTTTTGTTGGGTTTTTTTGGAGACTTCTGCCACAATAACACGAAAAATTTTGTAATTAAACTTAAGTTTTTTTGTATGACTATGCTACCACAATATATGTAATATAAACATACCAGAGATCAGCAACGAGTATTCAAAACGATGAGTAGATTCGAGTCATACTTATTATTTCTGATACTTATACGCATTCATACTTATTTTAATATGATACTCATACTACTTATGTATACTCAAAGTTGGAAGTACTCGTCGTATTCATACTTAACAATACGCATGATGTTATTGACTTCGACTCGTCTCTACTTAACATTTACACGAAGCACAAAATAAGTATGATTCGCGTACGAACACTACTATACTCACAAGAAGATTGTGTGTATGCTTTGCTTGTTGTCTTTGTCTTTCCTTTCTTCTTTGTTTGTATATGCAACAATAACAAAGGCTGTAAATTTTGATGAATGATTCGAGCCACTCGAATCACTTATAAGTATTATAAGTATTTTTCTAAATTTATGAATCAAACACATTTCGAATGTTGTGAGTTTGATGTCAACGTTGTACTCATACTCATTGCAACCTATACTTATAAATCAATGTTGTAGCGAGTACGAATGAATCAGAGTAGTTGAATTTTAATTCACTCATACTCAAAATTGCTTGAGTGCTTATGAGTAGCGGAAAAACGATTCATTGCTGATCTCTGAAACATACCTCCGCTTTGAAATGACGAAAATATTATATCTCGCAGAAAAAAAACAACAAAATTTGTTAGATTCATAAAATTTAGAGTGTTGTCAGTAAATTTAGTGAAATACAGCTTAGAAAAACAAAAACCAATTTTTTTTGATTTTTGGTCTATGGTGGAAACCAGTGTGCACTGGGCCCAGTAAACTTTCTTATCTTCAGTTCAGTAAGAATTAATGAAATTTGTGTAAGAATAGTTTAGTGTCCTTTTCAAACGCTTATTTAAAACCTAATAAATTATTCGAATAAAATGTGTATTCGGTTTTCTCATCTTTAGCAATTGTTGGAAATACTTTTTTTTTAAATAATTCGTACAACAAATGTTTTTGTTGCGTAAATATTTTGTTTAAAAATTACTTTTAAAAGGCGTTGAAGTGAAAACAAAGAACATTTCACATTTAATATGAAAATGTTTTGTTAATAATAATATTAAACAAATGAAAATTATTATTACTTTTTTGTATTTAACGTAATTATAAAAAGCTTTTCATATGATAAAAGAAAACAAATTATTTTTGTAATTCATAAAATACAATACAAAAGGTTAAATAAAGTAATTTAAATGAATAAATCAGATCATTCGGAAATATTACTTTGATGGCATCTAATTAACACTAAAAAAAATATTTAATTTATTTATTATAATTATAAAATTATTTCTTATTTCTTTGTGCATTTTTTCCTTTGGAAACTAATTGACATTTTGAAATTAAAACATAATATGAGAATGAATGAATTGATGCAACAGTGATATTCAATTGTGGATTCCTTTGCCGGTGTTCCAAAGGAGCGTGAAGGGGTAGCGTATGCTATACTTACTTTTTTTATTCTTTTTATTATTATTTTTGTCGCACTGGGATGTCTTAGCACTGTAACCATAAGGTCTATTGAACTTTCTTAAAATATATAAAGTGTCCTTATAATATCTCTCCAAGCCTATTGTCCTGACCAACCTCAGGCTGCTGCTTTGTGTCAACAATTTTAATTCCCTACCCAGCATCAGGTATGCAACCAGGTGTTTCCTCCTCGGATGCATTAATACATTAATACATGTAGGGTGTATTACATACATACTGTTACGTTTTTACCTTTTAAAAACGTTAAAAATATGAGTTCGTATATTGCAAATAAAATAAAAATAAATCTGTGTTTATTTTTTAATTAATTCTTTATTTTCTGCACAACTTTCGTGTCACTGTTCGAACTTATTCTAAGCATACAATGATAATTTCCACAATATGTGCTTGTTCGTGATATTTCTCTGCTTATAAACTTTTTTATAAGCAACAACAACACTTGTTAGTTATTCTTCTTTGCTCACAACCTTTTTTGTAAGCACCACACTAACAACTGTTTTCTTCACGCAACTTGTCTGCACACAAGTCTGACTGGATTACAACTCGATCTCGTATCTTCACACACCACTGGTTGAATTCTCAATCAATTCAACGCGACGTCGTCACACGACTAACTTCACTCGAACTCCGAGAATAACGTGTCTTCATACACGGCTGACTGAATTCTAACTGAATCATCGTTGCTCGCTTTATCTTGCCTTTTATATCACTGGATCAACAGTGTGATGAATGCCCTTGAAGGATGATGACGACCTTCAGGAACAATCCAAAAATGTAAACAACTTGTTTCCATTTTTGTTGTTCGTGTATCTTGTTTACTTTCGTCCAGGCAGAGTTGTTGTTGTTTTGTTTGTTTGTCTTTCTGCTATATTTTTTATACACGGACGTTGTAGCTATATTTTTGTTTATTCATCGGTCTGTTGTTTTTGTTGCTATATGTTTACTAATTCGTTGATCACGTGAACAACTGCATTGTTTTGTTTTTGGAGCTTTTGTTTATGCGTGATCAAGTCCATTGTGTTGTTTTTGGAGCTTTTGCTTATTATTTTAACAACACCATTTCCATTTTCGTAACAATACATACATACATAATTGGCCATTACAACCCTTCAGTCAGGATTACGTCCTTGCTTCTCAAACCACTCATGTTGTGTGCGTTAATTTTATACGTGAGAGGCGGGACCTACTGTTTAAAGTCGACTCCAAACGACAGGAACTTTCTCATGGCAGGTTTGTTTACTCCCAGAGTTTTTGCCAGAAATCTGCTGAGAGGCAGTCGGCGAAGAAATATTTTTTTTCACATTTCGTTGTGATGCCTGACCTGGGATACGAACCCGGGCTTTACGTCTAATAAGCCAACACACTACCTACTAGACTACGGCGACTACGTGTATTCCGTTGATTTATTTCTCATTGTTGGAATCTGAGACATTCACGTTGGATTCATGAAAAGCCGCTTTCTGAATAAATGCACGTGGAGTCTATAGTGTAATGTCAATCAAAAACCCGGTTATTAACTTCAGGTTAATTTTTAATATTCTTATACATGACTCTTCTCTTATTGTAATCTCCTAACACAAGTCTTAAATGTCTCATATCCACTTGGTTTTGAGAAGAGCTATTGCCTCGGTTTATACTCCCTTTCGTTAAGTATCTCTTTGCTAACATACGGTCCTAATCCAAAGAATAGTTTTGGCCTCATGAAAAGAGTAGATGCTCACTTCCACGCAAGCACGTCTGCTTGCTCAATCCCGAGAATTTCCACATGATTTGGAACCCAGCAAGGGGGTAATCTTATTCTGTCTACTTATCTGATTCTGTTTGTTCAGACATTCACCCTACCATTTTCGATTTAATCTCATAAGAGCCGAGTATTCAAAAGACGGCATGACTATCATATAGTATAGCTATGTGCCTTTCAGTTATACTTCCCACATAAGTTCAATTGTGCACATCTTTCGATTCCATAGTCTTCCGCTTGGAATATACCCGCGGGTTTCCTTACAAGCACGGAATATATCATTCTAGGACCCAAAACTCCTGCTCCTGTTGCATGATCTGTTCTTGATCCATCTGTATAACACAAAATAGTTCTTCTCTTAAGATAGTATGCAGTTTCCAGATTAATTTATTTATTTTTATTATTAATGCCCCTATTGCCGTTCTCAACTCAACTGAGTTTGGTCGTCTGCCAGTCAACCCAACTTTCACTCAACCAAATTATTTTTTGATATTGCGAAACTCAACGTTTTTTAGTTGTAATTGTTATGGTGTTGCCGGTATGAAATTTCATTTTCATGTTGGTAACACCATGAAATTTATTTGGAAATAGAAGAAAAGAAACGCAAAAATAAGTTAAAATCAGTTTTTGTAGAAATAAAAGTAAATTAAAAATGGATTTAAGTGTGGATTTATTTTACGAAGATGAAAATCATGACGCGATGATTCAAATCCTCTTGAACTACCCATTGCAAAGTAAGAAATGTCCAAAATTATTAACAAATATTTATAACAAGTGATTTTTTATAGATTTATTAGCTATTTTCTGCTGAACAAAGAAGCATTTTGTTATGTATGGCGTATGGCAGCTATACCACCGATATTAAAGCTGTGCTTCGATTTTTGGCCGACGGAAGCGGAAGTGCAGTGGAAATGACTTCAATGTTGGAGTAGCTCAATCCACAATGACACTTATTTTAAAGCAAGTGGTACCAGCATTAGAGGATCGCATTTGTAGAAAATGGATAAAAACACAAATGAGCGAAGACGAAATGAATGCTTCCAAAGTATGGTTTTTCGAATAATTTTCCGACGTATTGGGCTGTGCTGATGGTACGCACGTTCGCATTGTGTCTCCACAAAAAAATATTCAGCACCTTTACCTGAATACGAAAGGATATTACACCTTAGATGCTGCATACTTACACGTTGTCATTCGGAAGGGGTTCTTGTAGGTGGACCCAAGCTATTCAATTCTGTAGAAAATCCTTCCCACGCTTCTTTGCACTGATTTTTGGTCAACCGAAATTTTTGCTTTCCTTTAGAAATTTCTGGATTATTTTCCATCAACTTCACAAGTCGCTCAAATTGGGCTTTGGTTGTTATTTTTCAATTTCCTGCTTATTAAATATTTAATTATTTATTTTAAGTAGAAAAAAACTTACGATTTTTCCATTTTTTATCTTTTTTTCTATTATTTTTAAAAAGAAAATGTATTAAATATATAAGTGAACTCTATAACTGACAGAGACTCAACTGCTAATAAGCAGTTGTCTATATTTAACGTTTTTGTCAACCAAACTCATACAAAGTGGTGAACCGCAATACCATAAAACACAACTAAAAAATCAACCGCACAACCAAAAAGTCAACCGCATTTAAGTTGAGAATGGCAATACCGATTTCTGAAAGACGACCAAACTACTGAAAAAGTTGTCAACCGCAATAGGGGCCTAAGTCTCGTTGCGAAACATTTCCCAAAATCATAAAGACTACTGATTCTGTGCAAAGGACAGATAAGGAGGTAACTGTCAGCCAATCGATCCCTTAATGAATTTCGTATTAAATTTGTCTCACTTCAACCTAACCATAGTCTCTAAAAGCGTTGCTCTTCACTACCATGTACAGCAGAGTTACATCTAACGGAGTTTCCAATGCGAAAGTAGGATATTGCTCCTGCTATACCCCGTTACAGCAACAGTAAATTTTCTTCACACATTTTTATTGCAGGCCTTTTTCTTATTGACCAGAAAATATTTCTCTTGAATAAGATTCTTTTACTTTTCAAAAACTTTGCTTCCACTATCAATTTTGGAACTAAAATTCCAAAAAAAAATTCTTTTGAAAATCCAGATCTTCTGTCACACATTTTATCTTTCTTCGAGAGTTGCAGTGTAATAAAATGTATCATTTTTTGTTGTACAAATCACTGCTACTGCACAATGTATGTCCTTTTGGGCACTTAAATGATCTGTAACACAAGGAAATACGAAAATAAACAAAAATTTTTCAAATTATTTCTTTTCTCTCCTCTTATTTTTCTTTTTTTTTTTTTTAACTATTGTATCAATGTACCGTACGAGTGTGTGTCTGTGTACGTCGGTGTAAGTGTTTGTGCAAATGAGATGAAATGAGAATGTATATGAAAATTTAACAATAAAATATTTTCCTTTTGGGTAACATGAATATAAAACACATACACATACACACATGCACTGTAAAAGGATATTTATTTTGTAAAGGGCCATGTGTTTGTTTATGTATGTTAGTAGTCGTGTATGTATGTACATGACTGCATAAGTGTTAAAGGTATTTGTAAAATGAAACTATTTTATTGTGTGTTTCTTTGTTCATGTTTACAACTGCACTGAGAGTATCATCATACACCAAAGCCAGCCAGCCAGCAAAGGAAATTGTTGCTGCTGTTTATAGGAAATATAAGTTAAATTTTTATGTGAAACTGGGTTCATTTAAAAAAAAAAAATAATTTAATTTATTTTATTTTTATGCAACAACACATTCATTCACATTGTGTATGTACATATATAGGAATACGTACTCTTGTAAATTATTAAAAATATTTCAGATTTTATTGCTCCAAAAATTTCGTTCAAAGTGTTGTAAGTGGTTCATTCAGTGTTATTGGCAGTGATGCAATAAAACAGGCTTTATAAAGGCAAAACGAAGTTGGCAACAACACAATACACAATAACAATTGCAACAATGATCGAAGCAACTAAATTGCATGTGTTGTATGTATTTGTTTATGTTTGTGAAGCACTTTACTACAATGTTTTGTTTTGCTTTTTTTTTATTGATCTACGCATCCTTCCCTATTTACACACAGAAACTAACGACAATAAACTTGTCAGCATTTAAGTATTTTGAGACAATCTTTACTGTAGGGCATCTAAATCAAAGTGTCAAAAATTAAATTTCCTTTCAAATTTTTTACAGTATTGCCTGGGTAATAGAAATTAAAATTCATTTTTATTGCTTTTCATTACGAATGGTAGTTACAGCCTTTTATACATCGTTTTCCTCACATTTTTCCTTTCATCTTATCAGAGCAATATTTTACTCTTACAATTCAGATTCACGACAATGACCAAGCAAATGAGCTTGCAAAGAAGAAGGTTTCCATGTCGTTGATTGGGTCTTATTCACAATAGAATGACCTCAAGTCGGATATGTAGATTCTATAAAGAGGAGAACATAATTGGTCATTACAACCCTTCAGTCAGGATTACGACCTAGCTTCTCACACCACTTATGTTGTGTGCGTCAATTTTATACATGAGTGGCGTGACCTACAGTTTAAAGTCGACTCCGAACGACAGATTTTTGAGAAGCTCTTCATGGCAATTTTATTTACTCTCAGACTGGTTTGGGCTATATAAGCCGAATGAAGAGCAAGGAAGGCGAAGAGACAATAGAATATTTTTAAAAAAGTCTTTATACAACAATTGAGTTCTTTAAAGTTGATTTTATGTAAGGCGGTATCCATTCCCAATTGTATACATACATACATACATAATTGGTCATTACAACCCTTCAGCCAGGATACGACCTAGCTTCTCACACCACTTATGTTGTGTGCGTTAATTTTATACATGAGTGGCGTGACCTATAGTTTAAAGTCGACTCCGAACGACAGATTTTTGAGAAGCTCTTCATGGCAATTTTATTTACTCTCAGAGCTTTTGCCAGAAATCTGCTGAGAGGAAGTCGCCGAAGAAATATTTTTCGTTTTGATATTTGACCTGGGGTTTTAACCGTGGCCTTACGTCTAATAAGCCGACACACTACCTATTAGACTACGGCGACTACAAGGAGAACGTATACTTGAGCAAATACAGAGCTACGTTAATGGGTCCGTTTGCTGGGCCAACCTTGCTTTGAGGTGCTCATGTTTACTGTACAATGTGTAAGCATCAGCATTGCTACAGACTGATAGGAAGGTAGCTGAGACAGTCAAGTGTTTTGAATGCAATTGTATTTTAAACTTTGCTCTCCAACTAGGTGTTTACGTACCTAACCCAATAAACTTCCATAAGTCGTCTTAGATAATAGTATGTTAACTCCTTACACGAAAGCCCATAGTTCAAGTCCCCGGCTCAAACATTTCCAACAAAGCGAAATATGAGAATAAATATCTTTCGGCGATTAAACCTCCGCGGGTTTCGCCACTCATGGTTAAGATTAACACAGATAACACGAGTGATGTAAAAAGCTAGGTTGTACTCCTGACTAAAGAGTTGTAACGACCAAGTAAGTACCGTTAGATTACCTCCTATGTTAGTAAAATTCGGTTTCGCAATTATTTCAAGTCGCCGTAGTCTAGTAGGTAGTGTGTTGGCTTATTAGACTGAAGGCCCGAGTTCGAATCCCAGGTCAGACATCAAAACGAAAATATGAAAATATTTCTTCGGCGACTTCCTCTCAGCAGATTTCTGGCAAAAGCTCTGAGAGTAAATAAAATTGCCACGAAAAGCTTCTCAAAAAACTGTCGTTCGGAGTCGACTTTAAACTGTAGGTCCCGCCACTCATGTATAAAATTAACGCACACAACATAAGTGGTGTGAGAAGCTAGGTCGTAATCCTGACTGAAGGGTTGTAATGACCAATTATGTATGTTATGTATTTATTTCAAATAAAATTTCTAATCCCATAGTGCGTACTGTTCAATACTACGAGAATTGCTTGTCACTGAGAGGGTACACAGTGATTTTTCGACAAAAATAAATTAGCCAATGTAAGGCAAACGACAAACAAATAAATAAAACAGCATTGAATTGTTGTTACAACTACAACAGCTACAGCAACAGCAACAATGATCAAAAACAACAAATTATTTGTTGTTATCAATTCATGACACATACATACATACATGAGGACACACACACACATACACACATCTTAAATGTAAACAAATAAATGACACGAATACAAATTCACATGTAAATAAAATAAAATAAATTCCATACACCCAAAAAATAAGTATTTTATATTTACACTAACACATACACATATACAGATACAGACACGCATACAAATACAAGCACTATACAAAATTGTTATAACAAATGCATCAGGTTTCCATACAAATTTTACATTTATTTGCACCTCTTTTTATTGACCTTTTCAGTGCCCCCCTTTTCTCTCTGCATTGGCTGACATGAAATGAGATTTTGACAAAAACAAAAACACTCACACACACAACAAACAGACAAAAAATCGAAAAATTTCAATAAAATTTACGTTTGACTTAATCTTTTGTCATTGTAGTGGTGCACACTTCCTGTTTGTGTTGCCAATAGACGGACATAGAGAGCGAGAGCGTGCTAGTGAAGGCATCAGGCATCAAAACTAAAACTTATTGTCACTACAAGAGTGTTGATTTCTAAAATCTGTGTACAAGTGTGTGAGCGTCAATATGAGTGTGTATGTGTGTGTTTCGTGTGTGTGGAATTTATACATGAGTACATTGAGTCAACATTGTTTCACAAAAAGTAAATATTTGTGATTGTTTTTTCTGTTGGTAGTTTTAATTTTTCTTTTTTCGTTTCACATATACAAACTAAAAATAAACACATACTTGTACACATACATATAAAGAGAGATGTCATAACAGACACAATCGTATATTCTCAATGTACAATTGCACATATTTGTGTATGTTATTTGGATATTTATGGCAACAGTAGTGGAAATAATTGCAAAATTAATGGAAATCATAAATTTGATAATGAATGCAGAAGGCATAGACGAGAATTGGCTGATGCTTTACATGGATTACCATTCGTAACAACCATACGGATTTCCTTTGCAAATCGTAATGCTATAACATACTTAAACCATTTTTACAGAAATTTTTTGTTGATGCTACATCTGTCAAACTAGTTCTCATTTATTCAGTCATACACACATACATAAATAATTGGTCATTACAACCCTTTAGTCAGGATTTTGACCTAGTTTCTCACACCACTTATGTTGTTTGCGTTAATTTTTATTCATGACCTGGCGGGACCTACCTACAGTTTAAAGTCGACTCCGAACGACATATTTTTGAGAAACTTTTCATGACAATTTTATTTAGTCTCAGAATTTTTGCCAGAAATCTGCTGAGAGGAAGTCGACGAATAAATATTTTTCATATTTCATTTTGATGTCTGACGTGGGGTTTGAACCGAGGCCTTATGTCTAACAAGGCAACACACTACCTACTAGACCACAGCGACTTCTTTTATCCATTCTCTTTCGTCAATTCGCTATGAACGGATATTGCATTCAACAATACATAGAAATAATAAAATAACTTTGTCAAAATGGTTGTTCTATTCGCCAACGTATCGCCCACTTCGCCCATTTGACTATCGCTATAATCGTCCAATCCAGCGGACTGTTCGCATTGTGATGGATAAATTTGAGTCCACTGGTTCAGTAAACGATCGACTAGCACCCAAAAACTTCACGGCTCTCTGTGAGAGTGTGCAGGAGAATCCAAAGCAGTTGATTTTGCATTGGCCTTTCAAAGACCACAACTTGACGAAGTTTGTGTAGTGACGTGGGTCTGCACGAGAAGTTGGCAACTTTCCCTAAATTTCAAAGTCAGATTCAGCGATGAGGCATTTTTCTGAATGAGTGGAAACGTGAACAAAGGGATTGTAAGCTGGCAATGTCAGTGGTCCATATTTATTTAAAAACTTCATTGGCCAGGCCATTACTGATAATGGTGATATAGATGATTTCCAACTACTTTTGGACTGGATGGGATGATTTGTATATCAATGATGGTGCTGTGTGCCACACACCTTATGCCACATTGGATAATCTGCACTAGCGATAGGGAATAATATTGTTACGTTTTTACCTTTTAAAAACGTGAAAAATATGAGTTCGTAGATTGCAAATAAAATAAAAAATAAATATGTGTTTAATTTTAAGTCAATTCTTTATTATCTGCACAACTCTTGTGCCACTGTTCGAACTTCTTCCGCTTATACAACGATAACTTTCACAATATGTGCTTTTTTCGTTATATTTCTCTGCTTACAACCTTCTTGTAAGCAACAACACTTATTAGGTATTCCTCTTTGCTCACAACCTTTTTTTTGTAAGTACTACACTAACAACTGTGTTCTCAAACGCAACTTGTCTGCACACAAGTCTGACCGAATTAAAGCTCGTTAGATTTAATTCTCACACCGACGTGACGTCGTCTTACTGAATCATCGTTGCTCGCTTTATATCACTGGATCAACAGTGTGATGAATGCCATTGAAGGATGATGACGACCTTCGGGAACAATCCAAAAATGTAAACAACTTGTTTCCATTTTTGTTGTTCGTGTATCTTGTTTACTTTCGTCCAGGCAGAGTTGTTGTTGTTTTGTTTGTTTGTCTTTCCGCTATATTTTTTTATACACGGACGTTGTTGCTATATTTTTGTTTATTCATCAATCTTGTAAACAAGCCTGTTGTTTTTGTTGCTATATGTTTACTCATTCGTTGATCACGTGAACAACTGCATTGTTTTTTTTTTTTTTGAGCTTTTGTTTATCATTTTATGTGTGATCAAGTCCATTGTGTTGTTTTTGGAGCTTTTGCTTATTATTTTAACAACACCATTTCCATTTTCGTAACAATATCAAAAGTAAATATCACAGGATAGTCAATCAGTATCAGCACACTACTACTCATAAATTATTAAACTTTTCTCTATAGCAACCTAATGAATTTGCACATTAATTTGTCGGAAGCTATTTATAATGACCTTAGGACCTGCTACAGCATATCAAATATCTGTTAAGTTAGATAAACCTAATTAATTATAGGCAAAGAAATAACAAAAAGAAGGCAGTGATGCTTTCAACCCTTCTTTAATAAAAGAAAAGAAATACAATTTTACGGAATTTACTGTTTTATTTCCCACTGTAAGTTGTTTCTATTTATGTTTCTCTGTGTTTCTGTTTAATATTATTGCATAAATTCCATTTGAGTAGGAAATAAGCAAAATAAATTTTTTTCCCACATTTTACATTCATACAATCTATGTACGTATGTATCTCTGCACAATTTTAGAACAAAATATACAAATTTTCTCATTCTATTTTTGTGAGTTTTTTTTTAGTTTTTATTTTTGATTGTTTCATATTCATTTGGAAATATTTTTATAAAAAATCTGAAAATAACTTTAAAATACAAACTAAAAATAAAGAAGAAAAGAGGAAAACAAAACTAGACTTCAATGATTAACTCACCTGCATACATAATCTCAAAATAAAGTATGATATGAGCACTGTAATGCATTTGAAAAGGGTAACGATGGCAAAAGGGACTTATTATATGCGATCACGTGACTCAAACTACAGCTCAGACATCTCTCACACAATAAAATTTGAAATATACTTCCTCTGCAACTTCCTCTTAGCAAACTTTGCTAAAAAAATTTGTCATGGAAATTTGCTCAAAAGATCTATTGTTCGGAATCGATTTTAAACTGTTGGCCCTGCAACCATAGCTGCCAGATTTGACGATTTATCGTCATTTTGACGATTTTGAGCTCCAAAAATATCATTTTGATGACATGACGATTTATGTCCTTATTTTGACGATTTTTAGAAATTAAAAATTTACATCATTTTCTTTACTTTAGTACATTAAAAGCCTCCTTAAGCTTTGTATTTCCTTTGCAATTGTTACTATTGGAAATTTATGCTAGTAATGACAAGGAGTAAAGTATTATATTTTTAAGTTATTTTCGAATACCTCAAAAGCCAAAAAATTTCAACTCCTAAATAAAATCGTAGTTGAGCATAAATTATCATATGCCGTTGCAGGCAATTTTAAAAATTCGATTACAGCTTCTAATTTTATGATCGGAAAAACACAGGCAAGTGCCATTATTTTTTTTTTTTTCATTCGACCAACACTCAGTGGATGGCATTGTGTTTGGAACTAGGAAAATATATTGTTACGAAAATGGAAATGGTGTTGTTAAAATAATAAGCAAAAGCTCCAAAAACAACACAATGGAGTAGATCACGCATAAAAACAAAAGCTCCAAAAACAAAACAATGCAGTTGTTCACGTGATCAACGAATGAGTAAGCATATAGCAACAAAAACAACAGTGCTTGTTTACAAGATCGATGAATAAACAAATATAGCAACAACGACTGCGTATAAAAAATATAGCAGAAAGACAAACAAACAAAACAACAACAACTCTGCCTGGACGAAAGTAAATAAGATACACGAACAACAAAAATGGAAACAAGTTGTTTACATTTTTGGATTGTTCCCGAAGGTCGTCATCATCCTTCAAGGGCATTCATCACACTGTTGATCGAGTGATATAAAAGGCAAGATAAAGCGAGCAACGATGATTCAGTTAGAATTCAGTCAGTCGTGTATGAAGACACGTTATTCTCGGAGTACGAGTTAAGTTAGTCGTGTGACGACGTCGCGTTGAATTGAGTGTGAAGATACGAGATCGAGTAATAATCCAGTCAGACTTGTGTGCAGACAAGTTGCGTGAAGAAAACAGTTGTTAGTGTGGTGCTTACAACAAAGGTTGTGAGCAAAGAGGAATAACTAACAAGTGTTGTTGTTGCTTATAAAAAAAAGGTTATAAGCAGAGAAATATCACGAACAAGCACATATTGTGGAAGTTATCATTGTATGCGTAGAATAAGTTCGAACAGTGGCACGAAACTTGTGCAGAAAATAAAGAATTAATTAAAAAATAAACACAGATTTATTTTTATTTTATTTGCAATCTACGAGCTCATATTTTTAACGTTTTTAAAAGGTAAAAACGTAACAATATTATAGGAAGGAGGAAAGAGGGAGCAGTGTTTATTGACACCAGGTTTTAATATTTTTATACCATAAGTAACAGGAAAAATCTCTGCAGGAAGGGAGTTCCATATACGAATAGTCCGTCTAACAAACTAACTTTGTCTGTAATGCAATGTGCGATACACTGGCCAAGCGACCAGATACGGATGTGCTGGCCGAGAAAGACGAGGAATACATGATTCTCGGGAACAAGTCCCTTATTTCGCTCGAGCAATACCCTTTGTAGCGATAGAACAGTGAAACACAAGCCACATTGCAACGATGCTCCAATGACTGAACACACTATTGTGATTAACGAGCTACTACGGCCTCTCCTGTAAACAGTCGAGAAGCCTCAAAATAGACATTAAGGGCCAACCCATACATGAGAGTTGTATTCCATTCTCGGTCGGTTTTAAATGGTGTAAATGGTAAGTAGATCAAATGAAGTGAAGTATTTATTGCATCGTCTTAAGAAAACAAGGCACTGAAAAATGTGTAAGTTCTAGCGAACGTCGCACTGAATTTTCATGTCCATAACATCAAGATCTTCTGACTCCCTAATATTTACACCATACATGGGTATAGATGATGCAATATTATTGCTACCCAACATTGACTTTTTATGTTTTTGGTTTTTAAAAACCTTTCAATTTATTTATTTATTTTTTCTGACGATTTTTTGACGATTTCAATAAACGTCTTTGATGATTTTGACGATTTTTTCTCAAATATTTGGCGATTTGATGCTTCATTTATCTGGCAGCTATGCCCGCAACTCATGGAATAAATTAACACTGACAGCATGGGTGGTGTGAGCATCTGGGTTGTGATCTTGACTAAAAGGCTGTAATGACCAATTAGGTAAATAGTTTCTGCTCTTTATTCCCTTCACCATCAGTGTATAAGTATCCGACTGCTAAGAGTGAAGTTTAAAAATTAAATTTTTAAATATTTCGTTTGGAAAATTTCATTTTATCAATCAATATCACACCGTCAAACATGCATAAATATGCATGAATTCATACTTTGGCTTAATTTCTTTTTTTTTTTTTTTTTGATCCAAATATTGTATTTCAATGGAAAAAAAGAAAAATACTTTTTCAATTAAAATACCTGCACAAAATAATCCATTGAACAGAATTTTAGCAAAATTAAAACGAAATTATTAGCAAGCAACTAAAATAAGCGAACTTATGCGTTACGCTATAAAAAGATATAAGAATTGAAATATTTTTCAATTATTAAAACAAATATTTGGTGAGAGCTAAGAGCTGGGAATTGGATTTAAAAGTTATTTTGCTTTGCTTGGGTAACATGTTTTGTAATAAATCATAACTTTTCTGTTATGGCAGTAGGGTATCGGTGTTGAAATAAAAATATCGCATCAAATGCTTGTTATCATTTTTAGATTAAATTTTTTAATTATTTTTTTTTTTTTGGGAGGGAGGGGTATTTTTTTGATAACAACAATCATCATTCGAATATTGAATTTCAAAAATAAAATATGATATGGTTCACAGTCACTTAAAGTTGGCTCAATTTATGGCATTTCCAAGTGAGTTGAGTATATTCTTTAACTACACAGCCCTGCATGGGTTTTGCAAATAAGATGGCTCCAGGTGTTTCCGAAGGCATTTTGCGCACTGAACACGAAAACTTTCCATCACGTCAGGTTTTCGTGAAAAAGGGTCGGATCCAATATGGCGGTCGTATGGCGTATGGCGGTTTCAAGTAAATCCGATTAATTTTTATAAACCTCGACTACCAAATTGAATCCGCCATTTGGAATTTTTAAAATCTGAATGAAGATCTGTAATCAGCGACCCCAAAAACCCCTGAGTAACAATTTTCAAGTAAATTTAAGGACCTCCTTAATTTTTAAGGACCTCCGTAATGTGTTTCTTTTTCTCTTGCACCCCTTGACATAAACCCACCCCCTACTTTAAGGGTGCATGCAAACAAATTGGCTTTGTGCTCATTTTAAAGAGCAAAGATCAATTGTCAATTTCAGACAATAGCGATGGTTCTAGCACGTCAGTGTTTAGCTCTACAATTTTTCAAAAATGGTAAAAAACGCTATTTTTAGGGGGTTCAACCCTCTTTTTCTCGAAAACCTGAAGTGATGGAAAGTTTTTGAACCCAGATTCGTGTTCAGCGCACAAAATGCCTTCGGAAACACCTGGGCCCATCTTATTTGCACTAAAAAAATTGCACCAAATTTGCAGGGCTGTGCTATTATTGTGTTTCATTTGGATTTTTTTTGGGAATGGCGTGGATAAATAAATCCCCATTGCCACGTGGTATATCGTATTCTTAGCGACTAAAACTACCACCAAAGCTCACTTCTTGAAACGGCCACTTGGTATTAAATTTAGTAACTGTAACCTGTAGCCTAGTAGGTAGTGCGTTGTCTTACTACATGCGAGCCCATGATTCAAACCCCAGCTAACCCATCTCGAGCGAATTGAAATATAAAAAAATATTTCTTCAGCGACTTACATCCATACTTAATTGGTCATTACGACTCTTTAGTCAGGATTACAACCTAGTTTCTCACACCACTTATGTTGTGTACGTTAATTTTTATACATGAGTGGCGGAACCTACAGTTTAAAGTCGACGCCGAACAACAGATTTTCGAGAAACTTTTCATGGCAATTTTATTTGCTCTCAGAGTTATTGCCAGAAATCTGCTGAGAGGAAGTCGCCGAAGATAATTTTTTCATATTTCGTTTAGTTGGTGATGTCTGACCTGGGGTTTGAACCTAGGCCTCACGTCTAATAAACCAACATACTACCTGCTAGACCACGGCGACTTCTCTTCAGCGACTTACTCTTACTAATAGTCCCCTGGCAATAACTCTTAAAGTAAAATAAAATTGTCATGAAAGGCTTCTCAAAAAATCTGTCGACTTAAAACTGCAGGTCTCGCCACTTATGAATGAAGTTTCCACTTTAGAGCATAAGTGGTGTGCGAAACTAGGTTGTAATCCTGACTAAAGTGTTGTAATGATCAAATTAAGTAAGAAGTGGAGTAAGTTTATTCGTTATAGGAACAATGGGATTGCAGGTTGTCCGTTAAATCAATCAATAGCACTTCTACATCAGAGATCAGCGTTTTTCGCTACTCATAAGCACTCATGTGTCTTGACAGATGTTTCCACGCTCTGATTTCGAGTAGGGATGACTGGAATCCTAATACGGTCGTCCCCCCGGATGCTCCTTTCACTCGCGTCTCGGTCTTTTTTGATAGTCAGGCCGCGATAAGATCTATATCGGGTTTCGTGAATAACACTAGGATCGTTAGGGAATGTCGCCGCTGTCTCGACCTTCTCTCGGGGCGCTTCACCAGTGTCTCTCTGGTGTGGGTCCCTGGGCACAGTGATATTCCGGGAAACTGGTGCGCTCCTTCCGGAATCCTCTTCTGTTGAATTGGGTATGCCACTTGCCTCGGTCAAGCTGACCATTGTGCGGAAGTTCTTTCCGGACGCCAACATATCCTGAGTCAATGAGGAGTCCTGCTCCACCGCTAGACTCACCGGGCCCAAGATGGATAGAAGGCGTACCAACCGATTACTTGGTCTCGGTCGTGATGTCATCTCGACTACAGTGGCCGTGCTTACAGGTCATTGCGTCATGGGTAGACACGCGGAAAGAATGAGGCTCCCTTTCAACGACTTCTGCCGTGGTTGCAGGTCCGCTGAGGAAGAGGAGACTGTTGTTCACTTTCTTTGTCAGTGCCCGTCTCTTGCTAGGTGTAGATATAGGTGATTTGGCGCCCCATTCCTTGTCAGCTTAACGGAGCTATCATCTATTGACATCCAGGATATAGCTTCATTCATCAAACTTTCTGGCTGGTTTTTCAGTGCGGGGTAGTCGTGCTTTTGTTGTGCAGCCCTTGCGCTGACCAACTTCTTCCTTTTCCTTGATTTTTGTGGAACTTGATTAGTACAGGGACTGCGTTCACCCGTGGCATCACAACGGGCCGCTATGCGTGCTCAAGTGAGCTTTGTGATATTCAGAGCTACCACTCCGACCTAACCTAAACTAAGCACTCATGAAATTTTTGAATATAATTGAGTCAACAATATTGAAATTTAACTACGCATTCTGATTCATTCGTACTCACTACAACGTTGATTTAGAAGCACAGGTTGCAATGAGTATGCGTACAATGTTGACATCAAACTCATAACATTCGAAATATGTTTGATTCATAAGAAGCCTACTCATTTAGATTCATAACTTTAGAAAAATACTTATAATACTTCTTATAAATGATTCGAGTGACTTGTATCATTCATTAAAATTTACAGTCTTAGTTGTTGTTGCATTTACAAAAACGAAATAAGACTCATAAACAAAAAAGACAGAACAGCAAGCAGAGCAAACGCACAACCTTTTAATGAGTATGTTAGTGTTCGTACGTGAATCATACTTATTTTGTGATTCTTGTATATGTTGAGTCATGGAGAGTCGAAATCAGCAACATCAAAATAAATATGGATGCGTATAAGTATCAGAAATTATGAGTATGATTCGATTCTATTCATCTTCTAGAACAAAGTCTTGCACTCACAAGTAGAATTCATTAGAGATGATTCAGTGATTTTCGAAGAACGTTGTTCTCAGTGAACGTGATTTGTTAATCACCGTTCTTTAAAACAGTGATTGTGATCACAGTATTTTCAAAAGAAACAAAGAGGAATAAGTGTAAATACAATAATGACAATAACGTATTTTATTAAGTCGTAAGAAAGAGACAACTAGATACATACTACGAAAAGACTACTAAACAAAATCAAAAGTGGTGTCATCAATGTTATTATTTTTAATGTAATTTTTTTTTTTATATGAAGTTTGACAATTAAGTTTCACAGAAAGTTCATGTATAAAAGACAAAAGTAAATAATCAACATCATTTAATAGTAATTCTGCCTCGCTCAAAATAAAATGAAATCAATTTGAGTATGTAACAATTTTGAAAGAACGACATTATTTGGCAATTTCAATCACTGTAGTTACCAGTGAATTATCAATCACCGTGATTAAATCACAGTTTTGAAAATATCGCTCATCTCTAGAACTCATAGATCATATCTGACATAAAACATCACAAATTTCAGCTTTATTTGCCTCATAGACATTTTTTTCTTATTAAATGCAATTATAATGTGTTTCTTTAAAATTAATTAAAAACGGAAATGAGTTTTTAAATGTGAATGACATTTCTCGACGCATTTAATTTATTGTCGTTTAATGGAAGCTGCCATGATTTTTATTTAATTTTAATTTAAGGCATCTTAATAAATGCTCGCTTGCTCGCTTACTCGTTGCATCATTCTTCAGTCTCTGTTTGTATTCATTTTGAGCCTGGCAACAAACATCATTAAGAACTTATAAACGAGCTGCAGCAGCTTTGCAGTCAGGTGTTGCATAAAAACAAAATAAACAAAATTCTTAAATAAAAAGGAGTGTAAATATTGTTCTGCTTCTTTCTGCTGCTGCTTCTGTATTTTCCTTTTTTTCGATCTTTTAAATGTTTAATAATGCCTTTAAGCATTCAATGTACCGCAGTCATGTTTATGGTGATAACAAAAATAAAATGGCAGGCACGACGGACAGAAAAGAGGAAGGGGAAAGTGATAAGAACTCATAAAACTGTTGATATGTGTGTGAGTACACAGAGAGAAAAAAGACGTTTTAAAATTATACACGTTTGGTATGAAATTGACACAAAAGTGCTTATAATTTTTTAACAACATCTGTTGTTGATTTGATACACGACGTTATCAAATCAACAAAAAAAAAAGTAAATAATACATGACGTTGTCAAATCATAATATAATAGAGATAAATAGTCAAACAATAAACAACGATGATATTGAATTACAAAAATTCTTAAAAACCATAGATATGGAGTCTCTATTCGACACATTAAAAGGTAAGTTTTTAAAAACTTAAATAATACAAAAATACTTAACTTTTATTCAATTTAAGCTGCTAATGTCACATATAGCAGCTTGCCATACATTACGAATGGTGATCTTGCAGAAGCTATTGCACATTTGGGGCTACGTGCAGAATTCCGTAATAAACTACTTAACTGGAGAAAAACCGAGGTGAGTAAAAGTGTTTACTTATACAAATACACATAATTTCAAATATATGTATTTCATCAGCTAGAAGTTAACGATGATACCCTTTCTGAGCCATCAAAAGTTCAGTTATGGCTTAACCAAAATGATGCCATGTCCCCAAGCAGTTCATTCATCAGCGATAAAAAGTTAAAATAAAACAGCAACGTTTAAAAACTAATAAACTTAATTACAATTAATTTTAGGATTTGAAGACATTGCGGTTAAATCGAAAAAATTAACATGTCAAAAATTAACAAGAAAATGTTATCTCCAACAACAACGTGCTTTATGCAAATGATTTACAAAAGTTAACTACGGAAATTTGCTCCTTGTTTCCTTTTGAAAACACTATGAAAGTAAGTAAGAAAATAAATATATAATCTAATCTACAGTCTAGTCTAGCCTATAGTCTAGACTATAGTCTAGTTTATAGTCTAGTCTATAGTATATTCTATAGTCTAGTCTATAGTATATTCTATAGTCTAGTTTATAATCTAGTCTATAGTCTAGACTATATAGTCTATATATACGAGTACTAGACTATAGAATAGCCTTTAGTCTAGTTTTATAGATTTTATAAGGCTCCCATTTCATTTATATTCCTTAAATAATTCTAAAACTTATTTTAGAATAAAATATGTATAAAATTGTTAATGCTATAATAAAAAAAATCATAAAATATATGTCACAATTGTTTTTATACTCGTCGGGTTCAGAATGGGTTATATTTACGGAGTGAATATATTGGCAGCTAAATAATATTTTTCTTTTATTTTACCTTTTTATCGCTGATGAAGGAACTGCTTGGGGACATGGCATCATTTTGGTTAAGCCAAAACTGAACTTCTGATGGCTCGGAAAGGGTAACATCGTTAACTCCTAGCTGATTGAAATACATATACACTAGAGCCCCGACATGCGTCGTTAATGGGGACCGGAGAATTGCGAAGCAAATCGAAACGACGCAAATCGAATCAACTTTTTCTATACAAATGCATTGAAATTTAATTTATTGGGACCAAGAATTCAAAGGAAAGCAAAATGAATGAATAATGAAAACATTTTTCATTATTTTATTTAGTTCAACAAATGTTTTTTATTATTATAAAGAAATAACGAAACAATAAACAGAAGTTGCAAGAATTTAAAATACAAAAAAAAAATTCTAAATATGTACCACAATACAAATACTAAAATGGTAGTAAAATTAAACGACGCAAGTTGGGATTCAAACGACGCAAATCGAATCGACTCCAATCGGGGACGAAACGACGGAAATTTAATCGACGCGAATTGAAATTGCAACAACGCAAGCTGAGTTTTGTCAATTTTTAAAAAGCGACGCAAATCGGGTCGACGCAAGTCGGGGCTTTAGTGTATTTGAAATTATGTGTATTTGTATAAGTAAACACTTCTACTCACCTCAGTCTTTCTCCACTTTAGTAGTTTACTTCGGAATTCTGCACATAGCCCCAAATGTGCAATAGCTTCTGCAAGGTCGCCATTTGTAATGTCTGGCAAGCTTCTGTATGTGACATTTGCTGCTTAAATTGAATAAAAGTTAAGTATTTTTATATTATTTAAGTTTTTATCAACTTACCTTTTAATGTGTCGAATGGAGACTCCATACCAACGCTTTCTAAGAATATTTGTAATTCAATATCATCGCAAATAGTTTCTTCATTTTCCATTATAATTTCACAAAATTATTATATTTTTTTATATTTTATAAAATGATTTGATTGATGATTTGAACGTCGACAAACAGCCAACGCCGTCACAAATTAGCTTCATAAAAATTTAAATTTATTATTGAATTTTTTTTTGTTGATTTGATAACGTCGTGTATCAAATCAATAACAGATGTTGTTGAAAAATTATAAACACTTTTGTGTCAATTTGATATCAAACGTGTATAATTTTAAAACGTCTTTTTTCCCTCTGTGTATTTCATTTTTCTGTTTTTTATTTTTGTTACAAATTGTTGGAAAATATTATAAATCCTTAAGCCTGAAGAAAAGAAACAACAACAAAAGTAAAAAAGAAGAATCGTTAAAAAGAGCACAATAATACGAAATACTTATTGTAGTACCTTGTTGCACTATAACCAATACATGGTTATGCACTCATGCCTCAATAAATATGTACATGCACACGCATGTATATACAAACATACATTCACACACTTAAAGCAACACCATATAAGTCTGTCTTAAAAAATGGATGATGACGGGTGTCATGTTCTGTTATACTCGTATTCTAATAGTTACAGCGATGAACGCTCACATGTACATATATGTATATGGGAGGGGTGTGTATTTTAGGATGATCCTTAAACGTATCCTGAACGTATGTATTTATCTCATCTACTTTTTGCATGTGTCTCCAATTTTGTTATTGAGACACCCTATTAAACATCAGAAGAAAAATGAAAAAAACATTAGAAACCTGTGGGCGACATTAACTTAAGAAACTTAAATATGATGCACGTATATGGTATACGATGTGTAAAATGTGCTTCTGGTGATGGAATACTTTTCACTACTTTTACTGCGTTTTCAAAAGAGGCTACTCCACCACTTTTCGTCTATAAATCACCTTCAACTACTACTACTCCGGTTTGTTTATCGCCTTAGCGATTTCTGTTTGTTACTGCATCCTGTTAGTTGTTGTAACTGTTGTTGGTTGTTTTTATTTTAGCTCTTTATCCTTGTACTCTATTTTTCTTTTACAAAATTTAACATATTAACAGCATTGAAACGTGAAGTGTTTACAATATGAAGAGTGTATAAATAGTAAAGAAAAAAAAGAAAGAAAGAAAGAATGAATGAAATAAAAAGAAATAAAACTTAACTAAAGTATAATCAAGTACACAAAAAGCGCTTAACTTTTAAGTACCATTTGGTGTTAGAATTAAACAACAGTAAAACTACAACAACAACAACAACAACGACAGCGACATCAGCATCATACTCATCACCAGACAACACAAATACATCACCATCTTCATCATCATCATGCACTTTTATGATGGAGAAATAAAAAAGAAGGTTAAAGTAAAGCGGAAAATATAAACAGCAAGTGCAACAAATAGCACAACAATAGCAACAATAACAACAATATTAACAGCAAAAACTGCGATGAATGGAGGGGGTAAATGAGGCCATATTAGAAGGCGTTATATGAACAGAAATACACTTGAAATAAATGTCTGGAATGAAGTAAAAGAAAATTAAAAAAATAAAAAAATACCACACGGCTTAACAATTCAAATATAGAATGAAATAAGCTCGATGTAAAGAAGGCAAAAAAAAAACAATAGCTGAAGTCGTTTCTTGCCTATTTTATACATGACGTATGAGTAATATTTAATTTTTAAATTTTATTACTCATACGTCTTTCACATACCACTGCACAGTGGCTTCCCTTATATGAACAAGCGGTCAAAAATCAATATCTCCAAAACCAAAAAAGCTGGGGTCAGCCCATAGCATGTCCTAAGAGCTTAAAGCATGCAAATTTTTAGGAAAAAATTTTAACAACTGTAGCCAAAGTAGCCATTTGATCTCTGAAAGGTTAATTGGCTTATAGATTTGTTTTAAAAATTTTTGAAATAAAGTATGAAAATTCGTTTGTTTTAAAATATTTTTGTAAATTTTTATTCCATTATACAAAGTTATAAAATTCAGTAAAAGTTATTATTAAATAATGTAAGATAATAAAGTAAATATTCAAATATTAAGCAAATTTAAAACTCCTTGACTTAAACTACTTGTTTTCTTTGTTGGTAAGTTTCGGGCTCCAAAAATATATGGATCTGAATTTAAAAAGAGCCTATTTAAAAGGTCTGTATTTGTAGCAGTGCGCGATATTTTTCTTGTATGTTGCAATCTAAACTGTTTTATATCCTTATTTTTCGCTTCAGCTGCTTCCTCCTATAATTCACCTATGGGCACTAATGCATTCTTAATCACCTAAGCTAAATGGATTAGAATTTTGTGTACCGATGGAGGAAGGTAGTACCAGGGATACTCCTCAACAAGTTTTCTGGCTGTCGCTACAGCATATTCCTCAAACTTTTCGGCATCAATTTCAAATCCAGAATTTATAGCTTGGATCTTTGCAAAATGTCCTTATCGATTCCCGTTATTTTTTAACAAAAATCGACATTTTGATAAAATCTCCGTTCTGTGTTACCATCGTTCGAATTTCCAAAACCAAATTGTTGTTGAATAAATTGTTTTCTCTCCAAAACACTTGACTTTTAGTTCAAAACAAAATGCGTTTTTTTATTATTTTTCGTAGAATGACTATGCAAATCACATCCATATGCGAAAATATGCAAAAATCCGCGGCCACAATATTATTTAATTTAAAGAGGGATAAAAAATCTACAATTTTATGTATAATAAGTTGTGGGCAGATGAGGGCCAAATAACTAAAAGTCTACATGAAAAATTAGTTTTTAAGAAACGTGTGTTTTGAAAAGGTCAAAAAAGTGTTCTTCAGGGATTTTTTAATGGGCTTAAATTTTTGCAACTTTTATAATTTAATTTGGTAGAAAACAAGTTAAAATTTAATTTTTGTTGGGTTTTTGGAGATTTCTGCCACAATAACACGAAAAATTTTGTAATTAAACTTAAGTTTTTTTGTATGACTATGCTACCACAATATGTATATGTAATATAAAAATACCTCCGCTTTCAAATGACGCAAATATTAAATCTCGCAAAAAAAAACAACAAAATTTGTTAGATTCATAAAATTTAGAGTGTTGTCAATAAATTTAGTGCAATAAAGCCTAGAAAAAAAACTAACTTTTTTTGATTTTTGGCCTATGGGGGAAACTAGTGTGCACTGCCAGCAGAATTTATTATTTTTTTATTTTCATAAAATCGATATTTTTTCAATGTTTTCGTTATTTTACAGCCAGAAAATTAAGGTAGAAATGTTCAATTGCCGCAAACGATTCGAAAAGAATTAGGAAAAGGCCCTTTGGAAGTATACTAACCCCTTAAAGATTGCTTTACATAACAGAGAATTTATAGCATATCATCATTCCATCATTCATTCATTCATTCTTTCTTTAATTTCATTTATTTTTGCATTTTTCTTCATTGTTTTATGAACAATACAAACCATTAACTGAAAACAATAAATGCTGATGATGATCATGTTATTGATAGTTACGTTCAGAGTTTTTTTTTCATCACAACAATTAAAAATTAAAAACTTCACATTGTCCTACAAATTTATTGATTTTATTTTAAATACAACAATGGAAACATAATAAGCTGCAGTAATCGGTAGCACGTTTTGCAAGGACCCCATTGTATCAGACTAACTGGCATTAGAGGCTAAAGGCTATTAAGATTTCAGTGGGCCGGCCATAATGCTCCAACGTGTAAGCCTCTTAGAGATGATCCTGCTCGGCTTATACCTTGCAGAACTCAACAACTATAAGCCAATTATTATTCACGACTGCTCTCGGGTAATACACCGAAAATTAACTCCTTATGCAATTGCCATTAAAGTATGAAAAGGTCTGACTTGTCATCAGACATGTACAGGGAGGGCCAAAAGAAACCAAGGGGTGTAAAAGTTTAATAACTTTTTTGTTTATTAATTTTTTTTTATTTTTTCTTTCAGATTATATAGACAACACTTGGAGAATTTATAATGGAGAGGTGAACCAGAACAATAGAATTTTATTATTTAAACCAGAGATCAATTATTTTAACGCAAAGAGCATATCGTCGACATTTTAACGTCAGAATTTCGCCCTCTGAAGCGATGATTCGTTGCTTAGTTAATCGTCATCACCAACATGGCAGCGTGAGAGATTTGCCTCGAACCGGTAGACCACGTTTAAGTCGCACTGCGGAAAATATTGAACGAGTACAGCAAAGTGTTAACGAAGCACCAGAAACATCTTGCAGAAGACGTTCTGCTCAGCTAGGAATGTCTCTTACGTCACTACGGCGCATTTTAAAAAAAGATTTACAGTTATACCCATATAAGGTGCAATTGGTCCAAGAATTAAAACCCGAAGATCATCGGCAACGTCTAAATTTTGCAGTTAAATTTCAAGAGTTGGCCAGAAATGAAATCAACTTTATTGAAAATTTGATTATGAGTGATGAAGCTCATTTTCATTTGAATGGCTTTGTTAATAAGCAGAACTGTAGGTTCTGGGGTTCTCAAAATCCAAGAGCCATTCATCAACGCCAATTGCACCCCATCAGGTGTACAGTATGGTGTGGGATCACATCTGAAAATGTCATTGGGCCCTACTTCTTCGAGAATGAAGATGGAAGTGCTGTAACCGTAAATGGAGAGCGGTATCGGTTTATGATAGAAAATTTTTTACGTCCTGCTCTTGAAAACAGACCTGGTATGTGGTTTCAGCAAGACGGAGCCACTGCCCATACTGCCCGAGTCACAATGGCACTTTTAAGTCAAATTTTTGGAGAGCGAATAATTTCTCGAAATTCGGAAATTATTTGGCCAGCGCGATCGCCAGATTTGACAGCACCCGACTATTTTCTTTGCGGTTATTTGAAGGAGAGAGTGTATGTGAACAAGCCAGAGACAATCCTTGAACTCAAGGCAAACATTGTTGCAGAAATTCGAACGCTACAGCCACAAGTTTTGAAAGATGTTATGGAAAATGCTCTAAAAAGAGCGCATCAGTGCGAAGCTGAAAACGGTGGTCATTTAAGAGACATCATTTTTCATACTTAGTGTAAAAAAATTTCCATTTTGTATATTATATAATCTGAAAGAAAAAATAAAAAAAAGTTAATAAACAAAAAATTTATTAAACTTTTACACCCCTTGGTTTCTTTTGGCCCACCCTGTACAATAGCTTTGGAATTTGTTTAAGAAAACCCATTTTATGGCTCTAATTAGAGAATTTTGGTTCGATGATTATCTTCCTTATGAGCTCAGGTAGTGAATTATAATACAAATTCCAAAAAATAATTGTTTTGACGAACTGTTTCAACGGGCATATTTATGTTATATTTCTCAATATGATATACAAAGTCCGAGTCCTTATTATAATGGTTCTGTTATCCAGTAAACTAACGCATGAGTTATACTCAGAATTGTCAAAGTTCTAATAGAATATGTATGCCTTGGTTAGATCAAGATAACACCTCTTGAATAATTGTGCAACAATCTCTTGAGTGTTTAGTAGCCGTAGTTTAATAGGTAATGTGTCGGCTTATTAGACCTGAGTCCGCAGTTCAATCCCCGCTTCAGATATCTCAGACAAAATGAAAAAAGATGTCATTAAGCAATTTTCCCTTAACAATCTTCTGACAACAACTATGGAAGTAAATAAATAGTTTCTTTCAATGAAAAGTTTTTCAAAAATCTGTTGTTTGAAGTGGACTTTAAACTTTTGATCCCTTGGCTCATGAATAAAAATTAACACACATAGCACAGAAGTGTAAAATTCAATGTAAACTCTTTGAAAACCAAAGGCTTGATTGATTGGTCCATAAATTTCAATTCAATTAGTTCAGCATACTTCTGTTTCTTGAAGGCGAAAATAGTATGTACATAAGCATACATCTGCAATCGAAATAGTAGCATCACTAGTATGTATGGGTCAGTGTAACAATATTTAATTTTTTTAATATTTAATGGCTAACTATATAATTATGTATGATGAACTTGCCAGGCGGGGCACGACCATCGAACTCTCCGATGAGTTCTCGAATTTGGGCATCCCTATGAGGACCTGCAAGCTCATAATTGATAATGCGATCGTTGATTCCGTCAAGGACAGATGGGCGGCCTCGGACACGGGTAGAACGGCTCGTAAAATCTGGCCAAGGCTGGATGATGGGCGCACATTGAGTCTACTTAAACTCCAAAGAGGCGCGCTCAGTGTAGTTGTCGGTGTCATTACGGGGCATTGCATTATGGGTACGCATGCGAGGCGCCTTTGTCTTGGACACCTTGCTAACGACTTCTGCAGAAGCTGCAGAGATGAGGAAGAAGAGGAGACAGTCACTCACCTGCTGGGTACATGCCCGGCTCTTTGCCAAAGTAGAAAAAAGTACTTGGGTACTTACTATATGGATGATCGGGAGGAACTGTCAAGGATTGACATTGGCAGCCTGAATCGCTTCATCAGGAGCTCCGAGTGGTTTCGAGACTATTGGATAGTGAATAATTGTGGTAGCACAATGGGCCCATTGCAGCCTAAGTGAGTCCGTCTAAAATTTCTTTTCTAGGATGGGCAGCCACCTCTACCTACCTACCTACCTATATAACTATGTACCGCATTGTAAAAATCTTCGATACACTAACACTGACACGTTGCTGTGCTATACCGACTAGCCTTTCTGTTACAGGATGTGTGGAGAAGGGTATTATAATCAGTCTAAGTAAAATTCATTCTCCTGCCCCCTCCTCTTTCTAGTCTAAGAAGATCAATTAAAAACAATTTTGTAAGTTGCATAGAAGGAAGATAACTTTGTCGATACTATATTTGGCAATTTAACACAGAGCCCCTACATTCTCTTCAAATTTGTCTCTCATCATGGAATCGGAAACACGAGGAGAACAGAGAACAGGGCATTCAACACAGTATCATTACCACAATTTGTTATGACCAAAATTCAGTCAACAACAGCTCTAGACAGATATACATGTGGGTATTCAAATGATTGTGTTGGTGTATTACCAACAGTTATCAGGTTGCATTGACCACACAAATGATCCATATAGGTAATATGTATGGCAACTTAGATAGGCCATCTGGACTCCAATTTCGATGCCGACTAGTATCCATCCATATATGGAATTTTTTTTACCAAATTAAATCATTTTATTTACAAACGATGCTCTTATTTTGCAAACTGCTGTATACATATGTGTGAAAGTGCCACATAATAAAATACTTGGCAAAAAAGTTATTAAACAACTAAAGTGCGAAAGAAATTAAAAAAAAAAAAAAAAACAAATGAAAGAGCACTTGTCTGGCTTTTTTGTGTTTTTTTTCATTCCATTTATGGCAAAAGAAAATCAAAAACGAGGAAAAAAAAACTGGAACAGAATAATTTATTCAGAGATTTTCAATAATATAAAACGACACATACACATACAAATATACATACATACATATGTATATAACAACTCATGCATATGCAGATATCTTGAAAAATATACAGACATAGAGGTACAAACCAATGAATACACACACACACCAACACAGATGCACTCTTAAACATTTTATAAAATGTAATTAAAACACTTATTACACTTGGTTGCATCTCTACAATATCTCTCTCTCTCTTTTTCTTTCTCTCTCACTCTCTCTCTATCTTTTTGATAAGTTGTTCATATGCGTAGTAGAACACTCCCACGTTATCCTGTATAGTTTCCTTTCTCCTACCATGTTTCTTTTTTCTTTTTCTTTGTTTTTTTTTTTTAATGAATGATTTTATTACTGTCTTAATATAAAAAAAATAAAATATTAAAATAAAATGAAATGAAAAGAAGTAATAAAATTTTTGGTGTGTATTTGTTGTTGTTCTGCTCTGTTCTGTGCATTTTCTCATTTAATGAATTTTCTTAAAAACCATTTACAATCAGGATAAAATCATACACACACACATATTGCTTTTGACCATATTTAAATACACATACATATATACATACATACACTCACATGCAGGCAAATAAATATTTTAATAAAAATATTTGGTTTTTGGGTCCACTTGTAAATGAATAAAATTTTAATAGGAACGCATTCACATATATATGTGTCTATGTGTCAATATTATTATAGAGTAATATTGAATAAACACACACACATGCAATATACATAATTACAGGAAAAAAAAAGAAAGAGAAAGAAATTGAAAAATTGTTTAAGTGCATAGAAAGATGGAAAAACTATTATCCTGATGCTATTATCTGGAGATTATTTAATTTTTTTCAAGGATCATAAAATATCAGAATATGGAAAGAAGCTTTGGATTTTTTGTTTTTAATTTTTTGAATAAAAATTTTTCAAAATTACACAAAAGCAACTAAACATATGGCACAATAAAAAAAAAACATGGATCTGGTAGTAAAAGCAAAGGTAAAAGACCAGAGCTATTGACGCTATGGTTAAAATAATAAATAAATAAGCGACAGGTCTGATATGAGATTTCATATGTGAGATACATCATGATCTGGCAAAACGAGCGTCTGGCTTCGGCCTTCTTAATTGTCGCCTAAAACGGCACAGTAAACTAAATAAATAGATCACTTAGGAGACTACATGCTGTTTCGAGAGAGGCAGCATTCTGTAGAATACAGACGCTAAGACAAATAGTAAAATACAGGCGAGAACGTCCAAGTGGAAGTCTACGCTTTAGAAGGATGTGCTCAATCCAGCTCAATTTAACTGAGTACTCGTCTCCTATTAGGTGAGCTCAAGATATTGGATATTGCAGTCTAGGTAAACTGAATCAGCTGGTTTAGATTCTTTTTTTATTGGGTTCAATACTCAGGTGATGACGCCTACTCATACTGTGTGTCGTATTGGAATACAGGAAAGATTGGTAGTACGTGATAAATTTATTTTTGAAATATTAATTTCGTGTATACTACTTTATCTTAGTTCATGTGGAAATTTACGACAATAAATAGGCAAATAAGCTTGCAAGGAGAAGAGTTTTCAAGCTGCTGATTCGGTCAGAACGCTTATCTGGAGTGGAAGGAGATGTTTGGAAGGATATAATCATTGAAAGGGAAGATAAAGTAATGCGGAGGGTGTCCACAAACCAAAATATTTTGTGTCAATCCTTTTATTGGATAATTACAATGAGAAGAGAGAGAATATCACCATCTGTCATCAGGTAAGGTACTTCAGTCTTTCTGTTTCTCATAAAGGAGGATGTGGATACAGTCAGCTTGAATCGTATTAATGCATAAATACAGACACAAAATCTGTAGCCTCCTTTAATTCAACTAAAGTTCGAATAACTTCTAATATTTTCTTCTATTTCCTTAAATACTTACGTGTAATATTTTTCTATCTGAATATCCTTAAACTAATGCCTAGTTAGTGTATCGTTTTTAATTTAGATTTTCAGATTTTATTTTTTTCTTTCTTATTTTTTGTGGCAATTTGGGGCAGTGTTATTTAACACAAATTTAATTTTAATTTTCGTTTATTATTATCATATTTAAATAATCTAAAAGGAAATTCAATAAAATTTTTATATTTTTAATTTATTTTTTTTTTGGAAACTTTGTCGTTGTAGTTGTTGTTATTGTGGTTGTTATTGTTGTATTTTGTATCACACTTCTAGGCGTTATTTAATAATAATTTATTTATAATATTTTCGGTAATAATAATTGCATTACAAATTATTTGTTAAAATATTTAATTAAATTGACTGGCAATAATTTGGTTGGAAAATTATTTCAAATGCAATTATTGACTGACTGACACAATGGGATGTTATAGGGATGTTTACGTAACCATGGGGAAGTTATGTTCAAGTAACTGAAAATAATTTCTCATTAATTTTTAGCATTTTTTTCTGCATTTTACCCTTTAGGAAGGGCACTAACTAAAATAAAAAAATAAAAATAGACAGTAAAACAATGAATTATTAATGATTTTTAAAATTTAAATTTATAAAAAAAAAGATTAATATTAAATGAGTAATGCTTCTTTAATGTTAAATTTTATTTGCTAAATTTTTTACGTGCAACAAACTGTGAATTTCATTTAAATTAGTTTTTTTAAACGATGAAAAATTAGAAAAGAAATAATAATTCGAATACATTATAATTTATTCATTTAATGATTTTTAGCTTTTAATTTTTAAACATAAATCAGAATGATAGTTTATAGTTTCTGGCTTAATTTTTCCATATTTCTTCCCACACCAGTTTGTTCGATTATTTGTGATGTTTGCTAGAAACAGCAACTTTTTCAAGTGTCTAATGACGTTCTCAATTGCTTCAATTTCCTGCAAGAAATAATTCACTTCACCTGATCTCTTTTTCGTTTACATCACTTATATCTCACCGAAAATGCAATACAACTTCCATGTATGAATAGATGCCTTGAAATCTAATTTTAAGCTTCTCATACAGGAAGTAGCGAATGCACCAGAAAAGTGTTAAACTTTATTTATTGATAATAGTATCGTCACGATATACATAGTAATCTACTGGCTACTTCGACAGACTATGCTCGAGAGAATTCAAGGTACTTGTTACTAAAAACCGTTTGTGGTTAAATGCCTAGAGAATCATACAATGCATTCCAAAGAGAATTTGTTGTTTCACGTTTGGAATTTTCTATAAGAAAAAATTTTTCCTATCACCTACAATACAAACAGATTCAAATCTAACGTCCATTAACACTGCTCCCTCGTTTCTCCCTCACATAAAGTATTTTTTTTAGTTCCAATAAAATGCACTGCGTGTAAATGTACCAAGTGTGAGTTGTATTTTAAAAAGTAATTCAACACCGTGACTTGTTAACCTTGATTTTAATTACGTGGGCGTAACTATCATAGTAATAAAGTTGCAGTTGTTTGGTGTGTTAGATACGAGTCGTGGTTCAAACCTAGAGTTTGGGAATTCCCGGACTTTTTCATTTCCCGGGAAACGGGAATGAAAATTCGATTTTCGGGAATCCCGGGAAATCTTTTAAAAATCACAATACTAGTAGGTTAGGTTAGGTTAGGTTAGAGGACGTGTACTTGTCAACTGTGACAAGTACAGTACCCGGAGGTCGAATTGACCCATTGTACAACGTCCTAGCTTCTCACACCACTCGTGTTGTGTGCGTTAATTTTATACACGAGTGGCGGGACCTACAGTTTAAAGTCGACTCCGAACGACAGATTTTTGAGAAGCTTTTCATGGCAATTTTTACTCTCAGAGTTTTTTGCCAGAAATCTGCTGAGAGGAAGTCGCCGAAGAAATATTTTCATATTTTCGTTTTGATGTCTGACCTGGGATTTGAACTCGGGCCTTTCGTCTAATAAGCCAACACACTACCTACTAGACCACGGCGACTTCAAAATAATACTAGTAAAATGCTTAAGATTTTTATTAAAATGTTATTTTATTAACAAAAAAGAAAACAATACATTTAAATTCATACTGTATAAACAAAAACAAACAGATTAATGATAACATTTTGAGATCAGTTATTATTAAGAATTAATTAAAAATATTACTAATGATCAATAATTTACTAATGACATCAATTTGTCATTATATCTTTCATTTACTCTAGTTTTAATTGTGTGAACCATTTTTTCCGAAAGTATAGAATCAACAAATAATAACTGTTCATAAAGTGTATTCATAATAGCATCACCTATTATCAAATTGGTTTCACGCCTGCCTAATGCTTCCACTGCATCTTTTATGGGGTTCAAAACGTTTCCAAGTGTGGGACATAATCTTCAACAAACAATGATGATAAATGTAAATCTATTAAAGCCTTTTTTATTGCATTTTTAATTTTTAGAAATGATTGTATCATTCCAACCATGCTATTCCACCTAGTTCGTACATCTAGGATTAGATGATACTCTTTATTGAATTCTTCCTTTACATATTTTTGAAGAGTAGTTAAATTAGTTAAAAATCGCAAGTTTTTCCAAAAAAGTGTACAAGAAGAATACGTTAATTTAAAATTTCCCGTATTTCCCGGGAATATTTAAAAAATTTCCCGGGAATTCCCGACAAAAATTTCCCGGGAACCCCAAACTCTATTCAAACCCTAGCACGACCATCTTCAACAAAACGAAATACGAAAAATTTTTTCTTCAGCCAATTCCAGTCAGCAGTCCAAATTGAAACTTTCTCAAAAACAATGCTTTGTTCTCATATCAATCAAAAGTCAACCCAATTAATATGTTTTTGTTCTCTGAAAACAATTTCGTTTTCCTTATCACTACAATTCGTTTATAAAGTCCATCAACTCCTATATTTGAGGAAATACAAAAAGGTTAAAAAATATAAAAAAATTATTTAAAGAAAAAAAATATAAAAAAAAAATATTTAATTATTCATTTAATAGTTTTAAGCTTAACACTCAATTTAACAACAGTCATCTCTCGAATTTGCATTGGCAAGTTATTTTGTGTGTTGTTTTTCGGGTGTTTTTCTTCTCTTTTTTTTGTTTTTTCATAATAACCAACGGCAACAAAATAACAAATAAATTCACAAACAATAAAAGCAAAAACAATAAATAAAAGCAGAAGAAAAAAAACATTTAAAAAACTCCTCTCTTTTTTATTACATTGCATTTATTAACAACACACACACAGAGACAAATGCAAGCATGCCTACGTACATATACTCGTTTAAAGGTATGTGTGTGCATGCACACGCCATATACAGTGACATTCATATGAATGAATAAAAATGGCAATAATACATGTTTTGTTATTGTTATTATTTGTTTTTAATAAACACATACACTATCACAGTCATACATATACATACACACTCATGTACATATGAAATTATAACTGATATATGCACTCTATTATTATGTGGTCAGCAAAGCTAACGTAATCAACCATTGGCTAACGTATTGCTTAAAGACGCTTTGAAGATATTAAATGTCTCGCTTAGCTTCAAAATCTCTTTCTATATAACAGTGAACATATGTTTGAAGCAGGAAAGAAATTATTAACAGGATATGCCTTCGTTAAAGGACTCTAAGGTGTGCATTCGTGAGGACAGATTGAAAATGTTTATTTTGAAAATGCCATGTCTGCTGGGTTACAAGAACTGATAAGGGCAGCATAAGAAACATGAGTTCCAAATTAATGTACCTCTCTACATATCGAGTATATTAATAATTTTAATATACCCAGAAGGCCTCCAAAACGTTGACCATTACCAACTAATTTTACTGTTATATGCTGACAAATCTATCGAATAACATCAGTAGATTGTGCTGCCATACCATGTACACATACATACATACATACTTATATATATATGTATATGTATATATGTGTGTACATATGAGAGTATCTATGTGTGTTGAGTATAAAAATATATGTATTGTAACTGTTTCAATCTCATAAAACTGAATGAATTCATAAATTTGAATGATTTTTTGATTATTTTCGCCAAATTTTCAGTGAATTTGACAAAAACAAAATGAAAACAATTGGAACCGAAGAGAGTAAAAAGCCAAATGGAAAATAATAATAAAATATATTTTTACTCTTTTTATTTACGTTTGTTTTTATTTTTATTTATTTATTTAAATTACTATAGAATTGTAAATATTTTACTGAGTGTTATGAGTACAGCGATTAAGAAAAATTGCAGGATGTACTGTAATAGACAAAGGCATCAAATTTTTTTCATTTTTTTTTCTTGCATTAATTGCAGTAAAAATATGAACTTTTAAAGAACGACTAGAAAGTGTTGATTTGGTGGACTTAAAATATATTATCGCCGTAGAATATAAGTCGCCGTAGTCTAGTAGGTAGTGTGTTGGCTTATTAGACGTAAAGCCAGGGTTCGAGCCCCAGGCCAGATATCAAAACAAAATACAAAAAGTATTTCTTCGGCGATTTCCTCTCAGCAGATTTCTGGCAAAAACTCTGAGAGTAAATTGCCATGAAAAGTTTCTCAAAAAATCTGTCGTTCGGAGTCGATTTTAAACTGTAGGTTCCGCCACTTATGTATAAAATCAACACACTCAACATTAGTGGTGTGAGAAACTAGGTCAATAGGCCTGACTGAAGGGTTGTAATGACCAATTATGTATGTATGTAAAATATATTATTCTTCAAGCCAAAAATTTCGGTGTTGAAGTACTAAAAGATATGCTTCTGTCAATATTCTATTGATCAAGCTTGATGCTTCACCTTTCACAATTTGCTAATTAATTTTTCATAATAGATTTGGGTTCATATTTTCTTCCAGAGGCCAGAAATCTTGCTGGGTATCCTAAACTACTGGTTTTTCATGAACATGGACATCAAATTCTATTCCTTCTCATATACATACACAAAGAAATTATGCAGTGCAGTGCAGGCAATGAATACGGATGTAAAATGTAGAGTCTAACTGACTTTGAATCAATATCAGGGTATGTCTTTTGAACTTCGATAAAAATGACTACCACACTTACTACGTACGGCCCATTGTAAAGGGTGATTTTTTACCTTTTATCTTTTTGGTAACACTGGTTTAAATAGCTCACGCACGTTTCGTGTTTTGTTTCACTGTCAAACATCTTCAGTTTGGTCTATAATTTAACCATGAATCGTCTTACAAACGAACAACGCTTGCAAATCATTGAATTTGGCATCATTGGACCGTAATTCTTCAAAGATGCTGCGAATCGTAACGTAACTGTGAATGGTGAGCGCTACCGTGAGATGATATCCAACTTTTTTTTGACCCAAAATGCAAGAGCTTGACTTGCATGACATGTGGTTTCAACAAGACGGTGCCACATGCCACACAGCACGCGTAACAATGGACTTATTGAGAGGCGAGTTCGGGGAACATTTTATTTCATGTTCGGGACCGGTCAATTGGCCGCCTTGATCGTACGATTTAACGCCTTTAGACTATTTTTTGTGGGGCTATGTTAAAGCTCATGTCTATACAGACAAGCCCGCTTCAATTGACGCATTGGAAGACAACATTGAAGCATTTATTCGTGAGATACCGGCCGAAATGTTGGAAAGAGCATGCCAAAATTGGACTAAGCGAATGGACCATTTGAGGCGCAGTCGCGGTTAACATTTGCATGAAATAATCTTCAAACATTAAATTATATGGACCGTACTATCGGACATTTTTCTGAATTTTATGTGTTTTTTTCCTATAGCTCTTAAAAAATCACCCCTTAAGTTTAAGTTTAATTTAAGTTTAATTTAATTTAATGCTGGGCAGCTATCTCCACTTCTTCGTCTCTACAACTCCTACAGAAGTCACTGGCAATATGGCCAAGACCAATACGTCTTGCATGAATATCCAGAATGCAATGTCCTACACTTAGCGCCCATTCTGGGAGTTTGAACATATTTTCCATGCGCTTTTAATTCTGCCTTAGCCAATTTAGTTGCGCTAGCTTGACTATATCCCTGGCATTTTCGGGACCCCTTACAGCATTATAAATTCCGAGGTTGTGGTTCCATATTGATGTTCTCAATGCAGAGAAGACATCCGATTGCTCCATAGTTATACCGGGTTATCCATTTCGTGGTTTTAAAAGTAAACGTAAATAAAACACATATAAAATATTTTTTTCATGATATTTCTTTTTTAATGTAAAGTTTGAACGTTGACATTATGTGTGAAACACTACATCATTTAAATGACCTCCACGCGAAGTGTTGCAAGCATTGATTCTTTTGAGGTAATTTTCGACCACTTTTTGACACATATTGAGCGGTATCTCAGCCATAACTTGACGAATGTTGGTTTTTAAGTGCTCAAGAGTTGAAGGTTTATCTGCATAAACACGGTCTTTCGCGTACCCCACAAAAAAGTCTAATGGTGTCAAATCGCATGATCTTGGTGGCCAGTTGATATCGCCACGACGAGAAATTACGCGGCCAGGAAATGTCTCTTGCAATAAAGCCATATTCGCTCGAGTTGTGTGGCATGTGGCACCGTCTTGTTGAAACCACATATTCTCCAAGTCGTATTCTTCAATAGCAGGCAAAAAAAAGTCGGTTATCATATGACCATAATGCTCCGAATTGACGGTGACAGTCGTTCCATCGTCGTTTTCGAAGAAGTAAGGTCCAATCACACCTTCGGACCAAAGAGCGCACCAAACAGTGAATTTTTCTGGATGTAATGGCCTCTCTTCAATTACTTGAGGATTCTCAAAACCCCAAATACGACAATTTTGTTTATTAACATACCCACCGAGTGTGAAATGTCCTCCATCGCTGAAGAACATTTTGTTCGAAAAATTGCCGATACGCACGATACGTGGCTGTGGCAGAATCACCATTTTTGTAGTAGGTTTTGATAATTTTTATGCGTTGTGTGATAGTTAAGCGATCCATTTTCGTCAATGTCAGACTTTTAACTGAAAAGAAAAAAACTTAGTTTGACAGATGTCGAATTTCAGTCCCATACTTTTGAAACCACGAAATGGATAGCCCTTTACTATATCTGGCCAATTCAATAACTCAACAGTTTTCCGGAAAGCCTTTATGTCTTCGTACCCATGTGATGTCAAAATTGTACTTCTTTGATATCTCTATGAAATCCACTTGGTAGAAGTAGCTCGTCGTGGAAGGTATCCTGGCAGCCACATGGATATCAGACCGTAAAGTAAAGATATTTTTATACTTAATCCTCTATAGGTGACTCTTCCACCTAAATGCTGCTTCAATGATCCGGTAGCCTCATCGCCTAGCTGTAGCACCCGAGTTCGAAAAGATGCCTCCGACCACAGCTCCATATAGTTTCAAACCATCTGTGCAGATGTGCATGGAGCCATTTACACCATAGTAGTGAATGATTGCTTTGTTATATCAAAGCTCACTGCAGGGCACATAGTGGCCAGTTGTGACAGCACATGAAGCGGTGCCCCAGAGTCTAATTGACAAATCCTAATTAACCTGTTTTGAGTTTTAGCATCAGGACACTGCATTTAGAGCATGACTCCCTTAAAGCCAAACTCGATCCAATGTCTAATAACAGGGCCATTAAAATATTAAAGAAGAGTAAGTGAAATGAGAGAATTTTATGACGAGAGCAAGACGGAAAAAGTGGAGACAATACTTTTTTTTACAATTAAAGAAGTTGGCAAAAGTCATCAGTAAGTAACTCACGACTATTCCCGAACATATCCTTTACGCAATAATTATGATGATAGGTACAATGACAGAGATGTCCTATCCAATTAAATCCAATTTAGTCTGACAATAAAGACTGTTTTCTCTTCAGCCCGAGAGCAATAATAGTAAACTTCCTTCGTCCAAACTGAAGCCAAGAGAAGTTGAAAGCCGACTTTATAGAGTTTTCGATACAAGACCCCGAGACTATATTTACCGATTGTACGATAGCTGACCTGAATTGGTAACCAGGCATAATGTTGCAATTTTCTTCATAACGAAATAATAGTGGTTTGTAAATGAATAAACTATGAAAGCTAATGCATATACCCAATATTTAAACAACAAAATAAATAATAATAATATAAAGCCGACAAATTCACGTAATTTGTTTCATAGTTTTATGTCAAAAACATTTTCAAATAATTAAATAATGCTTTTATTTAATAACAATTTTTATTTTTTTTTTAATGCAATTTTATGCAAATATTTTAAAAATATTTTAATTTCCATTCTTTTTTTTGCCATTGGAAAACTTCCTTCAATTTTCATTCATTTATTTTTAATAACAATAACAACAACAAAAATATTGTTGTGGCTTTTTCGCAATTTTTAATTTTTATAATCGAAATAAAATGAAAAAACAAACCAGACGATATGCATTGTTTTATGATTTTTACGTTAATAAACAAATTGTGTTGGTATTATTATTAAAGAATTTATAAAAAAAAAACGAAAATATTATTTTATTTAAACAAAATAAAATGAAAATACATTTAGGTTATCACATACACACAATAGTTGTTCGCAAGTTTTTTTTTTTTTTTTGACGGGTTTAACCGCAGTGCACATTTCTATTACGCGTTTAAACCTAAGCGTATAAGTAATATAATTTTTAATTTTTTAATGCTCATACGCAGTGAGTTATTCTAAAGGTGCGTTTAGACTGTGCTAATATTTGTGCAAAATCATAAAAATTTTGTTTGTCCTAGTGTAAACACTCGAATTTGTTAGCCACCAAATATTTTTCGACTGTTTATTGGCTAAAAAAATGTTTGTGAATAAAGCTTTGCATAGTGTAAACACTTTGTCAGCACGTCGTTACAAATATTTGGCTCGATATTTTGTTTGTTCTCACAATATTTTTGGCGAAACAAATAGCGACAAATAATTGTAGAAACGTGGGTTGCCAACAGTTATTTTTGACAGTGCTTAACATATAAAAAATGAAATAAATTGAAATGACAATACTGGTCAATTCGTTTGACAGAATTTTTGTAATTCTTTATTATAAAGCATATTTTTCTGAAAGAAAATGGACAACATCAATGCAGCAATTATTGAAACTCATCTGCAACGCTTTTCCACTCCTCTTCTTTCGACGGAACCTTTTAATTAAAGAAAACGTAATTGAAACATTGCAACTAAAAATACTGTTACCTTCATAAAATCTGCTTTTAAAACATTGTAAATAGCATCGCACACTTCTTTCACAATTCCTGATATCGTGCATGGTGGAATCCTAAAAACATATTGAAGCGACGAGAAACTTTCGACAGTGGCCAAATATCGCAAAGTCAGAGCCAATCTTCCAGACGCAGATATTGGTTCCCTCAAATGTGTGGTTTTCTTTGTTATAATCAGCGCCACTAGATACAGTTTTATTTGAAAAACATTAACATATTTAATGTTAATATGCTGAATATTGTAATCAAGTTACCAAGTAATCGAAGTCATTTGAACCCATGCGCAAGAAGTTTTTATGTAGCGAAGGTTCTTCAAAACGTAGTTCCTTCAGAAGTTTTTGGCAACATCCTTCCATTTTACGACGCTGCTCCCAAGCTCGAACCCACATTCTTCTGAATCTTCTTTTTTTCTTTTTGCTGGGTTTCTGAAACTGCTATAGCTCCAACAGTTATTAATAATAAATCTTCAATATCACTGCCACTAAACATTTTAACTTTTCACGTTGCTTCACAAACACAATTTGATACTATTTGGCAGATGGATTCCATAAACATAACAACAACATTATTTGACAGATGTTTGTCATACACACCGGACAAATAAAATTATTAGTACAGTGTAAAGGGGTATACAAATATTTGTACCAAACATGGCTGACACAAAATCTTCTGTTATTTGTGCTAATAAAATTCAAACAAATATTAGTGCAATCTAAACGCATGCCCAAACATTACTCACAAACCATACTATTAGCCCAAACCATTATTTGTTGTGTTTGGCCAAATATTAGCATAGTCTAAACGAACCTTAAGAATTATTTAAGTCAACAGTGATTGGAAACAGAGATCAGCAATGAGTATTCAAAAAGATGAGTAGAATCGAATCATACTCATAACTTCTAATACTTATACGTATTCATACTTATTTTAATATCATGGAACGAACCTCTACTCATATTCAAAGTTTGAAGTGTACTCATCATATTCATACTTAACAACACGTATGATGTTATTGATTTCGACTCCCCATAACTCAACATTTAGAAGAATCACTAAATAAGTATTAACACTAAAATACTCACTAGAAGGTTGTGTGTTTGCTCTGCTTGCTTCTCTGTCTTTTTTGCTTACATATGTGACTTTTTTCTTTTTTTCTAAAGTTACGAATCTAAATGAGTATGGTATGAGTTTGAAGTCGCTGTAGTCTAGTAGGTAGTGTGTTGGCTTATTGGACTGAAGCCCCGAGTTCGAATTCCAGGTCAGACATCAAAACGAAATTATGAAAATATTTCTGCGGCGACTTCCTCTCAGCAGATTTCTGGCAAAAACTCTGAGAGTATTAAAATTGCCATGAAAAGCTTTTCAAAAAACTGTCGTTCGGAGTCGACTTTAAACTGTATAAAAAATAAGTGGTGTGAGAAGTTAGGTCGTAATCCTGACTGAAGGGTTGTAATGACCAATTATGTATGTATGTATGAGTTTGATGTCAACGTTTTACGCATACTTACTGCAACCTATACTTATAAAACAACGTTGTAGTGAGTAGGAATGAATCAGAGTACATAGTTAAATTTCAATATCGTTGACTCACTTATATTCAAAATTTCATGAGTGCTTATGAGTAGCGAAAAAACAATTCATTGCTGATCTCTGATTTCTATTACAATATTCCCTCGATTTACGTCGTAGAAGGTTCCGCAAAAAGGCGACGTAAATCGAAACGACATAAATCGAATTTCAAATAACTCATACTATTAGATGCATTTATTTATTCACATTTTCCAAAAAAAAACTAAAAATTTATTTCATATGTTGTTCACAAAAAGTTTAATAAAAAACAAAAAATTATCCATTAGCACTTAAATATTTATTTTTTTCAAAATTCTATTTATATTTTATTCAAATAGTTACGCATAAATATTGAATTTTTTTAAAGAGGGAATTCCTCTGATTTTGTTTATAAACAACAGAGGCGACGTAAATCGAATGACGACGCAAATCAAAGTTGAAGGGAACAATATATTTGACGACGTTAATCGAAACAACTTAAATCGAGACGACGTAAATCGAGGTAATACTGTACAACACATGCAATTTAGTTGCATCTATCATTGTGTTGTTGCCAACTTCTTTTTGTCTTTATAAAGCCTGTTTTATTGCATCACTGCCAATAACACTGAATGAACCACTTACAACACTTTGAACAAAATTTTTGGAGCAATAAAATCTGAAATATTTTTAATAATTTACAAGAGTACGTATTCCTATATATGTATATACACAATGTGAATGAATGTGTTGTTGCATAAAAATAAAAAAAAATTAAATTATTTTTTTACAAAATGAACCCAGTTTCATATAAAAATTTAACTTATATTTCCTATAAACCTAAGCGTATAATTAATATTTCTTTAAATTTTGTAATACTCATACGCAGTGATGAACTGAATTATTCTAAGAGTTATTTGAGTCAACAGTGATTGGTAACAGATTATTCAATTTACACTTTAAATATGCTTTCATAATAGATTTTTAAATTAAATAAAAGCGAGTAAAACCTTTCAATAAATGAATGAAAATGAAATCTTTAAATATTTTAGTTTAAATGAAATTCTCTCACTGCTTTACTCTATGTATTCTTTATATTTAATCGGATTTATTTCAGCCTTCCATATGTGCATTTATTTTCATGCAATGAACACTGCTGGTGCTGCTGCTGATTTAGTTTATCTTTAGCTGCTGCTCCAATTTCATTCGTAATATGGATCAACAAAAGAGGAGGGATATGCCAGTGAATATTGTATGGGTTTCCTGTTCTTTTATATTTTTTTCGATTTTTTTTAACATGGACCGCATCAGTCAAGTCCCTCTTTTTTTCATATGACGCCTGTATTTATTTAAATGTCCAGCTTGTTTTAATTAAATTTACGCTTCGCTGATTTGTAGTCTATTTTCTTTAGAGAATTGTCAGAGTGTTCTCTGGATGTTTGTGAATGTTGTGTGCATTTATTTTTGCTTTTAATTTTATGATGTATTCCCGGGGCATAAGAGATATGGTAAACGAAATTATGCTGCTTATGCTGCATGCAGCATAATGCAATGTACTTGGAGGAGATGTTCTGGATATGTGCTATAAAATTCTTAAAAGAAATGTTAATGTATTCTTAAGAGACTTCCAAATTCGAGTACAATTTATTTGGTGAATAAAAAATTGCAAAGAAATTTTAATAAATTATTAATGCGGGCACTAGAAGAGTGGCAAAAGTCCATAAAGCAACCAATTTTTGTGTATTTTTCTGTATACAACAAAGAAAAGCCTATTTAATCCTGCAATAATAATTTTTTATTTTTTTTTTTTTTACGTGAAATATATTCAATAGAGCGTTTTTTTTTGTAGTTTTTGTTTTCAATAATAAATATTGATTTTTATTTTTATTTACGTTTTTATATGTATTTTCTAAATCCTGTTTAACAAATATTTTTATTAAATTAAAAATACATATTGTTAGTAATTATTTAAATCAATAACGAAATGAATAATTTATAAATAAATTATTTACACATGTTCTATTAGGCATTATTTAAATAATCGCTTAATTAAAAATATTTCATAAAAATCGGCCAAAACAAAAAATACATACAACAACAACTAAATAATTATTGTATAATAATTAGACAATAGCATAGAAAAAAACAGAAAAAAATTGATTTAAAAATTTTTATTTTTTTAAACAGCAAACAATAAAAAAGATATTGTTGTGAGGAAATTATGTTCACAAAATAAGTCAGTAGCATAGCCATGCTCAGTAGTAGTTACTATAGTGGCAGTAATTTTCATGGTATAAGAAATATAGAAGGTAGTTTCATTCTCTCTTTATTTTTTGTAAATAAGGTTTTTTGAAGATTTATTTTCTCACAAACTATATATATAGCGTTGCCACATTTATAATTTTGTTGTATATTCCCAATAAATTATTTCTAACAAATGTGTAATTTGGGCTAGTATTTAAAGAATTTCAATTAATTTTTAAAAAAATTGAGTTTAAATGTTCCAAAAGTTTCAAAAAATCGGTATTAGGCTTATGTAATCAAAATATTTTTCAATTGAATTGAATTTATTATTTTCATGTGACTTCAAAGAAAATGTGGGAAATTTAAAATTAATATGGTAGCATTATTTTAACGAAAACGTCATAATCCTTAAGCATGTCAGATAGTGAATTTTAAAAAATAAAGAGAGAATGAAACTACCTTCTATATTTCTTATACCATGGTAATTTTATGGCTTTATGGAGAATAAAAAGAATAAACAATATTGGGAGAAACGTTTGGCACAAAAAGTTTATTAAAATTAAATGAAAATAATAATTAACAAAAAAAAAAAAGGAACAGAAAAAGAACATACAAAAACAAATAATTGATGTTGATGGTATAAGCAATTAAACTTTATGTGTAGCTCTACAAGTAAATCGAGAAAGGGATTTGTAGACCTAGCTGCACCCGAAGTTTGAGTAATGCGGACTGATAATCTAATTGGTCAATGTGGCGCAATCTACAATTTAAGATCGAAATGGTAATGTGAAGATGCAAAGTCTAGGCTATATGGTAGGAGCATTAAAACTTTCCAGCCAAGATCTGTTAGTATCTGTCCGTTCGTTAAAGATGTGTGTGGGTGTTGTCAACAGAGATCTGAAGTAAATATTGTTACGAAAATGGAAATTGTGTTGTTAAAATAATAAGCAAAAGCTCCAAAAACAACAAAATGGACTTGATCACACATAAAATGATAAACAAAAGCTCTAAAAACAAAACAATGCAGTTGTTCGCGTGATCAACGAATTAGTAAACATATAGCAACAAAAACAACAGGTTTGTTTACAAGATCGATGAATAAACAAAAATATAGCAACAACGTCCGTGTATAAAAAAATATAGCGGAAAGGCAAACAAACAAAACAACAACAACTCTGCCTGGACGAAAGTCAACAAGATACACGAACAACAAAAATGGAAACAAGTTGTTTACATTTTTGGATTTAATCGTGTAAGACGACGTCACGTCGGTGTGAGAATTAAATCTATCGAGCTTTAATTCGGTCAGACTTGTGTGCAGACAAGTTACGTTTGAGAACACAGTTGTTAGTGTTATGCTTACAAAAAAAGGTTGTGAGCAAAGAAGAATAACTAATAAGTGTTGTTGCTTACAAGAAGGTTATAAGCAGAGAAATATAACAAAAAAAGCACATATTGTGAAAGTTATCGTTGTATAAGTGGAAGAAGTTCGAACAGTGGCACAAAAGTTGTGCAGATAATAAAGAATTGACTTAAAATTAAATACAAATTTATTTTTATTTTATTTGCAATCTACGAACTCATATTTTTAACGTTTTTAAAAGGTAAAAACGTAACAATATTTAGTCTAGTTGTAGAAGCTCACAATGAACAAATCCCTTCCGAACCAAAGATCAGCAATGAAACGTTTTTTCGCTATTCATAAGCACTCATGAAATTTTGAATATAATTGAGTCAACAATATTGAAATTTACCTCCTCTGATTCATTCGTACTCACTACAATGTTGATTTATAAGTACAGGTTGCAATGAGTATGCGTACAACGTTGACATCAAACTCATACCATTCGAAATATGTTTGATTCATAAGGCTACTCATTTAGGAAAATACTTATAATAGAGAAAAGGACACAAAAGCAAAAAAGACAGAGCAACAAGCAGAGCAAACACACAACCTTCTAGTAAGTATTTTAGTGTTCGTACTAGAGATCAGCAATGAATCGTATTTTCGCTACTCATAAGTACTCACGAAATTCTGAGTATGAGTGAGTCAAGAGTATTGAAATTCAACTACTCTGATTCATTTGTACTCGCTACAACATTGATTTATAAGTATAGGTTGAAATGAGTATGAGTACAACGTTGACATCAAACTCACAACATTCGATTCATTGTTTGATTCATACGCCTACTTATTCAGATTCATAAATTTGGAAAAATACTTATAATACTTACGAATGATTCGAGTCACTCGAATGATTCATCAAAATTTACAGTAGTAGTTATTGTTGCATTTACAAAAGAAGAAAAAAGACAAAGACAGCAAGCAAAGCACACACACAACCTTCTAGCGAGTATTGTGGTGTTCGTACTCGAATCATACTTATTTTGTGCTTCGTGTATATGTTGAGTTATGGAGAGTCGAAATCAACAACATCATGCGTATTGTTAAGTATGAGTACGATGAGTATTTCTAACTTTGAATATGAGTAGTATAAGTATGATATTAAAATAAGTATGAATGCGTATAAGTATCTGAAATTATAAGTATGACTCGAATCTACTCATCGTTTTGAATACTCGTTGCTGATCTCTGGTTCGTACGCGATTCATACTTATTTTGTGATTCTTGTAAATGTTGAGTCATGGAGAGTCCAAATCAACAACATCATACGTGTTGTTAAGTATGAATATGATGAGTACACTTCAAACTTTGAATACTAGTAGAGGTTCCATGATATTAAAAAAGTATGAATGCGTATAAGTATCAGAAATTATGAGTATGATTCGATTCTACTCATCTTTTTGAATACTCATTGCTGATCCCTGTTCCGACCACACCGGTCATAAACACAAGCATTAACTTTCTTGGCATCAATCCTATTACCATCAGCGAATCTTCACTTTACTTCACTCATCATGTGTTGCTTCTGACACCGTTGGGTGACGTCCGCCAATTTATATAGTACTGGTAATTACTAGCAGCTTTCAAAATATCTATTTGTGTTGAGCTTGTGTTATATTTTATGAATACAATAGAGTTCGAATCCATCCATCCTTCAATAAATAAGAATTCCCTTCCCTGATTTTGTTTTAAAGTACTTAAAAGGAACAAACAGTCGTCTATGGAGAATCTATGTATATGGGGGTGGGGGTTATTTTCTTTTACACGGCCCCTGCTTATGGTGAGCTTTGTGTTGAAAGTGTAAGAAAGAGTTAAGCGGGATTGTGGACTTTAAATTTGAATTTGTTTTTATTTCAAGTGACAGAAGAAACTTTAACAAAAAAAAGTGTTCTACATATGGTTAGTACAGCCAAAGAACACATACATAATTGGTCATTACAACCCTTCAGTCAGGATTATTGACCTAGTTTCTTTAGTTTTTGAAGTCGCCGTAGTCTAGTAGGTAGTGTGTTGGCTTTTTAGATGTAAAGCCAGGGTTCGAGCCCCAGGCCAGACATCAAAACAAAATACAGCCAAAGAACAAATTATCTGTAATACATTTGGTCAATTCACACAAGCCGTTGTATCGTTGTATTGAGTGTATTGTTGGACGATTATACAACAGTGTATACTTGTTGTTGATAATTTTCATGTAAAAATCCGATACACTTATACACATTTTTTTCATATGTTTTTAAAAGTTGTATTGGTTTCGTGCTATCAAATTGTGTGAATGAAAAAAATTTGTATATGTTTTCATATGTTTTTCAAAAGTTGTGTTGGTTTCGTGCTATCAAATTGTTTGAATACCAAAAAAATACATTTGGAATACGAAATACACAATACAGCATAGCATTGAGAGTTCACAAACAACCAAGTGTATTCAATACAACATACACGATACAAAGTCGTGTGAATTGCCCAATTGTGTGTCGTAGTCTAGTAGGTAGTGAGTTGGCTTATTAGAGGTAAGGCCTCGATTCAAACCCCCAGACATCTCGAACAAAACGAAATATGAAAAAAATATTTCTTTAGCGACTGGCAAAAACACAGTGAATGAATAAAAAAAGTTTCTCAAAAATCTGTCGTTCGGAGTCGACTTTAAACTGTAGGTCTCGCTACTCATGTATAAAATTAACACACACAAGATAAGTTGTGAGAGAAGTTAGGTCGTAACCCTAACTGAAGGGTTGTACGTACGTTGTGCAAACTATTGGCGAATCGACCAAGAGTTAATGTGCTCTGCGTGACAGATGATTAATACGCAAAAACGATTTTCCCAGAAAGATAAGCCACATAGCAACGGCGCTCTAATGAATCATTGGAGTAGGATATCATATTATCAGTTCACCATCTCTTGTGCGCAATCGAAAAGCCTCAAAATGGACTGAAATCGTGTAGCAACATCTTAAAGGCTTTTTTATCCCTTGAAATCACATCACATTGAACTTTCATGTTCAAAATATCAAAAGCGTTCGACTCCCCAATATTTATACCAAATATTACGAATAGAGCGTTTAGGTATCAGTAAGCACCATCGGATCTTTCAAGTGACCCCATTCAACGAAAATTTGTAGGACGGATGCAAGTGAATCATATGAAGGCGTTAGCATCAACCTCCTACGGGCTTATTCAACTATCAAAGGAATATGAATGACAAATACGACTGTAATCTGAAAAAAGAGTAGCAAGGATTGAAGGTTAAGAAAAATAAATTGGTACTTTGCGGCGCCCGTGAATTATTATTTTTCTGCTTTAGTGAAACCTTTAAATACTGGCCTTATAAATTTTATTTTTACTAGACCACACAATACTGTAGTTTCTTAACTTGGCTATACAAGTTGGCTATTGAAACTGGCGCAGTAACAGAACTTTAAAAGTAAAAGAAGAAGGCAATTGCATGCAGCATGCCGACGGTAATGGTAATGCAAATATGAAATGGGAAAAGAAATCCTAGCATTTCATTATGAGAATGCTATCATGCATGGAAACTGGAAAATTTTATTAAATAAATTCAACAGGCTTTTGTGTAATATAAAATCATAATGAAATAAAATCATAAAAAAAAACCAAAGAAAATGAAGAAAAACCAACATCACTAGCTTCCTTCTACCCATACATACTCACTCACATACAGACTCACAAGTTAATACATGAAATGCGTTGCATTGCATTGCATTGCATTGAATTAAAATGATTGCTGGATGGCAAGAGAATATATAGCAACAGTCGTAGCATTGCCGAGATGTGGTTGCAAGATTTGTATTCCTCAACAAAGTGGCAGTAACTTTCCACAGCAAAAAAAAAAAATTATGGCAAGAAACAAGACCACACATTCAGGGTTTTTTCCATTTGGGTGCCACTTCATACCCATACTTATAAGCACTCATACCACTTGGATGGAGTCATCTGCAGCACAATGTGCATGAAAAATATTATACAAGTATTGTACTATCGGGTCTATCCCATCCCCAACTGCACGAGATGCAGGGAAATGGAAAATTCTTTCATTATTCCATAAAAATGAAAATTATGGCATCACACACATCTACATACATTTCTACTCTTGAAATCCTACGTACGGCGGTTTACTAAAAGCAAATTTAAATGAGATTTATTTCAATCTTGTTCTTCTGCTTCTTTTTCTTTTTTTCCATTTTCTTCATACTTTTCTTATTAAGCTTACGAACACTTAGAAAATACGTGTGTGGGTGGAAGACGGGATGTGTTTGTTTAATAAGAATAAAATATTTTTCAAGGTTCTGGCATAATATTGTATTAAAAAAAAGTGCAAAAAAAATAAATTAAAACTTAAGTAAATATATTACAAGTATAACCTCATTTATGATTAAATCACATACACACACACACACAAACAAAGGCAGTTGCATTGTCGTAAATAATTGGGTCAGAAAAGAAAGTCATTAAAATGACTGCTTCCGTCAATGTTATGCGAATAATTGAAATGAAAGGGAAAAGTTACGAATTCAGTGCTAATGAAAGGTATTTCTAGAAAGAATTTAATTTTTTTATTTTTAATACTTCAAATGGCAATTCAATGCGCTATTGCTATGTAATAACCTTCTGTTTTTGGCCTGCAATTGAAGCGCATGAAGTCTTCACAACACTATACTACGAACCATACAACTTGAACTAGTTTGAGTTTATTGCATGAAAGGTTTTCACAAATATTATTTTCACTTTTTGGAGATATCAATTGATCACCGTGCTTCAACGATACGACGTTATTAGACTTTTTTCTGATGCTACGTAAGAGGCCATGCCGGTGCGGGTAATGCTCCAACATTTGAGCATTTTAAAAACAATTTTTTTCACATTGGCTCGCAATATGTCAAAAAATGATCTAAAACTACATCAAAAGGATTGTCAACACCAGCCCATCTAGTAAAGGTCATTTAAATGTTTTAGGGCCATTATTACAAGTTCCCGTTAAAGTTGGGGTTAGTTAAAGGTACCTTTAGCTAAAATGAACGGCAAATTTTCCTTTAACTTATTTTCGTTATTACAACTTACAGATAAAACAAATTTAACTTTTTTTTAAAATATGGCAATGCCGGTGCAATATCGATAACTTTTGCCACTTTATGCCTTTTTGCCCACTTTCCTCGGGCATGGAAAATAGCCAAAATTTTGCCAATTATGAAAAAAGACAACTGTAATAGAGCTGAGGACTTCCGTCCAATTTCACTTTTGTCAAACATTGGCAAACTGCTTGAGCATGTAATTAAATTAAAACTTGAAAACGAATTTCTGATCGATCCTATCCCATCATATCAATTCGGGTTTAAACGCTACCATTTCACCCAACACGCCCTAATGAAATTCCATGATGATGTGACAGTGAATTTGAGGAAAAGACGTTGTACGCTGGCCATATCACTGGATATCAAGAAGCCATTTGATTACACGTGTCATGAGGGCATTGTGTATAAACTGGTAGAACTCGCTGTAGACGCATTTATTTTTAAACTTTTTAAAAGTTTTTTTACAGACCGACAATTTTGTATAAAGATAAAAGACAGTATTTCATCGTGCGGTTCTGTGAACAGTGGTGTACCCCAGGGTAGCATTCTTACTCCATATTTATTCAACATATTTTTGTATGATTTCCCGCTTACAAAAGACAACTCTACAGCCATCTTATATGCTGACGACTGCATGGTTTACGGTTACAATGATTCGCAATTACAAGCTCTGAGAAACGCCGCCTCACATTTGGGTTTTATCAGTGACTTCTACGATAGATGGGGAATTAATATGGATGCTGCGAAATCGGAGGCTATATGTATTAGAAACGCATCGGGCATATGTGCGGACTATGTGGTCCCCCAAAGCAAATGCCTTCGCCTCACACTCAACGGGACTGAAATTGCAATAAAGGACAAGGTGACATACCTTGGAGTTAATTTCAACAAACTTTTTAAGTTCAACGGCCATGGGCGAATTCTACTGACAAAGGCAAAACGCATTACCTCGATGTTCTCTAGGTTGTTGAATAGTCTTCTGTCTTATTGGGTACTCATAATAATGAAAAACAATATATCTGCCCGTTAAAATCCTCCCTTTAGTTAATGGCAAGTTGTAATAATGGCCCTTAGTATGCTAAACAAGTTTCATCTAAATCCTGGCCTTATATGTGTGTGTTTTTTTATATTGTCCAATCGAAAAGAATGACTATGAAAACAACAGAGGAATTAATTCCTTATCTACATATATTGCCTAAAGGCGAGAGTTTTTTTTTTGGAAGCTGCCACTGGTTTTCTAGAATGTATGTAAACCAGATCAACAATTATCCAAGAATGAATGGTATTGCTGAAGATTACCCTCAAAAAAGTTGCTGAAATTAGGGAGATGCAATCATGTTTATACAGGATAAATAAATACACATTTTATTTCAAATATTTTCATTATCTTTTAAAAAACTTTCTTTTAAACAATCTGCAAAATAAACAATCACTTCAAACTCAGAATCCCTATGCTCTCGTCTGCACCGCGCATGTCTAATAAATGGCCTGTTACTCTCAATTAATAACATTGTCGTTATATGCAGCATTTTTAACAGTTTATAACACTTAGGTTACCTTAAATATCGTAAATGTTAGAATAACATTCGATTTACAGTAATGTTAATCGCTTTTAAATGTTAAAATTACCCGTTATTAGATTTACAGAAAGGAAACATCGAAATGTTACACGTAACATTCTTCCTTACAGGGTTTAAGGATGTTAAATTATGGGAATTTTCCTACATGCTCTGTTTTGATTCTGCAAATTGTTTGTTTGTCAATAAAATTCAACAAGTAGTTCTAATAACATGCTTTAAAATTGTCTCAAATTAACAGGATACAGATACAGGGCAGATACATGAGCATTTTAAGCATTTGCCAGCCACACTAGATTTCAAAAAAAAAATATTCAATTGAAGTACATTCAATATAAGAAACCTCAAAATGCTTACAGTGTAAAATGATTAATTCAAGCAATTTGAATTAATTCCCTGGAGAAAGTTCTTGACAGTATAATTTCACTAGGAGGTAACTGAACCCATTGTCTTCGTCCTAGAGAAGAAGGAGAAAAGGTAATGAAGAAAAAGAAAACTAGAAGCAATATAGATGGGAAAAAGGAAACTAGAACACAAGACTAATACCTGAGAGAGAATGAATCGGCTATGTGAAGGTTCTTGATCCCCTGAGCCTGCTTAATGCAATTCTAAACTTCGAGAGACCCCGAATGTCGGCTCTAATCAGAGAGTTCAAACCATCGCAGAATCCCCTGCCGTGAATCCATTTCAAGTTCTAGTCAGCGACCTAACTTCGCAATTTTCCGAGTTAAAAACCCCACTCTAGGCTTTTCTAAACCTAGAAGCAACCCTGACGCTGCCAACGACACCAATAATGAAGTCATAAACAACGACGCTGCCAGCAAAGACACAGCCAACAATGACGCCGTCTAAAATAACGCCACCTAATATGACGCCGTTGGAAATAACGGCAAAAAATAACACCACCACCACACTACGAAGTCAAACTTTCAGAATCTTCAAAATTATTAACGGCGTCAAGATTTATACGGCGTCAAAACTTTAACTTTGGGCAATCTACTGGATATGTTAATATAAAGGTTCTTTAGCATAATTTTTATATTTAATTTCAATGTTCAGAGTAAACATTCCACCGTATTACGATTACAGATTAATTTGTCTTTTGTTTTTCATGATTTTAGATACCAGGCCTCTCTCATTTCAGAGCAAGAAAGCTGCCCCTGTGCTAACACTAAATTAGAAAATCGAAAGTAATTCTTAGGTTGTTTAAAACCGAATAAAGTTCCTTGCAATTATCCGCCAACACTATAATTTAAATATTCATCAGCAGCCATAAGTCCAAAAATATGGATCTGGGAATTGAAACGCGGACTTAGATCTATGACTACTAAGCAGACAACTGATGTCTACTATATATACGGTGACCATCCGTCCACTATTATAGCGGACAGTCCGCTATTTTAACCTCCTGTCCGCTATTTGTCCACTATTTTACCACACATAACTTCTAAAAAGTATTTATTTTCCAAAATGTCCGCTTTTGTCCATTTTTTTCACTAATTCGGTAAAAATGCTTATAAAGGATGATTTTTTAGCTATTATCTTTTTGGCAACACTGGTTTAAACAGCTCACGCACGTGAGTTTCACTTCAAACATCTTCAGTTTGGTCTATAATTTAACCATGAATCGTCCTACAAACGAACAACGCTTGCAAATCATTGAATTTTATTATCAAAATGGACTCTTGGAAAGTTGGCCGAAGATCCACTTCTTTATCGAAAAATTGTGTTAAGCGACGAATCTCAATTTTGGCTCAATGGATACGTAAATAAGCAGAATTGTCGATTTTGGAGTGAAGATCAGCCAGAAGCATTGCAAAAGCTACCAATGCATCCAGAAAAAGTTACAGTTTGGTGCGGTTTATGGGCTGGTGGCATCATTGGACCGCACTTCTTCAAAGATGCTGTGAATCGTAACGCCTTTAGACTATTTTTTGTGGGGCTATGTTAAAGCTCATGTCTATACAGACAAGCCCGCTTCAATTGACGCATTGGAAGACAACATTGAAGCATTTATTCGTGAGATACCGGCCGAAATGTTGGAAAGAGTATGCCAAAATTGGACTAAGCGGATGGACCATTTGAGGCGCAGTCGCGGTTAACATTTGCATGAAATAATCTTCAAACATTAAATTATATGGACCGTACTTTCGATTCAAATAAAGATTTCATGCATTTTTCAAAATTTTATGTTTTTTTTTGAAAAATTTTCCTATAGCTGTTAAAAAATCACCCTATATTAGCTGTAATTACATATGAAATTGAGTTGGAAACTCTATATTTTGTCTATGTATGTTGTAGATGGAATTCCAACTTAGTCTTCAGTGGAAAAGTCGTTAATAAAGCTAACAGAAATCAGAAATTATTTGAATATAAATAATAACGAAATTTTTGATGAATTCACTTATGTAAAAAATTATGCAAATGGTGAACAAATAGAAATATGGAAACAATCAGCATTAAATCAGCATTCAAATTTTTCAATATTATATTTTTGTCCGCTTTTTTCTCATGGAAATAATGGTCACCGTAACTATATAGCAAATCTTCTGATCTTCATCTACTAGCTACGCGGATCTCTAGTCAAATTCCTTTGGAGAACGAAATACACCCCCTTTTTTGTCGTTAATCGAATGAATTTTTATGAACAATTCAATTCCATAAATGTAAACATCGTTGTTTCATTATTGTTGTTTGTGCATTTTGTTTACATTTATTCTTGTAGTTTTTGTTGTTGTATTTTTGTTTACTTGTTTACCATTTTTTTTTTTTATGCTGGTGTTTGTTGGTATATTTTTGTTTACTTAATTGTAAACAAGTTCATTGTTTTGTTTATAATTTTAATGTTAAACGATGTAAAAACAAAACACCAGTATCTAGATTTTTTCCATTTTCGTAATAGTATTTTTATTAAATTGTCAAATGTTACAAGTTTTGTGTTTTGAATGAAAAATATTCGTACATCATAAAAATAAAAATAAATTTAAAAACGTTACAAAAAAAGCTTGCATAGAGGATATTATCTGAAAGTTATTTATTTTTTTTTTTTTTTTTCAAGAAATGGGAAACATTTTTTAAGTATGTTTTCTCTTCTTTTTAATATTTTATCTACTACTGCTGCGTATAAAAAATGAATAACCAACTGCAGTTTTTCCTATAACGTATAGACATGCATATAAATTTTATGTTTATAAATTGTTGCTATTGTTTCATTATACATATGGGCAATTTCGTGTCAAGTGACACAATTTTTAAAATCGATGTCTTTCGATTTGGATGAAATTTGCACTCGCATCCCATTAAGTGACCACAAAGCTCTTAAAGGAAAAGAACTAAGCTTTCTTTGAGCAAAAAAAAAACATCCATTAAAAAAATATAGTGCATATGTTAAAATTTAAAAACTTTGGTTTTGAGTTAAAATATTTTTGTTTTATAGATATGAATTTTGCTACTAAGTGCCCAAAAAGATCTTAAAGGAAATGGTCTAAGTTTTATTTTGAGGAAAAATAAAAAAAACTTTATTTCGAAAAAAAAATGGGGGAAAATGAAAATGGTAAATGTGCCAAATATTGAAAAATCTTATTCTTGAGTTAAAAAATAATTTTTTTGATAGATATCCTACTCGCATCCCATTAAGCGATTATGAAGGTCTTAAAGGAAATTTTATAAGCTTTCTTTTAAGCAAAAAAAATAAAAAAAATTAATTTTTAAAATAAAATAAAAAAAAAAAATTTTTCAAAATTAAAAAAAATAATTTTTGGATAGGTTGAAGATATAGCTATCTAATATCCTTTGAAAAACTTTTGCTAGGACCAATAGGTGAAAAGTTACACACATTTTAAAAAAACGCTGTATGACCAAAATGTCCAACTTTGACCCCCTCTAATTCCAGCAGTTTTTGACTGATAGGGCTGAAAATTTGTGCCTGGCCTACTATCCAATAGTACTAACCTTGGTGCAAATTTCATCCAAATCGGAAGACATCGATTTTAAAAATTGGGTCACTTGACACGAAATTGCCCATATAAATAATATACATACATACACAGTATAAAATATTGTTTAATTTTTAAAAAAAATATATTTTCGTAGAATTTTTTTCTCAATGTTATCGCAACTACTGAATAAATAAATAAAATCAGTATGTGTAGACTTTGTAGTGCCACTACATTAGTTAAAGAGGTATTATGGTTTTATTTTTTCACATAAAAACTGAAAAAAAATATCGGTATTGTTAATACAAAACACCATAACGATTAGACGTTTTGCTTACAAATCGTACAACAAACCAAATGCAAAGTATTTCCCTATTCTAGCAAACATAAATGAGCAAACAAAACCATGTAAATTTACAAACACTTATGCAACAACATTCACACTCACCTGCACATGAACACAAATTTATACTTGCTAGTTTACGTACATTCTTCTGTTACTGCAAACGAATGCATAAGTAAAGCACAACACATTCAACAACTCCATTCGTCTGATTCCTAAAACCCCACCATCCACCATAGACAGATAGACATGGGGACGGACATAAACGCACCCATGTGAGTTCATGAAAAATATGAAAAATTTACAATATTTTTTCAATTTTCATAAAAGCATCATCATCAACAACAATGAAAGCACCAACAACAACAACCATAACATCAAGAAAAAAAGGGTAAAAAACAATGGAAAACCAGCAGCAACTTAAATACAATTTATTTTTTAATGTTAAAGGAACTCGAGAAAAGCAGGAAAAGTAAGTAATTTTTTTTTTATAGAGTACCGATAACGATAATGCAAAACAGAGAGTGAGAGGGAAAGGGGAAATAATATTTCTTTATATGTGGCATGATAATGAATTATACGAGTAAATAAATCCAACAATCAATGCCAAGGGATCAAGAGGTAGTTCTCTTACTTTTGCTGTGGAATATCAGAGTGATTGAGCTGTTGCAGTAGTTGAAAAATGTTTGCTTTAAGGTCCTATAGGGTTTTGAATTGCATACCTTTTATTAGAGATGGAAATAGGTCTTAAGTCTTAGAACAAAATGCTGCTTATTTTGTGGCTCTGGCACAAATTCTTTAAATTGCTGATCGTTAACGGAGTTCAACTATCCTTATCCATGAAGACAAAGTATCTGGGAGCTAATATGGACCCTTCACTCTGCACTGGAAAAATAATAATATATGAAGAAGGTAAGAGAACGACCGTATTGTCTTACAGCTCTAAAAAAGTCGAGACAAAGATAAATGAGCTATTAAAAGACATTACAAACTGGCTTCATCAGACTTCAGTACATTAAGACACCGCTTAGCGCTGCTCCGCTTAACGGTGTTTCAGTATTACGCGGTAGTATTGGGATTCCTCTAAATCGCACACAGTATTGATACTTGTTGTATATGTGTGCAAATGAAATGCATCAACCAAAAGTGGTAAACTGTATAGTGACGGTGTATACTATGTATCTTTTTCAACGCTCTTTTATTAGTCTGTCCCGAATAGAGATTCCAACTGTATTTTCCGGAGTCGCAATGTATATACATATGTACGTGTTAAGTTGCCTCGTTTAACGCTGTTTCGTTTAGCGCTGTAACTTATTGGAACGCATCCCCCGCCTTAAGGGGGGTCTTACTGTACTTACGTTTCATAGATCGTCTCCATACATCAGTGTTAGCTATCTTGCTCACCATAGCACTTAGTTCCACTCCCCTCTGACATGCTATTGAAGCAGAAGCCTGAGTTGAGAACAGTAAAGCTCAAAACAGTCCTAACTCCTTAAATAAGAATTTTTTATGAAAAATGCAAATTTGTATTTACTTTTTAGTTGTTTTCTAATTGTAAATTAATTCTTTTTTTGTTGTTGTTTTCTTTGCTTTATTTTACTTCATTTATGTGCATTTCAAATTTCAATTTTCAAATGATAATACTTGAGGTTTCTTTTCAAAATACTTTCTACAATATTTTCGAAATTTTTTTTTCTCTTTTTTATTTTTCTTTTTACTTTAACATGCATACTCTCACATAACAACCGCATGCATGAAAATTTAACATGAAAATAAAATAAAATAAATTAAAAAAAAAAAGAATGAAATGTTTATTGTATTTATTTTAGAGAGATTTTATATGAAAAGTTTATAATTTTTTACACTTTATTTATGCATAAAAATCTAACTTTTTAAATTAAATAAATAAAAGTTAAACAAAAATAGAAAAAGTAACATACAAAAAAAAATTAAAAAAAAAAACAAGTAAAAAAACAAGAATGAGAGAAACCTCAAGATATTATTTTACATGAGAGACTATACTTAGAAAAACAAAAACAAACACAAACAACAACAAAAATAAGTAACGAACACACACACACATACACCAATACAAATAAATAAAATTTACAAAAAGAAATTAAATAAAAAATAAACAAAGAAAACAGAAAAAAGAAGCAGAAAAACAAAAACCAAACCAAAAGTCAAGAAATGCCAAGAGTTGAGAGGCATAAAAACCAAGAAACAACCCATTATAGGTTCTCTTCATTTTTAATAAATTGTTACGGTATGTATACATGTTTGTGTGAACATTGAAGATTTAAAACACACACATTTACCTATACAAACACAAATATGCATTTGAAAAATACACACACACCCATACACTTTTAGAAAGAATACTCGTCGTACTTGTATTCGTACAAATATGAAAATATAACAATGGTTTGTTGCATCACTCTCTCAAGAATATTGTATGAGCACTTACGTCTATGCAAATACACAATTACTCGTGTTCCAACACACACACACACACACACTTGCATCTACTTTCAATATGGAGAGTTAAAATTTATACAGGACTTACACACGCACACACACACACACGTTTACTGTAGTTAGTGGGAAAAAATAGAAATTTTATTGCAACGTGTTCAAGTGCATGTAGGAAAATTCCTTTTTTTGAGACCCCCCCCCCTCCCTCTCTTTAAAGCTTTTGCTACAAACAAACGGCCGTTCTTTTCTGTTTTTCTCTCTTTTTTTTTATATTTGCCTTGAAGTATGCAACACAACAATAATGCCTGTTGGCTTTTGCTTGCTGCCTGTTGGCAAATGTATGCGTGTAGCCTGAGTAAAACTTGTTGTTTGTTGCATGCAAAGCAGCAGAGAACGTTATGGAAAAAAAGAAGAAGAAGCACAAAAATTATTGTAATATGGGGAAAATTGTGTGAAGTGTGAAAAATTTTTACATTTTCTTGATTTTATTGTTGTTGTGTATAAAACTTTTGTAATATTTTTTTATAATAAAAATATTTAATTTGAAATAAAATATTTAATACAGTAGTATTTAAAGGATATTAATTGAATAATTAAATATTTTCATAAGCAAATTATGTTAATTACGTTCATTTTAGGAAAAGGCTCGTATTTAGCGAGGTTAGTGAGGGATTTAAATTCAAAAATAGACTGTGATACAGAATATAATTTGACCGTCTAGAGCGTAAAATACAGACAAGTGCGGATGTCCTAATCCTTACTGACGAGAAAATGTTCCTTCAATCTCTAGAAAATACCTCTAGCCTTTCGAAAATTATCGTTGAATACCGGTCGGCAATGATAGGGTTGGATTGAAAATCTAGAAGACTTTTTTGGGGTCCTCGCACGTTCTAAGAAAAGCGGTATCATCATGAGTATGATGCCTAAAGGCATGTTCGTAGAATAAATTAAATGTAAAAATGGTCCCAGTATGCCGGCCTGCAGCTCTCATAGGCTGGAAATCATTCACACAAAGTTGCCCTTCTTAATTAAGCTTTCCAATAGCCTCTCAATATTAATAGGAAAAATTTGTTTCAATTCTTATTATAAAATCTATGAAATAACAGAACCACTGTCAATTTAAAGAAAGAAAGAGAAGAAAAAAGAAATGAAAAATTCATTAAATAATAAAAAAAGTTGTAGTTGTTGTTGTAGATTTGAAGACTTTTTCTATGTGATGATAAAGAAAAAAAGAACCTAAAAGTACAGAAAAATCAAGATTTACGCTTGAGGTCTCTGGTTGCATTAAATTATACACACACTTACACACACTTAATGTATGTTTTTATATTCAACCACATCCATAAACAAACAAAATAACACAAACACAAACCCATGCACATATGTACATACGTTCTCATATGTATAGACACATTTTTGTGGGCATATGAATTTATGTATGTATGCATGTGTTTATGTGTTTAGAATCCTTAGAAACTAAATACGTCTGCATCACTAATGCCTGCCAACACTTAAACAGATTTCGTCTCTTTTGAAAAACCAAAAAAAAAACAGCAGCAGAAATAAAACATCAAAAAAAATGTAATTTATTTAAAACTTTACACTTATTTTAATAATGATAATGATAACTATAATCATCATTATCATCATCTAATGTTGACTAGCACAGAGATGTGATGATAAGTTGCAATGAGATGAGACGAGACGAGATGAGATGACGTGATAATGATGATGATTTTCTTTATTGCACTTGAATTGTTCAACAAAAATTTTCGTTGCATAAAATTTTAATGTTCAAATATGAAACTTTATGGTTTCTTATTGTCGAAGGAAATTACAAACATTTTACTTTTAATTTTAAATTTAATGTTTTAAATTTAATGAACTATTAAATTCATCATATACATTTCGTATATGACACCCTAGCTTAACCAGGGTAGCCATAAATGTATTAAAAATAAAAAAGATGGGATTTCTCTACCTTTTTTCGGAATCTAAATTAAAATCGTTTTAAATTCACTTAAAACATTTGACTTGAAATTATGAATAGTTACAATTTGTTCATTCGATAAATGCCCAGTCTTCTGCCCTGAATTTATCTAGAGGGGTGCCTCAAGGTTCAATTCTTGGACCACTTCTTTTTGCAATGTATATCAACGATTTGCCAAGCGAACTTCAGCAATGCAGAATTCATATGTACGCAGATGATGTACAGTTACATTTGAGTAGTCCTGTGTTATCTATTAGTGAGAATGTAAACAGACTCAATGATGACTTGGATCGAATATATCATTGGGCCAAGGCAAATTGCCTTTGTTTAAACCCTCATAAGTCTAAGTGCATGGTTATTCGTAGGAGGACGCTTGATTCCAATATCGATCTTGATATTTTGATGAACGGGGAGAAGACCAAGATTGTGGATGCAGCCAAAAACCTTGGGTTGACTTTTAATAACAATCTTACATGGACAAATCATGTTAACACACTCGTAGGTCAAACTTATATGAAGTTGAGATGTCTTTGGTCGACACAATACTTTACGCCTTTGAATATAAGACGGTTGATTGCAAAATGTTATCTTCTTCCTGGTCTAATGTACGGTTGTGAACTTTTTGCAAGTTGCGATTCCGTTAGCAAGGGGAAGCTCAACGTCTTATTCAATAATATTGTGAGATATGTCTTTGGTTTAAGGAGATATGACCATGTGTCCCGTTTTTCCTTGGGGCTTTATGGTGATGTATCGTTTGACAATCTTTTGAGCATCCGTGTATTATTACTTCTGCATAAGATCATTTATTCAGAATCTCCAGGATATGTTAGCGATAAAATAAGTTTTGCTAGATCACTTAGAGGTAAAAGGATCATAATTCCCTTACATCGTTACCTTGTATCTGAATGGCATTTTTTTATTCATGCTGTACGGCTTTGGAATTGTCTTAAACATTCTCAGCAACTTAATAGCAACGCAACTAGTTTTAGGAAATTTTTATTTAATTTTTTTGCACCGTAGTAGATTACTATTTTTTTATAAATTATGCATGATTTATTACTATTATTATTATTTTTTTTTTTCTCTTTTACTTTTACTTTATCCATTGGAAAAGTTTGATCTCCAAATGTTGTTTAAGAACACTTCTTTCTTGTACTTTAAATATAAGATTAAATCTTGTTGTACATGAATTGAATAAACAAATAAATAAATAAATAAATAAAATAAAATAAAATAAAAACTCTGAATTAACTCTAAAGTTGGCCACCTTATTAAGAAGGTCTTATTATAATTCAAAAGTTCGTATGTATGTTTGTATAATTAGAAACGTATTAACACTGTATGGTATGGTATGGCATGTGTTTGTTATTTTAAAACTACTTTAAATGTAAATTATTCTCATGTACAAGTAATAATGTTTGGAAATATTTTAAACTCAAAATAAATACTCGTATTAACTCGTATTGACATCATTTAAATAAATATTGATTGTTTATCGTATCGACAAATTGGGATTTCAAATTGATATTTGGGTCAATTTAATACACATACACGTACATATGTAAATCTATAGGTATACGTTTTTAGTTGTATTATTTTTAAAATTAATGTGTGAATTGATATTTTTGAAGAACTTAAAAGTTTTAAATTTATTTCGATTTTATTTTTGATTTAAAATTTTAATCCATCATAAGATTATTAAATTTTGTGTTTCTGGTTTCTAGAACAATAGAAGTCGACATTTGAAATTAATACACAAATCATTATAAGCATCATTATAAGCAACTCCACTTTACTCAAGTATGTTGTCTAGCTAAGGTTACGCGACTAACAGTTTAAGTCGCGTGTAAATAGTTTTTGGTTTTAAGCGGCCATCCTAACAAGGCCAATGATGAGGATTGTCACAGGGCTCCTGCAGCCAAAAACGGCACCTCTAGGAAAACATTTCGGTACTCCGATACGCAATTCATTGTTGAAGATTATACTGAGAGAGAGAATAATAGAAAAGGGCATAATTCCGGCGAGTACGTTATGAAATAGAGTTGTTCAGAAGTGGGAATGGTGCTCAAGAACTTTACAAAACGTCAAACGTCTGGCTAAAGCAGTATCTGCTGTAAGAAGCTGCTGTTTTGCAAGGGGTACTGAGGTTATGCATGATGGCACCAATTCAGTCATTATAAAAGATGTTTTACCGAACTGAATGAACAATGACGGCGAAGAGTTTCCACCGGTCAGCCAATGAAAATATTGTTACGCAGATCGAAACGACCTAATATCGTTTCACATAAAAACAATAAACAAAAGCTACCAGCTACACTAACACGTATGTATGTACATCGAACCATACATAAACTAACAATAACATCAGTATGAGTATGAGAGAGATGGATAACGCAAACGCAACACAAGCGAACGCAACAAGAGACAATGTGTACACAATACACAAATACATCGAACATCTTCCAAATTAACCAACAACAACAGGCATGAGAGCAAAAGGGATGGACAAATAAGCAAGCGTAACAACATGCAATGCAGTCGCCATAGAAATTACGAGAATGCGAAACCGCGAACATTCTTCTTCAAGAACGTTCGATGTACTGTTCGTGTTGGACTATAAAAGGGTAAGACAAAGCAAACAAGTGAGTCAGTTGTAATTGAGTCAGTCTTGAGCGAAGTTGCGTGTGAACAAAACGGTCGTGGTTTGAATAGCGAATAGTTGTGTGTGAATAATAGCAAGCAATTAATGTTGTATCGGTTAAGTGTGAACAGTGGCACATAAGAAAGTGTGGACAATAAAGAGAGTTTAATTAAAATAAGACACATACTTGTTTTTACTTGGTTTGCAATCAACGAACTCATAATTTAAACGTTTTTAAAAAGGTATAAACGTAACAATATCAAAGATAGAATTCTGCGACTTAAAAATAAAAAGGCTACTGACCCTGATGGCCTATCTACTGAGTTGTTTAACCCTAGACGGTTACTCTTCTATTTTGTACATTAAGGTTACTCTTCGTTGAATCGACGAACACTTTCACACTAATTGGTTACTGTTCATCGAATCGACGAAGCTCATTTACTCTTTATCATATAATTCTTTTATGTTTGATCAAAATTCGCTCTTTTTATAAACAATGTTGATTGATTACGAAAGATTTTTTTTTTTGTTTTTTTTTTACTGACTGCAAGCTTTTATTATCAAATAACGTTGTTGAAAAAAAGAGCGAAATTTGGACAACCATAAAAGAGTTATATGATAAAGTGTAAATGAGCTTCGTCAATTCGACGAAGAGTAACCGTCCAGGGTTAAGGTCGAAGGTAACGAACTGGCCTGTTGTATTCACCAGCTTATTTGGTGAATATAATCACGAGAAAATATTCCCAATGATTAAAATCTTAGTTGCCTCTGATCTGCCTGGAAAAAGGGAGTATAAAGCTTCTCCCCATCGGGCATAAGATTCTTACGACCGGATTGTGTATAATAGTTACTATACTTACGAAGCTGAGGTACTCCTCCATACCTGCTAAGCTAGGAAAGGTTGTGACAGGTTGTGATAACACGAGGTTTCAGATAAGGCGAAGTATACCCCATCGACGTCATTGAGTTTTTTTAAGCGAAATGTCACCGTTGTTATAAGTACTATAGTATGATAGTCGGCCAAGATATATTTTGAAACTAAATGAGGCCGAAAAGAAAAATATTTCCCTGACAAGTAGGACGTTAAATTGAATTGTTTTGTGTAGAATGTTCTGGCAAGCACTTTAACCTGCAGAAAGTTTGAAATAAAAGGAATAGGATATGTTTTAACTCTTTTTGAATCGTTAAAACTGTTTGTAGGCTGTCATCACCTCCGATTCCATCATCCACATAAAAATTGTGAAGAAGGAACTGAGCTCCGTGTGGGTAGTTTGCTATATTTGTCTTGCAGACATTTTGTTGCTAAGTATGGTGCTGACCGCGTTCCATAGGTGATTGTGTTTAGCTGATAGTATTTAACTGGCGTTGTTGGGTCTTCCCTCCAGATGATTATTTGAAATTTTCTGTCTTCTGGGTGCATGATGAATTGCCTATACATCTTCTTTATGTCAGTTGTGAAGACAAAACGTGGTAGACGGAAGCAAAGTAAGATTGAAAAGAGATCACTTTGCACAGTGGGTCCTGTGTGCATTACGAGTATATCATTCAGGGATGTCCCAGTTGAAGTTTTCATAGAAGCATCAAAAACCACTCGTAGTTTGGTCGTGATACTTTCTTGTCTAAGAATGCAGTGGTGCGGAATGATATAATGTGGCGTTGGAAAGGTATTCATGTTTATCTATGTCATATGACCCAGTGCTTCATACTCCTTCATAAAATTTACGTATTGGTCCTTTATTTCGGTGTATTTGGTGTTTTAACGGTGCTACCCGTGATTTTGCACATAGAAATCTAACTATTATTTGCTTGTTCCTTAAGATTGCTCTTATGTACACTGCTGTACCATATGCTTTTTCTGAGGCATCAGCAAATGCATGAATTTGTATGTTAGATGGTTTTTGCCCTTCAAAAATATGCCGAGGCAACCTTAGATTATCTATGTATTTTAACTCACTGCAAAAAGTCATCCACCTGACGCGGAAGCTTTCTGGCAGCTCATTATCCCAGCCTAGTTTTAGTTTCCACAACTCTTCCCACAACGGTTCCCAGCTTATGGCCAAAAATTGTAACTTCTCTGCCATTAGCAACACAATTGACGTTAGTTTGCAGATCAAGCCTAGAAATCCAAAAGATGTAGTAGTAGAGAACCCTTTCGTGCGGCGAAAGTAACGTTTCTCGATGGCGCTGAAGCATAGACGTTGTTACTCGATACGATGCGGCTGTTACTCGATACGATGCGGCTGAGTTGTCCAATGTTACTGTGTTAAAAATAAATTTAATTTCTTTCGATCTGGTAAAACAAATTAAATTTCGACATATGAAATGAATCATAAATAGATTCATAGCGTATTGGCATACTTTCCTCAATTAAACTGCGTTCATAAATATGTATTTCATTACCAGACACAACGTCTTAATAAATTATGAAGCATTTGCCAAAACTCTTCTAAAAAAAAAACAGAAAAAAAAAAATCAAATCTTACACATGAAAATTAAAAGAATTTCTTAAAAAAAAAAAACTTTAAAAATTTTGTTTTTATTCTCTTCAAAGCCATAATTTATACGTATTTTTTTCACAATTTTTTTCTTGCCAATATAAAGGAATTTCTATCTCTTGGCAAAGATATTTTTGCACTTCATATGCAACATATTTAAAGTTCAGTCTATCTGTCTGTGTTTGTTTTTTTTCCAAAAAAATATTTCTTTTAATTTCAAAATAGAACATACATTTGCACTTAAAAGTTAATTAAAATAAAATAAAATAAAATGTGACATATGTATTCTATTCATAAAAAGATCATTTTTTGGTTTCTTTTCTTTTTTTTTCTTCTGCATTTTATTTTTGGCATCCCTAGTACGTATGTATTCTAGCCAAAATACAACATTAGCAATACAAACACTGTATGAATAATTTAATGAATTCAACAAATCACCATTATTATCATCATTATCATCATCAACATCATCTAAATCGTTTTTGCAGTTTTTGTAGGATGCCACAGGAAATTTTGGCAAATGTTGTCAAATCATTAATAAATTTGTGTGCATGATGATGACACGACTTTAACATGATAAATATTTTATTTTTAAACACATACATACATATATACATACATATATACGTATAATGATTATTAATAGCACATTCAATAATTATTGAAAAATTGATGTGGTTTCAGTAATTTGATTAGACTTGTATACCCTACTCAACCGTACATGGTTGTGGAGTATGGAACACATACAATTTTTCAATTTTAATTTTTCTTTTATTAAGACTTGATAGTCAGATTACAATAGAACTAAAAAACGATAACATTTAATTTGTATAAACTTAAAACTATACTGTTACGTTTTTACCTTTTAAAAACGTTAAAAATATGAGTTCGTAGATTGCAAATAAAATAAAAATAAATTTGTATTTAATTTTAAGTCAATTCTTTATTATCTGCACAACTTTTGTGCCACTGTTTGAACTTATTCCACTTATACAATGATAACTTTCACAATATGTGCTTGTTCGTGATATTTCTCTGCTTACAACCTTTTTTTGTAAGCAACAACACTTGTTAGTTATTCTTCTTTGCTCACAACCTTTTTGCAAGCACAACACTAACAACTGTTTTCTCCACGCAACTTGTCTGCACACCAGTCTGACTGAATTATAACTCGATCTCGTATCTTCACACACCACTGGTTGAATTCTCACTCAATTCAAAGCGACGTCGTCACACGACTAACTTAACTCGAACTCCGAGAATCACGTGTCTTCATACACGACTGACTGAATTCTAACTGAATTCTCGTTGCTCGCTTTATCTTGCCTTTTATATCACTGGATCAACAGTGTGATGAATGCCCTTGAAGGATGATGACGGCGTTTGGGAACAATCCAAAAATATAAACAACTTGTTTCCATTTTTGTTGTTCGTGTATCTTGTTGTTGTTTGTTTGTTTGTCTTTCCGCTATATTTTTTATACACGGACGTTGTTGCTATATTTTTGTTTATTCATCGATCTTGTAAACAAGCCTGTTGTTGCTATATGTTTACTTATTCGTTGAGCACGTGAACAACTGCATTGTTTTGTTTTTGGAGCTTTTGTTTATCATTTTATGTGTGATCAAGTCCATTGTGTTGTTTTTGGAGCTTTTGCATATTATTTTAATAACACCATTTCCATTTTCGTAACAATACGTATTATTTTAGTAAACATTGAAGACTTTATACAAGCCGATAACGCAACATGCTCACATTAACAATAAAAGATTATTAGAATTTCACATCAGACAATAAACATTAAAATTATATTGCTCAATAAATATAATAAAAGTTTACGTAGACTGCTAATACGTCACCATTGAGATCAAAAACTTAAAACTAATCTTAAAACTAAACAACATATATATAAAATTCTTAACTAGGATGAAAAGATTAGCTCCTATTTGAGCAAATAGTAGATCTAGAGTAAAACTCCGGTAGACAGTATTGACTTGAGTTTGATAACGAAGAAATATCCTCTCCGATAATACCAATAGGTGAGTTATATATACTGTTTGACCAGTCAAATACAACCTGTGTTTCATAAACATTTCTCATTAAAATGTTATCGTGGGTTATGGAACACATACAATTTACAGCAAAATACAAATATTCATACATGCCTATATATGTACATATTGTTACGTTTTTAGCTTTTAAAAGCGTTTAAAATATGAGCTCGTAGATTGCAAATAAAATAAAAATAAATTTGTGTTTAGTTTTAATTAAAATTCTTTATTATTCGCACAATTTTATGTAAACAAAATCAATTGCTTTCTTTGTTATTCCTCTGGTTACAACCTTTGCATAAACAATAACAATTACTAGACAATTATTCGATAGATCTTTGTAATGAAAATCTTCAAACCACGATTACTCTCTTCAAACACACCGCGTCTTCACACAAGACTGACTGAACTTTTACTGACTCAGTTGCCTGCTTTGCCTTGCCTTTTATATGACAACATAAACAGTCTGTTGAATGAACGTTCATGACTTCACGCCTTCTCGAAGTACCTATAAATGTAAACATCGTCGTTTACGTTTATTATTGTAGTGTTATTGGTATACATACATAATTGGTCATTACAACCCTTCAGTCAGGATTACGACCTAGCTTCTCACACCACTTATGTTGTGTGCGTTAATTTTATACATGAGTGGCGGGACCTACAGTTTAAAGTCGACTCCGAACGACAGTTTTTTTGAGAAGCTTTACATGGCAATTTTATTTACTCTCAGAGTTTTTGCCAGAAATCTGCTGAGAGGAAGTCGCCGAAGAAATATTTTCATAATTTCGTTTTGATGTCTGACCTGGGATTCGAACTCGGGCCTTCAGTCTAATAAGCCAACACACTACCTACTAGACTACGGCGACTGTGTGTTATTGGTATATTTTTGTTTATTTGTTTACCATTTTTTATGCTGGTGTTTGTTGTTGTATTTTTGTTAACTTGTTTACCATTTATGCTGGTGTTTGTTGTTATATTAAGCAGTACGACAATTTGTAAACAGGATTGTTTACTCGCATTGTTTTGTTTTTGTAGCTTTTGTTTATCATTTTAATGTTAAGCGATGTAATAGCAAAACACCAGTATGTAGATTCCTCATTTTCGTAATAATATATTCTTGGTCATTACAATCTTTTTTAGCTATGATTACGGCCTAGTTTCTCATAACACTCATGTATCTTACCAAAGAATATGGATATAAAGAATGCGCATCATGTAGAAGTAAAATTTCTTATGGCGGGATGTACCAGTAAGGCCCGCTCTCACCAAAATCTCTTTTAAAAATCATTTCTTGATGAGGGAGGGAAGACAGGAGAAAAATAAACACAAACAAAGAGCGTAACAATGTGTTGCTCTCATCGTACGTATGTATATGCGTATGTACGATTATGTATGTATGATCGTTTTTATTGTTTGACCAAAGACTATAAATATGTAAAGATGTTGCACACAGTGTATTTAAAATTGACAAAATTGTGTGCTTCTTTTTTATGAGGGGGTAGGTAACAGGGAAAGCTGAATCGTCGTTCTCACTCTCATGTTAACTGAGAGAAAGAAAACAAAAAAGACTCAGTACACTTATTGTACTCAGAGAACTTATTATACTTAGAGAACGTATTGTTCTTTTCTCTAAGCAATTTATTCTCATATGCGTGTATACGTGTGTGCATGTATGTATACATACATTGCCAAATAAAATAATAAACAAACTGAAAGATCTTTTGTTTTCACAAAATGTATGTGCAAATAGCCTGTGGAAAACAAATATTACCGTTTGTTTTATTGTAGGGTAAGAATATGTGTTTTATTGTTGTAGAAATGAAATTATATCGATTCGCACCGAATTATATATTACTATTCAATTATGTATGTATGTATTTACCATATGTGTCTATTTTTGTATAGAATGAAGTTGTAATAAAACGAGTGCTTTTTTTGTTTAGTATTTATTAAATTTATTTATCATTTTAATGGTTCAAAATTTTAACTTTTTCCATACTGAATAATTTGAATTTGTATGTTTCCCATGTGGAATGCTTCCGTAGTAAAACAACAATTAGTAAATTAAGCATCTCCATTCTGTGTTTATAACATTCGTTATTTTCATCAAACCAAGGAATAAATTGTATTTTTTGTGCATTTTTTGTATTTTTTGGCCAACTACAAATGTTTTTTTGTTTTTTATAGATTTATTTTCTAAAAAAATTTTTTCGAAGACTTATATGAATTTTGCAAACTTCAAAAAATAAATCAGATGGAGCGCACAAACTTCCAAAGTCGGAATCTTTTATATAATTTTTTGCATAAACGAACATTTCTGAAGGATATGACAAAATTTGCGCTGGTTTGATTATATCCACACGACATTTAACGCAAGATATTCGTTGAGCTATGTAACCAACAAAATATCGACTTGATGTTAATTCAATTGGCACATTGTTGGACGTAAAACAATCGGTGCCTTCATTAAAATATTCTTTATTTTCATCGTATATATCTGCGACATCTATATCAGGGGTATGTGTACTTTCTGATATATTTCCAGTCGTATCAATATCTTCTAAAAATATGATTTATGATTTTAATTATATATTATATTTATTAAACGTTTTGTTTGAGCATGCACTACAATTTTTAAATTCACACTTTTTATAAAACAATTTTTCAGTTTTTCAGTTTCAAATGTCCACACAAAATGTGGATTTTTTATTTCGGTGCGAATCGATATAGTTTCATTTCTACAACAATAAAACACATATTCTTACCCTACAATAAAACAAACGGTAATATTTCTTTTCCACAGGCTATTTGCACATACATTTTGTGAAAACAAGACATCTTTCAGTTTGTTTATTATTTTATTTGGCAATGCATGTATACATACATGCACACACGTATACACGCATATGAGAATAAATTAGAGAAGAGAACAATACGTTCTCTGAGTATAATAAATTCTCTGAGTACAATAAGTGGCAGTAGCCGTACTGCCATCGACAAATTTGGCACTGGCAGTGCAACATCTTCATATATTTATAGTCTTTGATCTCATCGCGATGAGAGCAAAGAATGAGAGCAACGCATTGTTACGCTCTTCGTTTCTGTTTACTTCCCTCCTATCTTTCCCCCCGCGTCATGAAATATTTTTGAAAAATATTCCAAAATATGTTAAGATGCACATTCTTTATACTTTATTTTCTTTGATCTTACTTAACGTAGCAGATTAACATACTCTACAATAGCTAGTTGGCTTTTTCAAGATGTGGCCAATAAATGTTCATTTACGCCTGTAAATTTCATATTCTTTCGGTTTGTGGTTAGGTTAGGTTAGAGGACGTGTACTTGTCAACTGTGACAAGTACAGTACCCGGAGGTTGAATTGACCCATTGTACAACGGCCTCGCTTCTCACACCAATCGTGTTGTGTGCGTTAATTTTATACATGAGTGGCGGGACCTACAGTTTAAAGTCGAATCCGAGCGACAGATTTTTGAGAAGTTTTTCATGGCAATTTTTACTCACAGAGTTTTTGCCAGAAATCTGCTGAGAGAAAGTCGCCGAACAAATATTTTCATATTTTCGTTTTGATATCTGACCTGGGATTTAAACTCGGACCTTTCGTCTAATAAGCCAACACACTACCTACTAGACTACGGCGACTGCTGGGTTTGTGGTTATCTCTCGAAAGTAATTGTCCGTTTGCAACCCAATATGGCCAGAAGATATGCCGAATGTTGTAGTAAAACTTCAAAGGCTTGGGTAGCTGTGGCTCTACCCAACTTTATAGAAATATAAGCTTGACGCTCCAGTAAAATCTCCTTTATTGTGTATCAGAGGACAACTTCTTTGCACTTCATATTCTGTGCAAGTCGTTAATAATACGCTTATCAGATTTCGGACACTCTCTTTTAGGCACATGCGCGTGTGTGTTGTTAGTTTGTAACACCGAACGATTGCAAGGCATTTTCGATTCGGTTCTTCAAAAGCAGCATAAGACTTTCTTTATACCGACTTTTTCGTTCTCAAACGTCTTCGACAACAGAAGGGAAATGAGAACTAAGTGGCGCAAGAAGCGTATGCGTAGGTTGTAGCGTAAGCGCAAGAAAGATGCGTGCATGGTCCAAATAAATTACCTGATTACTCTATGATTAGACAAGTACACTACACTGTTATCGCTTTACGTTTAAACCTATAAAAAAAAATTTTAAACCTATCGCTAAAATTCTGTCTCGCCGGAACATCTTTTTCCATTCGAATGACATGACCAAGGACGGTTTAGCTTCTGGATATTAATACGTCAATAAAACAACGTCAGCAACGTTTGTATGGATAACGAATTTATCGCCAGCTCTTACAGAACCGAAGAATTTTTCTCTTGAATATTTCTTAGGACATACTGGGTGGGCAGCTTACAGAGATTTATTTTAAAGCACGTCCGAGGACTCTTTTGAAAAGAACTCAGATGGAGTTGCACAAGAGTGACGAGCATATGTTGGTTTAAAGAGGGCAGTGACAGGCTGTTGTACAGCGCGCAGGATTTTCTGTGCCCGCTGAACATGGTGGCTACTAGCAGTGCTAGGGAGACTATTGTAACTGTTACAATCCTTCTATGGATTGGGAAAATAAGTTTGGAAGGGAACACTCGTTAAAAGAGAGAGGGAGGCGTAAATTCCTTTCAAGCCAAATGGGTTTTAAACAAACTGAACTTTGCTGATGATTACAACGATAAGAGACTTGAGTCACTAATGGGATGATCCTGAAGTAGCCTGTGGATAGCCTTCTGTCAGGGAACTGGAGACCCTAAGAACACTTATTTAGGATAGTCATCGCTGTAAGTATGAATTCTGTGGTAAGAATAAATGACTCGTCTAAACACGTATTGAGAATCTATGCACGGATAGTGCATCTCAGAAGAAAACACTTGGGTATATATCAAGTTCTCAGCAGGGCGTTATGTTTACTGACAACAACTAACACCCTGAAGTTCGTGAAGGTAATAGGATTGGTGGAGATATTAAAGGTATATCCCATATACATACATTGAAAGCAGTTCAATCTCTATTGAAAACCTAATTAATACTGATAACTTTATTTATTTTATTTTATTTATTTATTTGTTTATTCAATTCATGTACAACAAGATTTAATCTTATATTTAAAGTACAAGAAAGAAGTGTTCTTAAACAACATTTGGAGATCAAACTTTTCCAATGGATAAAGTAAAAGTAAAAGATAAAAAAATAATAATAATAATAACAATAGTAATAAATCATGCACAATTTATAAAAAATAGTAATCTACTACGGTGCAAAAAAATTAAATAAAAATTTCCTAAAACTAGTTGCGTTGATATTAAGTTGCTGAGAATGTGGAAGACAATTCCAAAGCCGTGCAGCACGAATAAAAAAATGCCATTCAGATACAAGGTAACGATGTAAGGGAATTATGATTCTTTTACCTCTAAGTGATCTAGCAAATCTTATTTTACCGCTAAGATATCCTGGAGATTCTGAATAAATGATCTTATGCAGAAGTAATAATACACGGATGCTCAAAAGATTGTCAAACGATACACCATAAAGCGCCAAGGAAAAACGGGACACATGGTCATATCTCCTTAAACCAAAGACATATCTCACAATATTATTGAATAAGACGTTGAGCTTCCCCTTGCTAACGGAATCGCAACTTGCAAAAAGTTCACAACCGTACATTAGACCAGGAAGAAGATAACATTTTGCAATCAACCGTCTTATATTCAAAGGCGTAAAGTATTGTGTCGACCAAAGACATCTCAACTTCATATAAGTTTGACCTACGAGTGTGTTAACATGATTTGTCCATGTAAGATTGTTATTAAAAGTCAACCCAAGGTTTTTGGCTGCATCCACAATCTTGATCTTCTCCCCGTTCATCAAAATATCAAGATCGATATTGGAATCAAGCGTCCTCCTACGAATAATCATGCACTTAGACTTATGAGGGTTTAAACAAAGGCCATTTGCCTTGGCCCAATGATACATTCGATCCAAGTCATCATTGAGTCTGTTTACATTCTCACTAATAGATAACACAGGACTACTCAAATGTAACTGTACATCATCTGCGTACATATGAATTCTGCAGTGCTGAAGTTGGCTTGGCAAATCGTTGATATACATTGCAAAAAGAAGTGGTCCAAGAATTGAACCTGAGTTAAACAAAATTTTAAATTGGCTTTTCGAAAAGGAACAGAATATATGGAAGGATTACTTACTGTACTACCCGCTTAATTGGATTTGGTTTTGCCATAACCTGCCAGGCGCATCTGTTGCTTTAGTCAGGATTACAACCTACCTTCTCACACCACCCATGTTGTGCATGTTAATTTTTATTTTTTTTTTATTTTTTTTTATTTTTAATCTCATGAGTTTTTGCCAGAAGATCGAGAGGAAGTTGCCGAAAGCAAAGTTTTTTCATATTTCGTTCAAGATGTCTGAGCTAGGGTTTAAACCACGGGCTTTTGTCGAATAATTCAACACACTATTTACTAGAATAAGGACACTTCATATATATTCCTTATGTCAACAGGTTCTTTTAGAGTCATTAAACTTTCAGGCGGATTGTTTCTTCATTCTAAGAGTTATGCTTAAAACGCGAAGCCCTGGTGCTGCTAGTTATAACCGGTTAATCATGACTTGTCAGTTAGTTCTGTGGTATCATAACAACTCGCTATGTGGGCTAGAGCACTGTAACAATTCCCTCACTCCCTTCTATTCTATCCTTAATAATCGGAGCTATCCAAAGAAATATTTTCAAAACGGGTAGTGACCTGCACAATAAGTTCAATAATGTACAGCTTAATTATCCAGGTTAGGTCGGAGTGGTAGCTCTGAATATCACAAAGCTCACTTGAGCACGCATAGCGGCCCGTTGTGATGCCACGGGTGAACGCAGTCCCTGTACTGACCAAGTTCCACCACAATCAGGGAAAAGGAAGAAGTTGGTCAGCGCAAGGGCTGCACAACGGAAGCACGACTACCCCGCACTGGAAAACCGGCCAGAAAGTTTGATGAACGAAGTTATATCCTTGATGTCAATGGATGAAGGAATGGGGAGCCAAATAACCTATATCTACACCTAGCAAGAGACGGGCACTGACGAAGAAAGTGAATAACAGTATCCTCTTCCTCAGAGGACCTGCATCCACGGTAGAAGTCGTTAAAAGAGAGCCTCATTCTTTCCGCGTGTCTACCCATGATGCAATGACCCGTAAGCACGGCAACTGTAGTCGAGATGACGTCACGACCAAGACCAAGTAATTGGTTGGTACGCCTTTTATCCATCAAGGGCCAGGTGAGCCTCATTGACCCAGGATAGGTTGGCGTCCCGAAAGAATTTCCGCGCAATGGTCAACTTGACCGAGGCAAGTGGTATACCCAATTCAACAGAGGAGGATTCCGGAAGGAGCGCACCAGCTCTGGCGAGCTCGTAGGCCCTACAGTTTCCCGGAATTTCACTGTGCCCGGGGACCCACACCAGAGAGACACTGATGAAGCGTCCCGAAAGAAGGTCGAGACAGCGACGACATTGCCTAACGATCCTAGAGTTATTCACGAAACCCGATAGAGATCTTATCGCGGCCTGACTATCAGAGAAGACCGAGACGCGAGTGAAAGGAGCATCGTTGACGAGGATCCATTGAGCGGCCTGGTAAATCGCCATCACCTCCGCCTGAAACACTCTGCAGTAGAATTATCCAAATATCAAATATTTTTGACATTGTATTTTGTAGCACAGTGTAATTACTTTAAAATCTATATCAAAAGAATCGTGTGCAGCACCCAATAAAAGAGTGTTTAAATATCTGAATATGGATGGTGGTTAATCTGTAAAACTGTTTGTCTGTCTATTAAGTAAGTGTAAGTGTAAGTGTGTTTGTGTAGATGTAAGTATAAAATTAAGACTGGCTTGTATTTAAACAAATACTATACAACTCATATAAGTTGTAAGAGTAACAAAAACACATTTTAAGAAATAATTATAATAAAACATTACATAGTTAGTGATGTAGAATACATAAAAACATTTTATTTGCTTAATATTATGCTATTAAAGGCATTACACTGTAAATGAATGAATGAATGAAAAGTATTGTTGTTGTAATAATAAAAGTGGCAAAAAAGAGTGAAAAACAGGAATTTATTTTGGATTAGGAATTATAAACACTGTAATAACAGATATTTGAAGTGAATAAAAGTTTATAATACAATATGCGAGGGTAGGGAGACATGTGTGCTATTAGCTGCAAACGTAGTAAGTTAAAGAACGCAATGATCTGTTTATACAATCATTATTTAACTACGAACGTTTTAGTTTGACGCTTACCATGATTTAATTTTACTTACAACGTACAAACACCAAATAGAACTACCATGAAAGATAGAAAAGAACAAATAAACAATAACAAATCAACAATATGATTCTAGAAGTTGTCAGACCGTAGAAGAATAAAGTACAAAATAAGGCGCAGAGTGTTACTGTGCCCAATGTAAAGTTTATTAAAGCTTATAAAGTTTATCTTATAATATACTAAAGGCAACAAACTCCATGTCGACACCCTCATAACATTGAAAAATAAAATCTACTTGGCAACAGTTCAAAAATCGAACAAATTTAGGACAAATAGACTTGCTTTGCTCTGGCTCCGCAGTATGAGACAACATATTTTGTCATGTACACAGTAAAATCTGTTTTTTTTTTGCCTTCCTTTATCCCGATCATTGACAAATGTAATCCTTTCGATCTAATTCCTGTCTAATTTCCAGCATAGACAGTAAGTAAGTTTTGTTTGTAATGTGAAACTCACGGGTAATATCGAAGTGGAAGTCCATGCCATCGATAGAAGTACTGAATTCAAATAGGATATAAGATAGAAAGGACAAGACATAGCAATACTATTGGACAATCAGGCCGCCATCCGAGTACTAGGCTCTAACCCAAGTTATTATAGGACTGTCTGGGAAAGCTGAAATAGACGGGTAAAGAAAATAGGATAACCATCTACTAGGTTCCAATTCATATGGGAATAGTTAATTCTAACGAAGCTATTTTACACATTCGATAACTGTAAGGATTTCCTTACGAAGAATTGTATTATAATTCGAAAGACAATCTGTTATACGTAGAGTCTCTCCATGACTATTCATACAGTATCAGCACATAACAGTAAAGATTTCTAAAAATTCTGTAAATTTGTTAAATATGTACTCTTAACTTCTCATACATGCCACGCATCTACATAAATCTCTATGTATTATTGTTATTATAACTCAAAAATGGTTATTTCAACAACGAATGTAAATGTACCAGAGCATTTGAAAGTTTACTCTTCTCTGAATAAACAAAAATCAAGAGATTATAGAGGAGAGAGAGAGAGAGAGAGGAGTAGGAGTGTAGAAGGATATACAAAGTGAGAGATATGAATTATAAACAATTATAGAAATGTTTGTATGTCTGATTGTATTTGTATATATGTTTGTATACTCTTGTATATTTCGATTCCAATTCGTATTTAATATTTGAATATGAAAAGTGTTGTAGTGTGTGTGTGAAAATGTTTTATTTACGAATGCATTTGTTAATGATGTTTTTACACATTCACATCTATACACATACACAGGCACATACGCACACACTTAAATAAAGCCTAAAAATATGCAAATAAATACAATGTATGTGCATGAATTTTGAATACCACATATTAAGACAAAAACTGGAGATAAAATTAATTATTCATTTACATTTTCAATATGACTATTTAATATGCATCGAAATAATTTCTATTTGCGAAAATGCACACTACAGAGACAGACAGACACAGACACATAGACAGACAGACACACCAGATAGTTAGAGAGGCAAAGGAACAGAAAGGAATAGAATATTGAAACAGAAACAGATAAACTAATAAACATATAATTTGTGTTTTCTGGATAATTGTTGAAAATATTGATTTTAAATTAATAAAATTTAATTGAAAAATTTCAAAATTTAAATACATAAAGTAATACAAGAATATTTTATACAACAAGTTTAGTTTACATGTATTAGGGGGGGGGGAAATAAAATGAAACTAAATGAAAAATAACTGCAGAGAGGAAGTCATCGAAGATATTTCGTTTTGTACGAGATATCTAAGCTATGATTTGAACCACGGTCTCGCATTTAATAAGGCAACGCACTACTTACTAAACTACGGTAACTCCAAACATTTCTTCCATTTCAATTTTAAGGGTGAAAAACAACCCGGTAGTTCATAAGGCAACCATATTACTATTACGAAAATGGAAAAATCTAGATACTAGTGCTTTGCTTTTACATCGTTTAACATTAAAATTATAAACAAAAGCTACAAAACCAAAACAATATACTTGTTTACAAATTATCGCACTGCGTAATATAACAAAAAAAACACCAGCATTAAAAAATGGCAAACAAGTAAACAAAAATATACCAACAAACACCAGCATAAAAAATGATAAACAAAAATAAAACAACAAATACTACAAAAACAAAGATAATGAAACAATGATGTTAACATTTATAGAGACCTCGAGAAGGTGAAGCCACGAACATTCGCCTTCAAGAACATTCATCAGACTATTTACCCTGCCTAAAAGGCCAGGAAAAGCAGGCGAGTGAGTTAGTAAAAGTTCAGTCAGTCTTGTGAGAAGACGCGGTGTGTTTGAATAGAGTAATCGTGGTTTGAAGATCTCCGTTACAAAGATGACTGAACAATTGTATAGTAATTGTTATTGTTTTTGCAAAGAATGTAAACAGAGGAATAACAAATAAAGCAATTGTTGTTGTATTCATAAAGTTGTGAATAGTGGCACACAGAATTGTGTGAATAATAAAGAATTTTAATTAAAACTAAACACAAATTTATTTTTGTTTTATTTGCTATCAATGAGTACATATTTTAAACGTTTTTAAAAAGTTAAAACGTAACATTACGTTAGATTGCTTATATGCCAGGAACAGTAATTTTACTACTAGTGGACCTTTTACATTGACTTTCCACCATCCAAACTAAAACAAACCAACCATCCATCCATGCTTTTTTATTTGTTTCCTCTTAATTAATTTCATATATACAATTATGTTCTCATTTCTAAATATTCTATTTTTTTCTATTTTCCCTACTCTGGTAACGTTTGTCCTGTTATTGTCCTATGTCCTTGTGAGTAGATAAGTATGCATGTGAATGTTTGCCTATGTGTGTGTGTGCATCTAAAAGAGTTTGTCTTGGAAAAGTTATTTAAAATTAAGTTTAAAGTGTCCTCTTTGGAAAAATAATTAGTGAGACCAGTGTAAACGTTGTGATTTTAATGAATGAAGGAAGTAAAAAAGAGGAAGAAAGCTTGTAATTACATACCAACTTGACTTGACTATACTCCACTACTACTAGAGTCGACACTCGATAGGGTTGCACAGGAGATAATTTCATTTAAATGGAGGCAATGGGAGTTGCCTTCACTGTTACAGAAGAGCACAATACTGCTACCGAAGCTGTTGTTAAAAATACTGATTGGAAGTAAAGAAATTCTAGGTAATATTACCTAGAGAAGAGGACATTAAATGATAGATTATTATTGAAAGTTATTTTATGTAGCATAAGAAACTTAGAAAACTATGGGAGTAAAATGAATTTAATTAGTTTTTGTTTTTTTTTTACTTTTCGTTTTATTTCTTAAACATATTGATGAGATATTTAATATGCCATCCTGTTAACGATAACGATGACAATGCTGATGACACTCATAATGATGAGTAGTGGGTTGATGTTAGTAACTGTAATGGATACGATAGAATAACAATTTATTTTTTAATTAAAACTTTTCTTTTTACTGCAGAACAGGTGAAAGAGATAAAGGAAATCATTTCTAGTGTAAAAAATGTGTTACAGATACTTGATAAAAATATTCAAGTGGAGTTTTATTCAATGCTGTATTATGTAATCATGCAATATTGCAACGTAAAATTTATAATTAATGAAGAATATGAAATTAGAAAAAAATTGTTACGTTTTTACCCTTTTAAAAACGTTTAAAATATGAGTTCGTAGATTGCAAATAAAAAAAAATATTTTTGTGTTTAGTTTTATAGGAATTCTTTATTGTTTGTACAGTTTTGTGTGCCACTGTTCACAACTTGATGTAAACAACAACAATTTACTTTGTTTGTTATTCTTCTTTACACTCTTTTGCATAAACACCAACAATTGTTCGGCAGATCTTTATAACCGAGATCTTCAAACCACGATTATTCTCTTCACACGCAACGCGTCTTCAAACAAGATTGACTGAATTTTTACTGACTCCATTGCCTGCTTTGTCTTGCCTTTTATATGCCAACAATGTAAACAGTCTGATGAATGCTCTTGAAGGAGAATGACTTTGCCTTCGCGAAATCTCTATAAATGGAAACATGTTGTTTACGTTATTGTTGTTTGTGTATTTTGTTTACGTTTGTCCTTGCAGTGTTGTTGCCTTTCTGTTGACTTGTTTATCCTCTTTTTTTATACTGATTTTGTTGGTATGTTTTTGTTTAATTGCTTATCATGTAAACAAGTTCATTGTTTTTGTTTTTGTTTGTTTACTTGCGTATCATGTTCAAAAACAAGTTCATTGTTTTTGTTTTTGTAGCTTTTGTTTATCATTTTAATGTTGTAACAGCATTTCCATTTTTGTAACAATATGCTGTGGTTTCCACTTAAGCGTAGCCTCAGCAATATCTTCCTTTGGCCTTCTGAGAACATGGCCAATCCAAATTCTCTTTCCCTTCCGGGTTTCGATTTCTACTGTATACATGCTGGTCCTATCAAATAGGTGGTCATTTGTAATCTATTTAGGGAAAATATGCACAAAATTTATTTGAGACACTTATTCACTAACGTTAGAATCATCCTACAGTTGCTCAGTGTAGTACTTTTTGTGGTGCAACCATATAACATTTAAATTTTGTATGCACGTTCAGTACCAGGCACCCCAAAATAAATTATGTTTGCAGTTCATCTAAAAAATTTCGTGAAAAGGGAAAATAGACGTCAAAACTAATACTTTTTAGTGTTTTTCTCTTCTATCGCATAGCATCTATGTATCTTCACTTTTCCATCTAAGCAAAATTGTTCTAGAATGATAGGGTTACCACATATCGTTACCTAGAAACAACGTCCGCACTGTTTGTTTCTGATTGAGTCTACTCTTCTTGAAGAGGTGACCTGTCGTTATTATGCTGTTCATTGTTGATGTTATCCTCTCTGAAAAAGCAGGAATTAGAAGGCTTGCTGGATTGATTAGAAGAGGTAGAAGGGTATTGAACTTTTTTATTTTAAAAGTTGAAAAACAATAATGAGAATTTATACGCCTTCTCCGCGGTTTGAATCTGGGATTGGAATGAATTGGTAAAAGAGCATTTTAAGTGAGTAAAATGTAGATCTTATTGCAGCAGGTTGGTACTTTTCAGGATGATTATCCTCAGCCTTTTGTGCAGCCCTTGCGCTGGTCAACTTCTTCTTCTCTGGTTTGGAGAACTGTGTTCACCTGTGGCGTCACAACGGGCCGCTATGCCCGTGCTCAAGTGAGCTTTTATTATCAAAGCTACCACTCCAACCTAACCAGAGATCAGCAACGAGTATTCAAAACGATGAGGAGATTCGAGTCATACTTATTATTCATACTTATTTTAATATGATACTCATACTACTCATACTCAAAGTTGGAAGTACTCGTCGTATTCATACTTAACAATACGCATGATGTTATTGACTTCGACTCGTCTCTACTTAACATTTACACGAAGCACAAAATAAGTATGATTAGCGTACGAACACTACTATACTCACAGAAGATTGTGTGTATGTGTTGCTTGTTGTCTTTGTCTTTCCTTTCTTCTTTGTTTGTATATGCAACAATAACAAAGGCTGTAAATTTTGATAAATGATTCGAGTCACTCGAATCACTTATAAGTATTATAAGTATTTTTCTAAATTTATGAATCAGAATGAGTAGGCGTATGAATCAAACACATTTCGAATGTTGTGAGTTTGATGTCAACGTTGTACTCATACTCATTGTAACCTATACTTATAAATCAATTCTGTAGCGAGTACGAATGAATCAGAGTAGTTGAATTTCAATTCTGTTGATTCACTCATACTCAAAATTGCATGAGTGCTTATGAGTAGCGGAAAAACGATCTCTGATCTCTGAACCTAACCTAACCCTCAGCCTTTCCAACAGAATTCATTACTGCATCGATAATAACAAGCTCGCAAGTTTTCAAAGAGAGAACTCATCAGAGAGTTCGATGTTTGGAGCATGTCTGGCCGTAACAATGCCAAACCGTATTAAGATTTTCAGTCACCTGATGAAATATCACAAATACAATGCGTACTTCAGATTATTAAAGAAAAAATAGTGCTCCCACCTTTTGTATCAGTCATCAGTCAGTTATGACTAATTTAATATGATTTTATTCATGCGTGTTACATGTCCTATCAATGCATAGCGTACATAATTATAAAACATTTCCTTGACGCATTTAAGTATTTGAGCATTTCATTAATTAGCGCAACATTAAAAGAGAATTTTTCAAACCCATGCTGGGCTTATTATTACTGCAGTTGAAGTTATAACACAAGCAAATATTTCCTTCGGATTGTATTGCTACTGCGGTGATATCATGCATGCGATGCGCATTTCTACGAAAACTCAATTAAGTTTAGATGACAACAACCATTTATGGCAAGGGAAGAATAAAAAAATTTTCTAAAACCGAAAATTATAGAAAATTTACTATGAAACCATCAATATACCACAAATACACACACACATAAACACAAACACATACACACATGTATGCCTACATACTCATATATATTAAGTTTTAATGATGAAAGTTATGAGAGAATGATTTACAAAATGAATGACTTTGCAGATGGGGGAGGAAGCCAAATAATTGGGCTTAAATAGTTGTTGGTTGGTGGTGCTTGTTGCTTGCTGAAGTTATTGCAAGTTAAACTATTCATAGTTCGTTAAGAAAAACTGCTGCAAAATTATAATGCTAATGACAATAATGAACATGTTGATGACAATTACAACAATGATGTTGATGTTGATGCTGATGCTAAAGATGATGATGATTAGATTGTTGTTGATAATATTAATTGCTTACAAAGCCCCATTTTGTTATTGTGGAATGCATCTTCATGTTGCCTGATGTTGTTATCTCTGTTTTTATGCTAATGAATGAATAGAGTTGTTGGTTGTTTGCTTCGTTGCTAACTTGGTTGTTAGGAGTTTGGTTATTTGTTAATATTTCGGTCTGTTTTGTTGATGTTATTCTAAGCAAATATTGTTCTTCCAACTCTCTCCCTTGTTGCAAGTTGCAACAAATGAATGCCACATTGAGGTTTGGTTTAAAACAAAAAATCAACGAAAAACCAACAACAGCAGAGATAGAGAGAAAGAGAAATAAAAACATAACTTTTGTTACTAACACATACTCATACATACATACATTCATAATTTTTTTTGTAGAGTTTTTGGCAAAACTTTTGACAATAGTTCTCTCACATTTACCTTTTTGCCATTAAAACAGAACAGAATAGAATAGAATGGAACAGGATAGTATAGAATATGTATGTGAGTGAAAAGTATTCATAAATATGGAACTGTAACCGGGGAGTACACAAAGAAGACGACTGAATGAAGGAAATATTATGATACAGTGGGCATAGCTGCCAGATTTGACGATTTATCGTCATTTTGACGATTTTGAGCTCCAAAAATATCATTTTGACGACATGACGATTTATGCCCTTATTTTGACGATTTTTAGAAATTAAAAATTTACATCATTTTCTTTACTTTAGTACATTAAAAGCCTCCTTAAGCTTTGTATTTGCTTTGCAGTTTTTTCTGTTGGAAATTTATGCTAGTAATAACAAGGAGTAAAGTACTTCATTTTTAAGTTATTTTCGAATGCCTGTAATGATTTTTCTGTACTTTATGCCTTTTTAATCCCTTAAACTCCTAAATAACCTCGTAGTTGAGCATAAATTATCATTTGCCGTTGCAGACAATTTTAAAAATTTGATTATAGTTTCTAATATTACCATCGGAAGAACAAAGGCAAGTGTCATTATTTTTTTTTCATACGACCAACACTCAGGGAATGGCAATGTGTTTGAAACTACGAAAATATATTATAAGAAGGAGGAAAGAGATTGCAGTGTTTTTGGACACTAGGTTTGAATATTTTTATAACATTTTAATACCATAAGTAACAGGAAAGATCTCTGCAGGAAGGGAGTTCCACATACGAATAGTCCGTCTAACAAACGAACTTTGTCTGTAATGCAATGTGCGATACACTGGCCAAGCGACTAGATACAGATGTGCTGGCTGAGAAAGACGAGTGTCACATAGCAATACATGATTCTCGGGAACAAGTTCCCTTATTTCACTCGAGCTATATCCGTTGTAGTAGCGATAGAACATTGAAACACAAGCCACGTTGCAACGATGCTCCAATGAATCAATGGAGTCGGACACACTATCATGATTAACGCGCTACTACGGCCTGTAGTCCGACCTGTAAACGGTCGAGAAGCTTCAAAATATACATTAAGGGCCAATCCATATATGAGAGTTGTATTCCATTTTTGGTTTTGATGAAGTGAAGTATTTATTGCACTCTCTTAAGAAGCTAAGGCACTGAAAAATGTGTCAGTTCTAGCGAACATCGCACTGAATTTTCATGCCCATAATGTCAAGCTCTTCTGACTCCCTAATATTTGCACCACACATGGGTATAGATAATGCAATATTATTGCTGCTAAACATTGACCTTATATGCTTTTGGTTTTAAAACCTTTCAATTTATTTATTTATTTTTTTTGATTTGTTTACGATTTTTTTACGATTTCAATGAACGTCTTTGACGATTTTGACGATTTTTTTTCAAATATTTGACGATTTGTTGCTTCATTTATCTGGCAGCTATGACAGTGGGTTGAAAGCTATTTACATAGATGAGATCGAAACTTTTAAGTTCGATATTTTAACGAATTGTGTGTTATTTGACTTGAAAGGTTTTTTCTTTTGCTATAATACATACGAGAATCATACAAAAATAGTAGAATTCGCTATCAGTACATACATACATAATACATAATTGGTCATTGCAACCCTTCAGTCAGGATTACGACCTAGTTTCTCACGCCACTTATGTTGTGTGCGTTAATTTTATACATATGTAAGTGGCGGGGCCTGCAGTTTAAAGTCGACTCCGAACGACAGATTTTTGAGAAACTTTTCATGGCAATTTTATTTACTTCCAGAGTTTTTGCCAGAAATCTGCTGAGAGGAAGTCGCCGAAGAAATATTTTTATCCTATTTCGTTGACCTGGAGATTGAACTGTTTAATAAGCCAACACACTGCCTACTAGACTACGGCGACTTACCATTATATACCACTCCTTGGTAGTACATGGCAAAAAGTGAGGACGATAAAATCTGACAAAGCATAAACGCCGCAAGTCAACTAGAAGTCACCGCAGTCTAGTAGGTAGTGTGTTGGCTTGTTAGACACGAACTCGTGGTCCATAAACCAGTTCAGACATCTTAAACGAAACGAAATATGAAAAAAGATTTCCTTGGCGACTTCCTCTCAGCATTCTACTGGCAAAAACTCTGCGAGTAAAATAGAATTGCCATGCAAAGTTCTTCAAAAAATCTACTCATGGGTAAAATTAAACCACACACATCCTGACTGAAGGATTATTATGACCAATTAAGGAAGTAATGTTGCCGTTTTGGTTATTTTTAACCAAATTTGGTTATATTTTTTTCTAATGTGTAAATGTGTATTTTTTCTTCATTTTGGTTATTTTTTATTATCGTTAATACAGCAATGCTATGTTCCTACCTGGTTTAAGGATACTTATACCGGATAGGGCACAATGGAATGGTGGGGTACTCCAGGGGCAGAGTGGTATACCCATCTTCACAGATAGGTCTAAGTTAGGTGAATGTACAGGTGCGGGGGTTTTCCGTATGGAACTCGGTCTTGAACTCCACTTCAGGTTGAATGATGACTGCAGCGTTTTTCAGGCGGAGATTTTCGCAATACTGAAGGCTATTGAGGCCATAGCTGGTGGCCCATCTTCGGATACGGAATCTTACATAATCTTCGTTGACAGTCAGGCTGCCCTTAGGGCCATTGCGTCGGTCTGGTGCAAATCACGGCTCGTTCGCGAGTGCAAAGTGTCGTTGAGGACTTTTGGACCAGACCGTATCCGTCTATGCTGGGTTCTGGGTCATAGCGGAATACCGGGCAATAAGACGGCGGATGCCCTCGCTAGGTTATGTTCACTTTCAGGGGGCGATTTAATAGTTGGTCCTGACCCCCCAGTCTGCCACCTCTACGGCCTCATCAATGGATGGGTCAGGGAGGAAGAGCAGAGGCGCTGGGGGAACGGGTCGGGTTGTTCTGTCTCCCGATAGTTAGGGACTATCGAACACCTCCTCTGTAACTGCCCAGCCCTTGGTAGGTTGAGGACCCTTGGCAGGGCCTTCTTTGAGAGCTTGAATTCTGTGTCGAGAGCCGACATCAAGACTCTCCACAGATTCATTAGTAGCTTGGGCTGGTTGAGAGGTGCTAGGGCTTCATAAATGTAGTCGCGCTCTCCCCCTTTTTTGTTTGTGTCTGTTTTCTTTCTGTGTGATTTCTCCGCTTCCTTAATTTATTATTTGTAGTTTAACTACACAGAAAAAAATTAAATTTTTTGTATTAAACCTTAAATTTGTTAAAAACAAATACATTTATATAAAAAAAAATTTTGGTTATTTTTCTATTTATTTGGTTATTTTTTATTTTAATTTTGGTTATAAAATTTTTTTGGTCGTGGCAACGCTGGTTGCGTCCATAAGTATTACGAAAAATAAGCTCTTGCGTTTAAATACAAGAAATATAGAAGTTATTAACTCTGATGCCAGCAAATTAGAAAATTTCAAATCACTCTACTTTCTATTTATACCAACGAATTTAATAAAGCCTACAGCTACTTGATGCCAATTAATTGTCAAGAGAATCCGACGTCTCAAGTGGTTACTGATCAGCCATACCCTAAGGAAGCCAGGATGATATCAAGTTGTCAGTACTCTTCTGCAACCCAGTGGCTAGTAGCAGGAGTAGGGGACCAGTAAATATATGCAAATAACTGGTGGATACAGAGGCTCATAAAATAAAATAAAAGGCTACAAAATTGATTACAGAAATTGTAACAGCCCTAAGTTTCTTCTGCAAATTACGGCGAAATACTTGATTTTGAAATTTCGTGAAACCTTTACTCATGGCCCCGCTAACCTACACTGTACACAAAAAAAATGTTTACAAAAGGAATTATTTTTTAAATTAACGAATACAACTTAAAACCCCCAAAACCCCATTGCCAAAAAATGTATACTTTTAATTATCAAGAATGTTTGTTTGTTTGATTTTATTTTATTTAAAAAAACGTAAAAAGTTTATTATTATTTTACGTGAAACAACAGATACATACATACGTAGTTAATTTTTTATTATTTTTTTTTATTTAAAACCCTATTTGCACTTGCATTTCATAATTCGTATTTCGGTATGTATTTTGTGCTCTTGGAATGATAGAAATTTATAAAAAAAATTAACACACACTCACTGACGTTTGAACAAGTGGCCTAAAGTTTACACTTTTATTTGAACAAATAAAATAAATTATATCAAGTTGTTTTCTGTTTTTTTCTTTTTGTTTTATTTCAATTTAACTAATTGCTGCGAAAAGGTTGCTTAAATAATTACAAAAAAAGAAAAAAAAATTCGAGTGTGCTGAAACTATTTATTTGAAAAGCGCTTCAAATGAAAATAATTTTTTCAAAAAATATATTGTTTGTGTTTGATGATAGAAGTCGCACAGAACTGATGCGAATTCATTAGATAGGATGGCCCGAAGGGTAATCTAAACGTTACATTTTAGTGGAATGAAGAATAAGTTTAGAAGTTTTAAACTCTGGCTTAACACACGTCTCTAAACTGTAGGTGCCGCCACTCATGGGGAACATTAACACACACAACATGCGTGATATCAGAAACTAGGTGGTAAACCTGACTAGAGGGTTGTAATGACTAATTAGGTAAGTAATAAATAAGACAATCTATGTAGTCTCCCTTATTTATCCATATCGTCCGATGAATTTCAAACTGTCTTGAAATCGATCAACAGTAGATGTGGAGAAGTACGCCGGTAAGCGGAAACTAATGTTGAATGAAGTTGAATTCTCTGAATAAGGAAAAATGTTTTCTAGATTACCGTGGTCTAGTAGGTAGTGTGTTAGCTTATTAGACGTAAGGCCACAGTTCAAACCCCAGGCCTGACATCAAAACGAAATTTGAAAAAATATTTCTTCGGCGACTTCCTCTCAGCAGATTTCTGGCAAAAACTCTGAGCGTAAAATAAAATTGCCATTAAAAGTTTCTCAAAAATTTTGTCGTTCTGAAGCGACTTTAAACTGTAGGTCCCGCCACTCTTGTATAAAATTAACGCACACAACATAAATGGTGTGAGAAGCTAGGCCGTAATCCTGACTGAAGGGTTGCAATCATAGCTGCCAGATAAATGAAGCATCAAATCGTCAAATATTAGAAAAATATCGTCAAAGACGTTCATTGAAATCGTCAAAAAAATCGCCAGAAGAAATTTATAAATAAATTGAAAGGTTTTTTAAAAAAAACTTTTTTTTATTGTAGTAAAATTAAGTTTTAAGGAATTTAGTTTAATTTAAATTAACTTAGCTTAATATTCTCTCTCAATGAGCTGAAGAATTAATATTTCTTAATAAATTTAGTCAAGGCTGGAAATTAAAAGATGTCATCTCTTATTTTCATTTTTTGATACTTTTCAGCAAAAATCCAAAAGTTTTATATCATTTTCTGGAAAAACTGTTTAAGTTTTCAACAATCAATTTCAGTGTTGTTTATTGACACATAAGTTCAGCAATGATATTGCATCATCTATATCTACGGGTGGTGCAAAATATTAGGGAATCAGAAGCTCTTGACGTTCTGAGCATGAAAATTCAGTGTGATGTTCTCTACAACCGACAAATTTTTTAGTGTCTTGGCTTCTTAAGACGGTGCAAGAAATATTTCACTTCATCTTCTTCTTATTTACAGCACTTATATCGTGCCGAATACAACTCTCATGTGTGGGCCGGTGCCTCAACGTCTATTTTGAAACTTCACGACCGCGTACAGGAGAGGACAAATGACGATAGGGTATCCTACTCCATTGATTCATTAGAACATCATTGCAATATGGCTTGTGTTTCGCTGTTCTATCGCTACTACAACGAATTTTGCTCGAGCGAAATATGGGGACTTCTTACCCTTGTATTCCTACGTAACATCCGTCTTTCTCGGACGTTGGACTATTCGTATTTGGAACTTCCTTCCTGCAGAGATGTTTTCTGTCACTTATGGTATAAAGGGTTTCAAATCTAGTGCCCACAAACACTATTTGCTCTTTCCTTCTTCCCATAACATACTTTCCTAGTTCCAACACAATGCTCTGCATGTGTAGGGGCCATCCCATGAGTGTCGGTCGTACAAAAAAAATATTGACACTTGCCTTTGGTCTTCCTAAGGTAATATTGGAAACTATATTCGAAAGTTTAAAAATTGTATGCAACGGCGAATGGTAAATTATGTTCAACTACGAAAAGTGCCAATCTTATTTCAAAATCCTTTGTATTGCTATTATTTGCTGGATAATGGTATTTGTAGATATTTATTTAATTTCTAAAAATCGTCAAAATAAGGGTATAAATCGTCAAATCGTCAGTAGGATATTTTTGAAGCATAAAATCGTCAAAATGACGATAAATCGTCAAATCTGGCAGCTATGGTTGCAATAGCCAATTATGTATGTAAAGTTGAATGAAGTTGGATTCTCTGACCTTTGAACTCATAGTAATAAGTAAAAATGTTCTCTAAATCAATGCAGTCTGTCTTCATCCGGCTATCACTCATATAAAAGTTACATAAGATAACAATTAAGCCCGTTTTAAATTACTTTATTTTGTTATATTTGATGAGTTTTCCAAATGATTGCCAGTATTGTTTAGCCAGGCTTAGGATAATCAATCTCATTCAAAACATATTTCATAATAATCGTTTTAAAATTTGTTTCTAGTGTTTTACACTTAAAAATATTTCATAAAAATAAATATTATCACAAAATATCATTTAGAAAAAAAGAAAAAGAAAAGAAAATTTATTTATAAAAAATTTCTTTAAATATATTCAATTTTATTTATTTTGCAAATAGAAATACAAAAATTTTTTAAATAAAAATTTCATTTTTTTCCGTTTTTTACTGCAAATATTATTTATTGGAATCGTATTTAAACAACATTCTCGTACGTAAATTTAATAGAAAATTGAAATAAAAAAAAAAATTTAAAAGGATATCAATTGTATAGAACAACAAAACGGATTTATGGCCAAAAAGGAAGGAAAAGAGAACCAGGCTGAAAAGCAGATTTATAGACAAACTTTGAGTAGAAAAAAGAATCCCAAAAACATTGACTGGAAAAAATGATTCTCAAATGGAAGCATGCACAACACAATGTTTATAAAGAAGATGCATTTACTATAGGTATGTTATGAATGAGCTTTGAAGGTATTAAAACTGTTGTAATTAAAATCAAATGTTTATAAATACACTCAGGTCTCGTTTTATGCGATAGATGCGTTCCAAAAAAAATCGCATAAATTGAATTCGCATAAAACGATACTCTAGCTTCATATAAAAATTAACGATTTGTTCCAAAATCCTGAAAAACCGCATAAATTCAAATTTTAATTGAAAAATTAAAGCAAAATCGCATAAAAAAATCAACGAGAGAATATTTATTTCATTTCCTTAAACAATAAACCTAAAAACTTCTAAAAAAAATAAACAAAAATAAATTATTAATTCATTATTTACAGAAAAAGACAAAATGATCCAAAAAATATGAAATATTATGAATGTACGATCAATCATTCTGTATCGTTTTGGAATTGGTTCGACGTCACTTTTATCATTACATAACTATCAGGTTGTGCATACATATGGATGGGACTAGATCAAAGAATTTTTAGAAAGTTTAATTGTTTCTTCTGAATAAGAGTATTAAAGTGCCAGTTATTAAATAGGAGCTGCTTCTTGAAATAAAAGATTCTTTAAATCATAAGTAAGGATTGACTTTTGAAGGCTTTTATTGTCATAGTTAGAGCAATCTGATGCTAAACAATTGACTTTCCAATTGGAAACAAACTAGAACGATTGATTTTCACAAGCTATTCGGCATAGAGATCTGATAGTATTAGGTGTCAGAGATTCCCATATAAAAAAGGTTTTCAAACCGCAGGGAAATCACTGTCGCTTTTTGAATCAACAGCGTTGGTCATTACAATCCCTTCAGGTAGGATTAACAATAATGATTATATCAGTGGTGCTGACTTATTTTAATTTAAAAATAATGCAAAAGTTTAAAAAGTATCATAACATTTTAAAATCTATAAAAAATCTAAAAAAAATTTTCTCATTTAAAATCGCATAAATTCGAATTCGCATAAAAAAAATCCGCATAAAACGAGACCCGAGTGTATATCAGCTTATTTTCTCTAGATAAAACAGAACCGTGTGGTATGCCTGACTTGAGATGGAACTGAACAATCATATTTGAATTGCAGTAAATGTTGTCTTCAGCCGACAATCAGTGTCTAGAGAACGTATGCAAATAATTTCAGCTTCTAAGGCATGGGTTTTAAGATCTAAATCCCTAAATTGAGATGGAACTCAACAATCATATTTGAATTGCAGTAAATATTGTCTTCAGCCGACAATCAGTGTCTAGAGAACGTATACAAATAATTTCAGCTTCTAAGACATGGGTTTTAAGATCTAAATTAAAATTTTCCTCGCCATTACTTTAGAGATGGATGGCCACTGGAAGAGAAATTCCTTAAAAGATCTGATTTGGTATTGTCTGTAACAAACATTTGTTGTTTACACACCTGCCGGCAGCATAAGCATGAGCAAATTCAAATAGCCGAGCCCGTATTTCTTAACTATGAGAAGGCGACAACAATGCATGTTTTCGTTTGTTGTTGTTGTTTGCATTGTCGTTAATGGTTGCTGTTGGTCGTCTATGCAAATGCAATTCCTTAATACACTTCCCAACATCATGAACTACACAGAGTAACAAACAAAAATATCAAAAAAAAAAAAAATAGAAAAAAATATTACAATCGGAATTTTTCTAGTTTTCTTTTCTAAAACATTAAGGTGCAACAGAATCTAAAAAGATTTAATAATGCTATCATAAAGAAAGCTCTTGGGTTACTACCCTATTGCAGTTGTTAGCCTTTGCATTTACAAGCACGTTAGTATGTACAATATGTGCTGGTCCCACTCTCAATAATACATTGACTAATACACTTACGTCTGCATCTATGGGCACACATGCTGCTCTAATGCATATTATGTATGCATGTATTTCACCAACACATCTTAAGGTTTTATACGCTCACAAGTATGCTTGCATTATTAGTATGCATGAACATCTTTGGTCAAATGTATGGTATATTGAAACAAGTGTTTGAGTGGCTCTTTTTATTGAAATAAATCGTATTAACTTGTGCCACTAATGGCAACGAATGTTGCAAACACATAAACAAACTTTCCGTACACCTGGATATACATACAAAACCTGTCTGTTTGTCTGTCTATTTCCTTGGAAAATTGTTTGTGTTTAAATTGGAAAGCTTTCTTAAATGGAAATATTTCTTTTTGGCTCTTGTATAACACAACCATGTTCACCAATTAATAGGTAATCATGATAATAATTCCAGCATAAATTTACTTAGCTGGACAGGTGGAACACATTTTTGCAGTTCATAAGAGAAAAAAACTAAGACAATAATAGTCAGTTATGGCTTCTAAAGCTACCGTAGCCTAGTAGGTAGTATGTTCACCCAGTTCAAATATGTAGAAATGTAAAAAAATACTTCTTTCAATGACTTCCCCTAAGCAGTCTTTGGCAAAAACTAGGAAAGTAAATAAAAATTGCCATAACAAAAATTTATCGTTCGAAGTCGGCACTAAACAGTAGGTTCCGACATTCATGGATAACCACACGGATGATGTGGAGAAGCTAGGTTGTAAGCCCGACTAAATGGTTGTAATGACGAATTAAATAAGTAACATTTCAAGAAATGTGGTGAAACTAAAAAAATTGGTCGTGAGAAGTGAAAAACAAAATACATTAGAAAGATAGGCAAAAAAAATTCTACAGAAACAGTATTCCACATGCGAACAGTGTGACTTTGAAATGTATTCAGCGATCGGTTGGCTACTCGATCGCGAAGTTGGAGGAGAATCTGTTGTGAATACCACAACGTTGATGTGGTATACGTTATTATACAGAAGGCTTCAGGGTACTGCTTGAAGACCATCGAAATGAGAGTGTTACTCTTACAAAGAAAGAGCAGTTCCATACATATACACCCAATTCTGTTTTTACACGGTCTTTTTTTACACGGTTTTGTAATAACACGATCTAGAAAAAAAATTGATTCTAAACGTTGATATTTGATATAGCACGGTTGAGAAAAGTTTATGAAAATTTCAACGTGATCTGAAATCTTGTATGGCTTGTTACTATGAGTTATACAAAGAGCTGTCCAAAACTAAATCACAACGGCTAATAACCGATTTGGTTATTAAACGCAGTGCTGTCCAATCGAAAACTGAAAATGCTAGTCTTGTTGGAGTTGATAGCTATTCTGAACCAGCCTTACGTAAGCGATCACGTATGACATCTGATGATAAAAGCGAATGAAATTTTTTTTTCATCATCAAAGTGACTGCTTTTAATTCTTTATTTATGAACTTTTGATGATTTTTAGTTTGTTTAAATTACCTTTAAAAATTGATGAATTTTTTTTGACTTCCTGAACTACAATAACTTTAAATTAATGTTACTTCTTTTTAAGATTTGAATTGCTTTTCATTTTATGAAATAAAATATGCATTAATGCTTATTAAAAATTTTATTTAGTTTTTTATAAAGGCTCTCGTATCAGTTTTTTCCTGCGAATTATTTTGTTTTTACTTTTGTTTTTACAAAGTTGAAGGATATGGAACCAATCCCCTTCTTTTCTATGTACTTCATGTCTTTATTTACACGTTTTTTTTACACTGTTTTTTCTGTAACGTATTTACCGTCTAAAAAAAGAATTAAGTGTACATTACTTATAGATTTATGTTGTACAAAGAAAATCTGAAGTCTATTCTAGTAATTCATAGAACAAGTTCATTAAAAAAGTAATCGAAATCCAAATCATATCAACGATTTGTGGGATATCTGGTGAAGGTAACAATAAATACGAGTACACTCGAACGTATGATTGATTTAACAACAACTATTAATCATACGCATAATTGTATTGAAGTCGCCATAGTTTAGTAGGTAGTGTGTCGGCTTATTAGACATAAGGCCTCGGTTCAAACCCCAGGTCAGACATAACCACCAAAACGAAATATTAAAAAAAAATATTTCTTCGGCGATTTCCTCTCAGAAGATTTCATGGAAAAATTCCAAAATAAAATTGTCAATGAAAAGTTTCTTTCAGTTTTTCGGAATCGACTTTAAACTGTAGGTACCGCCACTCATGTATGAAATTTAACGCACGCAGCATAAGTGGTGTGAGAAGCTAGGTCGTAACGCTGACTAAAGGGTTGTAATGACCAATTATGTATGTATGTATAGTTGTATTGGATTTCAGTCACATATCTTTCTCTTCCATAATCTATTTTCTTATTACCACTGTATTGTGTATAAGTAAGTAAGTGTCATCCCCATAAGGTTGGTATAAGAAAGAGAGCAATTTAAATTTTGTTGACTGTAAACAATATGAAGTAGTAGCATACCATACTCTTTTATATTTACAACATTATCTAATTCAATCAATATTTATTGGATATGCTAGAGAAATATTTTTTTTAATAATAAATGATCCAGAAATTATTGCTTTACCCCGTATCCACTCTTTTTAAATTTAAAATATTTATGCATTCATGGCAAAATTTCAAATAAATTTGTTTATTTCTCTCTCTCTCTCTCTCTCTCTCTCATACCTCATATACAGTGAATTGGCAAAAGTTTTCTTTTATTAAAACGACAACTTTTCCATGCGTTTGCAAATGGAGCTTTGAAGTGCAACCGACATTGATTTTGGCGACACTTTTTCCAAAAGACAAAATCGAAATAAAAACTAGAAAGGATTTAAAGTTTATTTTAAAAGTATTAATTTTAATAAAGCCAGTTTTAATATTAAATAGTTGATGCCTACAACGCCTCTCGCTCATTTCTTACGTTTTGTATGCAAACCGAAAAAGAAGAAATCATTTTCTAATATTTTATATCTAGGAAATATCTTAGTAAACTAATATAAATGTCAAATAATTCATGTAATATTGGCCACTTGTATTATTCTTTGGCCTTTTATTGCTTCAGTTGATGCCTAAAAAAAATATACTCTTCGATAGGAAGTAGGACTGTACGTGTACAATATGAAGATACCTTCAGAGGAGGTAGAATGCATATGTAAAATACTAAAAAAGGATAACGATATTAATATTGTGGCATACAAATACAAAAAAAAGAATCAAAAATAAATTTAAAATGCTTATGTTTATGATGTCTTATAAGGTGCATTGAGAATATTTTTGGAATACAGCTGTAACAGCAAAACTGTTGTGGTAAGCACAACAACGAAACCAAGTAAGAAAAAGTAAATGGCCATAAACGGATCTATATTGCGCTATTCCTGTAAAAAATGTTTCATGAAAATTAGAAGCGCTTTGGCCGTGCCAAACCTTTAGTCAGGATTACAACCCAGCTTCTCACACCACCCAAGTTGTGTGTGTTAATTTTAATCATCAGTAGCGGGACCTACTACAGTTTAACTTCGACCCCGAATGACAATTTTGAAAAAGTGTTCATGGCAGACCTTTTTTTTAAATAATTTTATTACTATCATTATAAACAGCTTAAAATATAAAAAAATCTTAATATATTTACAACTTATGAGATATTACTAAAAGGTATTGCATCAAGTAAAAATAATTGAATTAAAAATTATGTTATGAACATTTATAATATATGTATTTACAATTTAAGGCAAAAAGATAGAAAAAACCTTATTTCTAAAAACAAAAAGAAAAATATAAGAAATTCTTATTTTACCCCTTTTGTTATCTTCAAAGATGAAGATTGAAAAGAGCTAAACATGCAAATTTTTTATTAAAGCATAGTTTGAATATCTGTTACGATCTTCGAATCTTTGTGTTAGTTTATCAAGTCTTCGTTGTAATTTCTATGTAGCCGACTGTGGAATATCTTCGAGGTAGATTATATATGATCTTCAAGTTTTTGTTTTGAATTACTTGCAGCTTCTGTAAATAGGTTTTAGTTGACCATACTTGACATCCGTAGGTCAATATTGGTTTAATACACATTCTGTATAGTAATAATTTGTTTTTAATGTTTAACGTCGATCTATGATTCATTAATGGATATAAAGCTCTGCCGCATTTGATTGCTTTTGAACAGGTTTGTAATATGTGCTGCTTAAAAATTAGTTTTGTATCTAGTGTAATTCCCAAATACTTAACTGAATCTAAAAGAGGTATATGTGTTCCTTGTATGGCAAGTTGTCTACTAGGTATTCGCTTTGGTGATTTTTTAAAAGGAAATAATATTGCCTGAGTTTTTAAATCGTTAATCTTTATTTTCCATTTTCAAAAGAACTTTTTGGTGTGCAAAAGAGAATTTTCCAATTTATAGCATTGGAGACTTTACCAGTTGATATGAGCGCAGTATCATCAGCATATAACGCCGAGGTATGATCTTTTAATAATTTTAAATCAGATATATAAATTGCATATAAGGTTGGAAATAGCACTGAACCCTGTGGCACACCAGCTAAAATTTTTCGTTCACTAGAATACTCACCATCAGTATTTACCACAAACTTTCTTTCTTTCAAAAGAACTTTTTAAAATCTTCTGTAAATAGATTGTGTAAGTTTGTAAATTAGACCACTATGCCATAAGGAATCGAAAGTTTTTCAATATCTAAAAATACCATTCCTGTACTTTTTCTACTTTCTTTGAAATGTTGAACTATATTTACAATTCTTTTAACCTGGTGAATCGATTTAATAGTTGGTCCTGAACCCCCAGTCTGCCACCTCTATGGCCTCATCGATGGATGGGTCAGGGAGGAAGACCAGAGGCGTTGGAGGAACGGATCAGGTTGTTCTGTCTCTAGACGTCTATGGCCTGCTGTGGACAGTAAGAGAACAGATTGGCTGCTGGGCTTGGTTAAGGCCAGCGTAAGGTTGGTTGTCGGTTTTATCACAGGGCACTGCGAGATTAGGTCGCTGACGGGGATCTGGAACAGATCCCAGCCGGACTATTGCAGAGTATGTTGCGATGAGGAGGAGTTAGAGACTGTCGAACACCTCCTCTGTAACTGCCCAGCCCTTGGTAGGTTGAGGACCCTTGGCAGAGCCTTCTTTGAGAGCTTGAGTTCTGTGTCGAGAGCCGACATCAAGGCTCTCCACAGATTCATTAGCAGTTTGAGCTGGTTGAGAGGTGCTAGGGCTTCATAAGTGTAGTCGCGCGCTCAACCCTTGTTTGTGTCTGTTTCTTTCTGTGTGATTCCCATCCTCCCCTTACCCTTATGCCCTCCTTTCATCCTATTCCCTCTATTTCCTTCCCTCTCCAAGGACGTTGTACAATGGGTCAATTTCGACCTCCGGGTATTGTACTTGTCTTAACGGACAAGTACACGTCCTCTAACCTAACCTAACCTAACCTGGTGAATAGTAGAGTGCTCTTTTCTGAAGCCAAATTGTTCGTTCTGTATGATGTTATTGTCTTCTGTAAATTTCTGTAGTCTATCCAGTATTATTTTCTCAAATACTTTATCCAGCATGTTTAACATACTGATAGGTCGATAACTATAAGGCGATTTAGGATCTTTTCCAGGCTTAGCTATAGGTAAGACTTTAGCAGTTTTGAAAAGTTTTGGAAAATAACTGGCAGACCTTTCAGACTTTTGCCGGAAGGCTGTTGAGAGGAAATTGATGATGAGCTGGGGTTTGATAAACGGGCTCTAGTCTCTACCTATTAGACTTTAAATATTCATCTAATGTCCATAAAATACAACTCCCTGTATCACTTTCTTCAATTCATTTTCCTCGTAAAACACAAAACACAAATGCCTTACTTTGTATAGAGTGTAGGGTATTAAAATAAATTCTTCTATTACAGACAACAACAAAAAAAATAAAAGGATTTTAGTACTCCTATCAGTACAAACAGTTTTATTTAAGACTTCCTTTACATTTTCGCAAATTTACCACATGGAACATTTATTTTTCGATAAGTCGGCATAAGTACGAGTATATTAAAGGCACTCATAATAATTCATGTTTGCCTGTCGACTTTTATAACATAATATTGCCTTTTGTTAGAGATACGTAAAGTAGAAGTAGATGATATTTTTTTTGAATATATTTTCTCAAATAAATAAATGAAAGCAATTTAAAAAATTTAAACTTTGGCAATAAAATGTGATATGTTATGATAGGTTATGAATCAAATTTAGAAAAAGTTTCAAAATGTAGATTCTTGCAGTGAGTCATTCACATTCACACTTTAAATATTTATTGTTGTTATTATTTTAATATCTCCTCAAGCCTATTGCCATGAAAAACTTCAGATGCTGCTCAATGTAAACAATAATGATTTCCTGCCTCGACACCGACGCGTTTCGACCTCATTCAAATTTTCCGAATGAAAAGAATCTCTTCGTTCCGAAAATATCAGATTTTTGTAATTAAAACAATTAAAGGGGATATTCATCCTATTGTTGACAGGGAACGTGTTCAATAAAAGGTCACTTTAAACCGGCTTTAGGCCGCATCGATTATGCATTGACTAATGATTTTCCACATGCAGGTAATTTAAAATATAAAATATTAGAATATAGATAAAAGGGCACTGTATGCAGTGTTTCAAATCAATAAAGAAAAAGTAGTTTGGGGATGATTGACTACCATAGCCTACTATAAATACACTGTAATCAATGTAGGATTCTGTACAACTGCAATTTAATGAACCATTCTTTCTTTCCTTACAAGACATTGTGATATCAGGTTATCTTTTTTTATCTTTTAAAAATGTTTAAAATATGAGCTCGTAGATTGCATATTAATTAAAAATAAATTTGTATTTAGTTTTAATTAAAATTCTATATTATTATTCGCACAATTCTGTGTGCCACTGTTCACAACTTGATGTAAACAACAACAATTGCTTTTCTTTGTTATTCCCTTTGCATAAACAATAACAATAACTGGACAATTATTCGACAGATCTTTGTAACGGAGATCTTCAAACCATGATTAGTCTCTTCCAACGCACCGCGTCTTCACACAAGACTGACTGAACTTCACTGACTGACTCGCCTGCTTTACCTTTTATATAGCAGAGTAAACAGTCTGATGAATGTTCTTGTAAGCGAATGTTCTTGACTTCGCCTTCTCGATGTTTACATTTATTATTGTAGTGTTATTTGTGAATTTTTGTTTACTTGTTTACCAATTTTTTTTTATGCTGATGTTTGTTGTTAATCAAGCAGTACGATAATTTGTAAACAGGTTTGTTTACTGCATTGTTTTGTTTTTGTAGCTTTTGTTTATAATTTTAATGTTAAGAAAATTATTGTGGAGAAAAATGTTCGCAAGCGAAGAATCACTATACTTTCCGATAGCCAAGCGGCCATCAGGGCACTAGATTGTAATGTGATAAACTCCAAGACAGTGTACGACTGTCGCAGATGTCTCAATGAGATGGCGAACCGATGTGATGTTTGAATCACATGGGTACCGGGACATAGAGACATTCCCGGCAACTGCAGAGCGGAAATTTAGAAAAAGGTTTCAAAATGTAGATTTTTGCAGTGAGTCATTCACATTCACACTTTAAATATTTATTGTTGTTATTATTTTAATATCTCCTCAAGCCTATTGCCATGAAAAACTTCAGATGCTGCTCAATGTAAACAATAATGATTTCCTGCCTCGACACCGACGCGTTTCGACCTCATTCAAATTTTCCGAATGAAAAGAATCTCTTCGTTCCGAAAATATCAGATTTTTGTAATTAAAACAATTAAAGGGGATATTCATCCTATTGTTGACAGGGAACGTGTTCAATAAAAGGTCACTTTAAACCGGCTTTAGGCCGCATCGATTATGCATTGACTAATGATTTTCCACATGCAGGTAATTTAAAATATAAAATATTAGAATATAGATAAAAGGGCACTGTATGCAGTGTTTCAAATCAATAAAGAAAAAGTAGTTTGGGGATGATTGACTACCATAGCCTACTATAAATACACTGTAATCAATGTAGGATTCTGTACAACTGCAATTTAATGAACCATTCTTTCTTTCCTTACAAGACATTGTGATATCAGGTTATCTTTTTTTATCTTTTAAAAATGTTTAAAATATGAGCTCGTAGATTGCATATTAATTAAAAATAAATTTGTATTTAGTTTTAATTAAAATTCTATATTATTATTCGCACAATTCTGTGTGCCACTGTTCACAACTTGATGTAAACAACAACAATTGCTTTTCTTTGTTATTCCCTTTGCATAAACAATAACAATAACTGGACAATTATTCGACAGATCTTTGTAACGGAGATCTTCAAACCATGATTAGTCTCTTCCAACGCACCGCGTCTTCACACAAGACTGACTGAACTTCACTGACTGACTCGCCTGCTTTACCTTTTATATAGCAGAGTAAACAGTCTGATGAATGTTCTTGTAAGCGAATGTTCTTGACTTCGCCTTCTCGATGTTTACATTTATTATTGTAGTGTTATTTGTGAATTTTTGTTTACTTGTTTACCAATTTTTTTTATGCTGATGTTTGTTGTTAATCAAGCAGTACGATAATTTGTAAACAGGTTTGTTTACTGCATTGTTTTGTTTTTGTAGCTTTTGTTTATAATTTTAATGTTAAGAAAATTATTGTGGAGAAAAATGTTCGCAAGCGAAGAATCACTATACTTTCCGATAGCCAAGCGGCCATCAGGGCACTAGATTGTAATGTGATAAACTCCAAGACAGTGTACGACTGTCGCAGATGTCTCAATGAGATGGCGAACCGATGTGATGTTTGAATCACATGGGTACCGGGACATAGAGACATTCCCGGCAACTGCAGAGCGGATGATCTGGCCAGAAGGGGCACGACCATCGAGCTCTCTGACGAATTCTCTACATTGGGGATCCCTTTAAGTACCTGTGGCCTTATAATTGACAATGCAATCGTGGACCTTGTCAACAGTAGGGTGGGCAGCTTCGGATAAAGGCAGAGCGGCGCAGAAAATCTGGCCAAGGCTGGATAGGAGGCGCACGGCAACTCTGCTTAAGCTCCAAAGAAGCAGGCTCAGTGCTGTTATCGGGGTTATTACGGGGCATTGTATTATAGGAACACACGCAAAGCGTATTGGTCTTGGACACCTCGCGAATGATTTCTACAGAAGCTGTGGAGATGAGGAAGAGGATGAAACTATTCTTCACCTACTTTTCACATGCCCGGCACTTGGTCAGAGGAGAAAGAGACATCTGGGTGCCTACTACATGGAAGACCTAGATGAACTATCATGCATGGATATTGGCAGTCTGAGTCGCTTCATCGAAAGCTCCAAGTGGTTCCTGGAATAGGGGAGAAGATGAAACTGTGGTGTCACAATGGGCCCTGTATGCGGCCTAAGTGTGTCCGCTCATGACTCCATCGGATGGACAGCCACTTCTACCTACCTACCTACCTAATGTTAAGCGAAGTAAAAGCAAAACACCAGTGTCTAGATTTTTCATTTTCGTAACAATATGAAGAGTAGTTACAGGCGTTCTGTGTGCATTAAACTTTTTATAAAAGAATTTGCTTTACAATGAGAGAAGGTTTCTTCGATAGTTTAGTATCTTTGTCGGGAGCTCTATACTGTAATTACACAGGATAAGAGATTCATCCTCGTTTTCTAATCTAGAATCTATGTCGGTAGCTGAGCTGATCTCTATGTATATTGGGATAACGCAGTATGACAAACACATCCTTGCTAATGCCTCATTTTTGTTTCCTAATCTGTGTGCTAAATGTTAACAAGAGATGTTCACATAGCTTAGATGCTGTACAGCTACGAGACTGTTAAAGAAAGGTTGCAATATAGGTCCAAAAAATGTCCAAAGAACCGCAAAACTAGAAGTCTTCATTTTATTGTATCCTGAGGTTGAGTATAAGTAATGAATTAAAATTGATGATGGAAATTAATTGTCTTTCTCAGTCTTGTAGTACATTGTACATATATATTGTAATGTAATTATGTATTTATACTTTAATTACATACAATTTAATATTGTACAATTGCTTTTCATTACTGTTTTAATAAAGTTTTAAACAGTCCTACTATATACATATATATATACATATGCATGTTATACATGCCTACAATCATTACAATAATACATGATGGTCATAAATATTATTTAAGGCTCAAACACATGGACGTCCCCTATTGAATACCACATTTGCGATAAGTCTACACCTTTTTAACGTTTTCTCTGAACTTCGTTACAAAATAACACAGACAGCGGCAATAATAACAATAAAAATATTACAAAAAAAAAAAAAACAAACAAAACCTCAAAAACAACAGTTTATTATCAGCAACAGCAGAGTATCATCAAGAGCATCTGCATTTGCATCAGCGACAACGTTCGTAATTGTTTCTACTCCCCTAGATTGTAAGGCAAGATTGACATCAGGAAAATCATTATTATTATAGACAACGTCAATGACTTCGGCAACGGCATCGGTATCGGTATTGCCATCGATGATGGTAAACAGCCGTTGTGGTCGTGTGCAACTATTTGTTCGCTATTAATGTTTGATATTGTAACTATCGCAACTGACTTTAGCCGCCATAAACTCATTTGCATACTTACGTTTGCCAGAGGTTGCTGTGCGTGTGTATCAATATTTGATTTTGCCATTCTGTTTTTTGTTTTTGTTCTTTTCTTTTGCTTTTTTATAATATTTTTTTTTTTTTTTATTTTTCTTTTGCAGTTGATTGCGGTTTAAATGTGCATAGTCTATGCAAAAGTCTGGGTGAATACGTGTGTGTTCAAAATTATGTTGAAGGGATGGTTGCCTTAAGGTTGTATGCTAGTGAAATGAAATTTTCTGTTCGAACTATACACTACAATAGTAGTCACAATCTAATAGACCAGATAGAAAAATCAAGATGTAAAGTCAGAATACTAATAAAGCAATCCAGTGCATCTTTTCGTCATGTCTTTCAACGATAGAGACTAGATGAGGGATGTGCCTGGCAAGATCGTATAATATTGTGAAATTTAAAAAAGAAATTCTTGCTTTTCATGGTTGACATTCTTAACACCTTTCATGAGTTTCCCTTTCTTACGACGCCTTCATCAAATTTTCACAATCATTCTTACATTATTATTCTTCACTTACACACATATGCCGTATGGATATGTTTTCCCATTTAAATACACACTCATTTCTTTTTCTCTTCTCCTTTTTATTTACCAGTTACTGCTGCGTTTTCAACACCCGTTTCTCACATTTACTGGCTGCAGTATAAACCGCAAAATCAATAAATTTTCAATTTGTTTCAATTTGTATTGAGTTCAACGAACATCAAATGTACAGCGAGCGAGCGAGCGCGCATCCCAAGCAAATCAATACATAAGAGTACTTTAAAGCAATTCACGATGATGCTACTGTTGACTGAAACTGATGTTGCAGCTGCTACACCACATCACTTCACTTTTAATTCATACACGGGCTTAATTTGCTGCTGTATTACTTCTGTTTCTGTTTTTGTTGTTGTTTTTTTATTTGGAATTTTCAAGAATTATCTTTTATGAGTACAAATACCCCAGGCTCATATTCAATATTATTCAATGGAAATAAATAAACAAACAGACAGATAGATAGACAGACAGACAGACATGCCTTACAACCGATACACTGGAGAAGTGCAATTGTAAAGTGCGCTTATTTGTTGGAATCAAAAGTTGATTGCTGGAGAAAACTATAAATTGAATTATTTCTACTCTTTTTCAAAAGCAAACCAAGAGAACAGCAGTGGCCAATGGTTTAAAAGAGAACAAGAGTGTTAGCGGTAGTTTGTGTGAGTTTCTGAAATACAATACATGCTACACCATTTCTTTCTACTTAACTTCGAGGCATTGTTGTATGTTTGTAGCGACCTTGGGGGAAAATCTAGCTCCGAGTTCCAGTAGTCTCTATATAGAATGACTTTCTCAAAGCAACTGTTCAAGTGTTCACAGGCGATTATATATGTAAGTAGGGTATACGTTCCAAGAAGGACCATGGAGCTGCAAGCAATTCACCACGTTCAACCTGATTGTCGTAAGAGTTAGGAAGCCAATTATCCTCAACCCGGTTGATTCTCGAGATCTTATATTTCCTGTTGTAATGCAGCACGCAAATTGTTCCTACACTTTCGGATATGTAATTAAGATCCATAATAGCAAGTATAGGGTGATTTTTTAAGAGCTATAGGAAAATTTTACAAAAAAAAACACATAAAATTCAGAAAAATGCATGAAATCTTTATTTGAATCGATAGTACGGTCCATATACTTTAATGTTTGAAGATTATTTCATGCAAATGTTGACCGCGACTGCTCCTCAAATGGTCCATCCGCCTAGTCCAATTTTGGCATACTCTTTCCAACATTTCGGCCGGTATCCCACGAATAAATGCTTCAATGTTGTCTTCCAATGAGTCAATTGAAGCGGGCTTGTCTGTATAGACATGAGCTTTAACATAGCCCCACAAAAAATAGTCTAAAGGCGTTACGATTCGCAGCATCTTTGAAGAAGTACGGTCCAATGATGCCACCAGCACATAAACCGCACCAAACTGTGACTTTTTCTGGATGCATTGGTAGCTTTTGCAATGCTTCTGGCTGATCTTCACTCCAAAATCGACAATTCTGCTTATTTACGTATCCATTGAGCCAAAAATGAGTTTCGTAGCTGAACACAATTTTTCGATAAAGAAGTGGATCTTCGACCAACTTTTCAAGAGTCCATTTTGATAATAAAATTCAATGCTTTGCAAGCGTTGTTCGTTTGTAAGACGATTCATGGTTAAATTATAGACCAAACTGAAGATGTTTGACAGTGAAACAAAACACGAAACGTGCGCGAGCCGTTTAAACCAGTGTTGCCAAAAAGATAATAGCTAAAAAATCATCCTTTACATATGTGACGTATGAGTGATATTTAAGTCCATTAGTTTCATACATGACATAATTGAAGATTTTTTATTGCATACTTTTCAGAGTAACTATTCCAATACATGTAATATGGTGCGTATGAGTAATATATTTCAATGCCAATTAAATAGTGAGTCTACCACCATTAATTTGGAATTAAACATTTAAATGCTACAATTCTAATGGATTTTCAAAAATTAAAAAATTTTTCCTCCATAAGAGTTTTGTCTTTGTTTGTGTACAAGAAACTGAGTCCAATTCCTGCCAAAATTCTTGGGATTTTCTAATGAAATGAAATTGTCTCACATGTCTTTGTCTCTTTTTCCTGATCTTGAAGGGTTGTTATATGACTTCAGTTCTTATGTGGAAAGTGTTGTTAACTACAGTCTTGTCAAGTAGTTTAGACTCCGCAATACAATTGACTTGGTTGGTCTTTTGATGGCCTGTTGGTGCTACTCTCGAATGTATGAAAACAAATACGGGGAAATATATATACTTCTTCAATATTTAGTCAGGGTTTTTTTTTTTTGTTAATCATGTCCTATTTATTTGCGGATATTTGTTTAAATGTAAACGTGCATGCAAGTCCATATGTATTGTATGTATGTACACATATGAGATATGTACATACATATGTATGTAAATACTCATATTGTGCTTAAGGCAATTATTACTGCAGATGGTTGGTTGGTTGCTTGGTTGGTTGCTTGGTTGGTTTTATAAATTATTGACGCTTTTTCTGTATCGTTTTAATGCGAAATTTATTTAATTACAAGCATTTTTCTCTCTTTTTTTTTCGTTTTTTGTATTACTTTAGCTCTATAACTGCCTGTATGCCTACTAACCCTTTCAATTGATTTTATTTTTTCCTTTTCAATGAAAACAGAATGAATTTCTGTTTGCCTTTTAGTTGAAAGCCAATGTTTTTTATGAATTTATTGTGAAATGCATGAAGATAGTCAAACATATTATCGTATCGTATAAAAAAACCAGTTTTTGATTGATTTCTCTGGTTTTTTTATTTATATTTTGAAATACTTTTTTTTTTTAACTGCATTTTATGGCAATTGTGCCACAAATGTCTTGTTGGCTTTATAGCCAGCAAAAAAAGAGGCTTAAATAAGAGCATTACAGGATTATAAGGTTTTCAAAAATAGATTTTCCATTGTAAAGCATACAAAATATTGGGAGTTTGAATTAAAATCAACTCATAACACATATTATTTTGCAATTTGAACATAAACTATATTGTTATTAACAAAAGAAACAAAAAAAGCAATAATTTGTTCCCAATATGATAATGGCAAAAGTCATTTTAAATCAAATCAATTTATAAAGGAAAAGATGTGGTTTTTATAGTTGTAAATTTAGGTTCAATTCATCAAACTTGAAGCTCATAAAGAGGACAGTTAAGGAGGACACTTATAATGCTTGGACTTGGCCTTATATGTGAAATACAATGTCATCTCAATGACAACTTCTGCATTTTTTGCAGCGTTCAATCCTTTTAAAGTAGTTTTCAATTTCTTTTTCCCATGCTTCAGGTGATATCTCAGCGAACTTTTTATTTTTAAATGTTTTAACAATAAGAGATTATGAGATATGGCCCCTTGGTATCCAATTGGCATCTTCGGAACGTGTAAATACTATTTCTGGAAACTTCTGATACAATTAAGCCAAAATCGAACGAATTGTATGGCTTGTTCATCTTGTTATTGAAACCACATATCCTCGATTCATAACCTTCAATTGCAGGCCAAAAAAAAACTTGATTATCATACAACCAAAAAACTTTGAATTGACAGTACCATTCCGACCATAATGCAGTCAGTTTTCTCAAACGCAATGGATTGTCTGCAATCACTTCTTGGTTCTCCATGCCATATGAAATGCCGTAACCACCAAGTGATGAATAAACTTCACCGTCGAAGAAAATTTTGTTGCAACAAATCCATATTGGAAGCAACAGGCTTTCAAGCATTCAAACAAAATATCTCAAAGACAAAGTCGCCATAGTCTTGTAGACAGTGTGTTGGCCCATTAGTTGAGAGTCCGTGACTCAACTCCTGGCTCAGACATCTCGAACAAAACAAAATATGAAAAAATATTTCTTTCGAAAAACTTTCTCTCAGCAGCCTTCAAGCAAAAAACAGCCTGAGGGAAAAAAGTACTATGAAAAGTTTTTCTAATCTGTCGTTCGTAATCGACATTAAATAGAAGGTTCCTTCACTCATGGAGAAAACTCCTACACACTCCAATTTAATCAAGTGCTTAAAATCAAGGGAAGTCTAGTAGGTAATGTGTTGGCTTATTAGACATACGGCCAGGGTTCTAACCCCAGGTCAGGCATCAAAACGAAAATATGAAAATTTTTCTTCGGCGACTACCTCTCAGCAGATTTCTGGCAAAAACTCTGAGAGCAGATAAAATTGCCATGAAAAGTTTCTCAAAAATCTGTCGTTCGGAGTTGACTTTAAACTGTAGGTTCCGCCACTCATGTATAAAATTAGCGCACACGACATAAATGGTGTGAGAAACTAGGTCGTAATTCTGACTGAAAGGTTGTAATGACAAATTATGTACACTGAGCGCCAAAAGTGAGTAAACACCACTGAAATAATTCATTTTCTTAGGATAGCGAGAAAAATAAATGAGAATAGTCGAATAAATTTCCAAAAATAAAAAGCTTTATTTATTACTTATAAAATGTTAAAACAAAAACAACAATTCAATTATTGTTGTGCTACAAGCATATTTTTTATAATAGAATATTTAAAATTGTAGTGGGTGTTGACTCACTTATGGCGCTCAGTGTATGTGGATATGTATGCTTGAAATCAAAATCAGTAAAATATTGGATGATTAAGTTTAATGAATTCCCAGCTAACATATAAGAGTTAGCAACTCTAAAAAGTCAAATGCTTTCTCTTTTTTCCATGTTTTATATTTATTTAAAATAAAATTTCATATTTAATAATAATTGTTATATTAAACCATAAAACTAATCACATATGATTGAATTCAATATGTTTGTAATTAATTGTAGGCCAGTAACGAATTAATTATAATAAACTAAATAAAATAAAACAAAACTACAATATTAAATAACAATTTAATTAAGAAAATTCTTGTATTTTAAACAAGAAATAAAAACAATTAATAAAAGAGATTCATACAGAAATTAATTAATATGAGGTAATCTTTTAACAACCTCTCGTCAAATATTGTACATAAAGGCAGATGATAAATTATTAATATACATACAGTATTGGCCAAAACTAAAGCACCCCCTCAGTACATTTAGGATTTAACCGTTGTCCGTTTGGCCTGCCTCTGGATGCCTTATGCCATCTGAATCCTTTAATTTAAACTTAGATTCGTCAGAAAACAGCACATTCATCCATTCTTGGACACTCCAGTTGAGATGGGTCTTGGCGAATTGAAGTTTGGCGATATCAAAGGTTTTTTGCTGGTCGTCGACTGAATAATCCGGCCTCTACCGCCCTTCAGGGAATCGTTCTTTCGGTTATTTTTAAATCTAAGCGGTTTCGTACGTGACTAGAAGATGCTGTAGGATCATTTTGGATTGTTCTTTTAATTAAGGAGTCTTCATGTTGCAAGGTTTCACGTGACCTTCCTCCAGAATGAGTAGGAGATGTGCGACCAGTCTATAAAAACTTTTAAATTAGCCTAGAAATAATTGATCTATTGATTGAATATTTTGCACTCAATTGATGCCTTGATAAGCCAGCTCTCCAATCTAATCATTAACTTAAAAATCAACCCACAAAATTGCAAAACCAAAGAAGATTTATTTGAAGCCGCAAAAATAGCCTGGGAAGCAATATCTCCTGAAATAATTAATAATTTAATGTCCCCTATGCCTAAAAGATGTGCGTGTGTCATTCAGAATAAAGGATTCGCAACGAAATGTTGATTTCAATAGTTTTTTGTGTACCATAGTTGGGATGTGCTTTAGTTTTGTCCGCTTATATTTGCGACTTAAAATGTTTTTTGAATTCTAACTTTTTTTTTGTTAAATTCTGAATTCCTTAAGTTTGTGTTTTTCAATAATAAGGATATAAATAAATAAAAAGAATAAAAATAAAATTTTAATAGCTTTGTTTTCTTAAAAAAATTATCATTTAAAAAAAATGTACTGAGGGGGTGCTTTAGTTTTGGCCAATACTGTATATCATATAACACATTTAATTATAAATAAGGAGTAGAAGATAATTACACTTCCTTTTGGTGACGGCAGAAAATCTGTTTATAGATAACAAAATTTTACTTACACAGATATTCCATATTCCATACAATATATTCCATATTCATAATGCATCGATAGAACTGTAGCTTTATAATACTCTAATTATAGGGTTTATTGATTCTTTAGTTCTCTTAAAGAATTTTACTTATTTTTACTTCATTGGTCCAGAGTTTTACAGCTAAACACAGGTATAACAAGTTCTATAATGAAAGGGTTGCCATCAGTCGTTGACTAGAAATTGTAAGCATTTTACGTTTCAATATGTTGAATAGCAACTTGGGTGGACAGGCAACCATCAAAAATCTTTCATTTTAATCCAAAACAGAAAATCTACATGCTTTTATATGAAAAATTCTAGAACAATCGATTACGAGTTCCTAATATATATTCAAAATGCGTAGACAGCGGAATCAAAACTCTACTTTGAAAATTCTTACGTTTTTTCTTTTTAAAAACCTTTAAAATATGAGCTCGTAGATTGCAAATAAAATAAAAATAAAATTGTGTTTAGTTTTAATTAAAATTCTTTATTATTCGCACAATTCTATGTGCAACTGTTCACAACTTTATGTATACAATAACAATTGCTTTGTGTGTTATTACTCTGTTTACACCGATAAACAATAACAATTACTAAACAATTGTTCGACAGATCTTTGTAAGGGAGATCTTCAAACTACGATTATTCTCTTCAAACACACCGCGTCTTCACACAAGGATGACTGAAGTTTTACTGACTCACTCGCCTGCTTTGCCTTGCCTTTTATATGGCGGGATAAACAGTCTGATGAATGTTCTTGAAGGCGAGTGTTCGTGACTTTGCCTTCTCGAAATCTCGATAAATGTAAACAGCATTCATTATTGTTGTTTGTGTATTTTGTTTACATTTATTCTTGTAGTGTTGTTTGTAGATTTTTTGTTTACTTGCTTTCCATTTTTTTATGCTGGTGTTTGTTGTTGTATTTTTATTTACTTGGTTACCATTGTTTATGCTGGTGTTTGTTGTTATATTAAGCAGTACAATAATTTGTAAATTTTGTAGCTTTTGTTTATAATTTTAATGTTAAGTATCTTGATTTTTTCATTTTCGTAACAATATTTTGTAGCGTCCCTTTAAACCGTTGAGCTCTTGAAATTCACAAATATTTTCCATTTATTCCTCTCTTTCTACTCAATGTTGTAGCAAATATTTTGACAAATATTTTATTTTTCCTTTTTCTTTCATTGCAACATATTTGTCTTATCTTACGAACATTTAAAACTTATAAAAATACATTACGTTCGTATGACATGGCCGCCAGAGTAGATGGTTGCTGCCAGTGAACAAGTTGTCCTACATTTTATTATCTTGGAATATAAAAATTTTCCAACAGATTCTTCTTTTCCATTTCAAATTGTGTTCATTCTTCTTGCAACAAATTTCAATTTTACATGCCACTAAAAATTGTTTGCATAAAACAAGTGACTTTAAGGCAAATGTAACATGACCAGCTCAATGGCCACCCTCCACTCTCTCTCGCTCATATGTTGTAGTCATGTTGTGTGAAGGCACGTGTCACACACAAAGCACATCTGATATTTATTGTTTGGACTGACAAATGGTGGTGATTCCAAAAAGAGAAACATGCAATAGCCAACAAAGTTTTCTATGGGACAATTTTGCATGCAAATAAACAACAACAACGACAACAACAGAAGGCAAAGAAGAAAAGAAAATTATTTTAGAATGACGACTGACATCATGTACTGGTACAATATCTCATATGCTTTGGCTTCTGTTACTCTGTTTCTGCTTTGGCAATAAAAATAGCCAGTAAAAGGAGGCAGATAGCAAAGACACGTTTCAAGTGTCAATTGAAATTGTCGTGTTAGAAATTTCAATTACAATTCCTTACGCTACTGCATTCGTTTTTTATTTCCTTTTTTTCAAACACTGTTTTCGGTGAGCCAGTGAAATGTTGCCTGTCGTTTCCATTGTGTTTACGTGTCTGAAAATAATTTCATTTCTTTGTGTATCTGTGGTTCAGAAAAAGAGAAATGAAATCGGACATCAAAACAGACCAGTGGTTACTCAAAGGAAAATATGTATTAGAATATTAGCAGAAATTTGAAGAAAATCATTTCCAATTAAGGAATTTAAACAAATTTACCAAATAAAGGGTCCGCCAAATATTTTTTTTTTTGAAAATGCTTTAAAAAGAGAACTACTGAATACTTTCTCAAATTTCTTTTTTTATTTGAAAGTACAATCCTTCCGGTTAATAATGGAAAATAATTTCATTCAGTAGCCTACACGATCGGTCCAATTTTTAAGCACATTATCGATTGTGTGCAGCTGTATTTCACCAATGGCTTCACGAATATTGTCCTTTATAGCGTCAATTGTCTCTGGCTTGTCGGCGTAACACTTATCTTTGACGGCACCCCACAAATAATAGTCCAACGGTGTCAAATCGTAGCTACGAGGTGGCCAAACGACATCAGCTCTGCGGCTGATAATGCGATCTTCAAAAACAGTGTGCAAAACATCGAGTGTAGCTTCGGCTGTGTGGCACGTAGCGCCGTCCTGTTGAAACCAAATGTTGCCAATATCCTCCTCTTCAATTTTTGTGAACAAAAATTCGTTCAACATGGCCCGATAACGATCGCCATTGACTGTAACGGCCACTCCTTGTTCATTTTCGAAGAAAAATGGCCCAATTATACCTCTGGACCAAAATCCGCACCAAACAGTGACTCGTTTTGGGTGCGTCGGCTTTTCAATGTATACGTGCGGGTTTTCTGTGCCCCAAATACGACAATTTTGCTTGTTTACATAACCGCCAAGTTCAAAATGAGCTTCATCTGAAAAGATGATTTTCTTTGCCAAAATCGGCATCTTCTGTAAGTCGATCGCAGGCTCACTTAGCGTTGTTGTTCAAGCGTATACACAACCATATTCGTTCAGCGGAAGGATAAAACTAATTATCTGTCAAATCAGACATGAGCTAAGTGTTACCATTCACGAAATAAGCACTAGTTGAAAAGAAAAACGTTAGATGGCGGACCCGATATAAGCTGTAGAGAAGGGAAATTATTTATTTTGGCTTCATCAATTTGTAGCTTGGGACTGCTAGGTAATATTGCAGCCTAGTCAGGGTAAAAATGAACCTCTTCAAACATTTTTATGTCGAGCGAGATTCAGATAGGGCGACTCCTTATCATGCTCCTCGTTAACTTCGTCACGGAGAATATTCTTTGTGAGGCGGGAGCTGTTTTGAGCAAAATTGTCCATAACAAGCGAGAACTTACTGTTGCATTTAGGATATCTGGCAGAAAATAATTCGGGTACCAATTATACATTCAGCAACAGAGAATCTTTTTATATTAAACCTTTTAAATTGTGGTAACATGTTGTATCAACAGTTTTCAGCTAATATAAGCACTCACTATGTAACCAATATGAGTTAAACATTTGCTCCTGCATAAAATTACCTTTTAGTTGCACTCATTTGCATTCCTTTTCTTCCCCTTCTTTTCTTCTTTTTTATGTTCTTTGGTTGGGTAATATTTTAATTAGAACCCCAATTATTTAAATTATTTATGAATTCATTGAGTTTTCTAAAAGAAACAGAAAAATAAAAGAAGAAAATTATGTAAAGCATAAGCACAAATGCATGAACACATGCATAAAGAAAAAAAAATGCATACTTGTGTTGCAACTGTTGCATGAAATAAACTTAATTTGTTATTCGTTAATATTCTCAACTAATTCATACGAGTTGCTATTCTATCTCTCTCACTCTCTCACGCATACTCTCACACACGTATCCATAGACAGATATAATATTTATATGTCCTTGCTAAACTTTTTATTTATATTTGAACGCAATTACAACAGCAGCAACAAACAAACCAATCCAACATGCAGCAGCAACTCTAAGTGTTCAAGTATTCAAGAGCCAATTATAAACTTTGATTGCTCCTTCTACAGCATCTAACGATTGATGATGGCAGACATAACTGGAACTGTAACTGTAACCGTATCGTTGCACAGTTACCTTGTAGTTAAATTTCATTTAGAATATATAAGTGTGTACATGTGTGTGTGTGTGTGTGTGTATACGATGGTGTTTTTTTTTTTATAATATTCTAGAATGTTTAAATTAATGTTCTTGAAATCCATACGAACAGCCCCCTTGTGGCTGCAGTGATGCAGTAAACATAACGCTAGTAGCACAGTGGTAGGTAGGAAAAAAATGTCTTAAACGTAAGAAATAAAAATATCTACGCCACAGATTTGCATTACATATCTGCACTATTGATATTCACTACAAATTTTCACTATGGACCAGAGATCAGCAATGAATCGTATTTTCGCTACTCATAGGTACTTATGAAATTGTGAGTATGAGTGAGTCAAGAGTATTAAAATTCAACTACTCTGATTTATTCGTACTCGCTACAATATTGATTTATAAGTATAGGTTGCAATGAGTATGAGTACAACGTTGACATCAAACTCACAACATTCGATTCATTGTTTGATTCATACGCCTACTCATTCAGATTCATAAATTTAGAAAAATACTTATAATACCTACGAATGATTCGAGTCACTGGTGTTCGTACTCGAATCATACTTATTTTGTGCTTCGTGTATATGTTGAATCATGGAGAGTCGAAATCAACAACATCGTGCGTATTGTTAAGTATGAGTACGATGAGTATTTCTAACTTTGAATATGAGTAGTATGAGTATGATATTAAAATAAGTATGAATGCGTATAAGTAGCTGAAATTATAAGTATGACTCGAATCTACTCATCGTTTTGAATACTCGTTGCTGATTTCTGCTATGGACCTGCACTACATACCTTCACTACAGATCTTCTCTATATACCCTCACTATAAATCTTCACTATAGATCTTCTCCAAAGATCTTCACTACAGATCTTCACTACAGACATGCGCTACCGACCTTCACTACAGATCTTCTCTATATATTCTCACTATAGATCTTCTCTAAAGATCTTCACTACAGATCTTCACTGCAGACGTTTTCCACAGGTCTGCAGTACAGATCTTCATTGCAGATCTTCATTATAAGTCTGCAATTCAGATCTTAACTACAGACTCAAACTATAAATCTGCACTACCGATATTTACTACAGATCTTCACTTCAAATCTTCATTACAGATCTTCACTACAGTTCTGCAGTGCAGATCTTCTCTACAGATCTGCGGTAGAGATCTTCATTACAGACATGCAGTACAGATCTTCAGTAGAAATCTTCACAACAGATCTTCATTACCTAAGAGCCGAGGGTTGTTCTCTCGAGCTCTAGTCTAATGAGCCAATAAATTACGCTCTAGACTAAGGCAACTGTGGCATTATCATTCTGAACATGTTCTGCTAGAAACTTATTGCCATGAAAACGCTTCTCAAATTTGTTATACGGAACCGATGTTAAACTATAGATCCCAACACATAACACACAAAAATTTATAAAAATCTATGAGTAGTGTCAGAAGCTCGGTTGTAATCTTGACTAAAGCATTGTAGTGGCCAATAATGAATGTGTTTGGCCTCAATTGGCTTTTACAATATCTAACAAATCGAACTTACGACCTGTTCACTAGACTAGCAGTTTTCCCATTTTCAGGAAGGCCTGGCCGACTCGATTCTTGCTTTTTTTTCCCAATCGGCATAAAATTTACCTTACTTTAGGAAAAAAAAAACGATAAGGTTGGAAATACATTTGATCGTGTCTTGGATGTCATTCAGTCGTAAGGCTTTATTTTCTTAGAGAATAAAAAAAATAGAAAACAAAACGCATGATCTCTATATTATTGCCAATGTTTCTCAATTCTAAATCACAATATTCCTGTAGTATCTTTCGCATACAGTTCACCATGAGAGAAAAGTGATTTTATTATCCCATTAATAACACTATGCGACAAAATAAAAAAAATTAAATACACCCAGCTCATGACATAGTTTAGGTTGTGAGTTTTGTTGAGTAGATCTCAAAAATATTTTTTTTATATTTCTCGAACCCTCCAAACTTTTTTATTTGATAAAAACTGTTTTTTTAGACTTTACGCACAATTTTCGGGATTACTCAAACATTTCTGACCCGATTTCCAAAATTTAAATCTTGTTGGAAAGGGGAGAGATGGACCCTTAAAACGGTATAGATATATCTATTATTTGACTTCATATTCTATGAGTTTTGATGAGGTAAACTTGGAAAATGTGATTTTTTTCATATTTTTTCAAGTTTGTCCGTTCATAGTAGCAAACTTTACTTAAAAAATAGGAAATAAGTGATGACATTCTTAAAGTGCATTATCTTGTGAAGAGATTGGCCCTTAGTTTGATCAAATCGGACAAAAATTATTTAAATTTATTATTTAAAGAGTCTAACAGTCGAGTTATATTTTTTATATATGTCATCTCATCAAATGAACTTTTAGTTCAAAAATTTTCAAAATTTTTGATGGATCTAGATTGTTTATCACAAAATGTCTCAATTTCACGTATAAGCGACCACCAGAAATTGGCCAATGTTTGCGCAAAGAGAAATAATAATATTAGCAAAAAACACAAATATTAGCCGACTTCTGGAAGTCGTGCAAACGTGAAATTGACACATTTTATGATAAACAATCAAGACCCATCAAAAATTCTGAAAATTTTTGAACTAAAAGTTCATTTGATGAGATGACACATATAAAAAATATTACTCGACTGTTAGACTCTTTAAATAATAACTACGGTAATTTTTGTCCGATTTGATCAAATGATGACTCAATCTCTTCACAAGAGAACAGACTTTAAGAATATTATCACTTATCCTATATTTATTTATTAAAGTTTGCTACTATGAATGGACAAACTTGAAAAAATATGAAAAAAATTCGAATTTTCCAAGTTTACCTGATCAAATCTAATAGCATATTAAGCCGAATAATAGATATATGTATACCGTTTTAAAGGTCCATCTCTCTCCTTTCCAACAAGATTTAAATTTTAAAAATTGGGTCGGAAATGTTTGAGTAATTCAGAAATTTGTGAGTAAAGTCAGAAAAAACAGTTTTTGTCAAATAAAACAAGTTTGAAGGGTTCGAGAAATATAAAAAATGGTATTTTTGAGTTCTACTCAACTAACTGAACAACGTGGACTAAGTAGTTACTCGGGTGTATTTTCACTGTCGCACCGTGTAATATGTGGGTATGTATGGTTGTGCCTATAATAAAATGCTTCCTTTCTATTATTTCTAGTACGTATCGATACCTTCCTAATCTCTCTCAATGTACTCTTAGTTGTTAATCAGTTATTGTGGCCTTTTTGAATGCGTGCTCATAAACAAACAACAGCAAATAACGTTGGTGGCCTGGGCTAAGACCTTCAAGAGAAAAGATTTTATCGAAACTATTCAACCAAAACAGCCACTGTAAGGCAAATGTGTTCTAAACTAACTTAATAAATACCTCATGCATATTTTACACAAACACACACAACGTACACACGCACACATATAGGCACACTTAGGCACACACATATAATCGCAAACACTATAAAAATGAAACAACGATATTAAGAATACAAGGAAGTATCAACATGCATTTAACAAAGTGAGTAGAGAACAGAACACACCCATACACATATGCTGGTATTCACTTGAATTCATATACACACGCTTACGTACGCTTTGGCAAAAAAGCTTTGCTCTCTGCGCGTATGATAAACATTTGAATCCGCTAAATAAACGCAAACATGATTTACTTTGATAGTGATACTTTGAATACGTACCAGTACCATACATACATACATACATACATATGTACGTACGTGACGACGTTATGTGGTGATGTTGTTGTTCGGTTGTTTAGTTTGAGGATTTTTGGTATGGTTTGGTGGTGCCACATAAATTAATCAGTTTTGGTGTTTGCGAATTTTATATGCAAATGCTATAGCACATCAGTAGCAGCAACAGCAATAGCAACAAAATCTCATCATCTTTTATATTATTCTTCTATGATACTTGTGTTCTAGAATGTGAACAACATCATCAATAGAATGATGATGATGCGCATCATAACAACTATTTGATCCATTCATCATGCAACTACACATACATAAACGTACATAATATGCTCAATATAATGAATGATGAATGTAACACAATTATTACACTTGGCGGAATTTGTTATCAAACGAAACGATACAAAACGTAACGAAAAGCAATTGAAAACAAACAAGTCTACATACATGCCACCAACATCACGTTTGACTGATGATGTTTATTAAGTCAGGCTGTGATACACTATAAATGAAGGCGTATGAAGCATATGAATGCAAGTTTTTTCGGAGAATATAAAATTATAAAGGAATATTGCTTAAATAGTAGTAGTTTTGCAATACATATTAAGGAGACGTTTTGATTTGAAGGCGTAAGCAATTATTGAATAAAAAATAATTGGCAATCAAGGTTTTTCGCTACTTAAACTGGGGAACATTTCAATTCCCATTAATTTTCCTTATGTGTATTCTGCAATTGTAAAAACCTTTATCCAATTTCAGGCACAGGCTAAGGTTATGGTTCGCTTCTAAAACAGGAGAATATTTCAATTCCTTATTGGTTTTCCTTGCATGAATCCAGCAATTATAAAAACCTTTGACCAATTTTAGTTTATAGCACAGCCTCTAATGCGTAACGACTAACACATTTCCTTTCTAAAGCCTGCGGCAAAAAATCACCGCATTGAAACTAATTAAGGAACACTAAATAAATACAAAAAAATAAAACAAAAAATAACAACAAAAGGCGAAACTTTTATAAAAAAAAAAACTACTGCAGTATTAGCAGCATCAAAAACTAAAAACAAATAATTACATCAACGATAAACTGCAAAGTCAGTCAACAATCAAAACAAATTTGTAATAAAACGGAAACGGATGTGGAAGTGGAAGTGGAGAAGGCAACTTACAAAACAAAGGCAGTCTAAAAACAGTTCATTTACTTCTGCAACCACAATAACAAGAAATTCACGAAAATAAGAAAAAAAAAAATAAAACTTGAAATAAAAATTAAAACAATAAGAAAATAAGAAAATTAAAATTGATACAAACAAACTTTTTAATAACGCACCTCACGGTGGTTGTATCTTTCCCACTGCCACTTGGGTCCTTTTAGTACGCCAGTGGTATGAGAGAGCAATAAACATCAAACTATTAACATCTACTGAAGAGTTAGAGAGAATGATATCCAACGGCAAATTTTGACGACTGTTATGTTAGAAGGCTAATGGCCAAGGAAAAACCTAATGACTTCAAACGTTGTGCCATTTACTCTTGACATAAAAAGTGCCTTTATTTCGACGGTATACAGTGCAGAATATTTTAATTTTAATATTTCTGGACCTGATTTCCTTTCTGGGACTACTATTGTGGAAATTTATCCCGTAAATACTGGAAAAGATAACCATAGCCGGACATATCGTAGCAGATATGCAAACCAAAGTATTGGAAAAAGTTTAGTTCTACGCATCAGTTCTGCATCAGTTGACTCAATGCCTCAGCAAAGGTTTCTGTGTTCAAAGAAAAAGAGAAAAGCTTAAGATTTCATATTTCTTTGACATCTAGCCGCAGCTGATGAACTAAAAGTGGAATCCAGCTTCTCTTTCAAATCCGTGAAGTTATGTGACAATAAGTATACGTCATCTGCATAATCTTAGTCTTCTAGCCGTTTGAACATACGCCATTTGATACCTCTATCTTCTCTAATTGCACGCCTTCTTACTTAATTGGTTATTACAAGGCAAAATTACAACAAAGCTTCTCACACCACCCATGTTGTGTATGTCAATTTTATACCTGAGTGACAGGACATAAAGTTTAATGTGGACTCTGAACGGCAGATTGTTTGAGAAACTTTTCATCGGACATTATACAATATAACCTTGTTGGACCCCAATTTTTGCAGGTCGATTGAATAGCATAATGCATTACGTCCTTAAGTAGTTTCTTATTGCTTACAGCAGTGTCTCCAGAGAGCTGGTCGCAAGATATAAAAACTATGTATCTCGTGTCACAAACATTAGCTTGAACCTATTATACCGCAAGAACCTACGGTAGTGCAGGTTGTAAAAAAAAAAGAATTGCGTGCCTGTTAATAAAACAAATACAAGGTGGCGCAAAAGTAATCCTCCTATCAGAAAATGCTATAAATTTTGCGATTGGCCCCTAATGTCAGTTCTGTTTTGACATTTGTGTAGTAAACACATGCGAAATACACGTTAATAAACAATGTTATGCTACACTGCTCCAGAACGCGGAATATTGCTGACTATTTATTTGACCAATAATCGGTCGATGACTTTGGCACAACGTGAATTTCGTCACAGATTTCCTGGCCGTCCAACGCCTACTGGTGAAACACTGCGACGTTTAGCCGCTCGCCTCGAAGAGACTGGCACAACACGAGATGCTGCCAGGCGTGGCAGACCCCGGAGTAGCCGTTCTGCAGAGAATATTGCTGCTGTAGCCGAGGATGTCATGGAAGCGCCGTCGACATCGACCAGACGACATGCCACGCAAATGGGTATCAGTCGATGGTCTTTACAGCGAATTTTGGTACAAGATTTGAAGATGTTTCCGTACAAAGTCCAGACGGTGCATCAGCTGTTAGCTGCTGACCGCCAATCGCGTCTAACATACGCTCAAGCCATCCTTAATCACCACCAAGAGGAAGATGATTTTTCATCAAAAATAATCATGAGTGATGAGGCCCATTTCCATCTTAGCGGGTACGTAAATAAGCAAAATTTACGCTTCTGGGGCACTGAAAATCCGCGTGTAACCCACGAAGAGCCATTACACCCGCTCAAAGTCACTGTATGGTGTGCTGTTTTCGCTGGAGAAGTCGGACCTTTTTTCTTCGAAGACGTCACTCAATCGTTTCAGTCACTTTTCAGATTGCAATTGAGAAGAATAAGGACATTAAGAGAAATATCAACACCACCTTGCGATGTAAAACCAATTATTTAGTTAACTACAGTAAACTGCATCTCATTTGAAATGTACTGGTAAATGCATATGATCCCTAACAATTGTTTAAGCACTTTAAGCCAACCACCCAGCATCATGAAAACACTCCCTTCGATCATATATTTCCATATAATAGAGATGACCTCAGAGTAGATTTGTTCTTTTGTTTGTAATGCAAGTATACATGGACATCTGTTCTAATACCAGGTATTTGTTTCTAATTTAAAGTTTCACATCTAATTTAAGCTAGAAAAAGTTTTAAAAACAAAATTCTACAACTATTTAGAACGTTATAATAAAAACGAGGGTCGCTTAAAATAAATTAATAATTAAAGAAAACCATACATATGTTTACAACATACTCACTTACTTTACTTTTAACAAAATATTAAAAGTTTGCTTATTATGTCAGCAATCATATCATTCTGCTTATAAAAGTCTACTGCTTGAAAGCTTACTTACTTCTGAAACAAACCTCGTCTCTTTTTACAACATGTTAGAAGAATATCCCTGTAACCATTTTTTTTTTTTTGTTTTTTGTTTTTCTTAAATAATCATTTCTTTATACACTTACGACAACAACAACGTACGTATGTAAGTACAAAAGTGTCCCAGATAATTTTTTTTTATACACAAGTAAAGAACGACAGAAAGAAAGGAAAGAAACTCATCTTACGTATCATGACAACGTGACAAGATGTGAATATGAGAAGCATTTTCATCTCAGCAAAAGACAAAGAGAAAAAGGACTCGCATATGACAGTTTATCAGTCACTTGATGTAAAATGCAGAAGTAAAAATTTTCAAGAAAATTAAGCTGGTAAAAGAAAACAGTTTTTCTTTCTTTTTTCCTTTCTTTCTTGTTTTATATTTTATTATTTAAAATATAACCACTAGCTATCATGCATGGTAATCATAACAATAGCTTCTTTACATATGATAGTTTAGACTGGAACATGCATTTAAACAACAGCAGCAGGAAAATGATCGTACGATACCCTACCTTTGGTTATTTAGTTAACAACAAAGAAATTTTCTTTATTAATTTGATACTGAAATGCATATTGTTAAGTTTCTACCTTTTAAAAACGTTTAAAATATGCGCTCGTAGATTGCAAATAAAATAAAAATGAATTTGTGTTTAGTTTCAATCAAAATTCTTTATTATTCGCACATTTCTGTGTGCCACTGTTCGCAACTTGATGTACATAACAACAACAATTGCCTTGTTTGTTATTCCTCTGTTTACACCCTTTGCATAAACAATAACAATTACTAGACTATTGTTCGACTGATCTTTGTAACGGAGATCTTCAAAGACTAACTCAGTTGCGTGCTTTGCCTTGCCTTTAATATGGGAACGTAAACAGTCTGATGAATGATCTTGAAGGCAAATGTTCGTGGCTTGGCCTTCTCGAGATCCCTATAACTGTAAACATCGTTGTTTCATAATTGTTGTTTGTGTATTTTGTTTACATTTATTCTTGTAGTGTTTGTTGTTGTATTTTTGTTTACTCGTTTACCATTTTTTATGCTGGTATTTGTTGGTATATTTTTGTTTACTTGTTTATCATTTTTTATGCTGGTGTTTATTGTTATATTACGCAGTACGATAATTTGTAAACAAGTTCATTGCGTTTTTTTATTGTTGTAGCTTTTTTTATAATTTTAATGTTAAACGATGTAAAAGCAAAACACCAGTATCTAGATTTTCCCATTTTCGTAACAATATGTACTCGTATATAGTTTGTGGTAAAAAAATCTCATATTGTTATAACTTAATAGATTGTACTAATGGGTCCGCCATCTAACTAACTAGTGCTTATTTCGTGAATGGTAACACTTAGCTCATGTCTGATTTGACAGTAAATTAGTTTTATCCTTCCGCTGAACGAATATGGTTGTGTATACGCTTGAACAACAACGCTAAGTGGGCCTGCGATCGACTTACAGAAGATGCCGATTTTGGCAAAAAAAAAATCAATTTTTCAGATGAAGCTCATTTTGATCTTGGCGGGTATGTAAACAAGCAAAATTGTCGTATTTGGGGCACAGAAAACCCGCACGCATACATTGAAAAGCCGACGCACCCAAAACGAGTCACTGTTTGGTGCGGATTTTGGTCCAGAGGCATAATTGGGCCATTTTTCTTCGAAAATGAGCAAGGAGTGGCCGTTACAGTCAATGGCGATCGTTATCGGGCCATGTTGAACGAATATTTGTTCACAAAAATTGAAGAGGAGGATATTGGCAACATTTGGTTTCAACAGGACGGCGCTACGTGCCACACAGCCGAAGCTACACTCCATGTTTTGCGCCCTGTTTTTGAAGATTGCATTATCAGCCGCAGAGCTGATGTCGTTTGTCCACCTCGGAGCTGCGATTTGACACCGTTGGACTATTATTTGTGGGGTGCCGTCAAAGATAAGTGTTACGCCGACAAGCCAGAGACAATTGACGCTTTAAAGGGCAATATTCGTGAAGCCATTGGTGAAATACAGTTGCACACAATCGATAATGTGCTTAAAAATTGGACCGATCGTGTAGGCTACTGCATGGCCAGCCGAGGCAGCCATTTGAATGAAATTATTTTCCATTATTAACCGGAAGGATTGTACTTTCAAATAAGAAAAGAAATTTGAGAAAATATTCAGTAGTTTTTTTTTAAGCATTTTCAAAAAAAAAAAGTTATTTGGCGGACCCTTTATAATGTCTCCCCCAATCCTGTTGCGTTAATAAACCTCATAATGTCGTTCACTATCAGTGAGGACCATTCCTTCCTTGTACTTGAAACGCTGCCAGATATTTACTAGTAATGTCTGATGATTCATTCTTCTCAACACAAAATCAACATTTTGGACTTGAGGCGATATCTATGGGTTATCTTTGCAAATATGTTTTGCCACAGTTTGCCTATGTGGTCAGTAGAAATTTTCAGTCACTGTAGAGTAAATAAATTTCAGTTTCAACTACCATTCACGTATGTTCTCTTACATGTCAGTCAATCAGTCTGTTCTTTCGTTTCGTTATCTTGTATTATTAAGCTGTGTACGTAACTTAACACATACAATTTCACACACATTCACAATATCTTACTTATACTTGCAACATTTTTCCTTTATTTTTTTTTTTTTTTTTTTTTTGGAATTCGAATTTCTAGTTGTTTGTAAAGGCGTGGAAAAATCCTTATTTTTTCTCTGCTTCTCTTTGGCAAAACTTCTGATAAGACATGCAATAACAGCAACGACAACAACAACAATTGCAGTAAATAATGGAGGGAAAAAACAAGTCTAATTAGAAAATTCCACAAAAATATAAAGTTTCTTTCGACTACTCTTTGCGTAAAGAAAATGAGTATGAAAAACGTAAAAGAAAACTTTATTTTGTATCTTTTACGTGTCGGTTGGTTCGTTTCATTTCATTTTGAAAAACAAAAAAAAGTTATGATGCAAATAACAAATTTTGTTAAAAATTCTCAAGTTTTAAACAAAAACGAAAATAAGAACAACAAATATTTGTTAATTTTAGAAAATTTACTTTTAAAACTCCAAACATTGGTAATGAGTAGGGAATAAGAGAAGAGATGAGATGAGAAGAATACCTTTCAGCCAGATCCGTGAATTAAGATTTTCCAAAATAAAACGAAAATAGAGTTTTAATTGGTAGAAATGATGATGAAACTTGTTATTAGCAAATGAAGTCACATACGACATATGTATGTTTGTCGAAACATATAGCACCGGACAAAATAATAGCACCAGTATAAGCCACTCATGTATGAACATACATATAAAATCTTTAAACAAAACCAGCCTTCCGCGAGTAGTACCGAATGGCAGTCCAGCAGAAGGAGAGGTTAGTATATAGTCGGCATCGATGGTTTTTTTTTTGCTGATTACAGTGATGGATTATAAGTAACCTACTAATAAATTGCCAATGGCATATAGCATCATCATATCATATCATCATCATCGCCGTAGTCTAGTAGGTAGTGTGTTGGCTTATTAGACGTAAGGCCACGGTTCAAACCCCAGATCAGTCATCAAAACGAAATATGAAAAAATATTTCTTTGACAACTTCCTCTCAGCAGATTTCTGGCAAAAACTCTGAGAGTAAATAAAATTGCCATGAAAAGTTTCTCAAAAATCTGTTGTTCGGATTCGACTTTAAACTGTACGTCCCGCCACTCATGTATAAAATTAACGTACACAACATAAGTAGTGTGAGAAGCTAGGTTGTAATCCTAATGGGCTTTAGCAAATGATCTCGTTTTGAACCCTTCGAAATCTAAGTGCCTTTTAATACATAAGAGGACTGGCAGCCCTGTGATTACTGAAGATATTCTTCTAGACAACAACAAAATTGCGATCGTCTCCACTGCGAAGAATCTTGGCATTGTTTTCAATGATACACTGACCTGGAACAACCATGTAAATTCTCTTGTTGCACAGGCTTATGTGAAGCTTAGATCGCTGTGGGTCACGCAAGCATATACACCTTTAAGGGTGAGATTACTTCTTGCGAAATCTTATATTATCCCTGGTATACTTTATGATTGTGAAATTTTCGCTAACTCTGACTCCTCCTCCAAGCGCCGATTGAATGTTGTCTTCGACAACATTGTTAGATATGTTTACGGTCTGAGAAGGTTTAGTTCCACATCCACCTTTTCTAGAAATCTATATGCGGTAACTTTTGAGAATTTGATTAAGATCAGGGTTTTGCTGTTTTTACACAAAATTATTTACACGCAGAGACCCAAATATTTGTTTGATAGCATCACCTTTGCAAGATCTCTTAGGGAGACTGTTACTTCCTATAGACCGCACGCTTGTCTCTGAGTGGCAGTTTTCCATTTACTCCGTGCGTCTTTGGAATCAACTTCCACACAGTCTGCAACTAGTGAGTAATGTAATGCACTTTAAAAAGCAACTGTTTCAATTCTATTCTATTTAGTCCGATCATGTCTTTTTCTTTTCTTTCCTTTTTCTTTTTTTCCTTCATTCTTTTTAATGTTAAGTTAAGTTAATTAATTAAGTTAAGTTAATTATAAACATCATAAATATTGTTATAGAATTGTTCAATATAGACACATTGTTAAAAATTAATTCTGTACTGTAATTATAAGAAATTCTCTTGTTGTGCAGAAATTCATTTAAAAAATAAATAAATAAATAATCCTGACGGAAGGGTTGTACCATGGCGTAATCATTCAATAGGTGACCTTATGTCTACAACAAGTACAACAATGCAAAAATAACAGGCATTTTGTTTTTGTAAAAACTTCTTCGATTGTCAGAAACAGCTGACTGAGGAATGACAATAGGAAGAAAAATGAAAAAAAAAGTTGTTAAAGTACACGCGGAATGTCAAAAAGATTAACCCTCAAACCTCCATAGGAAATTGATTAAAGCAATTAAAAAAACTAAATAAATTTTATTTTTATTTATTAAAATATATCTTAAAAATAAATTTATAAAATATACAAAAGGCGCCGGGTTACTAGACCATATGCGCACATTTAAAGTAGTTACTCTCTTATATACATATATACATTTATATAAAAGGATTAAATTAAAAATAATATGTATTTACAAAAAAAAAAATAATTCTGGAATATTAGCCTTAACTAAACATCAGTCATACCATGTTTCCGAAGACTGACTCTGATTGATTGTAAGTTGACACACGTTGTACAATTCAAAATCTCTTCAAGGTGTTCGCCAATTTTAGAAATTGGACATTCAATCAAAATATGTGGAATAGATGAAAAAAACATTACAATGAGAACATTTTTTTGGGTCAGAGATAAATTTTATATATTGAAATTTCTTTTGATTTTCATGTCATGCTTAATTACGCCAAAGTGGGGCAACTATAAATTAAAAAAAAAATTATTCCATGCAGTCAATAACATTTCCACTTAATGTAAATAACATGTTTTTATATGGCCATCGAGAAAAATGGCAGATGCAAACGTTATTTGTTATTGGTCATAGTTTAGGCACCTAGTTGGAGAGACCGAAATCTTTTTTTGGGCAATTCATCACTCTCGTCTAAATAAATATAAATATAGTAAATCTAGGTTGTAGTTTAAAAGACATATGTATTTAGTGTTAAAGGCTTAAATATTATTAATCTTCTTGCAAAAATTTAATAAAATTGGCTTTGAAATAGTAATCCTGAAGAATTTCTAGAGTGCGTATCGTTAAGGACACATCCGGTACAAATGTGGGTTTATAAATGAGAAAATGATTATCGAAACAAAACACAAAAAAAAACAACAAAATTTTGACAATCGAAATATTATCAGCTGTTTAGATACTCCCACCTCTTAAATGATTATGCCATGGGTTGTACTGTCCAATTATGTATGTAAGTATGTATATGCCATCAGGCGTGCAGAACTGAAGAGATTACTACTGACCGCATTGTCGATACTGTTTTTCTATCTTCCATTCAAAAAACTTTGTATTGTCACGGTATTTAAAAAACTTTTGACTTCCAGTGCCGGTTGGCTATGATTTTATTCTCATTATTTTATTTTTTTTTTTATGCCACAATAGTATTAAAACGACAATAAAAATTAAAAAAAAAACAATGCAATTGTCCTTTTTGTTGTTGTTGAAATAATTCTCCTTCGACTGGCTTTAAGCTAAGCAGCAGAGAGAAAAAAAGATGGACTTGAAAAAATAAAAAGTCAATGGAATTAAAATGAGAAGATAAACGTTATGAAATTATAAAATTAAAAAGAAAATAAAAAATGCCCACGACAACAAAAACTATACCAAGCCTACAAGCGTATTGAAATCCAAATAAGCACAATTAAAGAAGGAAGAAAAATAGCAACGAAATAAATAAAAAAAATAAAGAAAAATATAAATAAATTATCCTTTCAAATTAAAAACCACAAAATATGTCCCAGAGGCAATAAATTCAAATAATTTTTTTATTATTATTTTTAATTTATATTTTCGTTTCGTTTCCATTAGTTTTTTATTTTTAATTTGCTCTCTGTATGGCAGTTTTTTTGTTGCAGGTTTTTGCTTGAGTATTGCAGTGGTAAATAAGAAATAAATTTTTAATTTTCAAGGCATTTTAAGTGAAGCACCCCTCCATCGAGCAGATATATTTTGCAAATTGAGTTAAAAAAAGAAGTAAAACTAATTTAAGAAACTGATTAAATATATGTATGCTTATGATAATGCTTATGTATTTGCTTAAGCATAAGGATAAGCATCATTTATGCGTAAAACCCTCCATTAGGGTGGTTTTAAAAAATCGATGTCGAATTTTTTGGGGGCACCCCCCTAAAATGTTTCATTTTGTTAGATTTTAAGATTGCCAAAGTTTGAGCACAATTGGAAGATGTTAACCCGTGCCACTGGGGCCTCAAAGTTTTGAAAATCTCGATTTTTTGGCAGTTTGGCGACTTGCCGATCCATATCTCGCGAACGGTTTAATATATTTGCCCGTGTCATACATCAAATTGAAGTCGATACTGTTTATAATATTTTATATGGAATATTTTTTTTTTTTAGTTTGGGTCGCATATTTCTGGAGCACTTCTCATTTTCTTCTGCTTGAGGTCGCCAGTGATACAGTATGTGGGTCTAAAATTAACGGTATACCATAGCAAACATATTTAAATGAAATGAGATTCCAAAGTACAAGTATTTGTCCATAATAACCAATAATAATACAAATAACGCATCTTCGCTCTCAGGGGTACCTAGTCACGTTTTTTGGGACATTGGCTCTATTTTTTCGGTCTCAGTACTAGATGCGTATTATTGTGTAGAATATAAAATATGGCCTTTAATTTGATGTATGACACGAGCAAATAGCTTTAGCCGTTCCAGAGATATGGATCGCCGAAGTCGAAAAACTGCCAAAAAATCGAAATTTCCAAACTTTTAGGCCCCAGTGGCACGGGTTAACATATTCCAATTGTGCTCAAAATGAAGAATCTAGATAATTGTGTTTTGCTTTTACATCGCTTAATATTAAAATGGTAAACAAGTAAACAAAAATACAACAACAAACACTACAACAATAAATGTAAACAAAATACACAAACTACAATAATAAAACAATGATGTTTACATTTATAGAGATCTCGAGAAGGCGAAGCCATGAACATTCGCCTTCAAGAACATTCATCAGACTGTTTACGTTGCCATATAAAAGGCAAGGCAAAGCAGGCAACTGAGTTAGTAAAAGTTCAGTCAGTCTTATGTGAAGACGCGGTGCGTTTGAAGAGAGCAATCATGGTTTGAAGATATCCGTTACAAAGATCAGTCGAACAATTATCTAGTAATTGTTATTGTTGTTACATCAGGTTGTGAACAGTGGCACACAGAATTGTATGAACAATAAAGAATTTTAATTAAAACTAAACACAACTTTCTTTTTATTTTCTTTGCAATTTACGAGCTCATATTTTAATCGTTTTTAAAAGGTAAAATCGTAACAATATGCTTATGATAATGCTTATAGGGATAAGCATAAACCCTTCATATATCAAAAATAATTTTTATGAATTTAAAAGAAACTCTTTAACTCAACAACAAGCCACTTTATATATCATATATAACCCTGTAACCATAGAATTCACCTAGCTCTGACAGTAAAATAAAATTGCAATGAAAAGTTCCACAAAATTTGTCGTTCGGAGACGACTTTAAACTGTAGGTCTCGCCACTCATGTACAAAAATTAACACACACAAAATAAATGGTTTGAGAAGTTAGGTTGTTTATCCGACTAAAGGATTGTAATTAAGAAAGTAAGTAATCGCTATTTGATGCATTAGAGACATTACCTAGAAATAATTGATTTCCATGTGCTTTATACAGTAAAAGCCGATCACTCCAATTTCCTTGAATACCTAGTACTGGACCACACTACAATCAGGCAGATCCTCTAAATAAACAAAAAAAGATTCAAGTGCGAAATAAATAAAAACTTTCTGTGCTGTAGGGTACAACAAAGTTGATGTCTATCTCTACCCAAAAATATGCACCATTTTATTTTTTTTAATTGAAACCCTGTTTCATTTATTAAATATCTTTGAGTTGTTTAGACTTGTTTGTTTCCTTCGTATTCTATTTTTAAATTAAATATCCTGCGTATAACTTCAAATTCAATTTAAACATAAAATGTAATAAAATTATTTTTTATTTATTTATTTCGTTTATGTTGTTGTAGTTATTGTTGTTGTTGCTGTTGATTCAAATTTTGTTTTAAGTATTTATTTCTCCTGAACAAAAAAAAAAACGACAAAGACCAAGACCAAGAAGATGAAACCAACAAAAAGAGAAAAAATAAATAAGAAAAGAAAGAAAGAAAAGTCAGAGCAAAACAACAACAACCGTATGTTTTCGAACTTCAGCATCCGTTTTCCGGTAGAAGAGAGAAACTTTGTTGTGGGAAACATTTGAACTGAAGCAGAAATAAAACTCAGCCAGTATAGAAAACGCAAAAGAATGAAAATGATTTTCTTTTCTTCATTTTTATTATGACTACATTTGACTACGCAATGCTATTGTGCAAAGAAAAAGAAAGGAAAAACCATTTTCTTTTTTAAATATGAAATATTCCATCTTCTTTTACTTTTAACAACAAAAGGAGAATAATAACGTCGAAAAGTTGAAGTTCAAATACAAGAATTTTAAATAAAAATTAAAATCTTCAAACAAAAACAAAAACAAAATAAAAAGGAAGAAAACTTTCGAAAATTTTTAAACTTTTTAAATTTTGAAACTTTTAAAGCATTACTAAACGATAGAAAAAAGAAAGGCAGTAAATAAAGAAAAATATTCCTACGTGCATTCATTACCTCTCAAAGTTTACTGTAAATAAATTTCGAAGCTAGTCTTGCATTAATTGTCAATATTATGATCATATAGCGAGGTAGTCGCTTAGTAGACGTAAAGCCCGAGATCGTATCCCAGGTCAGGCATCAAAACGAAATAAGAAAAAAAAAATTTTTTCTTCGGCGACTGCCTCTCAGCAGATTTTTGGCAAAAACTCTGAGAGTAAATAAAATTGTCATGAACAGCTTCTCAAAAACTGTTGTTCGGAGTCGACTTTAAACTGTAGGTCCCACCACTCATGTATAAAATTAACGTACACAACATAAGTGGTGTGAGAAGCTAGGTCGAAACCCTGACTGAAGGGTTGTAATGACCAATTATGTTATGTTATGTTATTATGATCATATCGAAAACCTATATCGAATCACAATTTTCGAAACCGAAAAGCAACACTAGTCCGAAAAAATGCACACATCGCGAATTAGAAATCATCTAGCAAAAACTGTAAGAGTAAATAAAATCGCCATGAAAAGTTTCCCAAAAATCTGGCGTTCGGTGTCGACAATAAACTATAGGTCCCACCAGATAAGATTAACACACACAACATAAGTGGCGTGAGAAGCTAGGTTGCAATCCTGACTAAATGGTTGTAATGACCAATTAACTAAATATGTAAGATTATCAGAACAATATTTCTATCAATTTCAAACAACATGATTTCTGATAGCTGGTGACAACAACAACAAGCATACTTTTTGGCGGTGTCAACTTGTTGCACCTAGAGGTCCGGGTATTATTTGATGGAATAACCGTATTACTGGCCTTCCGATAGATAAAAATTCCAGATGTTATTGAGTGAAGAGTATTAAACAACATGTACAAAGACTGATTCCATATTGAAGATTCACTGAATGTGGATCAAACCCCCATGATATTGTAACAGCTACCACAAGTATTAAGATAAGTTGACATTTCAATTCCCTAAAATTTTAAAAACTATTCAATACCTATTGCTATCAAAATATGCGGTTGACTATTTTAGAGATTATAAATGCTTTGCAACTGTAATGAAAATCCTAAACAGGCGGTTGATCTGGTAACTTCTATTAAGCCTTTGATTGCTTGTAATAGTGCTTTTTCTGTAGTCCGAGGAAATGTCTTTTAATCACACTGGGGAACTGATCCTAAGCAAAGAAATTTTAGCATTTCTATCCTCTTCGTTTGCCAGACGACAATCAGACTTCTTTCAAGTGCAACCTTTAGGTCTATAATGGCGTATACCGCCACTCACTTGGTAGACTCTCGCGGTAATTTTGAGTCAGCAAAAACAAAGGTAGTTATCGCCCACTTTATTTGCCAATGTCCACCTCTGGTTCGACACAGGCTACTTTTATTTGACTTACCGTTTCTCAATAGTCTAATGGAGTTATTGTTACTAGATTTTGGATTAATCACTAAATTTAAACGAGTTTTAAGCTGGATTATAGGAAAATCATGTTTTAAAAAAGAAGCCTTTATGGTAATCGTTTGGTCCGGTTAATCAGAAGTTCAGGACATTGCTTCATATGGTATTACAACGCCCCGTTATGTATGCTCAATTAAACAATAATTTATCATGCCTTCCTTTGATATAGAGGGAATTATAGCTGTTTCTCACATAGAAAAGATAACGACAGAGGAAAAAAAAAGAAAAGAAAAGAAAAGAAAAGTAAAGAAAAGAAAAGAAAAGAAAGCGACAATATAAAATATATCGTATCATTACAGATACACTAGTACAGTACTAGTATTAAAAACTCAAACATTAATAGGAATCCCAATGGCATCGGTCAAAGCAGAGACTCAAAAATATTCTGAGGAATACCTGACAAAGTGCCTATTTCCAAATCTCTATGCTCTATGCCACATTCATTTAAATTAGAGGGAAGTTGCAGCTTTCTACAAAAACTGAATTAATTGCTGGTGTAAACTGAACATAAATAATTTTTTTTAAGTTAAGATTTAATAACTTATTGTTATTTCGATGTATGAGTCATTGAATTAAGAAATAAATAAATAATACATACAATACATGATCATTCATTATAATACATAAATCATTTAACGATTTCAAAATAAAAACAATGAAAATATGTAAGTATAAACATTGTCACTTAAGGAAACGGAAACTAATGTCAATGCTTTTTGAATTTCCTGGAACTGGTGACCGCACCACAAATAAACATTTAAACAAAGACACACACACTTATGCAAGCAAGTATTGTAAAATTGACATAAAATTCCGTTCAAAATAAAGCTCACACGTATACATATATATACACACATGTGTACATATGTGAAATTGTCAAAAAAAAATTGTGTTGTTAAAAGTTTTATCATGCATAAAAAATAAATTATAATGTTGTTAACTGAAGCAATAAAGGAGAGCAACAGCACCAAATACAACCCTGCAACATTTATCAAAATTTGTTACAGCAACAACCAAAATGTTGATGGTGGTGGTGGTGGTGGTAGTGGTGATGGTGGCAAGTTTATCATGCAAAAATAATAATAAAAATGAAAAAACATGACGTCAGTGAGTAAGTACAACAAAACATTGGCATTATTTTGTGGAATTTTGTTTTTCGAAAAACGAAAAAAAAAAAACAAAACAAAACTTATTTTTTTTATTACAAAGTGTTGTTCAAAACATTGTTCTGAGGACATTAATTGTGTGGCATGCAAATGTCGCCGTTATTGCAACAATAGCAACGGCAGCCACAATTCGAAACAGAAACAAGAGAGTGAAACAAGACAAGTTTCCTGCATTTTCAGTAACTCGCATTAAACAATACTTTTGAACTCTGAATAAAAATTACAACTTGAAATAGCAACAACAACAACAACAATAAAAAAATAGTGAGTGGAACAACTTTTGCCTTAACTTGCCACACGTACGTTAATTGTAAGGAGGTGTAAGTTTTTTGGTAGCATTTTGTAGCTTAATTGTACACCCACACATAGAACGAGGATTGTGCAACAATTAACAGAAGTTGGTTGAAGGCATAGATTCATCCAATTTCGATAAAGAAATTTTTGGAAATTTTCTGCACCCCAATAAGATGTTAAAATGAAACTAAAAATGGATTTCATTACAGCTCTCCACTGAAACCAAGATTCGAATATTAAGTAGCAATGAGCACTATATTGTAGTAGATGAGGAATATCGCAGCTAAGGATGGCCACAATCTTTTCTCAATTCGTATTGTTACGTTTTTATCTTTTAAAAATGTTTAAAATATTAGCTCGTAGATTACAAATAAAAATAAAAATAAATTTGTGTTTAGTTTTAATTAAAATTCTTTATTGTTCGCACAATTCTGTGTGCCACTGTTCACAACTTGATGTAAACAACAACAACTGCTTTGTTTGTTATTACTCTGTTTACACCCTTTGTATAAACAATAACAATTACTAAACAATTGTTCGACAGATCTTTGTAAGGGAGATTTTCAAACTACGATTATTCTCTTCAAACACACGGCGTCTTCACACAAGACTGACTGAACTTTTACTAACTCAGTTGTCTGCTTTGTTCCCACAATTCTGTGTGCCACTGTTCACAACTTGATGTAAACAACAATTGCTTTGTTTGTTATTCTTCTTTGCACTCTTTTGCGTAAACAATAACAATTGTTCGACAGATCTTTGTAACGGCGATCTTCAAACCACGATTATTCTCTTCAAACCACTATTATTTTCTCAAACACCCGCGTCTTCGCATAAGATTGACTGAACTCTTACTGACTCCGTTGCCTGATTTCCCTTGTCTTTTATATGGAAACGTAAACAGTCTGTATGTTCTTGAGAATCTCTATAAATGTAAACATCGTTGTTTCATTATTGTTGTTTGTGTATTTTTTTATTGTTTACATTTTTTCTTGCAGTGTTTGTTGTTGCGTTTTTGTTTATTTGTTTGTCCTTTTCTATACTGGTGTTTGTTGCTATATTTTTGTTTACTTGTTTATCATGTAAACAAGTTCATTGTTTTTGTTTTTGTAGTTTTTGTTTATAATTTTAATGTTAAACGATATAAAAACAAAACACCATTTCCATTTTCGTAACAGTATTTACGCAGAATACTGGGAATCTCTTGGATTTTACATATTTGCAATTAAGCCCTCTGGATTGCCATGCACTAAACATATTGAGCTCTAGTAAATTTTCTTATAATTCTTCAATGTGTGCCTAATTAACTCAATTTTAATACCACCTTCGTATCATGGAAAAAAACAACTTTAATTGCATTTGTATCAGTAAGAGTCAAGAGTATTTAGTTTGTTGCTATTGTTAGAATTTTGAATAATTTTCATGTTTTTTCGCCCTACTTTTTTACGATTTTGTTCAAAACAATTTTTATTTTTATCCCCGTGTTTTTTTTTTTATTTTTCGTAATACACGAGCCCTGAGTGTTGTTCGGTGTTGTTGATGATTCTTGTTTTCGCTGAGTTTTTTTCTTTTTTGCCTTTTATTTGGTGACAGTAAACAACAGCCACTGAACACCTCAAAACATTAGTTTTTAAGTACATTTTATAGTAGTTGCTTCACAAATATATGTATGTATATGCATTCGTATTGTAAATAGTTTTTCTTCTCTTCTCTTCTTTTTATTTTATTTATTATTTTTTACTTATGTTTTGAAGTTGTTTTTCATTTTTTTTTTATTTCTGTGAAGCAATAAAACTTCAAAACTTTTTGGCAAAATACAATATACGAGCATTTTCGTGTTATTTTGCGTTTTATTACACATTCCAAGTGGTAGCAGCGGTGTTTATAAGGGATTTTTTTTTTTTTTTTTTGTTAACAGAGACAGTCAGAATCGTAAAGAATGGCAGCGTATTTAAGGAGTTATTGAAAACAATCCTTTTACTACACCTCTGCTTATTTTCCTTTTTCTCTCCTTTTGATTGCCTTCAACAATTTAGAGTTTTCCACTAGTTTTCATATTCTAATGCAATAAAATGTCGTTGCTTTTGCCTGCAAGTTTTTTTATGAAATTTACATTATGCTGCACAGACACCCACATCCGTTGCATTTCCCTACTTTATTCCATTTAAGAACACTTTTAGCGTTTTCAAACTGCCGGCACAAAATTTTATTTATGTTTCAGACAATCAAAAACAAAAATTAATTTAAAAAACAATCAGGCTCTGGCCATGTTTTCTATTAGGAGGCACTTTTTATTTTAGATGGCAAAAGCATTAGTTCATGCTAGCAAATTTGCGAGTGTTTTACAAAAATAAGTTGACTTGTTATTTCGTTTGATTTATATTGTTTTCGTCACTACTGACTTGTCTTAAGATCCTTCAGCGGTACAGTCTTTATTCACCCCTATAGTTACAGTTGCCTCTCTAGAATATCTTGAGATTCTTGATTCTAAAAAAGTCTAAGACACGTAAAACCAAAACTACAATTACAAACAACAATTTTGATATTAAAATATTGAATAAAAAAAAATAAATCCATACATAAATAGTCACTACAACTCTTCGGTCAGGATTACGACCTAGCTTCTCACATCACCTATGTTGGATAGAGATGAGCAATATTTTCAAACCTGTGATTTAATCATGTTGAGAGAACATGTACGTTGCTAGAGCCTTTCGCAATATTAATTATCTTTGCTCACAGGTTTGAATTCAAGAACATTTGCGATCGTTTTGACCAAAACAGGACCGTTCAACAGCATCGTAACCATGCTCATGGAATTGATATACACGTTTCAGATTCAGCGAACATACGCTTATTGTCCTAAACATGCGAAAAAGCCTTTAAAAGAAATGTTTCAAAAAGTATTCGTGATTTAGATTTAGAAGTCGCCGCAGTCTAGTAGGTAGTGTGTTGGCTCATTAGACGAAAGGTCCGAGTTCAAATCCCAGGTCAGACATCAAAACGAAAATATGAAAATATTTCTTCGGCGACTTCCTCTCAGCAGATTTCTGGCAAAAACTCAGAGAGTAATAAAATTGCCATGAAAAGCTTCTCAAAAATCTGTCGTTCGGAGTCGACTTTAAACTGTAGGTCCCGCCACTCATGTATAAAATTAACGCACACAACACGAGTGGTGTGAGAAGCTAATACGTTGTACAATGGATCAATTCGACCTCCGGGTACTGTACTTGTCACAGTTGACAAGTACACGTCCTCTAACCTAACCTAACCTAGATTTAGATGGACGTCCCGCGGATATGACATCAACAGGGTAATGGAAACTAGAATGTAATTACAGGTAGTCCCCGACTTACGACCGTTCGACTTACGACTATTCGCACTTACGACCATTTTTTTCCAATTTTTTTCATAGAAAATACTTAAAGACAAATATGTAGTTGGGGGGAATCCCTAAAATATATGAGAAAAAGTAAAAAAAAAGTAAAAAAATTCGATTTACATACATATTTCAGTACAAATAATACATTATATTAGCTAAGTCGGAATTTTTTTAAGTGAATAATTTTATATCCTCCCAAAAATGGCTGGAACTAGTAAATAAAATTAGAATTATATGAATTTTGGATAGTTTCACTTCTCCTGACCCTCAAAGTTAGTAGTACAGTATGTAATTTTTTTCTTAAATTTTTTTTATATGAAATTCGACTTACTACTTAATCAACTTACGACCGATGACAGAGGAACCTATCTCGGTCCTAAGTAGGGGAATACCTGTATCTAAAAAGGTTTTTAACAAAAAAAATCAAAAAAAAGGCCTCCAATGTCAACTGTAGCTGAGTGTACCAACTTGGCAATAAATATTCTTCCATGGGAACTACATCGGTAACTATTAGCGATTGTTAATCATGCAGTCCAACGAAGTCGTGATGAAACTTCCTACACAGAATGTTTTCTCCATTTTTAGACAACGCAGGATAGATTGGGAGAAAAAACGTTCATTCACTTTTACATCAATCCATATCTTACAAAAGTCATCACGCGGTCGTATATCTTCTCATTTTAAAATTAAAGTATTTCCTGACTTATGCAAAGCCTTACAATCTAAGAAATTTACTTTTTATCTCTTAAAATCCATCATTTATTACCACTTTCAACACTTTTCTCTGACTAAACCTATCCGTTAAGCACTCATAGTTAAACCTGAACGCTAACACGATATAAATGTTTATCCTCCTCTCCATATTGAAATTGTTTACAACAACGTTTACGAAATGTGTCTGCTAAAGATAGTTTTCCCTTGTATTTCATAAAAATATGGAAATAAAAACTTGTTGTTGTTAAAAAATTAGCAACAAAACAGAAAAACAGATTCTCTTATAAAATGTTTACGACTTTGTAAATGTTTTTCTTTCCGCTTAAATGCAACATTAATGGCAATATGGTTTTAATAATGTTGCAGTTGCAACATTTTTTTTCTTTTCTTTTGAAATTTTATTGTGTTTGTCTTATAAATTTATTATAAATCAGCTTTATTACAGAATAAACAATATTTTTTTATTTTTCTATCTTCTGGTGAGAGACTTGTAATACCAACACTCATAAGCCATGAAGCTTGTTTTATGCAACAATATTTTGCCAACAACATTATTATAAAGGGTGATTTTTTAGCTATTATCTTTTTGGCAACACTGGTTTAAACAGCTCACGCACGTTTCGTGTTTTGTTTCACTGTCAAACATCTTCAGTTTGGTCTATAATTTAACCATGAATCGTCTTACGAACGAACTACGCTTGCAAATCATTGAATTTTATTATCAAAATGGGCTCTTGGAAAGTTGGCCGAAGATCCACTTCTTTATCGAAAAATTGTGTTCAGCGACGAAGCTCATTTTTGGCTCAATGGATACGTAAATAAGCAGAATTGTCGATTTTAGAGTGAAGATCAGCCAGAAGCATTGCAAAAGCTACCAATGCATCCAGAAAAGTCACAGTTTGGTGCAGTTTATGGGCTGGTGGCATCATTGTACCGTACTTCTTCAAAGATGCTGCGAATCGTAACGCCTTTAGACTATTTTTTGTGGGGCTATGTTAAAGCTCATGCCAATACAGACAAGCCCGCTTCAATTGACGCATTGGAAGACAAGTCCCTACGTAATGGGGACGAGCCCTCCGCGGTCGGGTGAGGGTGGATTAGTGTGAGGCCGGGGACGTTCGACAAAAAAAAAATCTAAAAAAATCTAAATCTAACATTGAAGCATTTATTCATGAGATACCGGCCGAAATATTGGAAAGAGTATGCCAAAATTGGACTAAGCGGATGGACCATTTGAGGCGCAGTCGCGGTCAACATTTGCATGAAATAATCTTCAAACATTAAATTATATGGACCGTACTATTGATTCAAATAAAGATTTTATGCATTTTTCTGAATTTTTTGTGTTTTTTTTTTTTTGAAAAATTTTCCTATAGCTCTTAAAGAATCACCCTATACTTTCCTTTTTCAGCTATGTTTTGTATCATTCTGTTACTTTAGTTTTACATTGAGTAGCTTTCAAGTCACATTCTCTGTGACTTGATAGCATCACGATTTTAATATCTTCGTTGAATTACAATACCAGACCAACGATACAATAATAGTGGGATGTATAAACATCAGAAGCAGGTTAAGTCGAATTTGGTAGCCCCTAACAGAATTTGTCAATACAATATATGCTCCAAGAGCATGTTCCAAACAGATTTGCCTAATAACAGATTCTTCAGCTCGTTCCACAATTTAGCCCCATTAGTAGCTACATTGTTGCCGTAGTCTACTAGGTAGTGTGTTGGCTTAGAAGACGTGAGGCCATGGTTCAAACCCCAGGTTAGACATTAAAAACGAAATATGAAAAAATATTTCTTTGGCGACTTCCTCTCAGCAGATTTTTGACAAAAACTCTGAGAGCAAATAAAATTGCCATGAAAGGTTTCTTAAAAATCTGTCGTTCGGCATCGACTTTAAACTGTAGGTTCCGCCACTCATATATAAAGTTAACACACACAACATAGGTGGTGTGAGAAGCTAGGCCGTAATCCTGACTAAAGGTTTGTAATGACCAAATATGCTATGTATGAGTAGCTTGATCACTCTTTTCTTCTGTAGCGATTACCTTGCGGTTTCCAATCAGTACAATTTCTGGTAATACCTGGGACCTCTGTAATATTGTATACGAGCAACTCAACTCCAGTATAATCCCAAGATTTCAGTATTAACGTGAGTATATTCAATGATTCGATGCTGCATGCTGATGGTGTCGGCCTCAGGCAACGATTGGCGAATACTTGTAGCAATATTTCCACTACACTCTGTATTACCCATTATGAGTAAAGTAACGCCCAACTTGTAGTTACAAAAACTGTTGGCATTTTTTCATTGAAACTGAATAGCAAACAGATTTGTTTGTTTGTTCATTAGTGTGTAATGCAGATTTTCTCCATTGGTTTTAGTGTACTTAAGCTTATTACAGGGCTGTAGATAAACTTTAGTGTGCAGGTTAGTGTGCATATGTACAGTGGACAGTAAAAGTCTTAGTACTCCAATATATTTTGACAATTTCATAAATTTTAACCAACAGTTTGTATAAAAAATTAAAGTTTTTATATTTATTTTATTAATTTATTTCTGTTTTATTATAAAACAAAAAATTTTTTAATGTTTTTTATAAAACAAGAGAAAAATTAGGAAAAGTTTCAGATGACTCCATATGTACCCCCAAATAGAACCCTTTTTATTTATTTATTTTATTTATTTATTTTGCCTATGGAAATGCACCTTGCAGACAATTAAGTAACAATTAGGGATCATTCGGAGTCGACTTTAAACTGTAGGTCCCGCCACTCATGTATAAAATTAACGCACACAACATATGTAAGTGTTGTGAGAAGCTAGGTCGTAATCCTGACTGAAGGGTTGTACGTATGTATGTATGTACAATATTAAAATACTAAAAAACTAAGAATTTAAATATTTAATTACATTATTTTTTATAACATTATATGATAACGAAAAATCAATTATCATATACAATTTATTAAATTCATAACACATTCTCCTTATTGGATCATCACCAGCATAGTTGGATCTAAAAAATTGAATTGATAATGGGGAAAATGACGTGACGGAAGTTGAGGAACATTAAATGAGATGTTATGAATTAAAAAACTGGAGCCAATATCACCAGTAATTACATTGAATATGAACGAGATATTTAACATAGTTCTGCGCCTTTTAAGTGTAGGAAGTTTGATTAATGCTAGTCTGGCAGAATAAGATGGTAAACTTGTGGGATTAAAATTCAGTCCTCGGAGACAAAACAACAGAAATTGCTTTTGTACAGATTCGATGACGTCGGAATATTTTTTATATAGAGGATCCCATATTATGGATCCATACTCGAGTATAAGCCTTACAAGAGATGTGTAGAGCGACTTAGTAACATAAGGATCGTTAAATTCTTTTGCCCACCGTTTTATAAAACCAAGTACACTTCATAGCTATGTGCGGAATAAAATTTAGTTTGGGATCATGTAGAACTCCTAGATCCAGGAAATTATCTACAAGCTCAAGCTCATATCCATCAAATGCATAGTTTGCAGGAATCGGATTCTTTCTTACAAATCTCATGTATTTACAAGTAAGTAAATTTAAAATTCAAAGGCCTAATATATGAAAATGTTATCCCTTGTATTTAGTAGAATATCCCTTAAGGTCATTCACTTCATTTAACCAATTTGGAATTGAATGTACAAGTTTTGTTTAGTGTTTTCTGGTGATACCATTAGCAAATTTTTCGGTTGACTTTTGTTTGACGTTTAGCGATTACGTAACCGTTCTTTTAAATGATCTCCTAAATAATCTCTTGAAGTCATATCGGCACTTTGTGCAAGAGTACTAAGCCTGTGGAGAGTTTTTTTTGTCAAAATATATTGGATTATGTACTTAAACTTTTGCTGTCCACTGTATTTGTAAGCATATTTCTTTTACCGTTAATTCGAATGTACTCCTTTACATAATTTATAAGTTATTTACACTTTATATTTATGAGTATGTGCGAGGGAGACAGAAAAGAAAAGAGAACATAAAGTGCATAATTCATTACATCATTAGGTGCCATAAATTCGTTGTTCCCTATGAAAACGTGTTTCCTTTCAAAAAAAAGTTTTTTTTAATTTTGATTCCTCTAATGAAAATTAAAAATAAACAAGTCTTGCAATTGAGATTTAAATTTTGTTAACGTCTAACTGCAAACCATAGCTGCCAGATTTGACGATTTATCGTCATTTTGACGATTTTGTGCTCCAAAAATATCATATTGACGATTTGACGATTTATGCCCTTATTTTGACGATTTTTAGAAATTAAAAATTTACGTAATTTTCTTTACTTTTGTACATTAAAGCCACTTTAAGCTTTGTATTTGTTTTGAAATTTTTACTTTTGCAAATTTAGTTTAGTAATAACAAGAAGTTAAGTATTATATTTTTAAATTATTTACGAACAAAAAATGCTAAATAACATAAATAAAAGCGCCAATAAGTAAAGAAATTTAAAAAAAAAAAATAGTCAGATATTTAAAGAAAAATGGTAAGTTCTGCTAATAGGCAATACTAACAATTTTGAAATAAGATTGACACTAGTAGCTGAGCATAATTTACCATTTGCCGTTGCAGACCATTTGGAAAGTTTCGAATATAGATTCTAATCTCACTCTAGGAAAACCAAAGGCAAGTGCCATTACCAACAAACATTTTTCGACCAACAGCGAATAGCCGCTACACATGCAGTGCATTGTGTTGGAACTAGGAAAATATGTTATGGGAAGGAGGAAAGAGGGAAGAGTGTTTGTGGACACTAGATTTTAAACCTTTTATGACACGAGTGATAGGAAAGAAATCCGTTGTAGTGCCAATATAACAGTGAAGTATAACATTACAACGCTCTAATAAATCAATGAAGATGGATACCCTACCTTTTCCAGTACGCGATCGAGAAGTCTCAAAATAGACGTTGAGGCACCGGCCCACAAATGAGAGTTGTATTCTATTTTTGATCGGATATAAGTGGTGTAAATAGGTAGAAGATCAAATGAAGTGAAATATTTCTTGCACCGTCTAAGAAGCCAAGGCACTAAAAAATGTGTCGCTTCCAGCGAACATCACACAGAACTTTTTTAAAAAACCTTTTAATTTATTTACTTATTTTTTCTGACGATTTTTTGACGATTTCAATGAACGTCTTTGACGATTTTGACGATTTTTTCTAATATACGACGATTTGGTGCTTTATCTATCTGGCAGCTATGCTGCAAACACAATATGAGGGCAAGCAAATGTAGAAAACTCACCCGAAAGTTTTGTTTTTATACCATATCTGGTCACTAGTTTTATCGAATGAATTATATATGCCGACTCCGAAAAAATGCCCCCTCTCACAGCTCTATCCAGTTTCAAACCATCCGTGAAGATTATTAAAATCCAAAAGTGGAGACTAAGTTATTACCCGTCTTCTATTCATCATACCTATAAGAATCTGCCCACATACATAGCAAAGATTTTATTAATTTTATGGGACAGTTTGCTAGTCATAATAACTGTTAATTCTTCGCAAAAAACGGCCATTAAGCTGCCTTAACCAAGACAATATCACGTTACAATATAAGATTTTCTTCTGCCCCATATTGCTCATTCTTCATTCCACCATTTGCGTGTAAATGTATCACACATTTGTCCAGGAGTAACACTTTTTTGTAAATGAAAAATATTTAAAGATTTTTAAACTGCCTTGCTTAAATAGTGTGGGATTTAAAAATTTGTTCTCAGATGACAATCAAGCTTTACAGTTATCCATGGCAAGCAATATGGTACACCGGCTATAAACACTCCATTATTGCAACGAGTTTTTGCAGCGATTTACTTGGCGTGTGTATCGTTTACATTTTTTTTTTCTCCCTCCTTGTTTTTTATTTCGTAGTTTCCCGTTATATTTTTAATCTATCAAATGTTACATATACACACACATACTCCGATTCACATATGCGACTATACGGATGCACATCCGCAGGGTAACGATAAAAATAACAAGAAATTCTTTTGTTTTTTTTTATATTTTTTACCAAAAAAAAGTGGAAAAAAAATAAAATTAAATAAAATATAAAAATAAAAATAAATACAGATCCATATGAATTTCAGATGTGAGGTTATGGAAAAGATTGTGTGTGTTTGTGTCTGTTTTTTAAGCCAAAACCGAATGCGAATTATTTGTAGTATTGGGTTAAACATTAAAGGGGATTTTTATTTGAAACACTATAAAGAAATACAATTATTCAAGGTCTTGAACCAACTGAATATCAATTCTAAACAAATTCAGACTATATGTATATTGGAAACATAAAGAAAGAATAAAGAAATAAAGAATAAACAAGTAAACAACCAATAATAAAACAACAATTCAATACGAGAATAGGGATAAACAAAAGACAAATTACAATCACAAAACTATATAGAAGGACCACGAAAGATTGGAATATAACAACAACAACAAATCAACAGTATGGTTCTAGAAGTTGCCAGACCAATAATAATCGAAATATAAATCAAATATCGAACCATTAAAGGCATCTTTTGAAATTAGTGCCCGACTCTTAATAAACAATCGGCATATCTACGATCAATACGACGAGCAAAAAGAAGTGAAATTATCAACTGGCATAGAACAATAAACGTCCCATCGATGCTTTATAAAAATGTTCTTCGTAACGATAAGATAAAAACAAACAAATCAACTCTAATTTTAGTCCATGAAACTTAACCAGAGTAAAAACAGAATCGACTTTCATAACTCGGGTTGGACTATAGATGCAGCATGTGAGTCGGTGCAGGAAACTACGAGCAATAGAATTGCAGCCAGAACATTGCTTGTGGAATGTGGTGCTGTTCATGAATTGAAGGAAAAATTTAATATGAATTCAATAAATGGTTCACGCTTTATTTTTGTATATTTATAATATCTGGCTTTTTTATTTATTCTTCTTTTTTTTTTTTGTTTTTTTCATTTACAGTTAACGCCTTCTTGGCAGAATTCGCAATAAAACCCATTTGCCAGAACAATACAACAACGATAACAACAATAAGCGCGTAGTATACATACATATATACGTATGTGGTAGAAATGCAACTCAAATATATTGAAAAAAAAAACAGTAAAGGAATCCTTTCAAAAACCAAACAATTTTCATTTGTCAAAAAGGAAAACATTCAAACACACACTCGCATACACACTCAGTTAAGCATTTTCACCATGCATATGGAAAAATGAGGAAGAAATATTTATTATTTTCTACTTGCAAAACAGAAACTTTCCTTGTTCTTCTTCTCATTTTATTATTATTTTTCAGTATTTTTTTTTTTAGTTTTTATTTTTCATTTTATTTGCCGCAATCGAAAGAAACCAAAATTCCAATGAATTTTCATGAATTGGAATTGTGGAAACAGAATGAGCATTCGACCAACAAAAATGAGGCCAAAACAATATGCGGCTGTGGAGGAAGCCTCAACTCAATGCAATTGCCAAGAGTCTTTAAACGGATAGAAAAACGAAGTGCTTCGACCACAATTGAGTGATTGAAATGAAAAGAAATGAAAGAGAAAAAACTGAATTGATGAATTTCTGCAATATTTTATAAGAAAAATAAATAATTTGCATAATTCGATAAAAACGATAAAAGTCATTAAGAAAAACCTATGGTTTCTTATTTGTACAGGATCTTTTAAAATGAAGTTTCATTTTTAAATTCAAATTGAACACACTTTTTTAAATGGGAACTGTTTTAAGTTCATTAATATAGCTTACAGATTATAGGTGGTTGTAATTGGCTTCTCTTCTACGTTTAAATACTAAACTCTTATGGAGGAATAACCCTAAAAAGGGAAGGAAAACTTAAATGGCTATCTTTACCTGTAAACAAGTCATTAGAGAATTAGTTCGTCTTCCACTGGCTATACAGGGAAATAGTTGAATCAGTATGAATCGACCGACTGGTTGGTAACATCTGCAAAACAGTTAACTCCAAGGTTTTAAACAACAAGAAGAACACCAATCAGGGCAACTTACGCAATTCTATATTTTCTTTCTATCGAGCTTCTCTTGCAAGCAGGCAACTCTTACGGTAGTCAAGTTGAACTTGGTAAAGGCAGCTCAATGGTCATGCTAGAGTCATAGACCCTTATTCCTCAGTACCGATTAATTCCAATGGTCCCATACAATCATCTGAACAGATAAAAATTATCGGGACTATTGGAATACGAGGTCAGAAGAACTTCTTCTGAATTCCCTGAAAATGTAGCCCGAAGCTAGATGAGAAAACCGGAAATCATGCGAACCCCCTGGATGCCCAAGATCGACTACAGTGTACAATTTTATAATAACTAATAAAGTATGATTTCCAAAAGAAAATGCATGCTTCTGCCGTATTATCGTATTATATGTGGAAAGTTTTTCCTGCTGAAGTTTCTTCTTTTACAACCTAAACATTATTTTCTTTTTCCTCTCTTCCACAAACTATTTTTCTCGTTTCTACATTACATGACCACTGCAACAAGCCGCAAAAATTGAACCAAGTCAGGGCAATATAAACTCTGATCTACAAGAAAGTATTGACCTGTTGCAATCCAATCAATGTTGATATTTCATAAGCTTAGATGGCTAAAACTTACTTCAAGTTAAGTGTTCGTAACGTTTAAACTGCTAAACTGATAATGATTTATTTGGGTTTTCTTCTCAGTAATGCTTTGTCCTCGAAAGGAACTTTCTTTATTCAAATATATTAAATAATGAATAGAAACTTTGAGAAACTTTTTCATGGCAGGTTTATTTACTCTCAGAGTTTTTGCCAGAAATCTGCTGAGAGAAAATCGCCGAAGAATTATTTTTTTTATATTTCATTTTGATGCCTGACCTGGGACACGAACCCGGGCTTTACGTCCAATAAGCCAACACACTACCTATTAGACTACGGCGAAGCTAGGCCGTAATCCTGACTGAAGGGTTGTATTGGCCACTTATGTATGTATGTATGTATGTGAATAATGAATATTCCTCTTTGGTATATATCAGAGATCAGCAATGAGTATTCAAAACGATGAGTAGATTCGAGTCATACTTATAATTTCAGCTACTTATACGCATTCATACTTATTTTAATATCATACTCATACTACTCACATTCAAAGTTAGAAATACTCATCGTACTCATATTTCGACTCGACTCTCCATGATTCAACATATACACGAAGCACAAAATAAGTATGATTCGAGTACGAACACCACAATACTCGCTAGAAGGTTGTGTGTGTGCTTTGCTTGCTGTCTTTGTCTTTTCTCTTCTTTTGTAAATGCAACAATAACTACTACTGTAAATTTTGATGAATGATTCGAGTGACTCGAATCATTCGTAAGTATTATAAGTATTTTTCTAAATTTATAAATCTGAATGAGTAGGCGTATGAATCAAACAATGAATCGAATGTTATGAGTTTGATGTCAACGTTGTACTCATACTCATTGTAACCTATACTTATAAATCAATGTTGTAGCGAGTACGAATGAATCAGAGTAGTTGAATTTTAATACTCTTGACTCACTCATTCTCAAAATTTCATAAGTACCTATGACTAGCGAAAATACGATTCATTGCTGATCTCTGGTATATATAGCATTTTCCGTTTAAATTAATCCTTTTTCAAAATTAACGAAACCTTTTTCAGATTAAACGAAACTCTTTTTAAATTAAACGAAACCTTTTTCAAAATAAATGAAACTCTTTTCAGAATAAATTAAACTTTATTCAAATTCAATTAAACATTTTTCAAATTAAATTAAACCAGTTATAGAATTTAATAGAAAACAAACATATTCATTTTTATATAATACTTGTTAAAATTAATGAAAAATTTTTCCACTGACCGCTTTAGGAATTGTCATGATCATATCCATAACATAGTTCGGCACAATCATTTTGATTAATTTGTGCGACACTTTCCTCAATTACACTTACTATGTTATGCTCTGTGGTAATGTCACTTAATAATGATCGGGCGTGGAATTTTATCTTAGAAAATGTTTTCTCTATCGCGTTCAACATAGGAGAATAAGGTGGTAAAAATTTAAGTGTACAGTCACTATTATCCACCATATTTCGAATTTCCTGGTTTTCATTTTTAATTAAAAATGAATTTTGTAACTCTGGGCTGCTTTCAATTTTATCCAGGAGCTTCCTAAGAAATATTTGGAAACGGTCTGAATTTACAGTGGAAAGGGAAAAAACTTTATGGTAAACAACACCAGCATTATTTATCGCAGCAATTAAAGTAACATTCCTTCCCCTTACGATTGGCACAACAACATGAGCTCTCTTTCACCTACCTTAGCACGTGCTTGTGAACGTCGTAAATGTAAGTTAAACCCGTACTCATCTATAAAAATCATTTTTTCTTTTTGTTGAGGAGACCAAATTGCAAATTCTGAGGCATACTGTCGACGGTTTTCAATAGTCGATGCGCTATTCATTCATACGGTCCATTACGATGGAAGCCATTTTCAGCGTTATTTTAAATTCTTTTAATTGCATTGTAGACAATGCAAGCGTTACATTAAATTGTTCAAATAACTTTTTGCGAATATTTCTCAAAGTTATTCCCGGCTCACTCTCCACAATCGTCTCAATTTTTTCCAAAATATAATAAAATGCTATATACAGTCAAACTCGTTTATAACGAACTCGGTTATAACGAATTCTTGGTTATTACGTACATATTTTCAAGTCCCAACGTTTTAATAACAATTTTCATACAAAAAACCGTTTATTACGAACTCGTTTATAATGAATTCTCGGTTAAAAGGAACTACTTTAACTGGTCCCAGTAATTAAATTTCATACATTTTGCCTTTTTATAACGAACCCTCAGAAATAACTTTGAAGTGTGGCAATAGTCTTTACTTTTAGCAGCACTAAATTATAACTCAACATCTTTAATCAGCTGATAGATAAAAAGAATTAAAACATATTTTTGGTTTTGAAAAAAATTATTTTTTGTTTTTAATAAATGAAAAAAATTATTTGTATTTTATATTTTCTTCTATGACTTCACCCCGTTTATTACGAACTTTGCCTATAACGAACTATTTTTTCTGGTCCCACGGAGTTCGTTATAACCGAGTTTGACTGTATATTTTAAATCAGACAAATCTAAATCATTCCATCTATTGGTACATGGCGGAAAATAAAAGTTGTATTCAATGGCCCTAAAACTGTAATAAAAATTGCCTTAGAACTACAAGTAAAATGTACAAAGTACTGTATCCTTATTTGTATTTCAACAGCAAAATAAAAAACCCCTTCTAAGACTTAATGCTACAAACTTTTTAATGGAGTAGTAGTATAATATATTACTATAATTAAATTTAATTTAGAATCGACTTCTTTTGATTTATAGAATTATAGCATTGTATGGACCTGCAGCAATAATTCCATTGAAGACTTTAATTCCACTCTACAATAGGGTGTGGCTGTATACTTACTTCAGGCAATAACCTTTTTTGAATTATAGTTGGGTAGTATATTTCCAGGATAATTTAAAATTACGTCGTCCTTTTTTAAATTGTATACTTACTGCTAGTGTTTCAATTACAAAGAGCTTTATAAAGCTCTTGAATCAACTTTTAAATAACAGTGACTTTTTATAAAAGCATGAGCTTTATCCAGTAACAGTTTTATTAAATACATAAATAACTGCTTTTGATTGTGTATCTGAGCCAGTGTTGGAAAAATGAAATTTTGAAATAGTACTGAAATATAACTGAAAGAGTACCTTTTTGCATCAAATGGTAGTTTTTTTATAAAATTATATTTATTTATTTATACTAACTAACGTACGGAATGAAATAGAAAAACTAACTACATGTTTCTCATATACAAAATAAAAACAGTTGATTCGAAACGTAAGGCTTAGTTAGTTAAAAATGTCGATGCAACGGCTTCATTCATCAATCATTAGATTTCGTAATCTAAAAGCGAACATAATAATACATACGTTAGCCCCTGCCTAACCGGGGCTAATAAAGACCTTTACCATTATTATTAACCTATTATTATTAACCTCTAAACCCATTTATAGTTGAAAAGCGCAAACCATAAAATTAATTGTAAAAAATTGTAAAAAAAGTACTGAAATTTTTTGAAATTGAAAAAATGTTTGTTGCCAGGAAACAAAAAATCGGTAACCAACTTCTGAAAAAATTAATGAATTCTTTAATAATTTTTCCTGATGTTAAATTTAGTAGACCCGATACAAATTTTACAAAAGTTACATCAAACAAAGCACAAAAAATTATAAATATTTCGACAAAGAATTTCCAATTTGCAAAAGCTTTTTGGGAATAAAACATAAAAGAAAGAAATTATTCAACAACAACATTTACAAAATAATTTAAATTTAATTATTTTTTGTATATGCAGGTTTCTAATTTTAATTTTTTAGAATTTTAAATAGAATAAACACAATGACAACATTGTTTTAATGCAGTAACCAGACATACAGTACCGAGCAAAAAAAATGCAACGCTAAGCCGATTAATCTTCAAGTACGCCTCTTTCAAAAAAACAGTACGGAAATTTTTTGCTGTTGGTAGCTGATATCTGGGAGAATATCTCTGCTTAGATGGTCTTTAAATATATTTTATCCCACCAGAACCAAAAAGATTAAATTTACTCTTATCACTCCACAGCACTTTTGCCCACTGTTCACTTGACCAATTTTGATACTACCGCTTTGCAAAATTAAGGCGCTTGATTTTATTTGCCTTAGATATTAGTGGTAACTTTGCGAGACGTCTGGCAAATAAATTGGCATCATTCAATCTGCGGCGAACAGTATGCCCTCCAATGGAAATACCCATTTTCTCATTAGCAAATTTTGTAACGTCCACAGCTCTCATTCTTGGATCAGCTTTAAAAAGTCTAATAATTTGGCGATCTTTGCGATGGGTAGATTTTCTTGGGCAATCGCTGCCAGACTTTCCACGCTATTTGTTGTTCGAAATTTAGACGCAATTCGGCACACCGTTGATTTGTTTACGCCGAATATTTGCCCAATTTCTCGCATGTTTTTACCCTCTTCCAGAGCCTTAATAAATGGCTCCCTTGCTATCAGTTGATAACTGTTTCTAATGGTTAATAAATATGTATTGTAAAAATTATTAACGAAAATTTTGTATAAATAAATTTTATCTACTTACTTTCTTTAATAATTCACTGCGTTGCATTTTTTTTTTGCTCGCTGAAATTTGTCACTTTTTTTCTTAAATGTTAAATATATATCTATTTGTTAAATAAAGAAAACCAGAAATCCCTCTGTTTAAATTTCCTGTATTCAGCGAACAAACAGACAAAAAGAGATTGGAATTGGTTACCGTTATTTTGATACACATGTAGTCAAAGATCATACGGTTCATCGTTGTATTTTTTTGCTCAGTACTGTATCGGTGAATGCCTCCACTAACAGATGTGAAAATTACTTATTCTAGACATGCACCGTCCAAATGTGTTTATGGTAATACAGTACTCATTTAGAATAACGGCACTTTGGTGAGTTTCGATTTTATTCACCACACCGGATAAATTCACCACATTTTAGATGGCTCACCACACTAGAAACTCACCATACTTCGATTTTATTCACCACACCGGATAAATTCACCACATTTTGTAAAAACTCACCACACTAGAAACTCACCACAATTACAAACTTTGCCACACACTAAAAAAAATTAAATTTTTTTTGCTCTTCTTTCCTTCCAACAGCAGCGAGCAAACAAACAAACAACACACAACAACAAAACTTGTTGTTTATAAACAACATTCCACAACAACTAACTAACTTACCTTTTTTACCACCTATGTACTTTTTCTACTTACAACATTCACACACATATTAAACGTCCGTTAATGTCTTTTGTTTTCATTTTGTCTGACCTGGGGATGAACAGTGGCCGTTGGGCGTCTATCTAAATAAGGCTACTTACTTTAACTTGTAACACTTATTAGACAGATGTTCACATAGTAGTACATTACACAAACGGGACTTAATTCTTACTTAATAAACCCGGAAACGGAAAAAGAATGTGCGAATTATTTATTAAAAATATTTATTTTTTGAACGAACAAAAAAAACAAATTTGATGAAAAAAGTACTGAAAGCTTGGCGGGGGTACTGCGGTATTTTTGAAATGATAAAGTACTGAAAAATATACAAAAGTACTAAATTTTTCAACACTAGTCTGAGCAGTGTTGCCCTGTTGATTACTTTTAATCAGTGTTTGTTTTTGCTTCACTGTGTTTCACTTTTGCTTTTTTGCTTAACTATAACCAAAGAAAATAAAGTATAAAGAATGTGCATCTTAACATATTTTGGAATATTTTTCAAAAATATTCCATGACGCGGGGGGAAAAAGATAGGAGGGAAGTAAACAGAAACGAAGAGCGTAACAATGCGTTGCTCTCATTCTTTGCTCTCATCGCGATGAGATCAACGACTATAAATATATGAAGATGTTGCACTGCCAGTGCCAAATTTGTCGATGGCAGTACGGCTACTGCCACTTATTGTACTCAGAGAATTTATTATACTCAGAGAACGTATTGTTCTCTTCTCTAATTTATTCTCATATGCGTGTATACGTGTGTGCTTGTACATTGCCAAATAAAATAACAAACAAACTGAAAGATGTCTTGTTTTCGCAAAATTTATGTGCAAATAGCCTGTGGAAAACAAATATTACCGTTTGTTTTATTGTAGGGTAAGAATATGTGTTTTATTGTTGTAGAAATGAAACTATATCGATTCGCACCGAAATAAAAAAATCCACATTTTGTGTGGACATTTGAAACTGAAAAACTGAAAAATTGTTTTATAAAAAGTGTGAATTAAAAATTGTAGTGCATGCTCAAACAAAACGTTTAATAAATATAATATATAATTAAAATCATAAATCATATTTTCAGAAGATATTGATAGGACTGGAAATATATCAGAAAGTACACATACTCCTGATATAGATGTCGCAGATATATACGATGAAAATAAGGAATATTTTAATGAAGGCACCGATTGTTTTACGTCCAACAATGTGCCAATTGAATTAACATCAAGTCGATATTTTGTTGGTTACATAGCTCAACGAATATCTTGCGTTAAATGTCGTGTGGATATAATCAAACCAGCGCAAATTTTGTCATATCCTTCAGAAATGTTCGTTTATGCAAAAAATTATATAAAAAATTTCGACTTTGGAAGTTTGTGCGCTCCATCTGATTTATTTTTTGAAGTTTGCAAAATTCATATAAGTCTTCGAAAAAATTTTTTTAGAAAATAAATCTATAAAAAACAAAAAAACATTTGTAGTTGGCCAAAAAATACAAAAAATGCACAAAAAATACAATTTATTCCTTGGTTTGATGAAAATAACGAATGTTATAAACACAGAATGGAGATGCTTAATTTACTAATTGTTGTTTTACTACGGAAGCATTCCACATGGGAAACATACAAATTCAAATTATCCAGTATGGAAAAAGTTAAAATTTTGAACCATTAAAATGATAAATAAATTTAATAAATACTAAACAAAAAAAGCATTCGTTTTATTACAACTTCATTCTATACAAAAATAGACACATATGGTAAATACATACATACATAATTGAATAGTAATATATAATTCGGTGCGAATCGATATAATTTCATTTCTACAACAATAAAACACATATTCTTACCCTACAATAAAATAAACGGTAATATTTGTTTTCCACAGGCTAATTGCACATACATTTTGTGAAAACAAAAAATCTTTCAGTTTGTTTATTATTTTATTTGGCAATGTATGTATACATACATGCACACACGTATACACGCATATGAGAATAAATTGCTTAGAGAAAATAACAATACGTTTTCTCTAAGTATAATAAGTTCTCTGAGTACAATAAGTGTACTGAGTCTTTTTTGTTTTCTTTCTCTCAGTTAACATGAGAGTGAGAACGACGATTCAGCTTTCATAAGAAAGAAGCACAAAATTTTGTCAATTTTAAATACACTGTGTGCAACATCTTTACATATTTATAGTCTTTGGTCAAACAATAACAACGATCATACATATATAATCGTACATACGCATATACATACGTACGATGAGAGCAACACATTGTTACGCTCTTTGTTTGTGTTTATTTTTCTCCTGTCTTCCCTCCCTCATCAAGAAATGATTTTTAAAAGAGATTTTGGTGAGAGCGGGTGTTACTGGTACATCCCGCCATAAGAAATTTTACTTCTACATGATGCGCATTCTTTATATCCATATTCTTTGCTATAACTAAGAGAAAATAAACAAGCAATAGCTAACAGCAAAGTGAAAAAATAAAAAAATGCTGTTTAGTTATAGTGGTACAGTGAAATGTTATCTGCTTGCGCAGTCAAGCACAGCGATTAATATCGCAGCGATCCCTACTGCTTACAGCATTTGTGGTTTCTCTTGTGCTTTTGCTGTGCTTTGTGCTGCGCTCTTTTACTTTGCAAGCACTGCTTAAGATATTTTTTATGTTTGAAATTAACTGTGTGTTTACACCATTCTCTTTGAAATGTTGTACAGTGTACATACATATATATGTATGTATGTATATACATAAGTATATTGTGTTTGGACTTCTTATTCTGTCGGCAAATTTTTTAAATGTCTTGTGTTTTATTATGAAATAGTTTTAGGGGAAAACCCGTTTTAGAGAGTTTTTCGGTATACGTATTTATGTATAATATATACATATATGTATATGTATGTACATTTTACAACATTTCAAAGAGAATGGTGCAAACACACAGTTAATTTCAAACATAAAAAATATCTTAAGCAGTGCTTGCAAAGTAAAAGAGCGCAGCACAAAGCACAGCAAAAGCACAAGAGAAACAACAAATGCTGAAATGCTGTAAGCAGTAGGGATCGCTGTGAAATTAATCGCTGTGCTTGACTGCGTTAGCAGAAAACATTTCACTGTACCACTACAGCTAATGAGTTTATTTTTGTTTATCTGCTTTGCTGTTTGCTTTTGCTTTGGGTACCATTGCTGAAACACTTTAAGCATAGCAGAAATTTAGGTGCTTTTGCTAATTTCCAGCAAGCAATACAAACCCTGCTTTTAATCACTATGGCCTCTATTCACACGAGAACAATTGTGCTGGCCTGAAATGATGTTTTATAGCCAAGAGGGGTGAAGAGAATGATTTTTCGGTGGCGTAAAGTTTCCACCAACTTCAACCCCGCATTACCAGCACAAAACTAATACATGGACATTTTTAAAACATCAAATGAATGCAAAAACACTAATCCATACAAAGCTGTGTATACGTATCAGAGATTAGCAATGAATCGTATTTTCGCTACTCATAGGTACTTATGAAATTTTGAGAATGAGTGAGTCAAGAGTATTAAAATTCAACTACTCTGATTCATTCGTACTCGCTACAACATTGATTTATAAGTATAGGTTGCAATGAGTATGAGTACAACGTTGACATTAAACTCACAACATTCGATCCATTATTTGATTCATACGCCTACTCATTCAGATTCATAAATTTAGAAAAATACTTATAATACTTACGAATGATTCGAGTCACTCGAATCATTCATCAAAATTTACAGTAGTAGTTATTGTTGCATTTACAAGAGAAGAGAAAAGAAAAGACAAAGACAGCAAGCAAAGCACACACACAACCTTCTAGCGAGTATTGTGGTGTTCGTACTCGAATTATACTTATCTGTGCTTCGTGTATATGTTGAATCATGAAGAGTCGAAATCAACAACATCATGCGTATTGTTAAGTATAAGTACGATGAGTATTTCTAACTTTGAATATGAGTAGTATGAGTATGATATTAAAATAAGTATGAATGCGTATAAGTAGCTGAAATTATAAGTATGACTCGAATCTACTCATCGTTTTGAATACTCGTTGCTGATCTCTGATACGTATACATTTCATGCCAAACTAATATTCATCCCGAGTGATTTGAAAAGAAAGAAAAGAAGAAAGCCGATGCATACTGATATAATATTTAGGAATTACCATGGCTTCATTAAACTATTTGCATTTAATTCTTATGCTTTAGATTCCCAACATATACACAACTCATAGCTACGGATAAATTTTGCGAGTGATACAGTCGCGTTGAAACTATTCTCCAGAGCCTTCACAAGGCTTATTCTATGAGCAGAATAACGTATGCTTGCTTATAAAGAATAATGGACATCCCTAAAATGTGTAGGTAGAATTAGAAGTTAAATGTTGAATGACCAATGGAATTCGATACACTGAGATCCCGTCTAAAAGAAGTCTACTTATAAAGGGTAGTTTTCAGAGCTAAGTACGTACCTCTATAGAGTTTGTTAATATTTAACAATTTTCTATCGCATCTTCAACGATAGAAACATTGTTCATTGTGGAACGAGTAATGCCAATGCAGGGTACATCTTACAGTCGATATACGACTCCGGAACACTGCATTAAAAAGGTGGAACAAAACTTGTTAAAACAAAAAACACAGGAAATAATTCCATATGACCTTGAACATTTAAAGCACCAAGGAAAAGAAACAATCATTCAGAAATCAATATTTATCGGTTATAAAGTAGATCCGAACAATTAAGTTGAAAAATAAAACTTTTTGGAAATTAATTTTCTTTTAAATTCAATTTTATTTTTTATACATTTATTGCATCAAATATTTGTTTTTTTTTTTTTTTTTGTTTTTCAATTTATTGGATTAATATTTGATTATTATTTTTAATTTTTAATTTTATTTTTTTCGTTTTCCTTTTATATTTTATTATTAAATTATTTTCATATTATTGTTATAATTATTTAATAATTTTATTTATTTTTTTTTATAATTTTTTCAGTTTTCTTTTTTCAATATGATAATTGCAAGATTTTGAAATGAATACATATATCATACATATACAATTAATAATACGAATACGGGTAATGGGTAATGGGTATATAAACGGTTACTTTTCTTTTCATATTCAAAATTCTGAGTATGTGTATAAATATTTATTTATATGGAATGTTTATTATTTATTTTGGTATACATTGTAGGTATGTATGTATGTAAAATTTGAATAAATATTTATTTATTTATTTTATTTTTTTTTTTTGGTTTTTTATTTATAAACTCGTTGCGCAGTCAATATACCACAACATTCAAAATTTGTTATTTAAAAACAAAAAAAAAATTTAATTTGTTTGTTTATTTGTAAGTTTTATTTTTATTGTTGTTATTATTATTATTATTGTATTTATTTTTATTTTTTTTTTTTTTATTAAATATTAAACAATTCTAGTGTTATAAGAGTATAATAGTTTTATTAATTCTTATATATTTTTTTTTAATTTAATTGGTTCTTAATGAAGCGCACTTTAGTAGATGGATAAATGAAGTTTAAGAGTAGTTTTCTTATTTATTTGTATTCCTTTTTTTATTTTTGTTAATAATTTTTATAATTTTTTTTTATTTTCTTTTCTTTTAAAGTTTAACACAAACAAACAAAAATTGTTTAAAGTAGTAGTTAAAGGGCCATATATGGTATGTATTTATTAGGCAAGTACAGTATAATATTAAAAGGAAATTAAACATTTATAATACGTTATAATATGTATGTATATTTAATATACTGTATGTTCTATATTCTTTATTATATAACATATCGTTGGTCTCATGTAGAAAGGCCCTAACTCACACTTTTTTCGAAGTTGATTTTTTTTGTGATTCCAATTAGAGATGATCCAATTACAGTGATTGAAATTGCCAAATAACATACATACATACATACATAATTGGTCATTACAACCCTTCAGTCAGGATTATTGACCTAGTTTCTCACACCACTTATGTTGTGTGTGTTAATTTTATACATAAGTGGCGGGACCTACAGTTTAAAGTCGACTCCGAACGACAGATTTTTTGAGAAACTTTTCATGGCAATTTTATTTACACTCAGAGTTTTTGCCAGAAATCTGCTGAGAGGAAATCGCCGAAGAAATACTTTCTGTATTTTGTTTTGATGTCGTTCTTTCAAAATTGTTACATACTCAAATTTATTTCATTTTGTTTTGATTATTTACTTTTGTCTTTTATACATGAACTTTCTGTGAAACTTAATTGTCAAACTTCATATAAAAAAAAAAGTACATTAAAAATAATAACATTGATGACACCACCAGTGTTGCCACGAAAAAAAAATATTGTAACCAACATTTGTGAAAAAAATCACCAAATAAGAAAAAATATAACCAAAACTAAATTCGCAGTTTTTTTTATTATATTTTTTCAAATTTAAATTACAATTAATACAACAGAGTAAGAAAAGAAACAAAAAATAACAAAATAAAATTTTAGTCTTACTAATTAATACATTTCTACAAACAAAACAAAAGCTCTTTTTATAAGAAAAATAAATAACCAAAACCGGAAAAATCTACACATCTACACATTGAACAAAAAAATAACCAATTTTGGTTAGAAATAACCAAAAACGGCAACACTGGACACCACTTTGATTTTGTTTAGTAGTCTTTTCGTAGTATGTATCTAATTGTCTCTTTCTTACGACTTAATAAAATACGTTATTGTCATTATTGTATTATTGGAATACTGTGATCACAATCACTGTTTTAGAGAACAGTGATTAACAAATCACGTTCACTGAGAACAACGTTCTTCAAAAATCACTGGATCGCTCATCTCTAATTCCAATACATTTAACACAAATACATACACCTCCTCACAAAATTGTAATAAAAAAAATATGCGAGTTAGGGCCTTTCTACATAGTGTTGGGAATCCCGGGATCCCGGGGTCCCGAAATCCCGGGATCCCGCAGTTTTTAACAATCCCAAAATCCCGGGATTGAGCACTTAATCCCGGGATTTGACTTTTTAAGCCGCAATGAAAAAAATTGTATATTAGAACTCTCACTAATTCGAATTTCCAGAAATTAGAATCTGTTGTTTCAATGCATTAACCGCTATGAAATTAGAAACAAAACTTCAAATTGCGATTTTTTTTTCTTTGAGACGTAAACACTTAAATTAAAATCACCAGAAGCAGATGAACCACCAACAAAAAAAAACTAAACCATTAACCAAGTATTTTCCTATGCTGGGGCTAGAAGACAGATCACTTTCTGCTACACTTGCACGACTAACAGCCCTTGATGGGATTTCAATTAACGTTATATGCCGCTCTAGTGACTTACGTGCAGGTCTTACAGCAATTTTAAGATTTAAAGTTTACCTACGACTGTCAACACAGTCCGCCAAATGGTTGTATATTACAGCAACAAAATAAGATGTCATGCAAAAGTATGTTACGGCTGAATTTGGAAAGCAACTAACTCTAATAAAAGACTATAAAACTAGGTGGAGCAGCCTTTTGTTAATGCTGGAACGTCTTTATTTATTAAGAAATTGTATACAAAAGGCATTAATTGACATAGATCCACCTGAAGGTGAATATTTTGCTTTATCCAAAGATGAGATTAATATGGTATCCGCAATCATTAGTGTTCTTATCCCAGTTAAAGCAACAGTTGACGCCCTTTGCCGTCGGGATGCTAATCTGTTCACGGCCGATGTTGCCATAACTTTTATGTTAAAAAAACTTAAAGATGCTAACAACGTTATAAGTCAAAAACTACATTCATGCGATGGATGCATGCAACAAAGGAGAACAGATATCAGTGGGGTACTTCAGTATCTGCACAATGGTAGAACAAATGTTCAGTCAGAATCCGAAACAGAGTTCGTAACGGTTCCTTCTTCCATAAAATGTCGCAAATTAATAGTTGAGTTACTCGGAAGACTAAATGCCTCAAGTCCAGCTACATCACTTCTAATAGCTTCTGAGTCAGAAGTTACAACTTCTTCTTCAGCCAGTGTAGAGTCTGAACGTACTTTTTCTGCAGCTGGATTTTTCACAACTAAAATAAGAAGTCGTTTGAGCGATGAAACTTTGGATGCTCTGTACTTCCTCAAAACGTATTTTAAAAATAATAAAAAATAATAACATATCGCACTTGATCAACAAAAGAGTATATATCTATAAAAACAATTTACTCTCTATAATTAATTTAAAAATGTGAAAAATTAAAAATAAAATTAATTTTCTTATAATTTAATAAATTCTTTCTTATAAACCTATTTTTGGATGTGTCATGTTATTAATTTTATTGAAATAATATGTTAATATCTTTCAAGAACAAATTTTTTAAAATCCCGGGATAAATCCCGGGATCCCGGGACTAGCTAAATGAAATCCCGAAATCCCGGGATTGAAAATATAGAGCGGGATTGCCAACCCTATTTCTACATGAGACCAACGATATATAATTCAATTTAATTCAATACAATTTAATTTTAACGAGTACTAATTTAATTCAATATGTATGTGACTGCGTGTATGTTTTTTTTTCTTCAAAGAAAATAATGAGCTAAGTTCCTGGTTTAGTTAGGTTATCATTATCTATGTATTTAAACTGCCTTTAAATTTAGAATATGATTTACAGAATTGCCTTTATAGAAAGCATATGATATATTTCTTTAATAATTCTTTTTTTTAATTTGCTTTAATTTTAAATAACTCAACTCAATTGAATTTAATAATAATAATTATAATATTATTATTGTTTAATTAATAGCTATGCACTGTTATAAGTATATATATTCAATTATATAATGAGTATATATATATTTATATTCTATTTATTTAATATAATTTAAGAGTAAATAACTAGAGTATGTTTGTTCTCAAATATATCATTGTAATAATACTTTTTTTTGTTTAAATATAGTATTTAAGGTTTACTTTTTGGTTTCATTTAAATTAGGGTGTTTTTTTTTAATTTCTTTTTTAACAATTTGAACAGCGTTTCTTTTAAATTAACATGTTGTTGAAAAAGCTTTTCAGTTGCTTTAAGTTTAAAGTTAAATACTCGTACATAGGTTATGTTTTTTGCTTTTAAATTTATAAATACTTAAAATAATACAAAAATATAGAAGGGAATGTTATTAATTCGCTTGGCTTATACTACTCCTCTAGGCACAGAATCTAAATCTAAAAAAATGGTTCAATTAAATTTTTAAATCTTGCATGCAAAACTTCCAAAACTGCATAACAAAACATGAAATAATATTTCATAAGTAATAACAATGATCTCTAAAAGTTATTAACTATTGCTCTGTTTAAACTCGTTCGTTATATTCTTACAGAACGTAGATATAGGCGAGCAACCTTTGCAGAGATTCACATTAGACACGGAGACAAATCATAATTGTACAACAAATAAAACCCTTTAGATAACTTTGGTCTATTCAGATTGTTTCAATCTATCGATCTGCTAGGGACTTATCTGACCACGACCAGCTTGTCGTGCCAATGTTGCCTGTAGGCAACATTTTATAACGGTAAAAGCAGAATACGTAGGACTCTGAATTTAATATCACTTCATATATATGCCATGACTAACAAACACATGTCCTTAAAAGTATTATAGCTCCGGCCGAAAAAATTCGGGCATGAAAGGGTTAATGCAGTGTCCCGAAGCCGTACACCGACTGTAAGATGTACCTGAATTGGCATTACTCGTTCGACAGTGAACAATGTTTCTATCTTTGAAGATGCGATAGAAAATTGTTAAATATTAACAAATTTAATTCATGTTGAAAGGTTGTTAATGTAACTCTGAAAACTACCCTTTATAAATAGGCTTCTTTTAGAAGGAATCTCAGTATATCGGATTCTATTTCTCATCAATTTCTGTATTTAATTGTACAGCAAATAAAACCCTTTGGATAACTTTGATCTATTCAGATTGTTTCAATCTATCGATCTGCTAGGGACTTATCTGACCACGACAAGCTTGCCATTGACTAATGAGCCAATAACCACTATATAAAAGATAGATCCACAATTATAGTCATTCTATGCCTTGTTAAGCTAATAGCCCAGAATTAAATGTACAACCCATTCATGATGGGTATAAGAGAATGGTCGGTATATCTGATGAATCAAGGCATACTAAAAATATTTTTCTCGAAATTCGTTAAACGTTCGCCATTATGCATCTTTTATGCGGACTCCACAGATCAGTTTTCAGTCGATAACTGTCCCCTCGCAAATCATCTATAAAAGATCGGAGAAACGCCACTTCTCATCTGTACTTTTGAATCCTATTTGATTAGCCAAATAATTGAGAAACCAGAAACTATTTAATTTTGTCAACCTAATAACTGCGATTGCAGTCTATATCTGCTTAACATTTGGCTACTGAGCAAATACAATGCAACCTTCTTTTGGTAATAAAGGGCTGTCCATTTCGTGGTTTCAAAAGTATGGGACTGGAATTCGACATCGGTCAAACTAAGTTGTGAAACCAATTTTTTTCTTTTCAGTTGAAAGTCTGACATTGTCGAAAATGGATCGCTTAACTATCACACAACGCATAAAAATTATCAAAACCTACTACAAAAATGTTGATTCTGCCACAGCCACGTATCGAACAAAATTTTCTTCAGCGATGAAGCACATTTCACGCTCGGTGGTTATGTTAATAAACAAAATTGTCGTATTTAGGTATCTGAGAATCCTCAAGTAATTGAAGAGAGGCCATTACACCCAGAAAAAGTCACTGTTTGGTGTGCTCTTTGGTCCGAAGGTGTGATTGGACCTTACTTCTTCGAAAACGACGATGGAACGACTGTCACCGTCAATTCGGAGCGTTATGGTCATATGATAACCGATTTTTTTTTTTGCCTGCTATTGAAGAATACGACTTGGAGAATATGTGGTTTCAACAAGACGGTGCCACATGCCACACAACTCGAGCGAATATGGCTTTATTGCAAGAGACATTTCCTGGCCGCGTAATTTCTCGTCGTGGCGATATCAACTGGCCACCAAGATCATGCGATTACTGATGACAATGGCTCGCATTCCACTCGAGATAAGTATGCAGATAGGTGATGTGTCACTAGTCACAAAAAGAGCAGTCAAATATTTGGGCCTGAGACTCGACTGTAGACTTAATTATTGGGCCCAAATACAGCATGCAGCGAAACTAACGGGCATGTTAAGCAGACTGATGGCAAATATTGGCGGACCAACACAGGCCAAACGAAAAGTGATTATGGCGGCGGCAAACTCGATAATGCTGTATGGAAGCGAGATATGGGGAGGAGCGCTGGAGATTAAATCTAAGCGGAAAGTACAAGCAGCAGTGCAACGAACAGCAGCACTAAGAGTTTCATCGGCCTACCACATCATCCTCGAGATCGTCGGTGAGATACCTATTGACCTACTGGCATTTGAGCGAAGAAGATCGTGGAAAACAAAGATAGAAAATCTCGCCATTAGTAGCGCAGATCTCAGATCTCAAACACTACGGCGATGGCAAAGTAGATGGAGCGAGGAAACAAGCGGAAGATGGACTTATAGACTTAATCCGTCTATAGAGACATGGATACGGAGAAATTTTGGGGAAATTAACTATTTTCTGACCCAGTTTCTTTCGGTTCATGGTTATTTCCGAAAATATCTATACCACATGGGCAAGGTGATTGATCCTGGCTGCATTCTTCCATTGCATCAAATGGCAAGACGAGAAGAACATGTTGATAGAGCAAATTGGCGAATTTACACCCGACAACATTGTGGACGCAATGCTCGAAAGCGAGACGAAATGGAGCGCTGTAAGAAGATACGTTGAATGTGTACTCCTCAGCAAGAAGGTCGACCTTGACACAATACAACGAAATGATACATGAGAAGACGAGCCAATAGCATGAAGCTGGCTTCAAATATGGCGTACCCAGACGTGGGAGAGTAGACAACGGTCCCTAATGGGACGCCGTTCTGGGCCCTTCCCGAAGTAATGCAGATAGCCGTCCCGGGAAGGGAGTATCCCCAGAAGAGGAGGAGGGATTGTTTTAGTGGAAGCACCACTCGACGCAGTTGATGACGGTCACTGTAAGTGCGAAGGCATTTTGAACCCTACCTCACACGCAAAAAAAAAAAAAAAAAAAAAAAAAAAAGGTCATACGATTTGACACTAATAGACTATTTTTTATGGGGCTACGCGAAAGACCGTGTTTATGCAGATAAACCTTCAATTCTTGAGCACTTAAAAACCGACATTCGTCAAGTTATGGCTGAGATACCGCCCAATATGTGTCAAAAAGTGTATAAAAATCAAAATTTAACCAGAAATTTCAAAGTTTATGTTAAAATAACTGTGCCTTCCCTACATTAGTGAATAATCGAATATTATGTATTGTATATACAAAACTCAATCTAAGCAAATATTATATGCTAAAGAGATTATAAAGCAGAAAATCACAGGATATATTATTTTACAAATCCATCAAAAGGAGGCCAGTGAATACAATAGTGAAAATGTGAAAATAGCACTTCATCTAGGAATAACTCATGAAGAAATAGGCATAGGGTATTAGAGCCTAGTCCAAAATCAAATATATATGTACATATATAATTATTTTGTTTTTGATAAATACAGCTGCAATAATTCAACTAAATATTTATGCTAAATAATATTTAATTATTTTTTTGTTTTTTTAATTCTTAAATATAAATTAAAGCATAATAATAGACAACAAGGTTTGACTTAGAAATTATTAAACAGTAGCCTTAAATTAAATAAACTTAAAATCAATAAAGTGGCAGTATTTATTTAAAAATTATTACAATCTTTTGCTTTTTAATATTGTTTTATGTTTTTTTTTTTTTTTTTGTTTTTTAACATTTAATTTTATTTAATAATAATTAATACAAGTGATGACAATCGAAAATACATACAATACAAGCAACGAATCTTAAATTTTAATTGTTGTTTTGTTTTTGTTTTTAATAAACTGTTAAATTTTTAAATTAATTTATAAATAATTAAATAACTTTTCTTCCCTTTTTTGTTTTTTATTTTTTTTTTTTTCTTTTTTTTTGAGACTATTCTTGTGATTAAAGGCTGACAAAGTAATGGTTTAAGGTAATGGTATGTACGATAATATGCTATAATTACAGTCAAAGACAAAAATGTAAACATATAGTATCATTTTTGCCTCTCACTGCATATTGCATGTTTAATGAATTTATTTTTTTTTTTTGTTATTATAAGTACGTAATAATTAATTTCTTGTAGTTTATGCAAATGTCACTAAATAGGTCATTATGTTTTAAATGTCTAGGATATTTACTTCTATTATTTTCTTTTCTTTTATTTTTTTTTATTTTTAATAACGTTTAACACTTAAATTGAACTTTTTTTATGTTTTATCTTTTATATACAATAAGTTTCTCTTAATGGAATCATTTCTGGAATATGTTTTATTTTTGTATGTTTTAAATTTAAGTTTTAGGCCTTTTTATATGATATTTAATTTATTTTATTTTTTAATATTTTTGTATATAAATTTTCAAGAAACACTTAAAAAGGTGGTTAATATGTTTATGGATTTTTTGCATTTTTTTTTTGTTTCTGTTTTTATTGTTATTTATTTAATAATTTAATAATTTTATTTTGCAAACACCAGAACCTGATTTGTAATTATTTAATTTTAATCGTAATAATCAAATACAGGGTTAAGCCAAAATTGTAAAATACTGGAATTTTATTTGTCAACCCTGTATGTAAAAACCTGAAAGGGGGGGGGGGCTAATATCCTAGTCTTTAAGCCAATTTTTTAAATTTAACCAAAGGATCTTATACAAAATGAATATTCAATTTTAATAAAATAAAAAAAAATTGATAATTATGTAATTAACAATGTGAAAAAATTTAAATTCAAAAAAAGTATGTATCTTTTCATATTTTAGCTCAACTCTGTATCTGCGTATTTATTTGAATATGACTATTATTTTTAGTTTTTCAAAATTTGATTAATTCAAAAATGTTTATAATCAAAACACATCTATTTAAATGTTAAATACGATTTTTGTATGATATTTTTGGATTAATTTTGTTTTTTTTTTCATTTTATGGATTTTCTTTCTTATTTTCATACTTCATAAATAGTATTTTATTTTCGTTTTTTTTTTTTTTTTGCAAAAAATGCTTTCTTCAATTATTATTTTTATTTATTTATTTTTATTTTTTTATTTTCAACGTAAAAAAGCTTAATATTGTCCTCAATACATATGAATTGTTGAACGTAAATAGAACTACAAAATATCCCAATAAACAATTTGATTTAAATGGAAATTTATTTGAACTAAAAATGAATTTTTGATTGACTAATGATGACAGCGTTTATATTATTGCTAACGAGACAATTTTTGTCGATTTTTATTTAAAAGTTTATTTTTAATGGATTTTTTTAATAAGAATTCATAATTCTATGAGATATACCATGACTCACACTTATCATTAACTCGATATAAAAACTTTTCTTAAACTATTCCGAATTTTAATAGTTCCAGGTCAAGCGTAGAAATGTCCTGGATACTTGTACATGAATGGAAATTATCCTTTAAAAAGGATACGGGTCCAATTGTTAAATCTTAAATATCTTAGGATATCTCTCCCAATCGGACTACTGTAGAAAGTTATAGACCGAGTTAATGGCCAGAAATGAGGTAATAGCCACAATGTGCAACTCATCCTGAGTATCCCCTCGGGGTACTAGGTGACAAACAAATCTCTTTTGACGTTAACCTTCAGGCCTATACAGGTTGAAATATGTCATAAATTTCTCGATCGACTCTTACCGATATATTGCATCAGTCTAATTTGGGTTCCTGGTCAGCGGAATATACAGGATAATTGTGTAGCTGCTGAGCTTATTAGAACAAAAACACTCCTGCTCTCACGAACAGAAGTATGTCTCTTGCCTAAGTAAGGTTGTTTACTGGGCTGAACAAGAATTTTGTTATATTCCAAGACACACCTGACCTAAATGAGATAGGAAGCGTACATCTCTGTCATTGTATCTACACTCACGGATCATTGCATAATGGGTAGATATGCAGAGAAACTTTTGCATGGATTCTAGATCAGTAGCGGAGGAGTATTGTCCACTTTATATGCATCATCTGGCTTAATGCAGACATCTCTCATCTGACTTACATTTCCTCAGAAGTTTTACGAAGTTATTGTTAATAAATTCTAGGCCTGTTTTAGAATTGATTCTAAGAAAATCACACTTTAAATGCAAAGCGCTGATGCTGATTGTCAAGACCAATAAGTCAGTATAAGCCAGTTAGACTCTGAGTCTCGTTTCTAGTGATATCACAAAAGAAATAACAATGCTGAGATTGTACGTGCTGGTTATATAAACATAGCTGATCTGTGCTTTCAAGTCAACGTCAAATAAATAGGCTACCCACCTCCAAAATTTGTATAACTATAAAATGTATATGGGCATAGATTATCTTATAAAATCATGGCACTTTTCTATGTTTAACTTCAAATTAAATTTTAATCATTTCCTAAACTCATATTGAAATTATTTCAATTTAAACGAAAAATGTTTATGTATCATGATGGCTTTCAATAGCTTTTCTCTTATTTTTTAATTCTGCTTCTTTTTTTCTATAATTTTTTTTTTTTGTTTTGTTTCATAATAAATACAATTCATATTTGCTTGATTTGCTTTGTGTTTTCTAATGCATTTCTTTTGTTTTTGTTTTTCTTTTTTTACTTTATAAATATTTCTAATGTATTTTATTATTTATTTATTTATTTATAATATCCACTAAATTAATATGCGGGTGCTGCCATAACTTGTTATACATTGCCTGCAAACAAATGAAGTTTTATTAATAAAGACAATAATAATTCAATAAATATTGTAAAATGATGGAATAATATGAGAAATACTAGAAGAAACACACTAGAAGACATTTATAAATAAACTGAGAAAAAAGTTGATGATGGCGTATGATTGATATTTCTGAACTGTTATATTAATCATACGCCAAAGGGTAGTGAAACTATAAAAATAGTATGCGACTTAGGAAAAGAGTGAAGATTAGATCTGAATGAATTTATTACAATCAGACATTATTTACTACCCTCAATTGGCTTCCCTCTGAAATAAAAAGGGCCTCTCTATTGCACCGGAGTTGGTGCACATGCTACAATACTGAAAATATGGTTGCCTATAATTTTCCCGGTAGAATTTTTGGTTTAAGAATTCTAACTGTGGTAGGTCACTTGACGTCAGTGCCACTGGCTCCAAAATACAGGACGGAATTAAGGATATGTATAGTTATAGTTATAGTTATAGTGTTTTCCAGGCGTATGTCATGACCACTTCTGTCATCAAATGCTTGGATGTTTAATATTTACTTTAAGCGAGAACGAAGCGACGTAGAAAAATCTAATGAAATCAGCATCATATAGGTCTGGTCATCTTATAGGATATATGAAAAGATATCAAGAGCGGCATATGTTTGTACTTTTTATGCAGGAGTGAAAAAGCACTAGCAGTTAGACGAGCGGTGACGAGATTTGAAGGTGTCACCCTTTATGTTATTCGACATAAAAATCGTATCTCTTTATGCTGAATAATATTTAAAGAGTTGCCTGCATTGTCATAGAGAAAGCGTGAAATCAAATCTGACTGACACCTATAGATATACAGTGGTGGCCTTATAATTAGAAACGACTTAGCAACTTGTATGTTTGTTAATTTATTTTCAAAACTTTGTTACTCATTTGAACTTAAACTTAAAGCTAACATGTTGCATTGTCTTTTTTAACTATTAGTTTTAAAATGAGTAACAAAGTTTTGAAAATAAATTAACAAACATACAAGTTGCTAAGTCGTTTCTAATTATAAGGCCACCACTGTATGTATGTATGTAGTTGGGCTAAACCATATTCGAACTGGACAAAGCACAATGTTGGTAAAATTGAATGTAATAAATCTCATCGATCGAGTCTTGTTATTTAGATATACAAGCACACAACAGAAATATTAAAAAGCATTGTTTAATTGCTTTTTTTTCACGTATCGGGCTGAGAGAACGAATAGTCTAAATTAATGGTGATTCTTTTTATCTCTTGATCTGACCAAGGAAATGAAACTATATTGGACTAATAAAGACTAAAGGTATTTATAGTGTAAATTTTTATTCTAAAAGTAGAAACTTTGAAAAAATAAATTAAAAATGATTACCGATACAAAAAAAAATTGAATTCAACATAAAAAAGGATTTCATATAAAAATGTATATTTTTTATTAAATTTTTATAAATTTTTGGAGAAACAAAAACTATTGAAAATAAAATTCAAAAAAATTAAAAATATAATTGCGTTTTCTCTATGACTAAATTTAGACACACATCCATATATACATAAATATATTTACACATATACATTGGCAACTTGTAATCAAATTATAAATTTAATACAATGAAACTTAAACAAGAAATCTAATATTAAAGCATTATTCCAATATAAATGAAAAGATTAAATAAAGAAAGAAAAAATCAAAGGAAAAATAATAATAAAAATGCTTATATAAAAAGTTATATAGACTTGACTAACTAAAATTAAAGCATATTTTTATAATCTAAATTAGGCAAAACAAAATTATTTATAATTCAGTTAAATATCTAAATGAAAACATAATTTAAATAAAATTTAATTTAAATCGAAAAAGAAATAAATTTTATTAAATTTAACAAAACAAAAAAAAAATAATAATAATCAAAGGAATGTTTATGATATATAATATAATATATAACAGATCAAAGAGGATGCATACAACATAATATGACCAAAAGAATTATGTCTAGCTATCACTTAAAAAGAGAGTTTAAAATTTCATTCAAAAAAATAAAGAAAAAAAAAATAAAGAAAACTTTAGATTTTAATAATAATAATAAAGAAATAATAATAATACAAAATATATATAAAGAAAACATATGGTAGAAATGAGAGGGTGGAGATAGAGAGCATTAGAATAAAAATACTTAAAGCATAATTCAAAAATATACGTATAAAGGACACGTCGAGGAGAGAGTGGGTGGAATAAAATAAGAAACCATTTGAGTTTTCATTGGTATGGGGGTCTCAGAACAACTATTTGCCATTCACTTTCTTACCGGACGTTACAAAGGGACCCACATAATTGCTGGGGAATAGACCAGTTAAGCCGTTTAATTCACCACGCCACCATTCGGGTTCATCGCGACCTAATACACTAATAATATCATCTTTATCAAAGGATAACTCATCATCGTTTTGTGCCTTATAGGGATACAGAGCAATAACTTTATCTGCAAAATAGAAAACAATATAAATCATTAACTTTTGAAACAAAAACACTGTATTGAATTGTAAATTTCTAACCCAAAATTGTTTCAGTCATTTCAATGCGACTACCCGAAACGGGTGTATTACGGCCACTATTACGGCCACCTTGTAATACTTTCACATACGTAGCAGGAAACCAACCAATTTGCCTTCGTCGACCTTTAGCTTGTAGTTCACCTTCCCACCAGCCAGAATCGGTTTTCTTGCGTATCATTATCAATTGGCCACGGGTCAAGGAAAGCTGTTCGCTGCTGGTAGCCTCATAAGGAGCAATAACTTGTGCTATTTCCGAACGTTTAGCTCGCATGCCCTAGAGTAAATAAACAGAAATAAATCATTATTATTATAAAAACACATTTCCATACTCATTTTATTATTTGTGTTTAAAATTACTTTTCTTTTCGAGACATTTAAACCAATCAAATTAATGCATAGCAAGAAATTAAAAATAATAAGTTAATAAATGCATAAAGAAGCAACATAAATAGGAGGTAGTAGTAGCATTAAAAGCATTAAAAGTACACTTTTACAACCATTACAGAGAGACAAGAGATATTGTTTTAAAATAATAACAACATTGAATGTGATAGAAGAGTAGGAAATAAAAAAAATATTTTTAATTACTGGAGTCATGGAAGAAGTACGTGACATGGGACGACTGTAAGATTCTGCAGGTTCACTTGTTTGTGTTTTATTATTCGATTGAGTATTTATTTGTGATACTTCCGTGTCCAACTCTTCATTTGTACGTGTTTCTTCAGCATCTGCAGCAGCATCCGATGCAGCTTTTGTATCTTCATATGGGTCAATAGTAGCAGTGGCAGCTGTCATGTCATTGCTTAGAGGCCGAGTCGTTTCTTGCAAAGCCGTTTCTGTTATTTGATCTTGCAAAGAAGCATCGCTTGTTACCTGGTTTTGAGCATTGCCATTATAGGTATTATCCTAAAGTAGGAAATGAGAGAGAGAGAGAGAGAGAAACACAAAAATGTTTGGAATTTACGATTAGGAGGGATTTCAAATTTCTGTTAATGAATATGTAGTATGTATAAGTGACTTTCTATTCAATATAGTTTTCTTGTTTCGCGCGTACTTATTCTGCTTAAGTTTTGCACTTTTCTTTCATTTCAATTAATGCACATACATACAAAACATGTTTGTTAGTTATTAATTAATTAACATACTAACTTGAAACGCTATCTTATGCTGGACTGCTAAGAATACTTACCTTGTAGGTGTCTTCGAAGGTGGAATTCATATCGCTTTCGACAGCGGCCGTAGCAGCCGCTGTGCCACCTACGTCCGCTTTTTGTACATAGTTTGAGGGAAACATGCCGGTACGATTGCCTATTGTGCCCGTCCACCAGTCACCCTCCTTCTTAATCACCATTACCATTTCACCAGCACTAAAGGTTAGATCACCCGCTTCGGTTGATTCATAAGGATAGGCGGCTATATAATATTCGACATCACCATTATAAGTATCTGCGGCTACTGCCGTTGTACTGTCTGTAGCAGACACTCTATTTTTAATACAGAAATTCCATATCAAATTTATTTCAGATTTACTACACGTCATTGTTGTACTTACTCATACTGTTGACTGTTATCATTGTATGAATCTTGTGCCGTGTAGTCTTCTGTTGCTGTTGTTCCCGCCTCATCTTCCAATTTCTCCACATATGTTTCGGGGAACCAGCCGGTATGGCCATTGATTTCACCCGCCAACCAGCCAGGTTCGGCATTTTGTTCTAATGGTACAAATATAATGTCGCCAGGAACAAAGGATATTTCATCAGCATTACGTGCGGAAAACTCGTAAACAGCACGGTATTTAACGAAACCTTCTGGCGCTGGTCCACTTGTATCTACGGCATTTGCTACAGGTTCAGCTGTTAAGTCCGCCGCATTGTCGTTGGTCATACCGCCATACTGATCAATGCTCGATGTAGTTGTGGTGCCCCAAGCAGAGCTCGTATCCCAGGCCGAGCTAGCTGCTGTAACATTTTCATTCTTCTTATTGTATTTCATTTCCAATACTTGAGTGCGTTGCTTATCGTAATCAGCGTATAGTTCTTCGCATTTAGTTATCAGATCGTTCAGTTCGGTTTTAACTTCGGATACGGTTATATCGTGCGTATTAATATCTTCTTTTTTCGATTCAATTTCATTGCGTATATTTTCGACTTTATCTTTTAATTGTTTAATAATAAGCTGTAAAAGGATAAAAAAAAAAATTGTTTATAAAGCCATCGAAATAAATCGAATTTCTGAAACCATTGCAATATTATATTAAGCTTGGCCTCAATTAAATTCTTTAACCTTGAGACAGCCTACAATCTCAGAAAGTAAAGTAAATCTTTACCTGTTTATTTGCAAATGCTGCTGTCATTTGTTCCTGCTGGCCAACATCACCCGAAATAGCTGCCGCCTTAGCTTTGGCATCCCATTTAGCTCGCTCTTGTGTCAATTGCAATAGTTTTGCATTTTGTTCTTTGATACGAGCCTTTAATTGGGCCATTTCCGACATGGAACTATCGCGTTGTGAACGCATGCCATCAATAACCGATTTAACATTTGTAACACCGGCTCGAGTTTCACAAATCTTTTGAGAAAGATCTTTAATCTACAAAAAAAGAGTAAAAACAGATATTTTTCAAAATGAAATGCTCACAAATCATCAAAAAAAGGTAACCTTTTCATTTAAAGTGCTTAATTCCACATTGAGTTGAGTATTGTGAGCCTTTTGTTTGAGTACACGTTCTTGTTCGCGCTGCTTTTGTGAGTTCAATTCTGCAATACGGGCTTGTTCCCATTCCAATAGGCGTTGTTTTTCAAGTTCCCTTAATATAAAACATATAAAGTTCTTTAAACACAAATCCTTTAAAGAAAATCAAAAGCATTACTTTCTTGCTGCCTCTTTGGCTTCAAGTTCTCGTTTTCGTTGTTCTTCTTTTTCGAGTTCCAATTCTCGTTGCTTTTGCAACTGTCTTTCCAATTCTTCTTGCTGTTTACGTTCCACCTCTAAACGGGCCTTTTCTCGTTTCTCAGCCTCTTCGCGTTCTTTACGTTCGCGTTCCTCTTTTTCCTTGCGCTGTTGTTCCTGTAACAATTTTCGCCGCCTATCCAATTCCGCCTGTCCCTTGTCAAAGTTCTCTTTGCGTTTATCTTCAAAGGAAGCTGAAATATGGCGATAATTTAGTTTGCTTTTCTTGTTAAAAAGAGAACAATTTTCTTTAAAATAATTTGAAATAAAAAGAAAATAAAAAAGGAAATTTCCTACTTTGGGGCAAACCTGCTAAAGGATCATCGGCAGCACCTTGTGAAGAAACCGAGGCATGTCTGGAAGTTGGTTGTGAACCGGGCCTGGAGCCAGCACCAGACACGGAACTTGTACGAGATTTTGCTTTACGAAAACTGGGTGGTATCCAGTCCATAGGTAAAGTTGGTGGTATCTTTTCACCATTCATGGCTTTGTCGCATAAGAACATGGCCAAAATGAATTCATCACAACTTAGACGACCATCACTGTCCAAGTCGGAGAGAGTCCAAATTTGTGCCAAAGTAGCTTGAGGTAATTTACTTTGTACTAAAATACCACGAGCTTGAACACCAGTCAAATAACCGGTACGATTGCGATCTGTGGCATTGAAAACTTGAGTATATTTGCGTTTAGCTGGAGCCTTAACTGCCCATTCGCCTTGTCTAGAAATGTAATGGAATTTGAAATGAAAATGACATTTAACTCGTTCCTTAAATTAAAAACTTACGGTGATTCGAGAGAAGGAGGTCTTTCCGATATAGACATACTGCGACTTGGAGGATTACTTGTTGGTGGTGTCACTTTCGGTTCATTTGTTATTGCTGCTGGTGGAGTAACAAGTTTTGGTGGAGCTGGAACCACGGGTGGGACACCAGGTACTGCAGCTGGTGGCATTACACCAGGAATACCAGGAACGACACCAGGCACCATGCCAGGCATCATAGGTACAGCTGGAACACCACCAGGCATTGCACCAGGCTGTGTAACTACCGGCATTCCAGCTACGCCAGCTACACCAGGAACACCAGTAGCTGACGGTATCATAGCCGAAGGCATTACGGGTACCGCTCCAGCAACCTGTTGCATTGGCGGTATGCCAACCATAGACGCTGGTGCCATACTCGCTTGTGGCACTATACCCGGTAATGTACCGGGTACCATTCCTGGTACTATTGGTACAGCACCAGCCATTGGTGCTATAGGAGCGGCTGTCGGTACAGTAGCTGCCGCCATTGCGACATTTGTCATTGCTGGTAGGGGCGGCACCTCAGGTTTTACTGAAGTCGCTGCACTCTTTAAAGGATCCAAAGGACTAAGGCTGCCTGCACCTGTAGGCGTTAATGTTGGTGTTGTTCCCATCGATGTCAGAGAGACCAGTAATGATGGAGGTAAAGCTTTGGGTACCTCCATGCCACGCAATTTCAAATTTATCAATTTACACGCAATACTAAATTCATTGATATTCATTTTACCATCCGAATCCGTATCAGCCAAAGCCCTGGAATTACAAAATAAAACAAAACGCACACACGCATAAACCAAATAAATTAGTAATTTAAAGAAAAAGAACAAACATTTAATCAAAAACAAATAAAAATTTAATTTTTATAAATCATATTCATATTTATTATCAGCATCTTTGCGAATTTCAAAAAGAAAACTCAACAACAGAAAACAAAACAAAACCAAAAAGTGGGCGATTTATGAAATGATTCATTCACACACAATAAAAACAAAAACTTATTATTTGTATAAATGGATTGATAAGAATTTCAGCACCCTACACAATCCAACGGCTTATTGAATACACAAACACTTTAACTGTAATCAACTATAATAGTTCACTTGTCAATAGCAGATGATATCGAGTAGAGTGGAAAGGAGCAAAAAGAATACAGTCAACCCTCCTATTATGCGGTACTCTCAAAACGCGGTTTCCATATAACGCGGGGCTGAAATTGCGACAGCGCTCCTATAACGCGGTACTCACAGAACGCGGTTTCCATATAACGCGGTACTCTTACAGCGCGGTTGCCGTTCAACAACATTTCATAAGTTCCATCCGCACAGCCTATGAATGACTAGTAACTAGATATTGTAAGAGGGTTTAATATAAGTTTTATTTTCGACGCAAAAGCTCAGCAGAGATACAGTACCTCAAATGGTTCAAGCAATACCAGATGATTCTACAATTTCACTCCCAGTTACAGAAATAGTAAACATTGCTTCTCGTTTAAGCGATGAAGAATTTGCAGTAAACCATCAGAATGTAAGAGAACTAGTACTCGGGGAAGAAATCTTAGATGAGGAAGACCTTATGGAATTAACTGATGCACCCACCTCAAATGCATTGGTAAACGAAAATAAGGAAAATGAATGGGTGCCAAATCTCGATTTACAAGATGTGAAAAAAGGGCTAAATTTAGCTAAAGAATTAGAACTTCATTTCGTTCAAACTGATCGTTCAACGATGCGCAGCGCAAAGTTTAAAAGAGAGTTAAGAAATTACTTAGCTCCCTATAGAGGTTTTAGTGGAGTTAGAACAGAAAAAAAAGCTACAATTGAAAAACAATGTGAAGATAAACCAAGTGAAGAATACATTTTGCCCATTAAAAGAAGACGTGTTAGGCAACTCATATCTGACAGTGAGGATGAATGTTGAAAAATTACAGAATTTTATAAAAGTTTTTCTTATTTTTGTTGGAAACCAGTCTTTTAGTTTAATTTTTATTTCATTTTTTTTTTTATCAATCCTTATATGAACTCTTGAATTCAATAAAAATAATTTATAATTTATCTTGCCTTTCTTATTTCTTGGTGTCCATACAACGCGGTACGAATGATGTGATTTGTACTAATTCTGAGTTTCTTATAGCGCGGCTTCCATATAACGCGGTAGACGGTTTCCACAGAACGCGCTACGAATAAGCCTGGTTTGTACGGTGAAATCCGAGTTTCCTATAGCGCGGTTTCCATATAACGCGGTACGTACTCACCGCGTTAAAGGAGGGTTGACTGTAATTCTATTGTAATAAAAGTCGTTATAACATAATTTTATTTAAACCAAAATGCTAATGAAAACGAAACTGAATAGATGACGATAAGATTTAAGGAAAAAAGACAATCAGTCCTCTTCTTAACAATATCTGTCCAGCGTCGACTATAGCAATATTGCCAGTATCATCCAACTTCCTTCAGCCTTTAAACGACCGCAGAATATCTAGTTTAACTGACACAATCGGAATACCTAGACCCTGAGCCGACGATATTTAAATGTCCTGAAATCCTTATACGGATTGTAGACGTTTATTAGGCGTTAGGTCGTGGGCGTTTTGTCCGAGTACTATATATGAAGAGCTTTTTGGAGAAAATTCCATCATCCAACAAGCCTCAAAAAGAATGTAATGGTCAGCCAGTTTAATAGCAGAACCCACAAGTAATCAGTGGAATAGAATGTTAATATACATAAATACATACATAATTAGTCATTACAACCCTTCAGTCAGGATTATGGACCTAGTATTTCACACCACTTATGTTGTGTGAGTTAATTTTATACATCAGTGGCGGAACCTACAGTTTAAAGTCGACTCCGAACGGCAGATTTGTTGATAAACTTTTTCATAGCAATTTTATTTGCTCTCAGAGTTTTTGCCACAAATCTACCCCGAAGAAATATTTTTTTCATATTTTTTTTTTGGGGTTTGAATGGTGGCCTTACGTCTAAAAAGCCAACACACTACCTACTAGACTACGGCGACTTCATATCGCTCTTTTATTGCAACATAGTCATATCTCAAAATATTAAAAATTTGTAGTTACTTAAGCAAAACTGCTCTTTTAGACCTTCTGTACATGTTGAAAAAAAAATCAGTTTTATATCCCAAGCTGAACCGAAGTTATAGCAAAAAGTGTTTGCGGCAATTAGATCATAGGACTTATGTCTTGAAAATTTAAATCGCATTTTGCCAAGTTCAAGTTCTTTTGAGATATGACTATGTTGCAATAAAGGAGCGATATGTTAATATACACATGAATTCACTGGTAGGGCAGACGTATATAAGTTAGGCGCTCTCTGGTCCACGCAACTTTATATACCTTTGAGGATTAGAATTTTAATTGTGAAAACTTATTTGTTTACCTGCTTACTGTATGGATGCGAGCTGTTTGGTAATTGCAATTCTAGCAGCAAACGTAAGCTGAACGTTCTATTTAATAATATTGCTAGATATGTCTATAATTTGAGAAGATATGATCATATCTCTGTGGCAGCTAAGAGTCTTTACGGGGTGACCTTTGATAATCTTCTGAATATTCGTGTACTTTTATTTTTGCATCGAATTGTGAACAAGCGGATACCGAGTTATTTATTTGACAGGCTACGTTTTGTCCAGTCACCCCGTAGTAGGAATATTATAGTTCCTCGGCATCGATACCTATTTTCCGAATGGCAGTTTTATTTACATGCTATTCGTCTCTGGAACTTTCTTCCACAACATCAGCAATGCAACACCAACGCTAATAGCTTCAGGAAATTTTTGTTTCAATATTTTCGTTGATTTTTTTTTTTATATTTGCAAATTTGTTATTTCTCTTTTTCCCCTTTTTCTATTTTGTTTTTATTTCCCTTATTGCTACTTGTAACTATTCAGTTATTCATTTACTATATTAAGTTAATTATTATTTACATATTACGTTCCTGTACTTTAAATATAAGATTTTCATCTTGTTGTACAGGATTTGGGCAATGATTTCATTAATAAATAAAAATAAAATAAATAAAAATATACTATGCAAACCAATATTTGCTCCATATATTCTGTTTAATGTGAGAGTACCCTTCAATAAATTCATATATTTTTTCAATTGATATATTTTTTTTTTCTATAGAACTGTAATTTTCATTAGACACACTTATAACCGACAATATTAAAAAACATATTTCTGCAATTGTAAAATAAAAAATACATACATATTGTTGGAGTTTTATTTGTAAGCTCATAAATAAATAAATTATACTTCGTTTACTTTTCAATTTAATTACAAATTGATTACTTTTAATTTGAAATGATTTCATATCGTTAGCAAATGTAATAATAAATGAGTATATAGGTAAGTAAATATCTTACATACTATATGTATTTCCATAATTAAAAATGCTTTTAAATATGTTCTACAATTCAAAGTTTTTCTTTTTTTTTTTTTTTTGTTTGTAATATTACAGTAGAATCTCACAAATAAGAACTCTTATAAATTTGAACCTATCAATGCAGGGGACGCTTTGTGTTACTAATTTTTATTATACAGGTATTCCCCGACTTACGACCGATGACAGAGGAACCTATCTCGGTCGTAAGTCGGTAAATACCTGTATAATGAATTCATATAAAAAATTTCATATAAAAAAAAATTAAGAAAAAAATTACATACTGTACTACTAACTTTGAGGGTCAGGAGAAGTGAAACTATCCAATTTCATATAATTCTAACTTTATATACTAGTTCCAGCCATTTTTGGGAGGATATATAATTATTCACTTAAAATTCTTAAAAAAAATCTTAAAATTCCGACTTAGCTAATGTAATGTATTATTTGTACTGAAATATGTATGTAAATCGGATTTTTTTACTTTTTTTTTTAAATTTTTCTCATATATTTTAGGGATTCCCCGCAACTACATATTTGTCTTTAAGTATTTTCTATGAAAAAAAATTGGAAAAAATTGGTCGTAAGTGCGAATAGTCGTAAGTCGAACGGTCGTAAGGGGACTACCTGTACTGCAAGAAAAATAAAATGCCAAGAATGCCGAGTACTCAAATGATTCTAACTAGTAAGATTCTACTGTATTTATAAATACTATTCAGAGGAAGCTATCAGAAATTTCATACTACATATTTCACACAACACACACAGCATGGCATTCATTTCAATTTCAATTTAAACAAGCATACAATATGTATTTATAAAACAAATTAAATATCTTTTCAAAACATTTTAACTGTGAATAATTGTTTTATTAACCACAAACTTATGAATTAAAGGAAATTTTATTAAAACATAAGCGCTGATACATGACTACGTACGTACACATAGCATATGCATACGTATATATGTATGTATGTATGTAAATGTATAAATAATATGACTAAAAAAATACAAAGAATGATTTAAAAAGAAATTATTTATTTGATTTCTGTTTGCCATGTACACAATTAAAAACAAATTAAATCTTAATTCGAAAGCATTTCAAGAGAATTTTTTTATTTTATCTGTAATTTTTTAGAGCATTTAAAAAAAAACCAAAAGTAATGCAATAAATTAATTTCTTTAACTTCTAAAAGTTAGGTTAGATCAGAAAAAAATAGCCAGCCATCCAAAGTTAGTTCAGGTTAGGATGATAGATGAAACATCCTAACGAAGAGAGAAAGGAAACTTAATAATCTCACAAGTCAGTTGATACGAGAAATGAAATCCTCAGTATCAGAAATCCTAGCAGAGAGTAACTCGTAAAGGCGATTGAAGAAACCCCGGCCAAAAAACAATAGCCGTAGAACAACTATGGAGAACTTTAGACTGTTAGAAGCCAAGTCGTCTGGATGTCTGATAGTTTCGTAATGTCTTTACCACAGATATTGGCAGCCTGTATGGTTGACATTTTCATCTGAAATTCGCTGATATGATCCGGTAGCCTTATAGAATGAGCTATACCCGCAGAATCCAAAAAGAAGCCTCCATAAAATTTCAAATATAAACCGAATTCATTTTTAGCGACATTTCCTGCAGAAGATTTTAGTGTCTCTAAACAACTACAATTTGCCTTTACGTGTACATTAATTTTTTGGCCATTAACCTTATGCTTCAATTAATATTTCTATTTAAAAATGCAATAAGAAACTATTTGCAATAATAGCTCATTTTCTACAGCACAAAATCGGTTTCACATCCTGGGTGTAGGTTTACAACCACACTTGCGTTACAATTCAGTTTTAATAATTTCAATTTCATTTTATAATTGCATTTTGATATTTTGTCATCATCTAAAAATAATATTGATTTACTGCTTAATGAACAAATATTTGGTTCATCATTTCAATAGAAGTTTGTTATATATGGCGGTAATATAGTATTATATGGGAGCAGTGGTGTAGCTACCTAGGGGCTAGGTGGGGCAGTGCCCCGGGGCCCTCAAGCTCAGGTGGCCCTCGAATCCTTACCAGAAATCTCGATCGAACTGAACTTTTGGAATTTCTCCCATTTTATAATAATGGGGTAACTGCAGTGTTGGTTGAGAAGCCTACTGAAGAAGATTCGACAATTATTGCAGTTGGAGATACCTCCGCCGCCGATCATGTGAACGTGGATGATGTTTGCATGACACACATAAGAGCGGAGTGTTTGGAGGAACCACAGACCTCTACATTTTTTGACAAATCTTCTTATGACTTGGGAAACTTCACGAACAAAATATTAAGTGATAACGAAAAACGTCAAATTCTTGATATGGGGCCTTTACAGCCTTCAGGACCTTTTCCAACAGACATCAACCAGAACAATAGGTGTTTTTCAAAATCGTACTATATTACATACATAATTGGTCATTACAACCCTTCAGTCAGGATTATTGACCTAGTTTCTCACTATACTATATTTCGTGTTCTAAATATGGGTCAGTTAATCGTTTTTGGTTGTGTTATTCCAAAATACTAGACGCTGCCTATTATCAACCCTTCTGGTCATTTGCTTCATAAAGGAATAAAGTTTGGTGTACGGGAATTCGAGATTGGAAGCATTTATCTGAAAGAATTAAAAAAACACAGTTATTCGAGTGGCCATTCGGAAGCATGTGCTGTGTATTAATTTGAAAAAAAAAAAACGATATTATACTCTATGCTTATCGACAAGGAACTTCAAAATGAAATTCGCAAAGAAGCATAATTTTGGAAAATGGTTCTTCAAAGGTTATTCGATATCTGAGTGCAACAATTCTAAATGAAATAATTGAGAGCTTGGGAACCAAACTCGAAACCCATCTACTAGAACAAATTAGAGCGTCACCGTTTTTTGCCATCATAATGGATACGACACAGGACATATCGAAGGTAGATCAGCTAAGCATTGTTGCGAGGTTTACAGTAATAACCAAATCGGAAAATGGACAGCCAATTGATATAGAAGTAAAAGAAGTGTTTCTAGGCTTTCATGCAGCCATCAAACATGGCGCAGTAGATTTAGTCAACCAAGTGACAACATTATTTATCGACAAAAATGTTGATTTAAAAATGATGGAGCCAGTGTGATGAGTGGTGTACATAATGGTGTACAAAAACATATTAAGGATATCCAACCTAACGTAGAGTACGTACATTGTGTCACTCATAATTTAAATTTGGTGATAAATGATACCGTTAGCAGTTGTGTGGAAATACAGATTTTTTTTTCGCAACGTTGCAAGATTTGTATAACTTTTTCGGAAACAGCATCAAACGTTGGGATCTACTGTCAAAGTTCACTGGTGAATCGGACACCACTCTAAAAAAACTAAATCCGACTAGATGGTCCAGTAGGATCAATACGTTATTTGCAATAAAACTTAGTTATTTTGATATTGATATTTTGGAGCAAATATGGAGTGCTAGAATGTGACATATCGGAAGTATTTACAGCAATGTTATTATTCTTTACAATTCCTGTCACTTCTGCAGCAGCTGAAAGGTCATTTAGCAAATTAAAAATAATAAAAAATTATTTAAGAAATAATATGGGCCAAATTCGACTCTGACATTTACCGCTAATAGCAATTGAAAACAAAACCGCATCAAGCCTGGATTTAAACGAAGTTATTGATACTTTTGCGAAAACTAAAGCTAGGAAAAAATTGTAAATATAATTGTTATTTAGTCAGTTGGTAGGCCGAATCTTCTCTATTTCATTTTATTAGCCAAACCTACACCAAGTATTATGTTGTTACTGTTTAATATTTTTATTACCTGCCCTGCAGTTCACAAAAAAGAGCTTAAGTAGCTTATCGTTTTTAAAGTATTTGTATATTTCATATTTTTATTTGATAAAATCTAATCAGTTTACGTAGTAGTTGGGCCTCATTTTTTAATTTGCCCCAGGGCCCTTGGTTACCTAGTTACGCCACTGTAGGGGAGAATAAACTCATCATCCTTTACTATAATTCAAATATTTTTTTTTGAAAGAAAGACCGCATAAAATTTATGAATAATCAATAAATATTAAAATATGCTGCAAAAAGTTTGTGAACAAAAAGAAGAAAAAAATCCATTCAAAATGACAACAAAAATAAAAACTTTTATTTGCTTGGTAAAATGCCAGGGATTTATTTTTGTTTTCCCGCAAAATGCAAAAAAAAAGAGTAACAAAAAAAGTTAGAGTTGCTGTCATTTAGATATATTACAGGAAAAGTTTGCATTGTTTTTATAATACAAAGGCAAAATGCAAAAAAAAAAAAAAAAAAATCAATTCTATAAGCTAAACAAATAAGGCTTAACCCTAGTGCAGACAACTTTAGAAGTTTATTTAAAAAATCTTTAGAAAACTCTACTTGTACTTATAAAATACACATTATATGTATGTGTGTATAGTATATCCTTAAATACAAATATACATCACTAGATTTATTATAACATTTTTCCTTTTTGTTTTTTCTGTCATACCACATGTAGAGCTTTTGAATGTAAGAAATCGTCGTCCTAACTAAATATCATTGTAAAAAAAGGATTTTATAAACATAAAGTTAATAATCCTTTTATGACATATTCATTCAAATACATATGAATTTCCTTTTTACATTGTAAAAAGTTTCTGTACCAAGATTTGCATAAATTTTACTAAACAACGACACGTTCTTTTAAAATTTTAATGCAATTTTAATAACATGATGTTCGTTTTTTAGGTTTAACATCAACAAACATCATAAATATCGGGTCCGCCATCTAACGTTTTTTTTTTCAACTAGTGCTTATTTCGATAATAAGATAATTAGTTTTATCCTTCCGCTGAACGAATATGGTTGTGTATACGCTTGAACCACTTCGCTAAGTGGGCCTGCGATCGACTTACAGAAGATGCCGATTTTGGCAAAAAAATCATCTTTTCAGATGAAGCTCATTTTGATCTTGGCGGGTATGTAAACAAGCAAAATTGTCGCATTTGGGGCACAGAAAACCCGCACGCATACATTGAAAAGCCGACGCACCCAAAACGAGTCACTGTTTGGTGCGGATTTTGGTCCAGAGGCATAATTGGGCCATTACAGTCAATGGCGATCGTTATCGGGCCATGTTGAACGAATTTTTGTTCACAAAAATTGAAGAGGAGGATATTGGCAACATTTGGTTTCAATAGGACGGCCCTACGTGCCACACAGCCGAAGCTACACTCGATGTTTTGCGCCCTGTTTTTGAAGATCGCATTATCAGCCGCAGAGCTGATGTCGTTTGGCCACCTCGGAGCTGCGATTTGACACCGTTGGACTATTATTTGTGGGGTGTCGTCAAAGATAAGTGTTACGCCGACAAGCCAGAGACAACTGACGCTTTAAAGGACAATATTCGTGAAGCCATTGGTGAAATACAGTTGCACACAATCGATAATGTGCTTAAAAATTGTACCGATCGTGTAGGCTACTGCATGGCCAGCCGAGGCAGCCATTTGAATGAAATTATTTTCCATTATTAACCGGAAGGATTGTACTTTCAAATAAAAAAAGAAATTTGAGAAAATATTCAGCTGTTTTTTTAAAGCATTTTCAAAAAAAAAAAGTTATTTGGCGGACCCATTACTTGATTACAAGTTTTACATATGTATGCTAAGTGAAGACTATCGTTTATCATTTTATGAGTACAAATGATTCAAAACTTAATTTTAAATCTCACGATTACCATTTTATTCTTTTTTTTTTTTTTGTTGTTTTCTTAATATCAATCAAAAATTGAAATAAGTTTTTTTGTTTTCCAATTAACTTTAACTAAATAAATAAATAACTTGTTCTTAAAATAATTTTCAATAAATTATTTGTTGTTATGTATGTATGTGTATATTTTTACACTTAGTAAAGATTTAAAAAAAAAAATACTTTTAAAAAATCTAACACCTTTGCGTGAAGAACTAATATCGGACTGATCGATAATTATAGTTTAATAAATTTAATATTGTACAATTTGATATTTGTATGTACATATGTGAAGCAACAGTGAAAAGTTTTATTTGTGGTTCACTGCTAAAACGAAACTTAATCGAACCATTTCAGATTACGAGCAATAGCAATAATATACGAGAAAGGCCATGAACGAAGTAAAATGAAAATACGCAAGTGGAGGCTAAAACAGGATTGAAAATAATTAAGATAACGCTGAGTAGCTGGTCAAAATGGAAGGAATTGTTAATTATGAATTTCTATAACATAGTGAAACGATTGATTCTCATCTATACATTCAACAATTAATGAGATTGAAGCAAGCAATTAAATTTAAATGGTCAGAATTGATCAATAGAAAAGAATTGATCAAATAGAATACAAATCTACGAAACTAGGCTCGAAAGTTTAAATGCATTTACCATATAGTCCGGGTCTTGCAAAGCACTCTTAGGTTAGGTTAGAGGACGTGTACTTGTCAATTAAGACAAGTACAGTACCCGGAGGTCGAATTGACCCATTGTACAACGTACTTAAAGAGGGAAGGATAATAGAGGGAATAGGAGGGTATGTAGGAAAGGGGAGAATGGGAAGCGGAGGAATCACACAGACAGACACAACAAAAAATGGGGAGAGCGCGACTACACTGATGAAGCCCTAGCACCTCTCAACCAGCCCAAGCCAAGCACTCTTAATAGTGTAGATTTATATTCCATAGAGGTTCGCGAAACGCTATTGGATCTGTGAACAGATCAGTTTTTCGCTCAAGAAACCCAAACGTTCTATTGTAATAATAAAAATGGCCAAATGTTTTAGATCCAATAGCACGTATTGGTAAAATAAAACTCGTTTCAATTATAAGACAAATGTATTTCAATTTTGATCAAATTTATATATCGGCACCCTCAATAATATTATTAAAAATAATTGTTTGGGAATATGTAATCCTTTAATAATAATCTCTATTTATAAAGAATTTCTCTGTATTTATCCTGCGTTATCTATTCACTTTTTCCTCTGAGTCTACGGCTTTCTCTTTCTTTCCTCTCCAGTTTTAGAACGATCACATCCTCGAAACTATCTGCCTACTTAGGAAGTATTTAGTTTTGCTCTCAAAGATAAGATTTGGAATAATCTCTGTTCGAAATCAGATGAAATGTAAACAAGGCTGTAATGCAGTTTACAGTTTACTTAAGCCGGTGGTAACACAAAAATAATGTTGACTAGCACAAGGTTTAAATTTTAATATTTTTATTTTATAATCGCCGGCACAATACGTTCTTACAGAATATTAGAATTAGAAAATAATAACGAATATTAAATTAGAAATGACTCACCATATTTGACCAAGTATCAAAGGCGGCAATTGTGATTGTAGAAAGAAACCTTTGGCTTGGGCACCGGTAACAAAACCATTTTGTGGCTGTAATGCCTTAAACTGTTCCTGATATTTTAATTTTTCACGTTGGGTTATAACCCAAGGATCTGTAGTTGGATTCATTTTGGTGTTTGTGGAGTTGTTGTTGCTGGCAGTGGCTACTATTTTGTTATACTATTAATGGCAAATACCAGCAACAAAAAAATGAAATAATTTTTCCAATAGAGGGCGGATGTTGTCAACGATTTACTGAAATGACAAATGTAATGTGACTTTTGGAAGAATTTAATTTTTCTTTTGCTTTTTATTTCTACACTTTTTTCCAAAAATGTATTTGTTATAGTTGCTGTCGTTGTTGTTGGTTTTATGAAATTAGGGCAATGCACTTAAATAGATTTTTTTTTTTCCTTTTCGAGTATATAGTATAGAATATAGTGACGTATAGCTACAGCAATCTCTCTTTAAAAAAATGTGTGACACACTTTTCACAATTTTTTTTTTTTGTATCCCGGCTTAACAATACTCTACCGCCTGGATGTAAGTGGGTTTTAAGTCTTTTGTTAATTGCAAAGATGTATCCAGGCAGTCTGGCTGTTGTTTTATTATTCTTGTGGCTATATTTCTAAAAGATATCAAAGTGTTCTTTTAGTTCTTTTGGGTACGAGTGTTCCTTGAATGCTATGCTTGGAATTTTTGTTCTACGCTCCACTTCTTTTGCCAATGGGTGTTTTGTGTTATTGTTATTGTTCTTATTATTTTTGTTCTTGTTAATATTATTGTGTGTCAGGAGTCTTTGGATATTGAATACTATACATATACGTACAACAACATAAGCTTATAAAATTTTTGTTGTTCTTGCTCTCTTCGTTTGTTTATTGGAATATTATTTTTCTTGTTTTGTTGCTCGTTGTTGTTGGTGTTGTTGTACTAATATTAAGGGCCCGCATAAAAAATTTTATATTTGAACTGTTTCTCTCTAGTGTGTGTTTCCTATAGGAGGCGTGATGGTATATGTGTAAGTGCCTTCCTTTCTATTGCGTTTGCGTTTGTTTTTCGGTCGTCTCAACTCCCACCACTTGATTTTCTCTGAATCGGTGTTTGCTCACTGTTTCTGTTCTGTTGTGTTATGCTATAATGATGATATTTTTTCGGTGATGGTAGTGTGTGTTGGTGATTTTTCTTTTCTATTCTCTCAGTTGTGATTGTTCTTCTTCTTTACGTTTCTCCGATTTCTATTAATGTTTGTTATTTCATTAAAGTTGCTCGTTTTGCTTTGCTTTCTCGAATAATAGGTTGCTATTTTCGTGTTCGTATTGTTGTTGTAGTTGCGAGTTGTGATAGAAATTGTTGTTATTGTTACTTAAGCCCCTCTCAGCTGTACCAGGAGAAGAGTATAAAAAAGAAACGTACGCAGCCACACAGTTATAACACAGCACATATGTGTATCCCGTAAAGATTTTAATGGAGGTGCAATACAAAAAAATTACGATAGTAGAAGAAAAAAAAGATTTTGTTGAAATATATATTTATTCTTAATTATAATTTTTGTTTGTTTTCTACTTAAAAACAAGAAACACTTTTTTTGTTAAGGGATTTGTCATCAATACACAAACAACACAAATTTATTTGCAAAGAAAAAAAAAAACAACTTTTTTTTTATCTTTTGTATTTTCCTCATAGGCTTAACACTTTCTTTCTTCTCTAAATTCCTTGGATATTTTCATATATTCCTTTTAGATTTGAACTCACTTTTATGCATTAGCATTTATTTAATTGATCTAAAATATTTTTTTAGAATTTTTTTAAGATTTTTCCCGTGAAATTTCAATTTTCCTTGCGTTTGTATTCCGTAATTTTTGTGAATTGGAAAATTTTTCTACTACTATTCGCAAACGTCACTTTTTTAATCAATAAATTTGGGCTTAACAGGCTGCCAGACTACTTTACTATATAGCAGCCGCAAAACAAGCGTTTATTTAAATTTACTTAGAATTTGCCGAAAATCGTATTCGGACAAGCTTTATATTTAAACAGAAATATAAAATTGCATTAATTATGTTACAACAATTTTTAAGAGTAATTTTATATAATGCAATAAAAATATAGAATTTGATATATACTTCAAGCTGTCTGCTCTGAAATACTTTTCACACATAGTTGCCAGACTTGTACAATAGTATAGGAAACTACCGTACAAACAATTCGCTATTCTTTATTTTTGAAATAATAAAAATATGAAATAATAAAAAGACATTTTTAAAATAATAAAATTGATTTAATTTTCAATTTTTTTATTTTAAACTTAAAATCATTGATAAGTTTACATATTTTTTCAGATATTTAACAAATTCGAATTTTAAAATACCTATTTGCTTTAGCTACTTAGTTGTACAAAAAGCCATTTATACAGTGGAATGGCACTACGAAAAAAATGTTTAAGGTCTTTAATTGTAATTGTCTTTTTGAACTATGCTATGATACTAACAATTTATAGGTTTGTGTTTAAAAATACTTCAACAATATATTATATTGAAATCCCATTAATTTTCCCTTACAAAATATATAAAATGATCTGGCTGCATCATAAAAACTGTGCCAAGCCTATGCTTGAATAAGGTTATGTTAACGTTAACATGCTTGCCATCGTCCACTTTTTATTTAACCACAAAGACGACAAGACGTGTGCACGTGTTTCTACAGAAAAAAGTTAAAATTATATTGAACGGTAACGATAAATATTTTAATATAAGACAGAAATTACAATGTCCACTACTTCAGAAGACGAAGAGAATATTGTAAGTGGTGAGGAAGAAGAGGAGGAGGACGTGGACGAAGAAACTGAGGAGGAACAAGAAGGTGAAGAATCTGACAATGATTACGAGGAACACGAGGGAGAAAAAACAAATGGAAATGTGTCTCAAGATCAAGAAAGTGTCGAAGGAAAGGATGATAAACCCTTAACATGGAAGGAATTGGTAAGTCTTACTTGTAATTTAAAAGGGAAGAGCAGTAAATGAAAAACATTTAATAGAATATTAGCTTTTATGTTGATTAGGGTCTCAGTGAAACATTGGTCAAAGCATGCGAGGAATTAAAATGGAAGGCTCCATCGAAAATTCAAAAAGAGGCCATACCTGTAGCTTTACAAGGCAAAGATGTCATAGGCTTAGCAGAAACAGGTTCCGGCAAGACTGGTGCTTTCGCTTTGCCTATCCTACAGGCCTTGTTGGATAATCCCCAAAGATATTTTGCCTTGATTTTAACGCCCACAAGAGAATTGGCATTTCAAATATCTGAACAATTTGAAGCTCTAGGTAAGTGCATACAACTCCAAAATATGTACCAATAAATAATAATGCTTGTTCCTTGGAGACTCCCAATCCCCACAAGTTGAAGCTTTATTAATTTGCATGTTAAGACCCTGTTAGGCCATGATGTTAAACTGTAGTTTGATATTAAACACATGAAAATAAACTAATTTATAATTTCGTCACTACCTCTGAGCCTACTCTATATATATATATATATGTCTTTATTTCCTTGATTTGAACATTATTTATAACCGTATTATTGTTTCAATTTCTCACATAGGCAGTTCAATTGGCGTTAAATGTTGTGTGGTTGTAGGTGGCATGGATATGGTATCACAGGCCTTGCAATTAGGCAAAAAGCCTCATATAATTATAGCAACGCCTGGTCGTTTGGTTGATCACCTGGAAAATCTTAAAGGTTTCAATTTGAAGGCCATTAAGTATTTGGTTATGGACGAAGCCGATCGCATCCTTAACATGGACTTTGAAGTGGAATTAGATAAAATTCTTAAAGTCTTGCCCAAGGAAAGAAGAACTTTCTTGTTCAGTGCCACTATGACAAAAAAAGTAAAGAAACTGCAAAGAGCTTCCCTAAAAGATCCCGTCAAAGTAGAAGTTTCAAATAAATATCAAACTGTAGAGCAATTGCAGCAATCTTACATATTCATACCAGTCAAATACAAAGATGTCTACCTTGTGCACATTTTGAACGAATTGGCTGGTAATAGTTTTATGATTTTCTGCAGTACTTGTAATAACACTGTTAAAACGGCTTTAATGTTAAGAGCTTTAGGCCTAGCCGCCATTCCTTTGCATGGACAAATGTCGCAGAATAAACGTTTAGCTGCTCTCAATAAATTTAAAGCAAAAAATCGCTCCATACTTATATCCACCGATGTAGCGTCCAGAGGTTTGGATATACCACACGTAGATGTTGTTTTGAACTTTGATATTCCTACCCATAGTAAAGATTATATACATCGTGTTGGTCGAACAGCCCGTGCAGGTCGTGCGGGTAAAGCAATTACATTCGTTACACAATACGATGTAGAGTTGTATCAACGTATTGAACATCTATTGGGTAAGCAATTGCCCCTGTACAAATGTGAAGAAGATGAAGTAATGGCTTTGCAAGAACGCGTTAGTGAAGCTCAGCGAACGGCCAAGTTGGAACTCAAAGATATCGAAGAATCAAAGGGCGCAAAAGGACGTTTTAAGAAAGGAGCTGCTGGTGATACTTTCGATGATTCAGAACAATTTACCGGTGCTCGGAAACGCTTGAAGACTGGTGGTGGAGGTGGCAAAACAAATTGGAAAAAGGCTAAAAGGAAATAAATTTATTTGCTCGATAAGAAAGTTTTAAGTTACATTTTTAGATTGTATGTTTTCCTTAGTAATTAGTATATTTTTAAAAAACAGTTTTTAATAAAATGTAAAATTCTTACATTACATTACATGTACCTAGTATGGTAGTTTTTTTCTTTTTTAGTTGCGATTCAGAAGAAAAAAAAATTTATTCTTGTCGAAATGTTAATTTTCTTATACGAATAGCAACCGATTTTCCGTTGTGTTGCCATTTGTAAATTGAAAAGTATATTTACAAGTGAAATTTTAAAGTGATCGTTGACAGTTCCAATCCGTAACATACTTTTGGACAACTGACAACTCATCTGAAGTTCGGTTCTCATTTCTAAACGATCCATAAAGAACTTTCAACTATTTTTCAAAATAAAAATTATAATTAAAGGGATGAGACCGGGTGAATATACTTTTAATGGCGAGACAGGAAAGATTGCAGAATTTTTTGACTTCCATTGCCCAGAGTTTCTATTAGGATATTGATGGTGCATTGCGCTTTGTGGCATAGACCACCTCTTCTTTCTGCAGGGTGTGTGGTAAAGTTTGTCTCTGGTTTTAGCTGGCTTCTGAGATCACTATTTTTCCCTCATTCTCTTGCTTCTGTCTTACTTTCTTTTTAACCTACTCTTTGTTTCTCGTTCTTTTTTCTAGTGTATATTTTTTGCTATCTCGGTGTTCTGCGTTCCTAATTCAAATGTAATGATTTCACTGTGATAATGGTAGAGTTAGTAATACAGCTGACAACGGAATATTGGATTTGAAATACTCAACATTTTCAATCAACAGCTGGGTGCAAGCATTGTAAATCAGATAATAGTCAGTGTGTAAACAACAAATAGTGCAAATAAGTCTGATTTAAAAACAAAACAAATACTTTGCGCTCTGAGAGTCTGATATTATTTGTTTAAATTTTTTATCAGAAAACTTGATAGGAAGAGAGATATTATTTACCAATTTATTTGTATTTGAATCAATAACAATACGCTATTGTTCTTGAAATATTGTTTGAAGTAAATCTCTATATTTATCTTTTTAAAAGGTTTTATTGTAAAGTTTATTATTAAAATTTACATTCTCTTAATAACTATAATATTGATCATAACTTATGTATTAAGAGAACACAATTTACATTTGCAAATAATTTCTTTAATTGTCAAATAATTTATCTCAAGGTCAATAGTTTTTTTTTTTTTAATTATATTTTAAAACTGCTACTTTAATACAACTTAAATATAAACTTTATTACTTAAATGATTAAAGATTAAATTTTGGTGATTAAAAAAATATAAAATGAGAGTCTTAGAGAATTCAATTTTAATTAAAGCCAAATAAAATAAGGATTTAATAGGAAGGACTATATAAATTAAGATCAATATTAAAAGGACAAACAAAATTCAGCTACCAATTAATTTAAAAAAAAAAAATAATAAATAAACAATAAAATTTAATTGAACTAAAAAATGATTTTTATAAAACCACAAACAAAAAAGAATATTTAAAATTTTACATGAACATCTTACATGTAATCGAAAACAAGCTATATTATTGCTCCTAGAATAATTTAATTATTTAAGCTTTTTATGATAATTTATCTAAAATTTGTTACGACTTATCGTTAATTAAATATATTTTAACTAAATTTCTTATTACAAGAAATTGATTATGTTTTTATAGTTTCATTAGAGCAAGAAAAGAAACGTTTTTTATACTTTACAAGATAATTGAAACTTTTTAGTATTTCGATTGTAAATTTCACTAGGGGCAGGGTATATCATACAAATCACATATACCCTCATCGGAGCTTAAAACAAAATTATAATCATTTTGTGGGGGATTTAAAGGTAACAAAGGAGGATTTTCTGTAAGAGTAAAGTAATGAAATAAATAAAAATAATAGAAATATCAATTAAATTATACACTTACCCATATGCGGATCATCAGGGAAGAATCTTCTCAACGAGTGACCCGTTGTACATTTCTGTAATATTATTCGTGCTGTCATTTTATTTTCTAACGCTTCCATTTCTTCTTTTATTGCTGGATTGCAAAAATATGTATGTTCATCGTTGACTAGATTTGCTTTGGTAGTGGTCTGTGTTAAAGTCCCAACAGCATTTGAATGCGTTGAGGATGAAGACAATGTTGGTGAAGGTGTTTCTAAGCGTGAAAAATGACGTACCGACTCGGATTCCGGTTTTGTTGTACAACAACGCCCTTGATCGGTAACCAATCGCACATCAATTGTACTGCCATTATCTAACGAAATGTGGAGGGAGTTCTGCAAATGATAATGTTTATTAGATTTGTTATTCATTTCATTCGAAAATTTTATTTTGAATTTGTTTTGCGGTCACTTTATTTTAGTAATTAAAACTTTTTACCACAACGTTACCAACATATTTTGAATGATTATCTAACTTATTTTATTGTCTGATACTAAATTTTTTTTTAAACAACAAAAATTGTCATACTGGATCTGGAATGTGATAAAAAATATTCTTATCGTCATTTTTAAACTTAAACTTAACACCACAAACCACAAGCAGCATAATTAGTAATAATTGAAACCCGCTTTTAAAAACACAATCCAATTGGAAGTTAATTACAATAAAAACAACTAGAGGATATATATTTCAAAAAGATTCGAAATTCGAAGGTAACGCTGTAAGGCATTGAGTTTAGAAAATTATTCTTTTCTATCTGGCATTCGGAAAACATATTTTTTTAATAAATGCCTGTTATTCGGATTTACATATTTTTTGATACGAATCATTTATGCGGTTTTCCAAAAAGATGACGTAAAACAAATTCGTATTATGAGAAGCAAAAAATTTAAAATTTTGTTTTTCTAAACTTACTTGTCGCTTAACAATTTTCTCATCGTCATAGTGTTTGGGTATGGTAAAGACACAGTCATCACCGAAAACGGCAAGCAAATCATCGCGGGTGACGTAGGCAAATGAACGATTCGTTTCGTCTTCTTTGATATACTTTAGATTACGTTTGGCACAGTCTAACTGCTGATCGATTTCATCCTCCAGCTCAGCTAACTGTCTGCTACGTTCTCTCAGAGAACGATATGCATCATCTTCCTGGCCATCAACGCCACCTCTGTAAAAATAATGACGATGAGTTGTAATTAATTTTTATACAGAGACAATGTATGTATAAAATAAAGACATGTACCTCCATCTAACTACACTGCTGTAGCGGGTTTTTTCAATAAGACCAATACCTTCCAAGACATTGGTAATATCATATATGCGACGTTTCTGTACATCTAAAACTTCTGCCGCCTATAAAAAAAATAAAGAAAAACATTTAAAAGAACAATCTATCATTAATTGATATTAGGAACATAGAAAAAGTGTTTGGCGCGCGCTTAACTAAGTACAGGTGATTTTTGTTATTATCATTATGCTGACCAAAACAACAACAACAACATAGTAATGATGCTAATATTGTTGTTGTTGGCTATAAGCAAGTTGAATAAGATTTACTCATATTGAATACAAAAATAATCAAGGTTTTTTTTAGTGGTGGTTTTTGGTTTTGTGGCCTCTTTCATTACAATATATTAGTCGTCATAGACTTACATCTCTGAGATCCATTTCGCCACCATTTTTAATCATAAGGTCCACAAATTTTTGTGTTAGTAGTACCAATGAGCCTACAACACGATTCGGAGTTTGTGGAGTTGTGGGTAGATGTTTTTCATGTTCAGTGGGTTGGGCGGGCGTTCCATTATTACTATTTGCGTATGCACTTGATTTTTTCGGTGTATTTTCGGGAGTCTCCATTGTCAATTTTTGCGTTATATTTGCACTTTTTTATATTTTAGCCTTTAGATTTTATGATTTTAATAATCTTTACACGTTTTATTAGCATTAAATATTAAAAATGCACGAATTAAGAATAAAAATTTGGCGCTTGACGATTTTTTAACCCTGCCGCCATTTGGATATTTTTATACATTTACTTTTTCATTGACATTTTCTTAACTTTTTCTCTTTAATCATTTTGCGTTTTTTCTATTTTCCCTATTACACTTTCTTTCTTTTAGTGTGTGAAAACAGCATGATAAGAATAAAGCTTAAACAATAACAGCTGTTTGATTCAATTCAATTAATGAACACCCTGTTTTATTACTACAAAATTGACATGAAGGGGTCTCTTTCTCTCTCACTATTTTGACACATGGTTTTCTTTCAGTGTGAAAAATGAAAAAATTTGTGTTTTTGTTTTTATTCCTCAATTCGTTAAAGGCAACGCTAGCTAACACGCGTTACAATACAAAATTAAAACTTTTATAATAAATCAAAAAGAAAAAATTATTGTGTACATTAGAAAATTTCCATTTTTATATAGAATGTCAGCGAAAAACTCCACAAAGCCCCGTCTGTCGAAAGGCATATTGGAAATGAAGTTTATGCAACGCACAAAAGCGAAAGTTGATAAGGAAATAGAGGCTGCGGAGGGCAGAGCCATGTATTCAAATGAGATCACAGACAAAATGTTAAACAGCAATTCGAATTTCATTATGGAGCCCAGTTTTGTGCATTGTGAAAATCTAATAGAGGGACGTTTAAGTTTTCGCGGTATGAATCCTGAAATTGAACGGCTTTTGGAATTGGAACGTGAGGAAAAGGCAGCTGCCAAAAGACAAGAACAATCAACTGACGTATCCACGGAGGAAATGGCTAAATTCTATCATGGTAACAAGAAAGCGGGTGCTCACCTTACTATGGAAAAGAAGTTTTCCAAATTTAAGAAAATTAATGGCCAAAATAACTCCAGCAATAAGCGACACTTGGACCAATCATTAACGGAAGGCAGTGCGGGGAAAAAGAAAAAATCTAAATTTATGAAACCCAAAGGTAGTGACGAAGATGATGATCAAGTTGAATAGACAGACATTTTACTTAAGTTTTATAGGTAGTTCTTTAATATAATTAATTTGTCTTTAGTTTATAAGTATACACACGTCGTTCAACAAAAACAAACAGCTTTTTTAATATATTTCATGTATCAGTTTTTTTTATTTCATAGAAAATATTGTATATAATACATTACTTGAATTAAATAAACATTAAAAAGTAACATTTTTGATAAAAATATACGACTAGGCGTATCATATTTCAGTTTTAACTGCCTGTAAAGCATAGCACATATCTGTTGAATTTATCCAGCGCCAAGTGTTGCGCCAAAAATCATATGTATGACCGTTAACAACAACTGTCTGACAACCCACTGAAAAAGACGGTTAAGAATTAAATGAGAATGTGTGGATTGGATGCACCGCTTTTTTTCATATTTTAAAAAATTTGAAAAAAATTGTTTTTTTCTTACTTGTATCCAGAATACGTTGAACATCCAGGGGGCTAATCATTTTATTCCAGTGATGGGTACCAACAGGAGCTATATTCAATACGTATTCACCTAGGAGCACCCCACCTACCCACATAGGTATAGTTTTGTTAATAGTTGTTATGAACAGGGAACCGCCAGGCTTAAATTGCAATAAAATACGTTATAATGACTAGAGAAAGAAATATAAAAGAGACAAATAAATACCTTTAAACATTGAACACTGGCTGTTAGTAAAGCAATCTTATCATCAACATGTTCCAAAACTTCTGATACGACAACTGCATCATAATAATTCATTTTATCTGTAACATGAACATTTAATGGTTCTATTTTATACTCTATACGATCACGTAATTTAGGATCAGCTTCTTTGGACAAATGGTCACGCGCAACACAAATTAATTCTTCGCTCAAATCAATACCAGTTACTTTAGCACCCAAACGTCCTAGTTGCTCGGTTAAAATGCCACCACCACAACCTACTTCTAAAATATGTTGTCCTTTTAAAACATTGCAAGTATTAACTAAATCTGATGATATATTGCCCCGTGCAACCATTCCATCACGTATGAAAGGAACTCTAGAAATATTAATTAAAATACATATGCTGTTACAGCAATTCCCAAACTTACCTTATCGTATTCAAAGAATGCAATGCTTTCATTGTGCCATTAATATTCCACCAATCGTTAGCAAAATTACTATGATGTTTAACTTCTCTTTGTGTTTCCGTGTCTATGTGCTGGCTTTTGGTCAAGTCATTTGAAGGTGGAACTTTAGCATCGCTTTGTTGACCGGCATTTGTGTGCTGCTTTTGTGTGGAGGTCTTAATTTGTTTGGCGGTACATAATAATACTGGATTCCTGGTATAAGTAACGTTAAATTAAAAATAGTTTTCTTAAATTGCATACAAATTATTTACCTTTGTTGTTTAATTAAAAAGCCAAAAGTTTTTAAGAACTGTTGCGACATTTTCAAGAAATTCCAATTTATTAACAACAATTGTTGTTTTGTTTTGTTTCTCCAGCTGATTTAAGTTTTGTTTACTAATGCCGTTTCTACACTATTTGCAATAAGAGTTTTCACACTCAGGCAGCATTGTGCTTTACATTTTGTTTTTAAGCGCACGTGTTGGTATTTATTTTAACACAAAACCAATTTGAGTACATAATTTTTTATAACTTTTGAACTAAAAAAAACCAAATAAAATGAAAACTTTAGTTAAGAAACCTGTTAAAGACAAAACACTATCCGGCATAAAAAAGAAGAAGTCAGAAAATACTGACTTAAAGAGTAAAAAAGATAAACTTAAAAAAGCTGTGAAGGATGAAGAAGTTCTGCAAGCACAAGTAAAAAATGTTGACAAGAAATTGAAGAAAAATCTCAAAGGAAACATCCAAGTTAAAGACCAGAAGAAGGCGAAGAAACAATCCGAAGATGTGACAGAAAAACCATCGAAGAAAAAGAAAAGCCACAAACAAGATTTAGAGGGTTTGAAGGATATTGATCCCGAATTCTATGATTTCCTTAAGAAAAACGACAAAAAGTTATTAGAATTTAATCTATTGGATAGTGACGAGGATGATGATGATGATGATGATGACAAAGGAAAAGTAGCAAAGAAGAAAACAAAAAAGAATAAAGATTCTGATGATGAAGATATGGATGAAGACGGTGATGAAGATGAGGAAGGCAAGTATCACAAGCCATCGGAAAATTTGGAAGTAGCCAGCGATGAAAGTGATTTTGAAGATGCAGACGAACCCACTGTTGGATCAGATGGTACACAAAAAATCACTTTAAATCTTTTGCGCCAATGGCAAAGTCAATTGGAGAAAACAAGTGTACCCATAGATACGGTACGTAAAGTCATACAAGCATTTAGTTCAGCTTTGGCTAGTATTTCTGGGGATGGCGAAACAAATGTACCCATTGCCTACAAAGTGGTAGGCTCTGCAGCATTTAATGGTGTTGTTCAGTTGTGTGTGCTCCATCTGCAACCAGCCATCCTACGTTTCCTCAATGTTACGCCACGTTCTACTATACCATTGCATAAAACAAAAAAATGGAACAAAGTTCGTGGCTGTTTACGTTATTATCTGTCCGATTTAATACGCTTAGTTGAACAAGTCTCCAGTCCAAACATTTTGTCGGTTCTTCTAAAGCATCTTCACCAAATGGCACCTATGGTGGCTCCATTTTCAACTTTAGGTAAGACGATTTTAAAAAGATTGATTGTACTCTGGTCTACGGGAGATGAAACTGTACGTGTCATAGCTTTCTTATGTATATTGAAAATAACTCGCAACCAACAGGTGAGATACTTTTTAATATTATTTTATAAATATAAATATATCATTTTAATTTTTTCTTCATATGTAGGCCACTATGTTAAATCACGTTTTGAAAGCTATGTATCTATCCTATGTGCGTAATTCAAAATTCGTTTCTCCTAATACATTACCGGCTATAAACTTCATGAGGCGCTCTTTAGTGGAAATGTTTGCCTTAGACTTGAATGTTACTTATCAACATGCTTTTCTCTACATACGTCAATTGGCCATTCATCTACGTAATGCTGTCATATTGAAAAAGAAAGACAGTTTCCAGGCCTGTTACAATTGGCAATATGTGAACTCTTTGCGTTTGTGGTCAGACCTGTTGGGCAGCACATCGGATAAACCACAATTACAGCTTCTGGTTTACCCCTTGGTTACAATTGCTTTTGGTGTGATACGTTTAATACCCACAGCTCAATATTTCCCATTACGCTTCCATTGTATACAATCTTTGATTGATTTGGCCAAGGCTACTCATACTTTTATACCAGTGTTGCCCTTAATTTTGGAAGTGTTAAAGAGTAATACATTTAATCGTAAGCACACTACAGTATCCATGAAACCTATGCAATTTACTTGCATATTGCGTCTCAATAAGGGCCAATTAGCCGAAAATGGCTTTAGAGATGAGGTTGTGGATCAAGTGTGCGGTCTCATATTGGATTATTTAGCCTATGAATCAGCGTCTTTGGCTTATCCCGATTTAGCAGTGCATACAGTTATGGCTTTAAAGTCCTATCTGAAGGAATGTCGTAACGCTAATTATTCGCGCAAAATAAAGCAATTGTTGGACAAAATTAATGAGAATTGCAAATTTATTGAAGAAGAAAGACGTAAAATTAACTTTGGGCTTAAGGACACAGCCCAAATACAGGCTTGGGAAACGAAGATTAGGAATAAAGGAACACCCTTGGATATTTACTATAGTAGCTGGGTTAAAACACATGAAACTAAGAAGAGAAGACAAGCTGCTCAAGCTGATAACATTAATGATGATTACAATTTGCCTACTATCAAGAAATCGGCTAAGAAATCCTCTGTGCCGGTTAAAAACGAAAACGGTGAAGTGGAACTCTTCCCATCCGACTCGGAAGATGATGAAGTAAAAATACCTGGAGCTGAAGACAGCGATGAAGAAATGGTAGAAGAAAAATCGAAAAAGAAGACAAAGGCAACAAAAGAAAAGAAATTGAAGAAGAAACCTAAGAAGGCTGAAAATGAAGACGAATTTGATATACCTGTAGAAGAACCAGTGGAGGGCGATGAAGAAGTTGATATTGTTAAAGATTTGGACTTAGATGACTGGTAGAAAACCAGAAAATCTTCATATTTTAGCATATAAATAAATAGTTTAGAAAAACAAGAACTAAATAAAGGTATAAAAAAGAATTCTTAGATTTTTTTTCTACAATTCATCCATGCTTGAACAGCAGCTTAATATTTATTTAACATATTAAACAACTAAACAATTTTCAATTAACTTAAGTTATCACAAAGATTTTCATAAGCCTTTTATTTTTGACTTTAAAACTTCTTTTCTGGATCTTTACTTGGTATAATTTCATATTCATCATATTTAGGAAATGTTCCTATTGTCTCTTGCGCTGGTGGTACTAATTTTCCTTGATCATCCTTCTTGCCATACTTTGTATCCAATTCAGCTGCATTCCTTTTCTTCATATCCATAATTTGTAGATTTCTTACCAGCTCTTCTTTAGTGGGCGGATCATCTCTGCGTCCTCTTAGCCAGGCCTCCCACTCTGCTGTCAATTCTTGATCGAACGCTTCTTTGTCGGCTGGTTCGAACCACCTGGAGGATTTGCGTTTACCAATCGATGGATTCGCAGGAATTTCAAAATATTTGTTGCCAAAATAGTCTTCTCCCACATAATTACCACGAAATTGTCTGGGTCGCAAAGATTTAAAGAAATTCTGAAATATAATCTTGATTATATCACGTTGTGGTGGTTTGGCCATATTTTTTCTTTTTTATTAAAATTGAAAACTTTTTAAATGTTTATGCAGTTCGAAATATGGGTTATGTTTACGTTAGCCAGGATTGTGTTATGACATTTACAGCTGATTGGATTTCTTTTTTGTAAACACTGGAGTATTGCCAGATTCAATATATATATACAGTAACAAGCAGTTTGTCCAAGAGATATTAATTTGTAATAAAAATTACTAAAAACGTTGTTTTATTTATTATTATTCTCCATATTTTAAAATCAGTTTTGTGTGTTACAAAAAATTTGGTATGATAAGCGGTTTTTATGGTAATTGTTATACTGGCTTAAATGTCGTGAATTGTTTTTTAAATATTTAATTAATTTTCGATTCATAACAATACACTTAACAACACTGGATTTTATTTTTTAATGGTTATTTCCATATCTAAACTTTTACCAATTACTCTATTCGGTATTTTCAATTCTTCTTTGTTCTCGTTCTCTTTCTCACTCTGACACACGAAAAGGAGCAACACTGTGTAGAAACGCACAGGTTTTCATTTTTTTTTTAGCAGTAGCAGCAGAAAAAAATCACGAAGCCAGTTTTTTTCTTCTTCAACTACTTATTTTACTCCTCCTCAACTTTTTTTTTATAATACGACAAAAATTATCAATTGGTCATATATATTTATTGTGGCCGGAGGAAAAAGAAAATTTATACGGAAAATGTTACATATGCAATAGGCAAAACAAAATAAGCAAAAAAGTGTATAAATTTAATAAAATTGTGTATAAGGCAAGGTCAGTTCGGAAGAAATGGAAACTATAAAATGTTTTGTGCAAACTTCCAACACGCGTATGGATCGTAGTGATGAGTTTAGAATCTAAAAAAATAATAAATATGTTACCATATATTAAAATAAAATGAATTAAAACTCTTTCCCCGTGAACTTTTTTTTTTACATTTTACTTAACAATATGAATACAGTTTATAAGTTTTCTGTGTGAATTTCTTTTGTTTAATAATTAACGTGCGAAAAGAAAAAAAAAAAGAAGATATAGAAAATAAAATAAAGAATACAACGTTAATGGCTACGTGAGTGCGAAGTGAGTCCGGGTATTAAAAAGAAATTTCAATACAACAATAAAATCACAAAAGAGGAGGAAGAAATACAAATAAAAATCAACAAAAGAAGAGTTAATAAAATAAAGAAGGAGAAGGTGGATTAAACCGAAAGATGATCAATGAGAAAAAGGGGATTTGATTTTATGTCACCGAGAGAACTGTGAGAGAGAGAAATCAGCAACAACAAAACAGGAAAAAAATCACAAGAGTATTGTTAAAAAAAAAGTTACTAAAAAGTGACAACAACTTTTAGCACAGGGAACTTGTAGAGAAATTTTTGTTGAATTTTCTTTTTTTTCCTGTCAAAATACACATCTTACACCTTTTCATCCAGTTTACCACCACTAAAGTACATAGCACACACAACAAGTAAGTAAATAAATATTTTCTTGTAATTAATACATGCAATGTAATAAAAAAAAACCTTCTATTTATAAAATTGATAAAATTGTACAATTGCTCCTTTTCTGTTCTCTGTCCTTCTCATTGTAGTGTATACTTCACCGTTTCATTATTCGACAATGAGGCCGCAGCCTCCGGGTAGCGGTCCCACATTAGATGAGAATGCCGAAGAGCTGCGTAACGTTGAATGGTATTGGGGCAAAATAAGTCGTGAGGATGTCAAAAACATATTAAGTGGCAAACCGGATGGTAGTTTTCTGGTACGTGATGCCCTTACTATTGAAGGAGAATATACCCTAACGCTTATTAAGGATGGCACAGAGAAATTAATTAAAATTTACCACCTTAATGGCAAATATGGCTTTGTGGACTGTAAATTTGACTCTGTGGTTGAGTTAATCAACTACTATAAGGTCAATTCTTTAAAACTATACAACAAAACTTTGGATATAACGTTAAGCAATCCTATTATACGTCCCGTCGAAGATGAAGAACTACAGCCCAATGCTGATTTACGTATTATGGCCGAACAGTTCTTGGTAATACACCAAAAGCTAAATAAGCACCAACAGAGTTTGGATCAGAAGCTTAAGGTTTTCAAATCCATTGAGACGGAATTAAATGATAAGAAATTACACCAGGAAGTATTCCAGAGGGCGGAGAAAATGTTTCAATCTCAAATCAAACTTTTAGAGACTTTTATCAATAACCCACCGCAGGTCGGTACGAATACGAACCTCAATTCCACATCAACGAATACATTGTCATCATCGACAAACTCGACTGCAAATTCTCAAACTACCCGCCAATTGGAACAAGAACAATTACAGCATAATGCTGCCCTAATGAAGGCCCGACTTAATGATCTCTGTGCTGAAATGAACAAATTAAATCGCTATGTTGAGAGTAAAAAGGAAGACTATAAAGCATTGGAACGACAAATTAACGCAGCGAAACCTGAATTGCAATGTCTTAATATGAAAAAAGAGAAATATATTGAGTGAGTATTAAAAAATCTAATTTAATTTTTTGTTTTGCAAAATGTTCCAAAGTCCAAGGGTTTCTAGTTTTCTATAGAAAAAATATGACAATATGAAAGCATTAGTCTTCAGCTTCAACTGGAAGTTTAGAGAAAGTTGTATATGGTATAATCTTATTCGTAGGCATTAAATGGTTGCCTTTAAGATACCTTTTATTTGTTTGTTAGATTTTTACTAAGTAATCAATAATGCTGACAATATGGTTGGTAATATGTATAAATCGTGACAAATTTTAACGTTCTTCCTCATTCAATTGATCAGCTTTGAGTTGTAGTATGTCTAAATTATGTTCAACTTTTAGGGAGAATTGAGTGTTGCCATCATATTAATACAAACAGACAGAATAATTTCACACCGATAGATTGTTATTTGTTGCTCTTGTCCCATATTTATTACAAACCCATAACTCCTTTAAACAACAGTATTAATATTCACTTTTGGAAACTTACTGTGTTTATTGGGCACTTTACAGGTTCTATGTGAATGGTTAACGTGTCAAGATTTCTATCTTGTTTCATTATTCTTTTCTAATCGGTCAAATAAACAATTGATAATGATTACTAATTCCCTAGACTTAATGCGAAAATTAATGATTTCGTTTAATTCATTTGCATATTAGAAATAATATTTTTTTTAGAAATTAATGAAGCATTTTTTATAATTATATTCGTTGACAGTTTTCAGGTCGCGATTTGATTATAATTACATTGCTTTTCAAAGTTGAATAGATAAGATAATTACGCCTATTTGAGGCGATAACTTCTAGTCGTTTCGTTTTTTGAAATTGTTTTATTTTTATTATATTTCTAAACTTTACTGCAAGTCTGATGCATTTTTATAAAATTCAAAAAATAGGTTTCACTCTCAGCGTATTTTTTTTCTTAATAGTTTGTTAAGGAATTTGTTTTAATAAAATCTTTCACATTGAATTGTGTGTGTTAATTCCTTCTGTAATTTATAAACATTTCTTAATACATTCTTGAGAAACGCTGTGATAATATCTCAACTAATTCTACCTTATAACTGGTGCATATTTCTATTGTTTTATTATTTGAATTTATAATGTAGCGGCTTTCTTTTATAATTTTGTTATCTCTGAAATGATAGTGTAGTTAGTTATATCATATTATTATTATGATTATGGTAGGTTAAGATTCAAATACAATAAAAAAACACAAAATACAACAGAAGAAATATCACTTAATTCTTACTCTATCTATCATGTGGCATTTCACTCTTATTCAGCACATTTGCATACATGTTTTGTATTACACAAAATGACTAATCGTTAACAATTCTTACAAAAAAAGCTGATCTTTTATTTCTTAATGAAATATTAGAAATGCAAGCTCACGAAAAAAAGGAAAAAATTAAAATTTTAAGAATTTTATATTGCCATACGTGTCATATACACAGACACTAAAATTTAAATGGTTTGTTTTAACAGAGCAGGGTTTGTTAAGCATGATCATTTTTTTCTGGCTAATTTCTTTTAATTATGAAATTTTTAACATTAAATTGTAAATTACGTCAATGATAATTTGTAAATTTAAATTTATAAATTAAAATTAACAAAATTCGTAATATTTCTTGTGTATACGTGCACAACATCGATATCATTTTTAAAAATTATTTCAATTATAATTTTTCTTATCATATGTGGGTAGAAAAGAAAATTCATTTTCTGTTTTCTTTCTTTTTTTGTTGTTATTTTTATCTATATTATATTATAAATACAAATAAATAAATCATTGTTATATTTTTCACATGTTACATTCATTTTTTTTGATTTATTAAATTTAAGTAAAGTACATATTCTGCATAAACTTGACTCTGCGTTTTAAATTACATTTTGCGCATTAACTTTTTGTATATCAATATAAGGGAATTTGGTATGCATATTATAAGCCAAACATTATTGAATGGTTTTAAATATGAAGTATAGAAATCTGAATAAAAGAGTTCTTTGTATTTCTTTTACATTTTTTTTTTGTATTTTATCAACCTTATCAGCAAAAGGGTAAAAAAAACTTCACTTTTTGTCCTAATTGCAGTATTTTTTTTTTGTATTCTTACATTTAATTTCACGATGGGCTTTTTATCGGACGTGACATTTGTCAAGTACCCAGTGGCCTATTTAATAGAAATTCTATACGATTTTATTTTAGATTTCAGTAAAATATTTTATTCAGTTTTAAGTGCATATTTTTTATATTCTACTGAATTGTAGTTATTATATCTCATGTATTTAATTCAAGATCTTAATAGATTATTGAGTTTTTAACGTATTATATACTAACAGAATATTTCTGTCATTTTAATCAAACATTTATTTTTTAACATTTTAATATAAATTTTAATAGGTGCTAATATTAAATTAAATTACCTTTCCAGACATGCGATAATGAACATTTTAAATTCAATTTACGCATATCCAAACATATTTATAATAGTATAAATATATAATAGTATAATTTCAATAGTATAATAGAACATATATATAATAACATTTGACTTATCAACTAATTAGTAATACATGGTGTAAACGCATCAAAAATTTAATCCATTTTTGTTTTCTAAGGTATGAATATAAAGGATTGTATAGCTTTATTGTTTTTATAACACTGTCAGGCAGATTTTCCCTTATTTGATTAACATTTTGTTTTTGTTTATTTCTATTTTAAAAGCAATTACTTCATGAAATCTTAGCCCCAACCCTATAACTTTAAATCTATTTTTAAAAATAGGCGTTTAAAGTTTGCCATTATTTCTAAGAATTAAAAAAAGTGTGACACGTGAGCACACCTTTTTGTTTATATATTGTACATACATATAAATATATTTTTATATATATTTTTAACCCAGATAATTATTTTAGGAATGGTAATACGCAAAAAAATTCAAAGAATTCGAAACGAATAGCTAAAATATCTAGTCATGAAACAACAAGAGTTTATTAATAAATTAGTATTGCGTATAATAAAATTTTTTGTCAATGATTTAAATGCAAAATTAATTAAAAAGATTTCTATTATTTAATCATAATCAGTTTTATGGTTGTCGAATTTTTGATGGGATTATCTATATTATCTTTAATCTATTACAAATTTGTTGAACATAATAAGGCTGGAAATGTTTTGTATTTTTTTTGGCAATATTTTCACAAGTCATTAGTTTGTTTTATTCCACAATTACTGCTTAACACGCTGTCTCTGTAATTCATACTCTGCGCCCTTGGGCGGCATTCTATGCGACGACAAATAGAAATAGAAAATTAGATACTTGCTGTCTAATAGCACAATCAAATGCGTGCTGCAAGTGGTACACGCAGCCGAATGAGGTAGTCTAGTGTGGGTCATCAGTGTCAAGTGCCGGCGTGAACGTATTGTGCGATTGTTGTCAACACAGAGCAATAAACATAAAACAGATTAAAAAATGAACCATCTTTTGATCGAAATAAACTTCGAAAACTGTATTAACATACTACAAAGAAGTTTTAAAAAGAATTTTTTTTTTAATTTTATTACAACTTTTGTTTCATTTTTAAAACTACAAAAATATTCAGATGTTTAAAGAGGCTACGATAAAATATAGTCAGTTATTATCGTATGATAACATGAATATTTTAAAAGCTATGTAAACTAAATGCTGATAACACTTCATATACCGCACCTTGTTTATGGATAAATAATAATTTTTGATAATAGATAACTTTTGAACCTGCGGAATTGTAAAAGCCACCGGCATCTTACAATTTTATTATTTTATGCCATTTTATTTCATTAATCGTAATTAAACGAAAAAAAAAATGTTTACAAGTTTTATTAGGAAATAGACTAAAGGATAGCCATTTGAACAAATTGCTAGGCATAATTCGATTAAGTAATGATTTACACATGCTTTCGAACAATATTAAATTTATTAAATTAAAAATTCCATGTTAAAAATATATTATTCCACAAATTAATAAAAAACAAAGTTTCGCACATAACATTTCCCTATTCTTGTTCCATATAATCTCTTTAAAACAATTATGGAAATGTACTTTTAAACACCTGGCTTGAGTATACAAATATACTCCGAAATCGCAGATGTTTGACGTATTAAATCTCTTTAATTAACACTGAATAAATCAAAAACTTAACACATATTTGAAAAAAAAAAAAAATAAATTTACTCTGCCCTAATGAACAAATTAATACAAAACAACTCCATTTATTAAAAGAAATATTCTTAACATAAATATCCCTTTATTACACGTTTTTAAATCACCACATTAAAAATATGTGATTTCAAACTAATTCACAAAGAGTGTACATATTGTTTACAAATCGAAGTTAGTCTAAAAATAACTTTTTTTTTTTTTTTAATTGAAAATTCATTAACTTTTGGTACAAATTTTTAGTGAAAAATCCGTATATGGTTATAAAGTATTTAATTGAATTTTATCAGACTTGCTAAACAGTTTGTTAAACACACGAACTAGTTAAACATCAATTTGTTGTACTATATTACCTTTGACTTATTTGAAAAACAGTGAAATGCTTCATTATTGTGGTAAAATAGTGATAAAAAATCTATTATAAGAAGGTGACTAGTTAATATACTGCACGTTTTGATAGTGTTAATTTTTGAGACTATTTGCAAAATTTTATAACAATTGTCAGTTTCACCATTTTTATAAGGTGTAGTAAAAAGAAATTCATTAATTTATTTTTTCGATAACTCATGTGCCCTAGAGAATAAATTTTGGCAAGCTACTAAATTGTTTGACATATTTAGGTAAACACTAGAAATCAGTCCTGGACTAGAGGAGGGTGATGGTCCAAAAACAATTTGTTGAATACTTGCTAAAGCTAACGATTTATCAAAGATTGCTTTCTTTCGACAGTCAATTTGGGTTCATACGATATTAAATTACGCTTGATTGACTGTCAGGAATACCAGAGTCATAAACAGCATTCGCATTCCATTTTCTATGGTTTTCCACTTCGTAATTTCTCTTTACTGATGTCTTGTGCTAATTTTTGTTCGCTGTACTGGTTAAAGCAATCGCAAAATTTTCAAAGAATCTCACGATTATTTAAAGAAAAAGAAACATTTTTACTATATCTAATGTTATAAGAATAAATTAATAATCATTCTGCCAAAAGATGTGTTGAATTTTAATTTCAAATGTACCTTATCTACTTTTGTTAATCATAAGAAGACTAATTAAATTTATTATAGTTTGAATGAATAGATGCCAAATGGAATAAAATGATCACAATCATTAAGTCACGTTTTCAAAATATTAATAAAAATCGACGACATAAAATAAAACACCTTTTAATATAGTGAGAATAGTCGTCAAAAAAAAAATAATGCAGAGTGAATTTTTAGTCATTTATGCTAAATTAAATTGAAATATCATTTATTTTTTATAACTCAAACACCACAGGACTAGTATTGTTCGCTTCAAAAGAAGTGTGGGAATAGTAAATTGTAATTGAAAATGCAAATTCATTTCATTTCATATCATATCACTTATTAAATTATTTTGAGTATTATGTTCCTTCCCTGTTATATACATATGTAGTTTTATAGAGAAATATTTTACAAAATTTATTAATAAAAACGCTTTCATTAGAACAGCACACTCATAAAATTATCAATATGTAACCTAGTACGATTAGATTAAATAAAATCAAAAGAAAAAGAAAAAAAATTGTGCTCCTAGAAACAATGCTTATGCTTTGTACACACATATTCACTATTTTCGTTCCATCTTAACAATATTTTGCTGTCATGTCTGCCACAATGTCTAATAGATTTGAACTATATTACATTACACTTTCCGCTGATATATTAACAGAAAAATTAAATCAGCAACTATTTAAATATTTGCTTAATGATTAAATAAAGTAAATGCTTTTGTATTATTTTCTTTTTTTTTTTTGTTTTATTTAAATATTTTTTTGCAAATATTTATTAGATAAAACTTAGATAAAAGTTCTATCGTACAAATTAAATAAAATTTAAAGTGCTTGTGGGATCTCCGTCTGCAGCGGCCTTTAAATTTTGCAGCCGTTAACACCATTTTTAAATGCTATTGTGTTGTATAGGTAATGGAAAATTTTAAAATTGATATTATTTTTTTCGGATAAATTTGATTGATGGGCTTTTTTTTATTATCAAGTTATAGTCTTATAATTAATAGACTTACTATACTATAATAAGTAAATTACTATAGTAAGTAAATCAACCAGAAAGTAGGTAAACTTGAAACCAAAATAAATAGGTATTCAATTTATTGTAATTCTTATTTATAAAGAAAGTGATAGTTTAAATGAATTTTTAAATACAGTGTAATCGCAATAGAGTGAACACTTGGTAATATGAACTACTCGATATTACGAACTCCCGTTTTTTTTTCATTAGTTACTTTATAGAGTGAACAATGCTCAACTCAATAGAGTGAACTTTTGTTTTTCTTATACAAAATTGCAAAGACACAAAAGTTATCGTTAATAAAGACACAGAAGTTACATATTGTTTTATGAAACCGTTAGATTTCCATTGAATTTGCAAACATTTTTGTTTTCTTGTCTTTTTTTTTTGAAGATTTTTCAAAAGTGTGAGCTAGATTACTTTAGTGATTTTTGTTTTCTCGTTGTGTTATGTGCAGAGCAAAAGTTATAAAATGAGTTCTAATAAATGTAGAACATTTCTTTCTATTGGAATAAAGCAAGAAATAATTAAAGAACTATCCAAAGGTGTGGGAGCTACAGTTCTTGTAAAAAAATATGGAGTAAATATTTTAGTTTTGCATAAATTCCGGGATCTAGCGGTGCATAAAGCTAAAAATGTTCGTACAAAGCAAAAAACTCTTGAAAATTACTTTACTTCTTTGTAATTCATTAATAATAATATATAATAATAATATAATATAATATATATAATAATAATAAATATGGATTCTTTTATATAAAAAAGTGTTTTTTATAGACTCTTTAAAGTGAACATTCCTAATAGAGTGAACTGGCCTTGCACGAATTTGTTCACTCTATTGCGATTCTACTGTATCTGCAATTTCAAAATATTTTTCAAATCTAACAAACAAAATGAATGTCGTCGCTGTTGTCTAGTGGTGGGTAGGGTGTTGTCCCTTCTAGTCAAAAGATTTAGAATTCAAACCTTAGCATTTATATTAAACAAATTAGGTAGTATTTATTTTTAAAAGCTTATTCCAATACCCTAAAGCTGTTTTAGTAGCATCGTAATCTAGAAAAAAATTATCTTTGTAAAAAAAAATTTAATTTTCAATACACGTTTTTCTACTCAATAAACGAACGAACTCCTTTCAGTGTAGACTTTGATTTAAAAATTTTTAATACTTGTATGCTAATAAAATATTTGCTTTGTATTGCATACTATATACATATGTACACGCATATATAAATGCAGTGCATTTCCATCACCAAGCCTTCATAAAGTCTAATATCAAATATTTATTTTATTTATATGTTTTTCAAATATCCAACAATAAATATATTTTATATATGTACATACAATATTCCTTTTTTTTATCATCTTTTGGTTGCGCCAAAACAAAGAACATTGACTCATGATCATTTCAACTTGTATTTATTAACTTTCAATTAATTTCTTTTTACATATTTAATAAACTTTTACCTTTTGTCATTTTATGATCGCTGTAATATAAAAATATTTAATTTCATAAATCGTCTTTGTTTGTCCTGCCCCAAGTGTTCAAGTGGTATTTGGGTTCCTCCATTTCTAGTGTGTATTTCTCTTACTTTTTTTTTTTGTCAAGTTGTGTAAATATTTAAAAAAAAAAATTGATAATAAATGACATTTATTGTAATTGTGTAATCTAGACACTTTCCACTTGAGAATACTTGTAAAAATATAATATAAATACAACACATGTGCCAATATATTATTGATGTACATACATATGTTTGTAAATAAGTATACATTTGTAAAATAAGTATAGATTTATACTTACACCACAGGCTGATTGCTTAACCAATCACGTTTAAAATATAGCAACAGTAATATCTGCTGATAACTCAGGCATATGCAAGAATATTAAAATTATGAATAAATTTTTAACAGGCTTGACCAATGGCTATTTTATGGGGGTATTATTGCGTTTAACATTTTGTAACTATAAATAAAAAGATAAAGTTTATATTCCTTTCTATTATCTTCTATTAAGGAAAAGTGAAGCTTTTTTCTTAATGTTTAATGGGCATATAAAATAAAGTTAAATGAATATGAGATACATTTAATATCGCATTAAAATATTATAATTAAATTTCTTAGATTTATTTTCTAAGTAAATTGAATAATTACTTAATAATTCAAGTTTAATACACGTGTAAGTAATTAATTTTCAGCTGCTTTACAATCCTCATCAGCAGTTTTTGCATGATTTTTTAAAATTAAATATAAAATATTTTACTCACACTTTTCTAGTCATTATTTATTTCAAATGTATTCTGAAATCAATTTGCCAAAAATGTTTCATAACTCTTCTATACATTTTAATGGAATAATTTACATTGTATTTTACAAATACAAACGGCAGTACATTTAAAAGAGTATTTAATATTTATATTATAAGGTTTTTAAAAATCTAACTAAATCTCAAACTGTATAAATAATATCATATATTATAAACAATATTGCAAAGAAATATAGACGACATTAAACGTTCTATATAGAGATAATTAAATATCTTTTAAAAGCTATAAATCTAAAATTAATTTTTCTTATGATTTACGACTAAATCATAGAGAATAAACAATTTACTTTTATATTTTTTAAAATTAAATAAAGTAGTCTGCTAACAGTTATTTTCTGGTTTATATTGCTATTGTAGGCAATTGTAAAATTTAAAATTTTTGTATTTGATTTGCAATTTATTAATGCTTTATTACCAATAAGAATCTTAAGTTGAGGTTGAGGACCCTTGGCAGGGCCTTCTTTGAGAGCTTGAATTCTGTGTCGAGAGCCGACATCAAGGTAGCTTGGGCTGATTGAGAGGCGCTAGGGCTTCATAAGTGTAGGCGCGCTCTCCCCCCTTTGTGTTTGTGTCTGTTTCTTTCTGTGTGATTCCTCCGCTTCCCATTCCTCCCCTTACCTACATACCCTCCTTTCATGCTATTCCCTCTATTTCCTTCCCTCTCTAAGGACGTTGTACAATGGATCAATTCGACCTCCGGATACTGTACTTGTCTTAACTGACAAGTACACGTCCTCTAACCTAACCTAACCTATCATAATTAAATCCTTAACTATTTAACAATTTAGTAATAAGTGACAGAAGTATAGAAAGGAGTTAAGATAACGAATGTGAAAAGCACAGACTCATTTTACTATCCCACTAAATCCCAACAAAATTCTATTCAGTATTTAATATTATTCTTTTTGGAAATTTCTTAGCTGAGGCCTAAACTAGCGAGCTCTTGTTTAGTATGCCAACATACTATTATTTTCTTATTTTTTTTTTTTATTATTTATTTCCTATTCATCTGCTTTGCGAAAAGCAATATTTGTCGTAGACCTATTCAAAGATTTATTGATGAAATTAAATTTTTAATTTCTTAAAAGGCACTTAAAAGATATTTTTTTTTTGTATTCAGGAAATTTTATTTCTTTTTAATTGCTCTTCCCTGTATACCATATATTACTCTCATATCTATACTTATACAAAATTCAAAAGGTTGTACATATGTATATATAAAATCTTATATTGCCTGGTGGCATTTGCTTTTTATTTAAAGCTTTTTTTTTTTTTCTTGAAATATTCATCAGATCACCACCATAATCAGCATTACCACAAGCACACCAACCACCAATACTGATATTTCAACAGTATCTTCAACTGAGGCAATAAAAATCTTTTATAGAACAAACATACTACATACAGGCCAATCGACAGTAATTCTTAATATGTAGGTACATTTGTATGTATGTACATACAATATATAAAATAAATTAAAAAAAAAAATTGAAACAAATTGTCGTCGCTCTGTCTAGCTAGAACAGTTTGATGAATTCTGGTGAATTAACAACATTTATAAATAAAATCAATTAAAGAAAATTTTTTATTGTACTTCTTTTATTACACAGACGACGTTCCTTCTATTATATTTCTTTTTTTTTTTTTTTTAAATTTAACGTTTTTGAAGGTGACGATTTGATTAGTTTGATTTTAAATTTGTTTGATACTCAGTACTCAGCACGATTGTATATATTTAATTGGTGAGTCAGTATAAGAATTAAGTATATATTGTACATATGCGAGTGGAGTATAATAAAGAGATGTACGTGCATGAAAATAAATAAAAGCAAAAAAAGAAAAAAAATTATAAAAATAATAATAATGAAACTTTACAGTGTGTTCAGGTTAAGATAAATATTGAGGTGGATGTCTTTTAGCAGAAACAACCAGTGGTGTTGTCGAGCCGGAACGCTTCGGAACGTCGTTCCGGTACTTCCTTTTTGGACAGGAACGCGTTCCGGAACTAAAGATGATTTCTGATAACGAGAATTGGCTGACGTTTTGAAAAAAAAAAAAATTAAAAAGAATTGCTGATTTTTTTTCTAATTTTTGATGAATTTTTATATGTATTCTTATAAACAAGGGTTTGAACCGAACCCGAACCGGACCAAAAACCGGAACGAACCGGTTTGTTTTTCTGAACCGTGAACCGGAGTCCGGAACGTTTTTTTCTGCTGAACCGGAACTCGACCCGAACCGAAACAAATACGTGAACCCAAACCCGAACTAATTACTACTTAAGAATTTGAATTGGGGGAAATCTCCCTCCCCCCGTCGTCAAATTTGGGACATGAGACCTAAAAAAAAAAACGCCGCCGCTAGGATTATCATGGAAAATCACCCCCGTAGTTAAATTTGGGACCTGAGACCGCATAGATCGGCCGCCTACCCAGGATCGGCCCTGTCTATATAATTATGTATATATACGCGTTCCGGTAAAAAAAAAGAATAGCATAACACCACTGGAGACAACTAATATTTGTCTCTTAATGTTTATTCGAAATGCAATGCCAATTCTTCTTAATGCTTTAAAGGAGTCTCTCTTGAGCTTGGGAATCGTTATTTATTAAAGTGCTAATATGCTTTGAAATGCTCAAATTTTTCTTAAAAAATTCTTAACAAATTTTACGTTTTTTACATCATATTTTCAACTTCTACTTCGTAATCTGTAATTTAACATCCAGTTAGGTTAGGTTAGGTCGGAGTGGTAGCTCTGATGTCACAAAGCTCACTTGAGCACGCATAGCGGCCCGTTGTGATGCCACGGGTGAACGCAGTCCCTGTACTGACCAAGTTCCACCACAATCAGGGAAAAGGAAGAAGTTAGTCAGCGCAAGGGCTGCACTAACATCCAGTTGCTGTAGCTCAATAGATTTAAAATAATCAAAACTTTTTCGTATAAATTATTGATTGCACTTGTCTGGCAGAAACAGTTCATCCCCTGACATTAATATTAAGTAGATTTAAAATTTTAGTTGTTTTATTGGTGTGCTATATCCCCTGTTTCTCTATGACTGGATATCTCACACGATCAAAAATGTTTATGAACGTTTTTTTGTAAAGCACATTTAGTATACATAACTGTTATGGATAAATAGGACCTTATTTACATACATAATACATAATTGGTCATTACAACCCTTCAGTCAGGATTATTGACCTAGTTTCTCATCTTATTTAACGATTTGAAATTATTTTTTATTGGTTTTTCAGACAATTACTCTTCTAATTGGAATCTATTAAAACGACAATGAACACTATGCCGAAGAAAAATTGTGAAATATAAAAAATTTGCTCTCTGCTATGTTTTTTTTTTCTTTCTTTTGTAAAATCTTATCTTTCTTACGCCACCTAACGTGATTCAACTAGTTGTACATTTTTTCGTAATCTTTTTTTATTCCTAAAATTATTGTGTTCGTTTTAGTGTGTTCTATCTTTTCTCACTAGTTACTTTAACGCTAAATCACGTAGCCAAATTGACGCTACAGTTGTTGTATTTCGTTATTACTTAGAATTTAAAAATACAACAACTTTCGATCAAAGTCTCCATTATCATTAGGTTTAAAAAAATGATTTACTAATAAAATAAGACTGATTAATTAAGAAATTATAAAATAATAATTTAATACTTGACAATAACTAACCTGTTTAAAAACTAAAAAAAAAAAAAAACTTATTATAAACGATATTTAACGTCATCAAATAATTATTTGCAATTGGGGAATTATAGATAGAGCTGAGAAGTTTGCATCATTCTCTGGATGGTGCATGTAAACAATATCTCGAGCAGAATTTCTTTATGAAAATCAATTAACAAAGTGATGCTGAAAAAATGAAAAACTCTGATATACGCCTAACGATGACAGGCCTTCTATGCTGTTAACGACATAAACAAACAGAATTATTAATAATTCTTAACAGCAACAGCGTCAACAGCAGCAATTATAACAAATAGAAAAACACTTATTGACAAATTGGTTTCAGACAGATGGTTCTTAAGAAAATTATAAATGATTCTGTCGATCATTTTGCGGTTTCTAAGGCTACAAAAACACACACAAAATCCACACGAATTTAAGTCAAGAAGTCATCACAAATGAGGAAAAAATGACAAAAAAAGAAAAACAATAGAAAAATTGCAACTTAGACTCTTAGTCGTCGTCAGTCAGTTGTCGTATGTTCAAAACGTTGTTTGTCTATCTATCTGTCTCTCTGTCTGTCTGTCTGTCTGTTCGATTTCATTGTACAGCTAGCTACTTGTTAGCTGGCTAATTTTGTTTCTATGTATCAATTGGCTCGCCAAATACATTTTTATAATTTTCTAGTAAATCACCTGCTGGTTTGTATTTAGTTTGCATTCAGACCCTTAAACTGACAGGCAGACCAGACCGACTAGACCGACTCAATGAACAACTGGCTTTACAGACCACCCCTTCTTACAATTGTTTTAATTCTTTTCATAAGTTTACTGGCACTTTATCTAAGAATTTAATAGCAAGCGGACAATGATTTATTGTTTCTATTTTTGTAAAAAGAGAAAAAAAAAAACAGAATAAAACAACAGCAGTAAGTACAGAACTATAAACACACATTTGGTGATGGTGTAATTCATGTGAATGATCAGTTAAGATATTTTACAAGAAATCACGATTTGTACAAAATGGTCTGAATTTCTGGTTAGTACTTTACAATCGAAGCTGGTCAAGTGTTGAGTTAATATATCGCCTCTGGATCATAGTGTATTTATATTTCGCTGAATATTCTCTTAGTTTTCGTTTGAATATTTTATTTAAATAAAAATTATATTCGTGAGTATGACTAATTTTTTTTTTTAAATAAATACTGTAAGTGAAGCAAAAAAAAAAAGTAAAGGAAAGCTTTTTAATTAGTGCTAATTTATTACATCATTCGTTGAAATTTGAATTTTAAATTAATTTAAACGATTTATAAAACACATTTCTACATTTCTTAAATCAAAGTTATATTTTACGAAACTGTTTCATTAAAAAAAAAAAGAAACATAGATGGAAGAATTCTAAATTAATTTTAATTAACACAATAATTAAAAATACATTTTATATGCAATAAAAGTTTTAAAGCAATAAATATTTGTTTCTAACCGCTCTTTAAGGTGGAATAAAACTTTTGGATTGAAAGAAAAAGAGAAGAAATATTCCAAATCAAAAATTAAATGTTACTTCATTTAATTTCATTTTTTTAATTTTAATTAATTACTTTCCTTTTTCTATTTGCAATAAAACCTCAAAATGGAAAAGTATTCATACTTATTCTATCTTCTAATTGTTTGAAATTGAAATAAAAATTAAATGATTTAAAAGTTTAATTTCATTTCATATCATTTAACTCTTTCTTTATAAAAAAAGAAAAAAAAAAGCGGAAATAAAATGCAGGAAACCAAAATGTTTGGCAATTTTCAGTTTCGAATTTCGAATTCTGGTTGCAAACCAAAACATAAGAAATTGTTTGAAAAAAAAAAAATTTAAGAATTTATCAGCATAAATATTTTTTAAATTAAAAAAAAAAAAAAGATTTTTTTTTACCAAAACAGTATTTCACAACGATTTCATAAGTTTGTGTAATTTAAGAAATTGTTTCTTGTTAATTGTTTCAACAGCATTAAAATTTCATTTAAATGAATTTATTAAACATTATAATTTCATTTACGAATTGTATAATATGCTTTGTTGGCAAGTTTTTACGATACATTCATAACTTTTGGAGTAACTTAACTTATGTATAAGACCACGACCATAGCTCGTGTCAATAGGATGAATCAAACGAAAAAAGGCAATTTTTTTTATTTAAGCAGATATTGATAATGTTAAGACATTGCAACTAAGCAAAGAAAAGTACATAATATTACATTTAAGTTGCTTTAAATATTTTCGAGAAAACTCTTTCAATTCAACAGAAGAATTAAAGAATTGTCTATTTAGATGTGTACTTACTACCAGACCTACTGTTTCTGTATGAAGCCATTGATCTCTCTTTAAACCCATTTATTTATATATAATTCCTTTAAAGCATAGACTACAAATAAAGGGTGATTTTTTAGCTATTATCTTTTTGGCAACACTGGTTTAAACAGCTCACGCACGTTTCGTGTTTTGTTTCACTGTCAAACATCTTCAGTTTGGTCTATAATTTAACCATGAATCGTCTTACAAACGAACAACGCTTGCAAATCATTGAAATTGGCATCATTGGACCGTACTTCTTCAAAGATGCTGCGAATCGTAACGTAACTGTGAATGGTGAGCGCTACCGTGAGATGATATCCAACTTTTTTTTTGCCCAAAATGCAAGAGCTTGACTTGCATGACATGTGGTTTCAACAAGACGGTGCCACATGCCACACAGCACGCGTAACAATGGACTTATTGAGAGGCGAGTTCAGTGAAGATTTTATTTCACGTTCGGGACCGGTCAATTGGCCGCCTAGATCGTGCGATTTAACGCCTTTAGACTATTTTTTATGGGGCTATGTTAAAGCTCATGTCTATACAGACAAGCCCGCTTCAATTGATGCATTGGAAGACAACATTGAAGCAATTATTCGTGAGATACCGGCCGAAATGTTGGAAAGAGTATGCCAAAATTGGACTAAGCGGAAGGAACATGGATGGACCATTTGAGGCGCAGTCGCGGTCAACATTTGCATGAAATAATCTTCAAAACATTAAATTATATGGAGCGTACTATCGATTCAAATAAAAATTTCATGCATTTTTCTGAATTTTATGTGTTTTTTTTTGAAAAATTTTCCTATAGCTCTTAAAAAATCACCCCTTATATCGTTATTAATATTATTATTGTTTTGTTTTATGTCGTTTAATAATATGAATAATTAAGTACTTTATCTATTAATCAAACGTAACGAATGATTAAATTATCATATTTTAAAAATAATTAAACGTTTATTTAAAATTCTATTAAGATTATTATTTTTAAAGATTTATTAAATCGACAGTAAAATATGTATTGAAAGTCGTGAATTGAATTAAAATCAATTATGTTTTGAAAGATGGCTTTAATAATTAGTATCCTGTGTCGTATATTTCGAATTGAAAAAAAAAACTATTTCTTTGGTAGCCGCAAATGGACACTTATAAACTGAAAGTATTGTAACAGCCAATCACGTAGGTCAGTGATCAGTAGTTCATGCCAAATATTCAGTACGCTCTTGTCTAAAATAAGTAATTAACCATTGCCTCGACTTTCAAGGAGCTAAACATTAAAGGAAACCTTGTTTGGAATCACTTGAGATACAAAAAAACAATAAAATGTAAACATATGGTTACCATACGTTTAAATACAAAAACATAGCATGCATGTGCCGCATTTCCATCAACCTATTTTTGAAAGGCTTGTAAGTAAAACTGTATCACTTTTGACAACTTCAAATGAAAACATTTATGTTCCAAGTCTGGATTAAAAATCAGAAAGGTTTTGTAAGAGATCATTTGTAAGAATTATCTATTATGAGCTGTTTCGAATACGCTTCAATTTATAGTTCGAACTTGATATCTAAATTTTACCTTGTCGTAAGCAAATAGTTAAACTATTAGAGTGTGTTATTTGAAGTTTTTCTCAGTTTTTCATTTACAACATTTTATTAAAAGAATAAAACATAATGCATACAATCATTTGAACACAATCAACCAGAATCACTAAAAACTTAAAAAAATTGAAAAATAAACGAAACGTTATTCTTTACTTTTTGTTTAAAAGCAAATTTTCTATGTCCGTTTCTATTTGGGTGTAAAAGTTGAATAAATTTTATTCATTTATTTATTTTGGAACATAGTATTTCGAATTTCCTTTCTTCCCTTTTCTATTTGAGAACTTGTAATAATTGTTGATTAAAATTGATTTATTATTCTGTTTCAGACGTCTCAAAGAATTTTGCATATCCGATGAAGATATCAAGGAATTAATCGAAATGGGTTTTGAAGCTTGGCAGCAACGTTATGAGAGTGTATCGAATCAACCACATAATGACGAATCCATGTGGTTCCTTAAAGACGTATCACGACAAGAGGCCGAAGAATTGTTACGTGGTGCACCGCCTGGTACCTTTTTAATAAGAGCCCGTTCTGTTGGTCACTATGCCCTATCGATTGTGTGCGGAGATCGCATAAATCATTGTATTATCTATAAAACCGAAAGTGGTTACGGTTTTGCAGCACCCTATAATATTTATCATAGTCTCAAGAAATTAGTTGAACACTATGCGACAAATTCGCTTGAGGAACACAACGACACACTTACCACAACACTGAGTATACCCGTCATGTATTGGCATCAAAACAAACAGCAGCTGCAAGAACGCATGGAACTGGAGCGGCAACAGGAAGAAAGGGAACAACAAATGCAAGAGCATATGATGTTGCCACCACCTGGCGCTACTTCTGCACCTATAGCAGTAACTGGAGCATCGTTAATGTCCGTAAATGATATGGCAGCTAGTCAAACACCGCCAACAGCTACCCCGCCTCAAGCACATTCCTATGGCAGTAGTAGTACTGGCGGTGCCAGCAGTCTCGGCGGTAATGGTAGCCCCGCCAGTTACCCCGGTGGTAATCTGTAGTAATTGTGAACCATCATTCACTGTAATGACTAAATTTTGTAGTTGGTAAGTGTAACTGAGGAAGAAGTTTTGAAAGTCTGTTTTGAAAAATGAACAAATAAAACGCGAATAAATGAAAATGAAATGGAATTCGTAGAAATCAAATTTGTAATTAGTAAGTGGTGCTTGAGAGAGAAAACTCAAAAATCTCTTCTACTAAAGCTACAGCTGGCTGTTGTTTATATACGTATACACTTTATCTCTCCCACCCCCCAGATCCCTCAGTTAATTTTGTTTTTTGTTTCATGATTTGTATCTTGTAAAATTACAATACACGATGATATATCATGTAAATGATTTATCTTTTGAAATGTTGATATCTTATATATTTATTAATAATATCTGTACGAGTGTAAGAAACTATAAAAAAATATTTATTTTCTTTTGCTTTTCAATGTCTTTTTTTTATATGTATATATATAAGAAGAAAGAAACAATGAAAAAAACAAAACGAAACAATACATTTATAGTGTTCAAAAAGAAAAAAAATTAAAAAGAAAACACAAATAACTTGTTACTTAAGAACAAGACGGAGTTAGAAGATAAAATGAATAGAAATTTAAAGTAAAACAAAAAAAAAATATATTGAAAATCGAAGGTGCATTCTGCGTGATATATTAAGTGACCATGATAAACAATGATTAAATGATGAAAAAATGTTAAGTAAAGTAAAAAGGAAAATATTATTATTACATATTAATTATAACAGACATAATACAATTAAAAATCCATGTTTTTTTGCTTGTTTTTAATTTAAATGTTAAAGAAATGTTATCCTCCAATTTATGTAAATTGAGAATAACATTTATCATAATTTTTTTGTTGATAAATTATTTAATTAAAAAGAATGAAAAAAAAAAAGAAAAACTTCAAATGATTACTCTCAATATATATATATTTTTTAACGACGTCTATATTATGTTTTAGTTAAGTCTATATATGTACATGTACTATATGTTTCTACAAATTGTTTTGTTCACTATTTTTAAGAGTATGTATTTTTTTTAATTTTTATTTAATTAATTTCCTTTTTATTACTATCTTTCCTTGTTTACCGCGAAGTTGGTTGTTTTTTTGTTTTTTTTTTTGTTTTTGTAAAAGTTTTGTGCAAGAATTATTGTTATTTTGATCATTTTTGAATAAAATTTTCTTTTTTTTTATATTGAAATCATTTCGAAATTGTTTACTGACTGAACAGCATGCTATACTTTGTTGCATTGTGCTATTCACATATGCTATATGGAAAACACTTGTTCATATTCTTAAATTGGCTATATAATGGTCTAGTGTTAATGCCATTTTTGCAGGGAGGAAAAGATTTTCATATAATTGCATCATAGGTTTATAATACATTTCTTTATTAAGAAAGAAATGAAAAAATTTTAATTGAATCATATGATACGGTCTCGTTTCAACTAAGTTTCCATAATATGGGATTTGTTTGATTATTTATCAATTTTCAGTTTGTTTCAAAAACGATTTATTGAAACACTTTCGATTGTAGACTTGAGCTGTAGTATTTACTTCCTAGTTTGTCTTTACTTGGGCTTCGTTAATATGAAAATGTATTACAAAGTTGGATAAAGAAAATATAGTGTTAGAGACATAAAAAATAAACGTAAATCTCGGCATTTGTTCGAAGTTGGCAAGCTTTTTATATTTGGGAATTGCTTTTTGGCTTCTTATAACAGCCACAAAAAAAAAAAGAAAGTTTTTTTTAGGATTGTTTAAGAACTTTTTTTCATAACGATTGTAATGGACTGGATTGGGACCAGAATATATGAAGCGAATCATTGAAAAGAATACAAATTTACTTTCCATACTTTTCTAATTCAGTAAAGTTGTGATATAATTGGTAAATCTTAAGCACAAAAACATTTAAATATAGCTTTGGCCAAAAATCTTTTGATAAATTCATTAAAACAACCAATTTTAAAATATCTTAAATTGTTGTAAATATTTTGTTGAAAAGTAAACAATATTCTTTGGCTTAAGTAAACTAAATTTATTTTTTTTATAAATATGTTTATATTTGCTGTTATACACGAAAAAACAAAAGGAAACAATTAAAATAAGGCACATGAAACAAAATAAAATAAATAATTTATGGAAAAGAAAAGAAAGAAATTGTGCAATTAGTAATTAAGTTAAAAATATTTTTTTATAAAAGTTAAATATGAAATAAACCTAAAAAATAAAATCAAATACAATATTTTTATTTATATATTTTTTATAAAACAAACAAAACTACAATAACTAAAATAGAAATAGAACATACAAACGTTTTTGAACAATGCCATAAAATTATAACAATAGAAGTCTACCAGTAAACTACAAAACAATAATGTAATAATTATAATGTTATATACAATACAATACAAAACAATATGTAAATTTATTATTTATTTTATAATATTTTCTTTTTGGTCCAAAAAAAATATAAAAACGGAATGAAAAGAAATTTCGAAATAATTTTAAGATTTACAACAAAACAAGAATTGAAACGAAAAGAAAACTGTTAATTAAATATTAAATAATAAATAATAAATGTTGGCTAAGTATGTCTAATAATGAGAAATGAATATGAAATTTTTGCATAAAAAAACAAAACACTTTGAAACTACTTTAATAAAAAAAAGTTTTATAAAATAACTTGTTTGAATACATTTATAAAACCATTTAATTGGTGATTTAATGCAATTAAAATGATAATGATAGTGTTTATTATAAAATGAATATTAATTTATAACATTTCCTAAAGTTTTATGATTTTCTTTTTTAAAGGTGTTGTATTTTAAAATATTTTGATTTCCAATTGATCTCCTATTCTGCATAAACAAGTAATAAAAAACAGTTTTTTTTTTAATGAAATTTTGTTTGAATTAAAAATAATAAAAAAAAGTTCTCATATATACAAACAATACTTTTTATTTTGTTATTTGATCTCTTAACAAAATACTAATTATTTAAAAAAATTGTTTTTTTTTTTTAACTTTTAAAAAAATAATTTTAGAAATCAAAAAATTTTCTTGTAAATATTCTACACAGAGGCTGATTAATATTGATTATAAACGTATAGTGTTCGCCTTTGATTTTCTTAAAAGGAAGGGAAACAAGAAATACAACTGCTTTTAAAACTGAAGTGAATGGAAACCTTAAATTTAAAACTTTTTTTTTACTAATTTATTATTTGTTTAACTAAATTCACTGTAAAGTGAAAATCGAAGACAAAAAAGACAAAGTCTTATAAAAAAAACATACATAGTTTTATAAAATTGGCAAAGTGATATTTGATTTAAAACTATATACATAAAAATAATTTTTAAAAATGAATTTTAAAAATATTAATTATAAGTTAAAATGTTTCAAGAAATATGGGGTTAATAATATTTTGTTTATTTTTGTTGAAAAGTACGAGTAGAATTATCAATACAATATGAAACAAAAAAATTCACATTTTATTTTGAAAATAATTTGAAATAGTGCTTCCGTTGGTGTAGAACAAAGAAGAAAGAGTTTTCATAAGCAACTAAAATAGTTCAAGAACAGAATAACATAATAAAACAATATAAAATAAAACATAAAATAGAAATGGACAAGAATTCTTATGTTTTTTTTAAATTTTCATTTTTCTGTATTTCGGTTCTTGTCTAAACTAAAATAAAAAACAGTCTTAACAGAAAGAAAACAAAATCGTAATTTATAAATATAAACAATACTATTACAAATTTGCCATATTTATTTAAAAAAAAAAACACAGAATGAATAAAATATTTAAATAATTTATAATAATAGCATTTAAATAATAATAAAAAAGAAAAAGAAGAAAACAATAAATTAAACATTTAAAACGACAAAAAAAAAAGTAAATAAAATAAAAGAAAAAAGAAAATCTACAAAATAATGGCTGTATGAATTTTTTAAATGTATGTACTATGATGTATTGTATGTGAAAAAATGAAACCCAATTCAATTTTGTTTAATTTTGATTTCTTTGTGAAATTTGTTCCTCCCTGTTGTGTGTTTTAAAAAAGAAAACAAAAAACAAAAACAAAAAAAAAATATATTAAAAAATAAAAACAGAATTAAAATTCATCTATACATATTTTATATTTTTATATATTTTTCTATTATATGTTATAATTGTTTTAATAATTAATTTATTTGTCTACTTAGTTTTATAGTGTTTAACTTTTTTTATTAATACAACATTAAAAACGTTTTTTCTTGTGTGTTCTTTATACAATATATTTTTTAATAACAAGAATGAGAAAAACCCCACTTAATGATCCTCCTTAATTTTAATACAACTAAAATTAGTTCAATAAGTTACTTATTGAAACTAAGCAATTGCGAAAAAAAATGAAAGTTATGAAAAGTATGTGTAATGTTTGTTTTTTTTTTATATATAGTATACTATATAAAATTATTTGTTTTTTCCAAATATGTTTTAGCATGTAAGAAATAAAAAATTATTGTCATACAAAATATAAAAGAAAAAAATTATGAAAAATGAAAAAAAAAAAATAAGTTTTTAATTTTTAAACACTGTGCTTATAGTGATTAGCCTTTGGATTAAAAGAATGAAATCTTAAATACAGACAAACTTCGATATAACGAAACTGAAGGGGATCACAAAATACTTTGTAATAGCTACTTTTTCGTTATAAATATGTATCAGTAAAACCTTGGTATAACGAAATTAGAAGATATACGAATAAAATTCGTTATAACTATAGTTTTTTCGTTATATAAAGGTTTTTGAATCAGTCGCTATATAGAGGCTTTGCAATGGCACTTGCAAACGCATTTAGACTTTGTTGTTTTTGAAACGGTACTAACATTACTCGAAATTTAATTTTTTTTATTCGCACTTCGTTATATAGAGGCTTTTGAAAGAATAATTCGCTATATAGAGGCTTTGCATAGCCGGGACTGATTTAGCTTTATTATTAATTCGTTGTATAAAGGCTTTGGTACGAATTTTTCGCTATATAGAGGTTTTATGGCTCAGTATTTCTACGTTAAAGCTATACTGCATTTTTGTATGAAAAAGGCTGCTTTCCTAAACGTCTGAATGCAAAGTCAAAGTCGTGTTAAAATCAAGCAGTACTATTTTGCAACACTGAAAAGCAAATTGCATTGTCATATTAAACTTTGCAACACTATTGACGTTTAGGAACATATGTTTGCTTTGCATTATTATAAAGAATTTGTGAAAATAAACAATGACAGCAAATAAAATTATATTTGAAAGTTTTTTTTGGATTTGTGCAGTGAAAATAGTTTCAAGAGCCAAATAATTAATACTAGACTTGTTTTAAAAAGAAAACGTTTTGTGCTTTTTCTACTTCAACAACATATTCCAAGGAAAATACCAAAAAACAAGAATTTCGCTAGCATCCGTACTGTCATTTGAATAATGAGTTTAGAGAACCATCCAGATTGGTTTCTGTGACCACAACATCATGCCTAGAACCATAAACTTCATCAAATTGCTCGAAGAAATACCACTTCGTTGCAGCCTCCCCTGTTGTGTTATTTCGTTTTTTTATTCTCTTGTAGGTGTCATCATATTTAAATATTTGCGTGCTATGTCATCTCGAGAAAATAAGACATTTTCATCTTTTTCACACATCTTTTGGAACACCTGCCCCACAAAACAGGACGTTTTTTATTTTTGGAAGAAAATTCTGGCTCCATTGAAAGCCGGCAATCCATTAGCAGCTTTTTATGTTCATATGTCCATTTAACACTGTAAAAAATATATAATTAAATAATTTTATTACAAATTTAATTTTTCAATTAAAATCATTTATTTACCTTTCTTTCTCCACCATTGTTTATAAAAAGCATAACCAATTTAAACGATGCACTAGTTGCGTTTATTTGCTTTACAGCTGAAAAATTTATGACTTTAGGAATTCAATGCATTGTCAAGATTTGCACAGTTGCGTTTAGGAATATGTGACATTGTCGCACTGCAAAGCAACCTGCGTTTAGGAAAGCAGCCAAACTTTGCAGTAAAGAGGTTTTTTCAAGGGACTCAGAAAATAATTCGTTATACACTAGAGCCCCGACTTGCGTCGTTAATGGGGACCGGAGAATTGCGACGCAAATCGAAACGACGCAAATCGAATCAAATTTTTCTATGCAAATGCATTGAAATTCATCAAAATGAAGCAAAAAAACTTAATATTTCGTATAAAACAGAATTATGAAAACATTTTTCATTATTTTATTAAGTTCAGTAAAGTTTTCTCTAATTATTATAAAGAAATAGCAAAAATATAAATCAACAAAAAAACTTAACAAAAATCAATAAAATTCATTTATAAAAAAAATAAATTTTAAAGAAGAAATTGTGCTTTGTTTAGTTTATGTGGTGCTTTCCTCAGATAATAAATTTAAATCAACAACACTCCATTTGATTACGTGGTCTTACAGGTTTGTTAACAAAAAGTTTTGTTTAATTTTTAGAGATTTTTTTGCTGATATGTTTCCTTGTAACAACTAATGGCTTGGTCAGCAGATGCTGCTACGCCCTCGCTACGATTTTCGTCAGGATCGTTTTCAGAAAATAGTATATCCAATGCATGGGAAATTAATTGCATAGCTTTCGAAATATTGGAGATTGTTATTTTTTTTTTTCCTCTAATGTATTATCAATTATCATAACATCATCTTCTAAAGCATGCTGAATATTAATGGATAAAAAATTTTCATTATCAAGCTCCTCATCGTGAGACAGTAAAAGTTCATTAATGTCATCCTCTTCCATTCCTTCAAATTCGGCTAAATTTAATCGACGCAAGTTGAAATTGCAACAACGCAAGCTGAGTTTTGTCAATTTTTAAAAAGCAACGCAAATCGAAACGACGCATATCGGGGCTCTAGTGTATTGAGTTTTTCTTTATAACAAGGTTCATTATATCGAAGTTTTACTGTATTAGAATTTTTACAAGGCAACAAAATTAGCATTGAACCTTTCCTTCTATTTCTTTTGTCTCCAAACGCCGTCGATGCCTATATACCGGGTAATACTGCTTTTGCTAAATTATTTTTGATTTAAAAATAACCCAGCAGTAACTCGTTTCCTTGCCGTTCGCATCTTGAGATGTCCACAAACACTACACCCTCTCTTCCACCTTCCTATAATCCATTTTCCTAAAAACCTGCATAATGCACTGCATGAGTAGGGGCCATCCCCTGAGTGCTGGTTTCACCAAAAAAAAAAAAAAAAAAAAAAAAAAAACTGAAAAGTATGTAAAAATTCTTTCAATCCCGGTGAGTTACACTGTAATTGGTCACACAATCATTCGATACCGATTTTTTCGTTTAGTATTCTCTAATCTCACCCAATACATATCAATTTAGAGGTTTTTCGGTGTTATTAAATATTCTCTATTGTAACCAAAGGTTAACACTTTAAATTCATACTAGATGACCCGTGCGAATATTTCGCACTGTTAGTTGTCATTTTTGTAACATAAAATGAAAATAATTAATAGAAATTTTATTAAAAGTATAAAAATATTAGAAATCATCACATATTTACATACATACATACATATGTTTAAATGCTTTTATAATACTTCTTTGAATACAATGTTAGAGGTAATGACATGATCATCGTTAACTTTTTGCCCGTACGAATCCTTAATACAAACAAAAATATCTTTAAACGTACGCACTCGAGAAAAAGCCACGTATAACTGCCCATGTGAAAAGACCGGTTCTGGTAAATACAATCCTACCTTTTGAAGGGTTTGACCTTGTTTTTCTTAAAACCTTTTTAACTGTTAAATATCAGCTGACACTATATACATATATGTATGTATTAAAAGACACCGTATTACTACACTTCATAAAACAAACAATGCCATGACAATAACTATATTACCAAAATGGCTTTTACAACTTTATATATTATGTGGAACAGCATTACAATTAAGGGACCCTGTTTATCGCATTTGATCTAACAACTACTGCAAAGTATTGCCAAAACAGCTTTTTACAACTTAATATGCATATTATATATAACTGACTTAGTAATAAACGGCATTATAGTAAATAGCGGTATTGCCAGAATGGATTTCAATACATACTATATCATGTAGAATTGCATTACTATTAAGCGATCCTGTATTACCACACTTGAACAAAAACATATAATCATAATGACAACAGTATTATCATGCAGTTCTATATAAAATATAATTTTTATCAATGAAAATATTAATTTTTCAATTTCTAATTATTTTTCGACGTTAGTGTTAGATATAAGCTTTAAAGTGAGATATCATTCATTAAATTTTATGCGGTGGTATGGGAGATATTTGCAAATGACAAAAAAAAGTGCTTTAGAAATAATATATATGATTCTCTTTTCCATTTTTTTTATTGTTTTCAGTGTCATACAACTTATGGCTGTGTTAACAAAGATCTGATTACTCTTCCAGTTTAGACGATTGTCAATCGCTATTGCCACATACTTAATGGACTTCCTAAACGATATATCACAATATATATCTTATATCTATATATATTATATCTTTCGATTTTTTTTTCCGAACGTCCCCGGCCACACACTAACCCACCCTCACCCGACCGCGGAGGGCTCGTCCCCATTACGTAGGGACACGTACACACTACAGTCCGGACTGTAGCGGGTAAAGGAAAAGTAATGGCAACGAGAACATAAAACAGCTACAGAATTTAATCACAAGCTGAATAAAGTAACAATAAACTACGTAAGACAAGAACGAAAATACATTTTTATATAATAATTTACAAATTAATGCTAGCATATAAGCTACGTTTAATATTACAAACACTACAATTAAAATCAATAAAATCATAATATAAATTAAAATCATTACATAATCTATGAAAAGGAAAATTAGCTCCATAGTTCGTTCTATAGAAATCTAAAGAAAGAGGACGATAGTGCCGTGAAAATCTTGCTGGAATACTGAAATTCAGGTTAGAAAGCAAAAACTCAGAATCGATATCACCTTTAACCAGATTAAAAACAAAACAAACCCCTAAAACAGCCCTTCTATGTTCCAAAGTTGGAAGTTTCACCAAATCTAATCTAGCCTCATATGATGGAAACCCATTGGCATAATCCCATCCTAGGCCACGTAAACAGAATAATAAAAACTGCTTCTGCACAGACTCTATTGAATCACTATAACAACGATAATATGGATTCCAAATAATAGACGCATACTCCAAAATAGGTCTAACAAGTGAAATGTACAGTAGTCTTGTTATATAAGGATCAGTGAATTCCCTAGCCCATCTCTTCACAAAATCAAGAACAGCCCGAGCCTTGCCAATCATCACACTAATATGATCAATAAAAGACAGTTTCACATCCAATAATACTCCCAAATCAAGAAATGTAGTCACAGTTTCCAAATCTTTCGATTTATAGCGCAGCTTCTGTCTTTTTATCCACACCATATGAATTTCATTTTTTGAAGTCGCCGAAGTCTAGTAGGTAGTGTTTTGGCCTATTAGACGTAAAGCCAGGGTTCGAGCCCCAGGCGAGACATCAAAACAAAATACAAAAAGTATTTCTTCGGCGATTTCCTCTCAGCAGATTTCTGGCAAAAACTCTGAGAGTAAATAAAATTGCCATGAAAAGTTTCTCAAAAAATCTGTCGTTCGGAGTCGACTTTAAACTGTAGGGGTCCCGTCACTTATGTATAAAATTAACACACACAACATAAGTGGTGTGAGAAACTAGGTCAATAATCCTGACTGAAGGGTTGTAATGATCAATTATGTATGTATGTATATGAATTTCATTTACCATAATAGCCTGAATTGTATTCAGTAACACATTTTCCAAGTGCCTACTTTTACTTTTGCAGGAATGAATACAATTGGGGAATTATACAGTAGAGGTATTGGTGAAATTAATTGCTCGGAATGGCTAGGTTTGACTGCGGTTTTTAAAGTGGAAACATCAATTTCAAGAATGTTGATTGTTGTCTGAGGTCACGTATATACATACATACAGCCATGGACATTAAATTAGCACAAAATTCATATATAGTTTGATTATGAATTTTTTCTCATTTGTATCCTAATTAGGCCAATTGTTTTGGTCTGGAATGTTGCACGATGACATCTAGCTGTTGTTTAACAAAAAATATTACCGTTATTGTAAAAATTTTTTGTTTTGACTGCTAATTTGTATCAGTAGCTAAATTCGAGCTGGACAATAAATTAGCACAACGTGTATAGGTACAAGCTTTGTTCAAGTATTTTTATTCTTACGGTATATTCTTTTAATTTTATGGCATTTATAGTAATTTTTTTAAAAAATAGGACATTGAAAAGATTGCTCGCCAGAGGAGAAGCTCGTTATCGTTGACTTGTGGAATGATGGGAAAAACCTGGCTGAAATTGCCGATGCTGATTTATAACGTGATCATTTCCTTCAAAGCAAACATAATAATGTCGCAGAAAACAAAAAACGAAAGTCACGTGTCAAGGAAACAACCTTTCATGTCGTCACGCGATATTTTGAACGAAATTAATTCTCAATTTAGGTTAAATTTATCGGACAGGCTCATACGATGACGTCTTAATCACGGAAAGCTCTTTGGACGCTCTTGCCGAAAGAAGCCACTTCTACCAAAAGAAAAATATAGTCAAGCGTTTAACGTTTGCTCGCACCCACAAGGGTACAGATCTCCCATTCTGAAAAAAATATTTTGGAGTGATGGAACAATGCTAAATCGTATGGGACCAGATGGTAGAGTGGTTGTTTAACGGCCAGAATTAAATCAACGCTATACTCAAAGGATCATAACGCATGGTCGAGAAAGCACAATGACGTGGGGAGCATTTTATTGGCACGGTGTAGGTCCCATTGTGAAAATTAATGAAAAAATGGACCGTTATCAGTATTTGGACATTCTAGAGAACAAAATGGAACCATAAGCTTTTAGGTTAGGTTAGGTCGGAGTGGTAGCTATGATTTCACAAAGCACACTTGAGCACGCATAGCGGCCCGTTGTGATGACCATAAGCTTTTAATAAATGCCAGTTTTATTCATATTTTTGCAACATAGTGGCCCCAAACACACATCTAAGCTGGCTAAGGATTGATTTTATAAAGTGCACATTCCCGTTTTAGACTGGCCGACGCAAAGTTCTGACTTAAACTCGATAGAAAACCTCTGAAACAATGTCAAATGTACTATTGCTCAACAAAAGTACAAAAATTTGGACGATTTGTGGATTGGAATACGGGACGCTTGGTACTCGATTCCCAAAAATCTTTTCCAAAGAACTTTGTCCCTTAGATGCCACGTGGTGCTTGAAAATAGAGGCGACTCTACTAAATATTGATCGAATAAACTGAAAACATTAATATTTTTACTATTTATTAAAATATATTATTTTTATTCCAGAAATTTTAATTTGTGCTATTTTACTGTCCAGCCAAAAAATCTGGTGTTTGATATGTTGCAGGTCTTAATGAGCAGACGATTGGCAATTTCGCCAAAATTTTTTGTTTTTTTTTTTAAAGAAGAATATGCATCTTAAGTTTCTATGTTTAAATTTTTTTATGAATAGACCTAAAATACTATAAAAAATCTGATTGTTTTTATAATGAAGTTTTGTGCTAATTTAATGTCCATAGCTGTATATGCAGGCGATAGTTGGGCTATAGGTCTGACTCGGAGGGTTGTTGAAATCGTTTGAAATGCCTAAAGTTTTTTCTCTTTAAAGGTAGGATTAATCTGCTATAAAACGAAGATAATTAATTGAATTTTGACAATGTAATGATTCTATTGCTTATTATGCAAGTGTATTTTTGGATGCCTAAAATAAGTATCACCCTAATTATTTTTATATTAAAGACCACCACAAAAAAAGAAAAAAAAATTACTATTCCAGGACAGATTAGTCAGACCCGCACATCCACCGACTGTTGGTCTTTATGGCAATTAGTCACTCCGTCTTTTTATCGCTCACAACGTACGTCCATCTGTTCGTCTGTTTATTGGATTATTTGCTTGCTGTCAGCTACAACGAGCATATGCATACGCTGTCAGATATTAGCAACCTAACAAGACGTGCGCGTGTCGTTCTCATTTGGGTGGAACAATCTTCAGCAGCCGTCATATAAAAAAAACCTACAAAAGCAAGAATCGCATATAAAAAAACACTGAATGCTTTAAAAACTACGTAGTAGTTTTCATATCGCTTCTGAGTTTGTTTTTTTTTATAGTTTTTGCTTTTTGTTGTTCTTTTCATAGTTTTGGTGGATTTGTTTACATTTTTAATTTGTTGAAGCCGGCATAGCATGGCCCGGCAATGTGAAGTTTATGCAAATAAAATATGAAATAAATATTATAAAATGGAATAAAAATTAAAAAAAAAGAAAAGAATAGAAAAAAATGGAAAAAAAAATAAATAAATGAAAAACGATGAAGAGAAAATTAGTAGGCATGTATACAATATGATGGTGGATTTTATTTTATTTGTACATACATACATATTTAAATAAGAAGTTGCAACAATTTTAAGAATTGCTAATTAGTAATTAACACTTATATTGTAAAATATAGATAATTATAGATGGTAATAATTAGTACTAATTATGAGTAGGACACTGGCTACACGTTAATTAAATAATAAATATACATACATACTTACTACATACATACATATGTATGTATTTTACATACAAGAGACTAATATGAAAGCTACCGACAATATGGTCTATTTATTGTAGCCCAATGTAGTGTTTGAGGTTAATTACAGTTTATATTAAAAGCTAAAGGCTTAAGATACATTTTAGTTAAAGTTTCGCATAGGTGGTCTGAACATCATTTCAAATATGGGCAATTTCATGTCAAGTGATCCAATTTTTAAAATCGATGTCTTCCGATTTGGAGGAAATTTGCACCAAGGTTAGTACTATTGTTATTACTATATAGTAGGCCAGACACAAATTTTCAGCTCTATCAGTCAAGAATTGCCGGAGTTAGAGGGGGTCAAAGTTGGACATTTTGGTCATACATGGTTTTTTTTTTTTTAAATGTGTGTAACTTTTCACCTATTGGTCCTAGCAAAAATTTTCCAAAGGATATTAGATAGTTATTTCTTCAATCTTTCCAAAAATAATTTTTTTAATTTTAAAAATTTTTTTTTTTTTTATTTTTTTTTAAATTTTTTTTTTTTTTATTTTTTTTTTTAATTTATTTTTTTAATTTGGGACTTTTTTTTTTTTTTTTTTGCTCAAAAGAAAGATTATAAGGGGTGATTTTTTAAGAGCTATAGGAAAATTTTTCCAAAAAAACAAAATTCAGAAAAATGTATGAAATCTTTATTTGAATCGATAGTATGGTCCATATCAGAGATCAGCAACGAGTATTCAAAACGATGAGTAGATTCGATTCATACTTATTATTTCTGAGACTTATACGCATTCATACTTATTTTAATATGATACTCATACTACTCATACTCAAAGTTGGAAGTACTCGTCGTATTTCATACTTAACAATACGCATGATGTTATTGACTTCGACTCGTCTCTACTTAACATTTACACGAAGCACAAATTAAGTATGATTCGCGTACGAACACTACTATACTCACAAGAAGATTGTGTGTATGCTTTGCTTGTTGTCTTTGTCTTTTCTTTCTTCTTTGTTTGTATATGCAACAATAACAAAGGCTGTAAATTTTGATGAATGATTCGAGCCACTCGAATCACTTATAAGTATTATAAGTATTTTTCTAAATTTATGAATCAGAATGAGTAGGCGTATGAATCAAACACATTTCGAATGTTGTGAGTTTGATGTCAACGTTGTACTCATACTCATTGTAACCTATACTTATAAATCAATGCTGTAGCAAGTACGAATGAATCAGAGTAGCTGAATTTCAATTCTGTTGATTCACTCATACTCAAAATTGCATGAGTGCTTATGAGTAGCGGAAAAACGATTCATTGCTGATCTCTGGTCCATATAATTTAATGTTTGAAGATTATTTCATGCAAATGTTGACCGCGACTGCGCCTCAAATGGTCTATCCGCTTAGTCCAATTTTGGCATACTCTTTCCAACATTTCGGCCGGTATCTCACGAATAAATGCTTCAATGTTGTCTTCCAATGCGTCAATTGAAGCGGGCTTGTCTGTATAGACATGAGCTTTAACATAGCCCCACAAAAAATAGTCTAAAGGCGTTAAATCGCACGATCTAGGCGGCCAATTGACCGGTCCCGAACGTGAAATAAAATGTTCACCGAACTCTCCTCTCAATAAGTCCATTGTTACGCGTGCTGTGTGGCATGTGGCACCGTCTTGTTGAAACCATATGTCATGCAAGTCAAGCTCTTGCATTTTGGGCAAAAAAAGTTGAATATCATCTCACGGTAGCGCTCACCATTCACAGTTACGTTACGATTCGCAGCATCTTTGAAGAAGTACGGTCCAATGCTGCCAAATTCAATGATTTGCAAGCGTTGTTCGTTTGTAAGACGATTCATGGTTAAATTATAGACCAAACTGAAGATGTTTGACAGTGAAAAAAAACACGAAACGTGCGTCAGCTGTTTAAACCAGTGTTGCCAAAAAGATAATAGCTAAAAAATCACCCGTTACAATTTCCAAGATCTTTGTAGGCACTTAGTAGCAAGAGGCATATCTATAAAACAAAAATATTTTAACTCAAAACCAAAGTTTTTAAATTTTACCATATGCACTATATATTTTTTTTAATGGATGTTTTTTTTTTTTTGCTCAAAGAAAGCTTAGATCTTTTCCTTTAAGAGCTTTGTCGTCACTTAATGGGATGCGAGTGGAAAAACTTATTTTTTTTGGGGGTATCTATAAAAAAAATTGCAACTCAAAGAAGAAAGTGTTTCAATTTTTACCATCCAAATCGGAAGACATCGATTTTAAAAATTGGGTCACTTGACACGAAATTGCCCATACATATGTATATTGTATCTGTTTTTAATTTACGATACCTCCCTAATTCTTTACAGTGAATGCCAACGAGAATCGTACAAACTAATATTAATTTAAACAAATAGCATTTGATTTTATATTTATTAATAATTTCTATATTTTTTAATATAAAGTGCATGCAAATTTAGTTTCATTTGTTGTATCGGGTCCGCCATCTAACGTTTTTTTTTTCAACTAGTGAATGGTAATACTTAGCTCATGTCTGATTTGACAGATAATTAGTTTTATCCTTCCGCTGAACGAATATGGTTGTATCCAATGCGTTTTCGCTTTGCTAAGTGGGCCTGCGATCGACTTACAGAAGATGCCGATTTTGGCAAAAAAAATCTTCTTTTCAGATGAAGCTCATTTTGATCTTGGTGGGTATGTAAACAAGCAAAATTGTCGCATTTGGGGCACAGAAAACCTGCACGCATACATTGAAAAGCCGACGCACCCAAAACGAGTCACTGTTTGGTGCGGATTTTGGTCCAGAGGCCATTTTTCTTCGAAAATGAGCAAGGAGTGGCCGTTACAGTCAATGGCGATCGTTATCGTTCCATGTTGAACGAATTTTTGTTCACAAAAATTGAAGAGGAGGATATTGGCAACATTTGGTTTCAACAGGATGGCGCTACGTGCCACACAGCCGAAGCTACACTCGATGTTTTGCGCCCTGTTTTTGAAGATCGTACACAGAAAGAAAAACGGCGTGCTAAAATCAACTTTTCTATTCTCAATTTAAGCCAAAAAACGTGCTTGAAAAATTAAGCCCGTTTTGGCTATTGTTTGCTTAAAACAAGCAAAAAACGGGATTGATGTGAAAAACTAAACCTTATATTACTAAAATCAACACTAAAAAGCTCAAATCTATCTAAAAAAGTGTAATTTTGACTTATTTGATATTTGAGTTATGGAATTGTGGGTTTTATGTTCAAAAGTAAAAATTTTAATAATTCTCATTTAGTTCATGTGTATTTATACAATATATATCCAACAAAATGTCGTATTTTTCGCAAGTTGCATTTCTTTGGTAGATGACTTGGATTATTCCGGTCGATGACTTGCATTTTTTTGTGTAGATGACTTGCATTTTTTTCAAATCAATCGATTTTAGGATCAAATCAAGTACGAGTTCGAGCTTAAATCAAGTACGAGTTCGAGCTTAAATCAAGTTCAAAATTCTTGAAACAAGCTCGTTTTTGGATAAATTTAGGGCTTAAATCAAGTTCATTGTGCTCGAATAAAGTACGATTTGCCTCAATTCGATCCCATTTATAAGTTAATCTAGCCTAAATCAACTTAATAATTCTTGAAACAAGTGCGCTTAAGGATTACTTCAACTTCTGATTCTCTTGAATCAAGTACGAATTCGATCTTAAATCAAGAAAAAATATGCTTAAACCAAATACATGATGAGATCACTTTGATCCCAAAAAGGCTTAAATCGCGCTAAAATCAACACTTTTGTACTTGGCTGATTCGGACTTGATTCAACTCTTTTGTACTTGATTCAAGCCAAACCGTACTTACCGTACTATTGTGACCGATATGGATTGATTCAAGCCCGGATGGCTTGATTCTTTTTTTCAGTGTATTATCAGCCACAGAGCTGATGTCGTTTGGCCACCTCGGAGCTGCGATTTGACACCGTTGGACTATTATTTGTGGGGTGCCGTCAAAGATAAGTGTTACGCCGACAAGCCAGAGACAATTGACGCTTTAAAGGACAATATTCGTGAAGCCATTGGTGAAATACAGCTGCACACAATCGATAATGTGCTTAAAAATTGACCGATCGTATAGGCTACTGCATGGTCAGTCGAGGCAGCCATTTGAATGAAATTATTTTCCATTATTAACCGGAAGGATTGTACTTTCAAATAAAAAAAAGAAATTTGAGAAAATATTCAGTAGTTTTTTTTTTAAAGCATTTTCAAAAAAAAAAAAAAAAGTTATTTGGCGGACCCTTATAATTTCATTTAAGTTTCATTTGTTAAGGAAACATAATATATTTCGAATATAAATCAAAATCTAGTTAAAATTTAAACTGTTAGCTGGACAGTCTCATTATCTGTTCCAGTAAAGGTTTATTTACTTTTCGATTTCAAAAGTTAAGTCAAATAGAATAGGCAAAAAATTGTAATTTCAATGTAATTATTGGACTATGACATTATCTACGAAATACAATTCCATTTAAGTGAACGTCTTGTAATTCATTATGCAGCAGTCGATCGTTTGGAATTAGTTTTCGACCAATGATATATCGGTGATAACTTGACGAATGTTGGCTCTCAAAAACTACAAAAAAGTCGAACGGTCAATTGCTGTAGTCAAAGCGTGAAATTACTTTTTCTGGCAACTTCTCTTGTAGTAAAGTTTCGTAGGAACCACATACTGCCCAGTTTATAATCCTCTATTGCACCCCAAAATGGTTATCATACGGTCTGACACATATTAGAAAAAAAATTGGCACAATGACACTTTCTTTTTCAGGATACAATAGCTTGTCCACAATCACTTTTAGATTCTCTGAGGTATATGTATAAGCAATACATCTGGGTTTTCTGAGGCCTATTAGCAACATCTTAGTTTCAACGCTGAAGAAATTTTTATTTTATTTAATGTTTCGATTTGAATAGGATTCTCTTGAAAATTGAGAAGGTCAATATCCATCATGAGGGAATATTGGAAGGACATCATTGGCCTCGACCATTTCAAAATATTTCTGAGTTTTGACGCTAGGAGAGCCTACTTTGTACTAAAATTGGACAGAAAAATCTATCACCCTTATTCTGGTTGTCGTCGTCGACGTCGTCTTGCGTCGACAGTTTAAAATTGGTATTCTGTTTGTCGTTATTGACAGTTATAGATGACTGTCGGACACACATTTGGTAATCTGTGAGTCAATACGCCGTCGATATTGTGTTGTGTCGACTCTGATTTTGTCGACTCTGATTTTATCGACATCATTTTTGGTAACGACGACGACGGAAATTGAATTGCCTTGTAGCCGGTAATCAAAAAATTGTAATTAGATGCCGTAAAAAACTTGTTGCTGCCTTTAACACTATTTGAGATAAGTGGTAGTGCAACTGAATTTTAATTGCCATTCATAACGAGTTTTCAGCTGGATGCACTTTTAGGTCAATAAGCACCTATGCTAAGAAGGAACTCTCGACAGGAGCAACAAGGCTGTTCCTACAACAAAAAAACAATGAAGATACGTGATATAAGTAGTTGTAGATTCTGCTGTGTAGTATAAAATTCGATGGAGAACTTCATCGCCAACTTGTGTAGCAAAATAATATAAGGAATACAGGCTACCCAACGCATGTAGCCTGAGTTAACAGGACTTGCTGACATCTCTATTGCAAAATTTTTTTTTTTTTTTTATTGGATCTTTCCTTACGGAATTTACAATAATTATTCAAATCTTAACCTAAAAGAAAAAAAAAAGTTGTTATTGCCACTGCAACCGACAACTGTAAGTGCTCATCATACAGATAATTACCGGATCAGATCAGTTGTTTGAATCCTTTTGAGACGGGAGTGACCCTCGAATAAAAGTAAGTCCCTTGCAAGACGGTTGGGATGGTCTGCAATCTTAGTGAGGTAATTGGTACTAGCTATTTTGATTTCCTCTCGAATTAAATGTATTTTGAGATCCCTGTGGATGTTAAGCTCGATGGAGCTCGAGTAATTGTTCTAAGGATTTTAGACTGCCGTCTTTGAAGCTTTTCCACGTTGGAAGGTGAAGCTGTCCCCCACAACTGAATACCATATAGCCAAATAGGTTTCAATACTGCCTTGTACAAAAGCAGCTTAAGATCTAAGGCAAGGGTTGACTTAGTTCCAATAAGCCAGTAAAGCTGAGCTGTTTTGGCAGCTATATGTTGGGCCCACGTTAGGCGACGATCAAGGTGAATACCAAGATATTTCACACTATCGTGTTCTGGCACTCTAACGCCGTTAATTGTAATAGATGGACAATTTCCCCTTCTCAATGTGAATGTTATGTGCACGCACTTAGTAGCATTGACTTTTATTTTCCACTTCTCTAGCCAGTCCTCTAGCTCACTGACATGAGATTGAAGTCTTTGGGACGCAACAGCAGACTCTTTATGAATGCTTAAAAATGCAGTATCGTCAGCAAATGTAGACGTGTGAGTTACTGCGCTCGTAGGCATATTAGCAGTGTACAATAAGTACAGAAACGGTCCTAGCATACTCCCCTGAGGTACATCTATTGCAAAATGTAACATTTTTCATTACATTACATACTTATGGTGTTTTCTTTTCTACAAAGAAAATGTCACCCTCTTACAAGGTGCATTAAAAAAATTTTTGACCAACCCTGTTGTAATGTCATTTTTTATTTGAGAAGCACATAACACAAATATTAAAAAAGGGTATGCCCTGTGTTTACCACTTATTAAGAAAATGAATGAGGAAATGCCAATTTGTTCAAAGGTGTTGCCAGATCGCTTATTTTTCGACTTCATTTTTTGCACGCTTTTATTTATAACAAAAAAAAAAAGATTTTAACACTGTTCTAACATTGAATGCAATTTTTTATATTGCTGACCATGTAGCTTTAATAATGTAATATTTCCTTAAGATTACTCCACAAAACAATGAAAAAATTAACTTCAAATTGGATAACAATACCAGGCGACTTTTTTTAAATTTCATCTGGTAGCCCTATAAATACACAAAACTCATCTGCTTCACAGGGCATTATCAGCACTCTCGATTTATACAGGGCATAAAATGCAATGCCCTCCACCATTGACAAGTGGGAATTATTTAGAATAAAACATACCACCCTTTTAGAGGGCGAAACATTTTTAAGAAACAAACGCAAAATTGCATTTTGCGTTAATAAAATGCACATTTTTTGGTAGAAAAGAAAACACCATTAACTTCACATAATTTTCGTGAAAGTTAATCGAACTCCAGTTGAGTTGTCGGCAGCCAAAGATGGTATAACCGCAACTGGCAACCAACATTTTATAATTCAACGTTTAAAAATTAATTTTCTTGCCGAGTACATATAAACTTATAACTGATATTCGGTAATTGAGCCATAAATGTTTAATTTCTAATGCCTTAGATTTATTTATTTTCTGTTGTAAATTTTAAAAAAAGAAAACAATTATTATGAATATTAGTTTTTAATAAATATTTTAAATTTTTTTATTTTATATTATTTTTTTTTTGTTTTTTGTTTTTTTTTTATAAAATTAACTTAAAACTAGTTTATGACACATGATTAGAATTAATTTTTTTTGCAAATGATGTTTTTTTTTTTTTAATTTTAAAATATTTTTTAACAAAATTAGAAATTAAATTTGAAAATATTTTTAATAGTAAATTAAATATCATTCAGTCAATATGACTGAGTAAGAAAAAAAAAATAAAAAAAAATAAAACCAATAATAAAATTAAAGAAAACAAAATCAAAATAAAGAAATAAAAATTAAAATTTTCAAAAATTAAAATAAAAACAAAAATAATTGAAATTAAAATAAAATTAAATGCAAAAAATAATAAAATACATGATGTAAGTGATGACGACTTAAACTATATATTCTTTTATATACAATATAATCATAAAAAATATAATTAAAGGGAAGCGAAATGATTTTAAGGTTTCCTTATGATGTTGGACTTGCTGCTGAGAGAATCCTTAAGGCCAACCAAGTACAGCAAGTACTGTTTTGTGGGGCAGTATTGGAATTTTTAGCGAAGTACTAATTTTTTTTTTCTTTTAAATTTTTTTGTTTTGTAATAACTTCTGGTTTTTATACAATAACTAGTACACTTTAACTGCTTAAAGCTTCCTAGGCTTACAACATTAGTTAGCGATGATAAATGACCCATGATAACGGTGAAAGGATGTTGTGATTGTTGTTGCAATGTTGCATGTAAAGGGGTTTTCAAATGGCAGGAATTCTTTTAACTTAAATTGCTGTTTTGTATTTACACTAGTAGTAATGGTTTGTAAAGATACAAAGCACGGCAACCGCCTTCATTGTTTACAGATCCAATTGGAATTGTTCCTGTTCTTCGATCTTTAATGAATCCACCTTTTTGCTGAGATCCGATGGTGGTGGCACACACTTGCGAAAGGGTGTACGTGGTGTGCCTCTCATCAAACAGCTGGGTATGTTAGCGGGTGGCGATTGGCTTAAAGGTGATTGACGCAAATTTTTCAAGAAAGCCCGTTCATATATCAAACGAGTGCCTAAAAATAGAAGAAAAAAAAAAGAAAAACATTTGAATTAATAAAAGAACGAGTAAATGAAAATTAAAATGATTACATAGTCTACAACGCCATTTATTTGTTTATACATGTGTGTGTGTGTAATTAACGGCCTTGTGTTTTTTTTTTTGGTTTTTTTTTCTACACTGTTATCAGGAATTTAAAAAAAGAAACTGATTAAAATGTAATAAAAATTGTTGATATTGTTTACTGATTATAAAATTACTCATTTGGCAATAGACAATTAAAAAATTTTTTTTTTTTATTTTATCTTATCAACCAACAGTGGGGTAGCATTAAAGGCATAAGGAGTTTCTTTATTAATGATTCATTTGCAACAGTATTGAAAACAAATTATGAATTATTGTAGTAACAGTAGAAAACGGTTGCCAGTTGGCAACGCTGCAGTCTAAAAAATTATTTGAAAGAATTTAAATTTTATTTTTAACCTTCAAATTACGAGAAAAGATTTTGTAATAGAAATCTGGTCAGTCATTGAACTTTCACAATAAGTGGTACAAGGTTTGAAATTTAAATTTATGTTGGCAATACCAAACAAATATTATATATTTATGCAGAAAAAATAACCGAAATACAGTTGCGTTTGTCAGTTTTCTTAAAATTACTGTCTGTTCAGTAATTCATCAAATTTCACTTTCTACTGCCTTCGAACTACACATTACTATGATGAATATGGTCCCTATATACTCTCTATACAATAAATGAACAAGAAATTTCAAATATTTCAACTTACCACCAGGTGTAGTGGAGTATAAAGTACCACCAGGTGTTGAGGAATAAATTTCCGGCATTTGCATGGGATCGGAAATGGTGATTTTCTTGGTTTTTTGTGGCACATGCAAGGCCTGACGGGCAGTTGGTGAAGCAGACATTTTGTTTGTTTTTTTTTTTTTTTTTTTTGATTAAGATTCTGTTTTAAAATGTATTCAAAGAAATTTAGCTTTTTTTCCAAACACTTTTGTTACTATTTTAGTTTAAAAAAAAAAACACTTTTTTTTTGTAAATTGTTGCACTATTGTTTTAAAACAATTTTATTTTAAAAGAATTTCTTATTTCGCCCACCTTTATTTCCTTTAGATGTGACCGTTAACAAAGTCAGAACTAAAATGTTATGCTGTTATGGCAAGGCAGCTGGTATTTATACTTGTGGCGAACGTGCTACAATCTACAAATACTCTCTAGCCGGCAAAATGTTTACGAATATTTTTCTTTTTATTTTTCTCTTTATATTGCATCATCTCTTTTTATTTCTACTCTCTCTCACTCTCACTGGCTATTTCTGTCTTGCTTGTTCTTGCACATGTTTCCTTGAACAAAAAATCTCTCAGATACTTTATTATTATTATTTTGCATGTGTGTGTGTGTTTCTTTTTCATGGTTTATTTACTACTCTCGTGTTTTGAATGTTTGTGGTCTTTCGTTTACACATGCATACATATGCACGCATACAGTGGCATGTTTTTATTTTTCTATAACGGAGAAAAAATAAATAAAATAGAAAAAAAAGGAAAAAAAAAAAGAGTTGTTTGTTTTGTTCTTCTTTTTTTTATAAATAAAAACCAGAAAAAAAATGTAAACCAAAACAAAATTATGGAAATTAATTTATTGCGCACTCTTTTTTTTTAAATACTGACTGAATAGAAATTTCTTACGGCAGTTTTTATTGTTGCTCCTTAATGTTTTCTAATAAAATGAAATTAATGAAACAAGACTTGTAATTATTTTATTTTGGAAAAACATGCTTTTTAATACATACACACTCTTATTCTCTCTCTCTCTCTCTCGCTCTCTTTGGTTTTATTTTTATTTATTTTGTTTTCTATTTACCGGCGTTTCATTGCACTCTAATGATTTATTTGTTGCTGTACAAGGCCATCACACCCCTTCTACACAAATATTTACCTACACACACATGGGCATATTGTGTTTTTAAATAACCCCATGTTTATTTTTAATACCCGCGGCCTATAATAAAACAACATTTAGTCCTAGACCTGCTTTAGCATAGCACGAAATTTAAATTTTTTCATTTTTATTTAAAAAAAAATTTATTTCTGAACTTTTATTTCATAAAAAAAAAATGTCACAAAATTCTTTAAATTTTATTTAAATTAATTAAGTTGATAGCCAAAGAATTTATACATATACCATCTAGTAAAGGAAAAAAATTACAACAATAATAAATTATTTAATTATTTAAAAGTACAGCAAGGATTTCTTATAGAAAATGTCTCAAAAGATATTCTAAATAATCAAGTGATTAAATTTTGCAGTGAATTAAAATCGATTTTTCGATTGAAAATAATTCTGTATGTGATAAAAGGAGTATCGATATTTAATCGATATCCACTAGCCGTTTACGTTATCCGATATATTCACTAAATCTTTATCCAATTTCAAAGTTTAGACGCCTGGAATGGACTCATTCTCATTCAATGAAAATCGAAAGAATTAAGAATCATGTATTAAATGTTTTCTTTTCCATTTTCACGTAAATCTAGTGAAATTCTGTGGAATTAAATACCAATTTAGCAATTGCTAACAATTTTGAAAATTCTGTATTGATTTACTCATGTTAAGGTGCCATACTAATTATATGAAAATCGATTAATTAATGAATTTATTAATTTTGAACATATTTAGGAAAAATTGAACATGATCCAGCGGAATTATAAAACCATTAGCCAACTGTCCGCCTCTTTTTACTGAAATAATAACACTGCTCCTGCCATTAGGCTTTTGTCAGGTGATTGATGTCGAAATTTATTTTGTTTTGTGTTTGACAGTCACTGATAGCAGATTACTATGCGATTTGTAGAGAAAATGGAAACAAGTAAATTTCATTGAAAAATTGTAAATATTTATGTATTGAAGTCGCCGTAGGCTAGTAAGGCCACGGTTCAAACCCAGGTCAGACATCAAAACGACATATAAAAAAATATTTCTTCGGCGACTTCCTCTCAGCAGATTTCTGGCAAAAACTCTGAGAGTAAATAAAATAGGGTCGCCGTGGTCTAGTAGGTAGTGTGCTAGCTTATTAGACGTAAAAGCCAGGGTTCGAGTCCCAAGCCAGACATCAAAAAATAAAAAAATACAAAAAGTATTTTTTCGGCGATTTCTTCTCAGTTTCTCAAAAAATCTGTCGTTCGGAGTCGACTTTAAACTGTAGGTCCCGCCACTTATGTATAAAATTAACACACACGATTGCCTGTAGACTGTCTAATGGTGAAGGTATAGCACTGGCCATTTTATAGTCACCTAGCAGCAACTCGTTTCCTTGCCGTTCGCATCTTCCCCCTTTCCACCTTTCCTAAAAAACCTGCACAATGCACTGCATGAGTAGGGGCCATCCCCTGAGTGCTGGTTTCATAAAAAAAAAAAAAATTGCCATGAAGAGCTTCTCAAAAATCTGTCGTTCGGAGTCGACTTTAAACTGTAGGTCCCGCCACTCATGTATAAAAATTAACGCACACAACATAAGTGGTGTCAGCAGCTACACAGAGCGCCATAAGTGAGTCAACACCCACTATAATTTTAAATTTTCTATTATAAAAAATATACTTGTAGCACAACAATAATTTTTGCGATTTTTTTTGTTTTAACATTTTATAAGTAATAAATAAACGTTTTGAATTTATGGAAATTTATTCGACTATTCTCATTTACTTTTCTCGCTATCCTAAGAAAATGAATTATTTCAGCGGTGTTTACTCACTTTTGACGCTCACTGTAGGTCGTAATCCTGACTGAAGGGTTGTAATGACCAATTATGTATGTATGTATGTATTAGGCTAGGAATTGCACCCAAATATGCCATCTTCTCTGAATTCAGTCCTAAGTAATTATGAGGAGGGGGTGGTTTAAAAGTGGTATGGTTTAGTGGTTAGACTACTTGGGAAACAATTCCACACAAACTAGCTTTAAAACCTTAGAAAGACAAGATATTTTGCTTATGCTTTTCGAATTTTAAAAATGACGATCATCTTCAAATAAGCGATTCAAAAAGCCTTATAACGCCAGCGTTTCAGAGAAAATAAGACCAACATCTATTGTTGTACGACGGTTAGGCAACGCCACCTATTGATAAAGACTAGAACTCAGTCAGTAAAAGATTCTTCAATCTAAACAAACTATGGCAAAACTTTCATGCTAGGTATTGCTCAGACACCAATTACTTGCTATGCCGGAAACTAAAACCCAACAGGTTTTCTGACTGTGTGATTGTGCTACGAGAAAGAGGACTTTGTATGTGACACAGGCATATTGGTTCCCCGTATAATATGCGACACTGAAGAGGAGTTTAAGACATTCGAACACCTCTTGTGCCTCTGTCCGGCAAAGGATGTTTTTCTAGTTACTGGGTGGAGATGTATTTATAACATTTACTTTCGTAACCTAATATAGCAGGCATATTGGTTTCCTGTACACTAAGCCGTAATGAAGGGGAGTTTAAGACTTTCAAACAGCTCTTGTGTCTCTGCCCTGCGAAGGACCATTTTTTAATTACTGTATGAAGATTTGTTTATTACACCTATTTTCGTAACCTAACCTAAATTGAAATAAAACTAACAAAAAAGTGGACACTAAAGTAGAAGGTTTCTCCCTTACCTGTGCTAAGTGCTGAGGAACTGGACTACAGGTAGTCCCCGACTTACGACCGTTCGACTTACAACTATTCGCACTTACGACCATTTTTTTTTCCAATTTTTTTTCATAGAAAATACTTAAAGACAAATATGTAGTTGCGGGGAATCCCTAAAATACATATGAGAAAAATTAAAAAAAAAGTAAAAAAATTCGATTTACATCAGCGTTGCCACTGAACAAATTTTAATCCTACCAAATTTTTGTCAAAACCTACCAAAATCGTTGAAAACCTACCAGTTTTTTAAATAATGTAAATATATATATTTTTTTGAGAAACAGTATGACTTTTTTATTAAAAAAGTATTACTTATAATTGTACATGTATTAATAAGCAACAAAACACAACAATATAACAAAAATAATTATTTCCAAATATTCAATAAACACGGGTAATATGGACAATATTACACTACCTGACATACCACCCTGGTACTTCTCTCACATCGAATTTGACTTTTCCCTTGCTTACTGTTGCAAACATGATATGACTCCAATAGAAGTAAAACAAAAATATTTGGAACTAATAAATAGAAAATACCCAGACCATTATTATTTCTACGCTGATGGCTCCGTCAATAAAGAAAAAGCAGGTTTTGCAGTTATTGGTCAAAATTTTGCAATATCGGAACGGATTCACGACTATTCTTCTATCTACACAAGCGAACTACTGGCAATCAAGACCTGTATTGAAAATCTTAGAAACGTCGATCAAAAGACTCTTATAGTACAGTATTCCCTCTATTTACGTCGTAGAATGTTCCGGAAAAAGGCGACGTAAATCGAAACGACGTATATAGAATTTCAAATAACTCATACTATCAGATGCATTTATTTATGCACATTTTCCAAAAAAAAGTAAAATAATTAAATTTTTAATCTGTATAACTAAGTACATACATAAATATAGATGGATTTTTGATTTGTTATAAAAATTTATTTCATATGTTGTTCACAAAAAGTTTAATAAAAAACAAAAATTAACCATTAGCACTTAAATATTTATTTTTTTCAAAACTCTATTTATATTTTATTCAAATAGTTACACACAAATATTGAATTTTTTTTAAAGAGGGAATTCACCAGATTTTGTTAATAACAACAGAGGCGACGTAAATCGAATGACGACGTAAATCGAAGTTGAAGGGAACAAAATTTTTGACGACGTTAATCGAAACAACGTAAATCGAGACGACGTAAATCGAGGGAATACTGTATCAGATAGTAAGAGTGCACTCCAGGGTCTTTAGAACCCTTATAGTACTAATACAGTTATAAACCGGATAAGGCAATCTATGACCCATCTGTCGAACAATAAGATTAGTTTCTTGTGGATCCCCAGTCATTTTAGTATAGCCGGAAATGAGATAGTAGATACACTGGCTAAAAATTCCTTAGAAAAAAGTATATCTGTAAAATATAAATATAATCCTTCCGACTACAGGCAATACATTAGAAAACACATATTTGATCTCTGGAATGATTTGTGGCAAACTAGCGAGACTAAATTATCCAAAATTCAAAAAAATATCTTACCTAAATTCCCTACACCTATTTTATCTAGAAAAGATTGGATTAAATTTACGAGACTGAGAATCGGTCACTGCTTATTCTCTTATAGACATATTATTGAAAAGAATACACCACCGCTTTGTGATTGCGGTCAAATTCTGAATGTTTCTCACATATTTAATGAATGTAGATTATTTCGTCAACATCGAATTAAGAGCAAAATAAACGGAATCGAAATCCTGGAAAGTGAACATGATTTTAAGAAAGTCAAGGGGTTTTTAAATGAATGATTTTAACTTATATAATTTGATTTAAATCTTTGTAACAAATTATAATTAAGATAGAATATAAGTTTTTGGATTATATAAAAGCCTATATAACCTTTTAGTCTTGGGGCTTAATAAATAAATAACAAAAATAATTTATAAAATTCATTTCTAATAACATTTTTAAACTAAGAAAACACTTTTTGATCCAACCTACCAAAAATCAATTTTACCTACCATCCTACCAAATTAAAAAAATCCTACCAAATTTGGTAGGAAAAGCCCAAAACGGCATTTCAGTACAAATAATACATTACATTAGCTAAGTCGGAATTTTTTTAAGTGAATAATTTTATATCCTCCCAAAAATGGCTGGTACTAGTAAATAAAGTTAGAATTATATGAATTTTGGATAGTTTCACTTCTTCTGACCCTCAAAGTTAGTAGTACAGTATGTAATTTTTTTCTTAAATTTTTTTTTTATATGAAATTCGACTTACGACCGATGACAGAGGAACCTATCTCGGTCGTAAGTCGGGGAATACCTGTATGTATATTCTTTTAATGAATACAAACGAATACTAAAAGGATACCAAATCACCTGTTTCTCCAGAAATAATCTCTGCGGCATTTACACATGGTATTACATCGCAATATATTCAACATTAGGCCTACTCTACAAGTCGTTCTTTGGATAAATGTGATTGTTACACTCGATTTAAGACAGTCATACATACATACATACATAATTGGTCATTACAACACTTCACTCAGGATTACGACCTAGCTTCTCACACCACTTATGTTGTGTGCGTTAATTTTATACATGAGTGGCGGGCCCTACAGTTTAAAGTCGAACGCGGACGACAGTTTTTGGGAAACTTTTCATGGCAATTTTCTATTTACTCTCAGAGTTTTTGCCAGAAATCTGCTAAGAGGAAGTCACCAAAGAAATATTTTCATATTTTCGTTTCGATATCTGACCTGGGGTTTGAACTCGGGCCTTCAGTTTAATAAGCCAACTCACTACCTACTAGACTACGGCGACTTCAGTTAAGACAGTCGGTAGGTAGGTAGGTAGAAGTGGCTGTCCACCGATGGAGTCATGAGCGGACACACTTAGGCCGCATACAGGGCCCATTGTGACACTACAGTTTTATCTTTTTCCCCTATCCCAGGAACCACTTGGAGCTTCCGATGAAGCGACTAAGACTGCCAATATCCATGCATGACAGTTCATCTAGGCCTTCCATGTAGTAGGCACCCAGGTGTCTTTTTCTCCTCTGACCAAGTGCCGGGCATGTACACAGTAGGTGAAGAATAGTTTCATCCTCATCTCCACAGCTTCTGCAGAAATCATTCGCGAGGTGTCCAAGACCAATACGCCTCGCATGTGTTCCTATAATACAATGCCCCGTAATAACCCCGATAACAGCACTGAGCCTGCTTCTTTAGAGCTTAAGCGGAGTCGCCATTCGCCTTCTATCCAGCCTTGGCCAGATTTTCTGCGCCGCTCTGCCTTTATCCGAAGCTGCCCACCTACTGTTGACAAGGTCCACGATTGCATTGTCAATTGTAAGTCCACAGGTACTTAAAGGAATCCCCAATGCAGAGAATGTATCAGAGAGCTCGATGGTCGTGCCTCTTCTGGCCAGATCATCCGCTCTGCAGTTGCCGGGAATGTCTCTGTGTCCCGGTACCCATGTGATACAAACATCACATCGGTTCGCCATCTCATTAAGACATCTGCGACAGTCGTACACTGTCTTGGAGTTTATCACATTAGAATCCAGTGCCCTGATAGCCGCTTGGCTATCGGAAAGTATAGTGATCCTTCGCTTGCGAACATTTTTGTCCAAAATAATTTTCACCGCAGCTTGAATTGCCGACACTTCCGCCTGAAAGACGCTGCAGTGATCTGGTAGCCTCATAGACTTGGATATTCCGATTGATTTCGAATAGATACCAATACCAACGGCTCCTTCCAATTTTTGAGCCATCGGTGTAGATTTGTGCGCCACACCCTTTCTCCAGTCCTCCCTTTTCGGAATGGATGTCCTAAAATTCATTGAGAAGTCATATCGCGGTGTCATATAGTCTATGCCTGCAACAATATCAGTTTCTTCAAGTATTCTTGTATGACCAATGCCCGATGCATGCCATTGTCCAGTCGCCCAAAGACGCCTACTAACCCTAGCCGCCACACCCTTGCAGTATAGGTTAAGCGGTAGAAGGTATAAGATCATCTCCAGAGCGATCGTAGGAGTAGTGCGCAGGGCACCACTAATAATTATGCAAGCAGATCGTTGTAACTTACGTATCAGGTTTAAGTTCGTCGTCCTATTAAGGGATTCCCACCACACCAGGCATCCGTAGGTCAGGATAGGTCTGACCACCGCTGTGTAGATCCAGAGAGTCATCCTAGGTTTCAAGCCCCATTTCTTCCCCAACACCTTGTTACAGGCGTTGAGACAGTCATTAAAGTTAATTTTTATTTAATAGGTTTTTGGGCTTTCCTGGAGTACTCTTTGCGTGCCCGAGTTTAAAGGATGGGAAATAATCCTAAATGTTCAACTGGAAGAACGTAAACTGACAGTGTTGATCATAATCATTCGCTATGTTCATCTATGTCGCATTAGTTAGCGTTGTAAAGTGTATTTATGATCACGTTACACAAATATTTTTATTTGTTTTTATGGTATGTATTTGTTTATTACAGACTGTCTATTCGATATAAAATTATTTGTTTATTTTCAATTTTAACATTAAACGTTAATAAAATTATGGTTCGATTATACAAAAACAAATTTATTTCGATTTCTATTATTATTCCTATTCTTTTTTTATTTTTGAATTTTATTTCTTTCTCTCAATACAAGTACAAGTACGAGAGTATTTTGTATTTCTATTGCACTTTAATGAAGGCATTTTGTTGTTGTTGTTGTTTTTATTTATTTGTTTGTTTTTGTTATTGTTTTCAATTCTATTTGTAAACAATTGTTTATTTATACGCGATTTGTTAATTCGAAAACATTCCTGCCTCGGCTAAATATGCAATTTGTAAAAAAAAAAAAAAAAAAAAAAAATGTGAACAACAACAGCAACAAATTATAAATTTTTCTAAGACGTAATACCATATCGCCACCCAACAGCTTAACAAACCAATTTACACAGTCGGATACAGACGGACAATTTTTTACTATTTCTGATTTGTTGTTGTTGTCGGTGTATTAGACAACAACGACGATAATTTGATATGAATCGAAAAGTACGAGTACATATGTAAATAAACCTACCTACACATGTATGTACATACGTGTCCACGTACTTTGTAGAGGGTTTCAATTTTCAAAACATTAGCATCACGTTCCCCTTCTGTTAAGTGAATTCAAACACATTTTATTTGAATTCGAAAAAATTTCAAATTTTCAAATTCAATTTTCAACTTTTATTTCCGCTACTTTTTCCGTATTTTGAATGGAATATAAAACCTAAATAAGTTTTGATTTCCTTCATTTCAACACCATTTTTTCAAACGAAATCAAAAGAAAAAGTTATTCAGATAAGGAACTGGAATCTTATGGTAGAATTCGGCACACTCAAAGGGATTAATGCAGTTAAATCCTCGCCCAAAATGGTCTACGGACATGCTGCAATGCATGGTTCCTTAAAATTTGTTCGATGGAGGCTTGATTTAAATATTCCAACTAAGTCGCCGTAGTCTAGTAGGTAGTGTGTTGGCTTATTAGACGTAAAGCCAGGGTTCGTGCCCCAGGCCAGACATCAAAAGAAAATACAAAACGTATTTCTTCGGCGATTTCCTCTCAGCAGATTTCTGGCAAAAACTCTGAGAGTAAATAAAATTGCCATGAAAAGTTTCTCAAAAAATCTGTCGTTCGGAGCCGACTTTTAAACTGTAGGTCCCGCCACTTATGTATAAAATTAACACACACAACATAAGTGGTGTGAGAAACTAGGTCAATAGTCCTGACTGAAGGGTTCTAATGACCAATTATGTATGTATGTATGTATGTAATTAGAGACTTCTGATCTGACTATCCGAAGGTTCCTTATGGGGCTCAGACATACCCTGGCCTGTTAATCAGCCATGTAATTTCCGATATTTCACAAAGCGCTACCGTGAGATGATATCCAATTTTTTTTGCCCAAAATGCAAGAGCTTGACTTGCATGACATGTGGTTTCAATAAGACGGTGCCACATGCCACACAGCACGCGTAACAATTGACTTATTGAGAGGCGAGTTCGGTGAACATTTTATTTCACGTTCGGGACCGGTCAATTGTCCGCCTAGATCGTGCGATTTAACGCCTTTAGACTATTTTTTGTGGGGCTATGTTAAAGCTCATGTCTATACAGACAAGCCCGCTTCAATTGAAGCATTGGAAGACAACATTGAAGCATTTATTCGTGAGATACCGGCCGAAATGTTGGAAAGTGTGTTTTTTTTTTGAAAAATTTTCCTATAGCTCTTAAAAATTCACCCCTTAGTAGATGATTACCTAACAATTACATCCGAAATTCTGTAAATCCCGATTAGGCCACTGTTTGTTACTGTGATTCAATAACAAGCCTTTTCGCTTAGCCTTGTCATAAGCGACTTACTTTTCCTAAGCAGTTGCCATTCTGTTTAAAAATGAATGGATTTTGATGCAATTCAACAGCGGTAGTCTAGTAGGTAGTGTGTTGGCTTATTAGACGTAATACCACGGTTCAAACCCCCAGGTCACACATCAAAACGCAATTATGAAAAAAATATTTCTTCGCCGATTGCCTCTCAGCAGATTTCTGGCAAAAACTCTGAGAAAAAATAAAATTGCCAAGAAAAGTTTCTCAAAAATCTGTCGTTCAGAGTCGACTTTAAACTGTAGGTTCCGCCATTCATAAATAAAATTAACATACACAACATACAGGGTGGCTGATATGTAAACCGCTCGTCTGACAGCTGACAGATTTATTCCAGTGACAGTTCATTTTATTATTTACAAACTTACAAAAGCATTTTGATCTTATGCATTCAGAAAAAAAGTTATTCGTGATGGAATTCAAGCGTGATAGTGTGATTGCTTTATATTTGGTGGCTATCATTAGAGCCCTCCAGCATTTAAATATGAATAAATCTTTTGTTTCTCGTACCATTGCTCGTTGCCGTGATACTGGCAGTGTTGCATCGCGTCCAAAAAGTGGACGAAAAAAAAAACGGTAACGACACCAGAAATGATCCGAAAAGTGAAGGCCAGATTTGATCGAAATCCACGCCGCTGTGGTAGAAAAATTGCTCGTGAGCTGAACATATCGCGAGAACGGTTGCAACCCATATTGAAAAATGAGCTTGGACTAAAGCCATTGATGTTCCAAAAAGTGCAAGAGCTCACCGATGGACAAAAAATAGTTAGACTGGAAAGAGCCAAGGAGTTACTTCGCTTGCACGAAAGTGGCCAGTTACCGAATTTGGTTTTCTCCGATGAGAAGCCATTCCAAATTGAGCAGTTTGTGAACAAACAAAATGATCGGGTTTACTTGCCAAAGAGGTCAGTTGAAAATTTACACCTGCGATTGGCCACCAGAACTCAAGCGCCGCCGATGGTAATGGTGTGGACCGCCGTAACGGCCGATGGTCGCTCCCCGCTCGTATTCATCGACCGTGGGGTCAAAATAAATGCCGAATATTATCGGGAAAATGTCTTAAAGACAGTATTGAAGCCCTGGGCAGACAAACATTTCGGCCGCAGACCATGGACATTCCAACAGGACTCAGCACCACCGCACTCAGCACGCGTCAACCAAGAATGGCTTAAAAAGGAGGTTCCTCGCTTCATTTCTACCGCTCAATGGCCACCAAAATCTCCGGATCTCAATCCGTTGGACTTTTGCGCCTGGGGCATTTTGGAGAGTAAGGTTCTCACTAAAAAATACCAAAGTGTCGATCATCTCAAGACGGCGCTTCGCCGGGAATTGGCCAAAATACCGCAGAGCCACTTTCGTGCAGCCTGTGATGGCTTTGTAGGCCGTTTGAAGGCCATAATTCGTACCAAAGGTGGCCAATTCGAACAAATCTAAACTGATTCTAAAATTTTATGTTATTACCAACATTTTTTGCTTTTGAACAATAAAATTAAAAAAAAAAAATTTAAAAATGTAGTGCTTTACTTTGTTGCATTATATATCAGCCACCCTGTAAGTGGTATGAGGAGCTAGGTCGTAATCCTGATTGAAGGATTGTAATGCCCAATTATGTATGTCAACAGCCGTTTGTGAAATATCGGAAATTACATGGCTGATTAACAGGCCAGGGTATGTCTGAGCCCCATAAGGAACCTTCGGATAGTCAGATCAGAAGTCTCTAATTACATACATACATACATACATAATTGGTCATTAGAACCCTTCAGTCAGGACTATTGACCTAGTTTCTCACACCACTTATGTTGTGTGTGTTAATTTTATACATAAGTGGCGGGACCTACAGTTTAAAAGTCGGCTCCGAACGACAGATTTTTTGAGAAACTTTTCTTGGCAATTTTATTTTTTCTCAGAGTTTTTGCCAGAAATCTGCTGAGAGGCAATCGGCGAAGAAATATTTTTTTCATAATTGCGTTTTGATGTGTGACCTGGGGGTTTGAACCGTGGTATTACGTCTAATAAGCCAACACACTACCTACTAGACTACCGCTGTTGAATTGCATCAAAATCCATTCATTTTTAAACAGAATGGCAACTGCTTAGGAAAAGTAAGTCGCTTATGACAAGGCTAAGCGAAAAGGCTTGTTATTGAATCACAGTAACAAACAGTGGCCTAATCGGGATTTACAGAATTTCGGATGTAATTGTTAGGTAATCATCTACTAAGGGGTGAATTTTTAAGAGCTATAGGAAAATTTTTCAAAAAAAAAACACACTTTCCAACATTTCGGCCGGTATCTCACGAATAAATGCTTCAATGTTGTCTTCCAATGCTTCAATTGAAGCGGGCTTGTCTGTATAGACATGAGCTTTAACATAGCCCCACAAAAAATAGTCTAAAGGCGTTAAATCGCACGATCTAGGCGGCCAATTGACCGGTCCCGAACGTGAAATAAAATGTTCACCGAACTCGCCTCTCAATAAGTCCATTGTTACGCGTGCTGTGTGGCATGTGGCACCGTCTTGTTGGAACCACATGTCATGCAAGTCAAGCTCTTGCATTTTGGGCAAAAAAAATTGGATATCAACTCACGGTAGCGCTCACCATTCACAGTTACGTTACGATTCGCACGCATTTTGATAATAAAATTCAATGATTTGCAAGCGTTGTTCGTTTGTAAGACGATTCATGGTTAAATTATAGAACAAACTGAAGATGTTTGACAGTGAAACAAAACACGAAACGTGCGTGAGCTGTTTAAACCAGTGTTGCCAAAAAGATAATAGCTAAAAAATCACCCTTTATAAGCTGCTCAACTACTCTCTTTATCTTTGGGAAATAAAAAACTAAAACAAAGAAATGCTTTCTATAGAACTGTTGGGGGATTATTTTTGTTTTTTTTTTTTTAATCTTAGAAAACTTTAATGAATCGAGATGGCATACATGCGTACATATGTAGGTTAGGTTAGGTTAGGTTAGGGTGGTAGCCTTGATACCAAAAGCTCACTTGAGCACGCATTGCGGCCCGTTGTGACGCCATAGGTGAACGCAGTCCCTGTACTGAACAAGTTCCTCCGAACCAAGGAGGAAGAAGTTGGTCAGCGCAAGGGCTGCACATCCAAAGCACGATTACCCATACGCTAGAAAACCAGACCGAAAGCTTGATGAACAAGGATATGTCCTTGACATCAATGGACGATAGCTCCGTCAAGCTGACAAGGGTCAGAGAGCCAAAATAACCTACATCTGCACCTCGTAAGAGATGGGCATTGGCAAAGAAAGTGCATCCACGACAGAAGTCGTTAAATGGAAGCCGCATTCTTTCCGCATGTCTACCCATAACACAGTGACCTGTAAGCATGGCCACTGTGGTCGAGATGATGTTTCGACCAAGTCCAAGTAGCTGGTTGGTACGCCTTCCATCCATTGGGGGCCATGTGAGCCTAGCGATGGATCAGAACTCCTCATTGATCCAGGATAGGTTGGCATCTTGAAAGAACTTTCGCGCGATAGCCAGCTTGAAAGAGGTAAGCGGCATTCCTAAGTCGATTGAAGAGGATTCCGGCAGTAGTGCACCAGCTCCGGCGAGCTCGTCGGCTCTGCAGTTCCCCGGAATGTCACAGTGTCCGGGGACCCAGATAAGTGCGCGTACATATGTATGTAAATGTTATAATATTTATTTCCTTTGAATTATAGAACTGTTATCGAAACCGAAAACAAGCAATGAATGAATGAATGAATGAATGAATGAATGAAAGGTTGAGAGAGAGAGAGAAAAACCTTGTTATATTGTATTTAAATTTCTTATTATTTAAAAAGAATATTTAATTTGAAATATTTAACAACGTATTTCGCTAGTTGAATAAACAACACAAAACAACACAACGAAAAAAAAAATAGAAATCTCTTTTACATATAAATTTACGTCTTTACGTTTATTTTTATGGTCCATAAATTAATGCAACCACCACCACCTAATATTTCAATGAAAATTTCATTGAATGTAGCGCGCATTTCATCAAACATTTCATATCATTGAGTTCACTTTCTAGGTGAGCGGACATATGTATAAGAAGAAAGCAAAGAAAACAAAAAAAAAAAACAAAAAAAAAAAAAAAAGAAAGAATGAATGATTAAAAGAAAAATCATTTAAATTTCTTTACTCTTGCGTTTTACGTTGTTAGCGATTATAAAATATTACGTTCAACATACCCGTACAGAACCCCTCTGTCCTTCTCTCTCATTCTCCCTCTCTCTCTCTGGTGTTATTTTAAACTACAAAATAAATTAATTTAATTACGTTGGCTATGGTGGTATGGTATGGTATGGTAATAATAAAAACCGAACTACTAAAGCTACATAATTATGTATGAATTGAGTGAATGTGTCGATGTGACGACAACAACGAAAACGACTGATTCTTGTTATTTTTATTCTTAATGTCTTTCACATAAACTCATTGTAGTTTTTATTTTTTTTATTTTTATTATTAAATATTGTTGTTGTCTGTTGAAAAAAGCCCCATACACGGAGACAGTACACTTGTATGTATGAAAAACAACGCCATCAATTACGTTTTATCCAGGAAACTATAAAAATGTAGGTTTTAGATTTCAAGGCCTATTTCGTAAATAAAACCATAATAATAATAAATAAAAATAAAAGAATATGGGTTAATTAACAATTAAACAATTGTTGAATAAGCCATATTCATATGGATTTTTTTTTTTTAGAGAAGAACGTAAAATTCTACAGGGTCTAGCATGGGTTATTACAGTAGGAACTGATAATGAGAGGAAACCAGTAGAATTAGATGACAGACCATGCGCATCCAACTTCTTAGTAAATGTCATAGAGATTTTTGTTTACAATGATAAGAGATTTAAGGCATGTGTCTTACGGACAGAAACCGGCGCTGTAGATTCAAAGAAAACTCGTTCAAAATAAGGATCGCCTCAATCTTAAAGCCAGTGATTCCACTTGGGCCTTGAGGTCCGTTGTGATAATACAATCAATTTTTATTTTATTTTATATTGGAGATTTCGGTCAAGGCTGTCAGAAACTAAGGGGTCAGAAACTTCCATCTTTTTATGCCAAGAGCAGAGCACTGACACATGTGGTAAAAGACGAAGAGACTGTCTCATCTCATCCTCAGACCCACAGCTCCTGCAGAAGTCATTTGCCAGAATGTGTAGACTTTCGGCCTACCAAAAGGACAGTGGCCCATGAGAATTGCTACTATTCAATCAGAAATTCTAGCCATTCAAGGACGTAGATATTACGTTCTTGGATTTAAATCGTAGCCTGGCTATTCAAGTAAATAAAAAGTTTTCGAATAACCGCGAACTCTGCCACGGAAAAACACTACGGTGGTCAGGGAGTCTATTAAAAACAGTTGATTAATATACCACAGCCCACTCTGTCACGCATCCAAGAGCCATAGGTGTAAATCTCAAGGGTCCCAAACCAGAAGTAATAGTTGAAATTCTAAAATCGAATGTTCTATTCAGAAAGTTATAAGGAGCCATATAATCGACCCTAATGTGTCAATGTATTCCCAGAATAGCAGCATGTCTATAGTATAGTTTGGGTTGGCCAGGATTTGACTGCATTGAGTCTTACTATGGCTAGTTTACTCCTCTGCTTTAGCTCAACCACAATAAGTAGATTCTGTAAAGAGGAATGAATCATCAGAACACGTATTTGGAATTTAGGCATCGTTAATGCATCTCAGAAGCAATCCTTTGGCTGTGTATCATCTTTAGGCAGAATGTTATCCTTACTGACGTCAACAACATTCTGAAGTTTATCAAGGCAATAGGAGTGGGAGAGATATTGTAGATTGTATGGTCGAGGTACTGTAACACTTTTCATAATGTTTTGCTAAGCTTAATATCGTATAAGGGTCTTTCCTAATTAAAGATACACAAAACCGAAGTGTTGCAATCAGAGATCAGCAATGAATCGTATTTTCGCTACTCATAGGTACTTATGAAATTTTGAGTATGAGTGAGTCAAGAGTATTGAAATTTAACTACTCTGATTCATTCGTACTCGCTACAACATTGATTTATAAGTATAGGTTGCAATGAGTATGAGTACAACGTTGACATCAAACTCACAACATTCGATTCATTGTTTAATTCATACGCCTACTCATTCAGATTCATAAATTTAGAAAAATACTTATAATACTTACGAATGATTCGAGTCACTCGAATCATTCATCAAAATTTACAGTAGTAGTTATTGTGAAGAGAAAAGAAAAGACAAAGACAGCAAGCAAAGCACACACACAACCTTCTAGCGAGTATTGTGGTGTTCGTACTCGAATCATACTTATTTTGTGCTTCGTGTATACGTTGAATCATGGAGAGTCGAAATCAACAACATCCTGCGTATTGTTAAGTATAAGTACGATGAGTACTTCAAACTTTGAATATGAGTAGTATGAGTATGATATTAAAATAAGTATGAATGCGTATATATAAGTAGCTGAAATTATAAGTATGACTCGAATCTACTCATCGTTTTGAATACTCGTTGCTGATCTCTGGTAGGTAGGTAGGTAGGTATAAGTGATACCATGGGGCCCATTGTGATACCACGGTTCACGTTAGCTATCCCCTAGTCCTAGAGCTTACAATGAAGCAACTCAAACTGCCGACGTCTATGTTCGATAAAACACTCAGATCATCGATTTAGTAGGCACCAAGATGTCTCTTTCCCCTTTGACATAGTGTCGGGCATGTTCCCAGTAGATGAAGAATCGTGTCTTCTTACTCCTCGTCCCAGCAGCTTCTACAAAAATCGTTCGCGATAATGCAATGACCCGTCACGACTCCAATAACCGCACTGAGCACGCCTCTTTGAAGTTTAAGTAGCCTTGCAGTGCGCCCTCTATCCAGCCTCGGCCAGATTATGCGCACCGCACTGCCCTTATCCGAAGCTGCCCACCTGCGGTTGACAGAATCCGTGATCTCGTTGTCAATCATGAGTCTGCAGGTCCCCATAGAGACCTCAATACTTAAGAATTCGTCGGAGCACAACCATCGAGGTTGTGCCGTGTCTGGCCAGTTCACTCGCTCTGCAGTTGCCCGGAATATCATTGTGTCTCGGAACCCAAATGTTATGAACATTATACCTCTTCGCTACCCTGTTCAGGTGTTTCCGACAGCTGTAGACCATACTGGAGTTCATTACATTGAAGCCCAGAGCCCTGATAGCCGCCTGGCTATCGGAAAGTATGGTGATATTTCCATTGGGAATATTCGAATCCCAAATAATTTTAACCGCAGCCTGTATTGCCAACATCTCCGCCTGCGATTTAGGTATAGAAGCGAGTCGGTACTTGACCATAAAATAAGTAAATAATTTCAATTAAACTGAGATAATTGGAATACTTATTCCATGTAGCACATGTTAGATTTCGAACTTCACCTGGTCAGCTCATCAACAATGCAAATTGCACCGATATCCTTATGTCCCTTTGACTGATTCGCAATTTCCCTGAGATATCCTCGGCATTTAGGCACGTTGAAATTAGGGACTTAGTCGCAGCCTAGCTGTTCGAGTACATCGAGAGATTTTCAAATACCCATGGCCTCTGAGTGGGTAACACAGCAAACCTATAGAAAGTCTAATATCAGAATCTTAATAAATATACGACAGCCCAGTCTATCACGAATCCTAGAGCCAACGGTGTAAATTTCAAGGGTGCCATTGGAAAACTACTTATCAGACGTCCTTAGTTGGAATTCTAAAATTGAATGTTCTGTTCAGAAATTTATAAGGACCCCAATATGTCTATGTCTTCCCAGAATAGCAGCATGTCTATAGTATAGTTTGGGTTGGCCAGGATTTGACTGCATTGAGTCTTAGTGTTGCTAGTTCACTCCTCTGCTTTAGTTAAATCACAATAAGTAGATTCTGTAAAGAGGCATGAATCATCAGAACAGGTACTTCAAACTTGTGCAGACTTAATGCACCTCAGAAGGAATCTCTTGTCTGTGTATCATGTTTAGGCAGAATGTTATCTTTACTAATGTCAACAACATTCTGAAGTTTATCAAGGCAATAGGAGTGGGGTCGCCGTCGTCTAGTAGGTAGTGTGTTGGCTTATTAGACGTAAAGCCAGGGTTCGAGCCCCAGACAAGACATCAAAACAAAATCCAAAAAGTATTTCTTCGGCGATTTCCTCTCAGCAGATTTCTGGCAAAAACTCTGAGAGTAAATAAAATTGCCATGAAAAGCTTCTCAAAAAATCTGTCGTTCGGAGTCGACTTTAAACTGTAGGTCCCGCCACTTATGTATAAAATTAACACACACAACATAAGTGGTGTGAGAAACTAGGTCAATAATCCTGACTGAAGAGTTGTAATGACCAATTATGTATGTATGTATGTAATAGGAGTGGGGGAGATATCGTAGATTGTATGGTCGGGGTTCTGTAACACTTTTCATAATGTTTTGCTAGGTATACGATATTAAGGGTCTTTCCTAATTAAAGATACACAAAACCGATGTGTTGCAATAATGCGTAACAACTTTCTGATCTTATTGCCTAGCTTTGTATAATGTGAAGTCAATATTGTTTAAGATTTATAAAAATTTATTAAATATTATTCGACTGTTTTTACTTTGTTCTTCTAGGTCATATGATTTTAAATCACATTTTTCTATGCCCACAAAGAAAAGACATAAAAAATAATAAAAAAAATAATAAAAAATTATAAAAAAAAAATATTTCAATAAACTTCTAAACTGGCTTAAAGAGCTTTGTGAAGATCAAAATATTTATTTTGTTTATTTCATCTAGTATTTCTTTTTATTGTTATAAATCGCATTAATTTTTTTTTGTTTTGTTTCTTTGTGTTTGTTGTTGTTAAAATTGTTATTGTTTTTGATCGGTTCTTTTTCAGTTCAATTCAGCATGTATTGCTATGAGATATTGTCTTAAACTCAATCATCTTTATCGCCGAAAAATATATACGTTCGTTTGTATTGCATCAGCCAACGGTAATAAATAGCTGAACTAGTAAATTCAATAATTTCGTATTTAATAGATGAGTAACCAAAAAAACGAAAACAAAAACAAAAATCAAACAACAACAATAATTTTTGACCGTACTTGTTGGTGTCAATACCGAGAAACGTCAATAACATTTTCGTTGTTTTTGTTTTTTGAGTGTGACATTTACGTTGCTTGCGACCGGTTTAGTATGTTCCCATCGTCATCTGCGCATGATACTGATTGTTAGTAATGATGATCTCTTTATACACATTTTTTTCGTTTTTTTTTTATTTTACTTTAAATTTTTATTTTGATTTTAATTTTCGTTTAAGAGCCCCAACACATGTTGTTGATCTGTTTATGTTTTGTTATATGAATTGTTTATAAAAATTTTAAATTAAAATTAAATTCAAAATTTTTTGTTATAATTCGTGTGAGTGGGTACAGCTTAATAACAATAAAAACGAAAAAAAAAGTCTTCATAAATTCAAATTTTTTATTTACGTTCAATATTTCTCTGGATCACGAAACACACCCCACTTTATCCCAACAATGACAATTACTTGACTGACTGACTGACTGATGGAAGTGTTTAAGAGGATTATTTTTCTTTTTTCTTTTTTTCTTTCTTTATTTTTATAATTTTAAATTTAAATTTATTGTAAAATACGTAGTAGCAGACAGGGACTCGCTCAAAAAGCTGTTAATTAGTCTAAGCTGTGTAGTCTAATCATTCTAATACCCTATAAGCAGACGTCGGCACCAGTGTTGAAAAATTGAAATTTTAAAATGGTACTGAACTATAACTGAAAGAGTACTTTTTCGCTTCAATAAGGATTGTGACCTATCTTCCCACACCTATCTTCTCACACCACAGTTTAAAGTCGATTCTGAACTACAGATTTTTGAGAAACTTTTCATGGCAATTTTATTTACTCTCAATGTTTTTGACAGAATGAGGTCGCCGAAGGAATATTTTTTTCATTTTTTTTCAATCTCAGACATTGGGTATGAACCGCGGGCTCACATCTAGTCAGCCAGCACTCTACTGACTAGACTATTTATTCATATTTAATGCACGTACGGTACGGAACAGAAAAACTAACGACTTATACGTGTCCCTCACATATAAAATAAAAACTGCTAATTCTGAACGTAAGAAAAAGTAAAAGTTCCGTGTGGTCGAACATCGACGGAACGTTATGGAACATACTTTCGTTTGTAGCATATGAAGAGCAATGTTAATGCTTACCGAAATCATATGTCGGTTCGGCAGGCATTCTCATTGCCATTTGTATTCTAAAAACGAACGTACGTTCCGTGGACGTTTGGCTAACCGGGGCTAAAGACAACCTTTACCTACCTTTTGCATTACGTTGCTAATGCATTAATAGTTGAAAAGCGCAAGACATAAAAATAATAAAAAAGTACTGAAAGCATCGCGGGGGTACTGCAGTATTTTTGAAATGAAAAAGTACTGAAAAAAGTACTAAAGTACTGAATTTTTCAACACTGGTCGGCACCAATGTCCCCCGGCGGCCGAACATCTTCGGCTTTTCACACATATAGGACACGAACATCAACAATGTTCATTAAAATGAGCGTAAAAATGCATTCAGTTGCTTGTCAGCGTTCAGTGAAGCAGGTTCTTGTCGCTTCTTTTTGAAATTTTTTTGTATATCAATTATACACCCAAAGAAAAATTTAATTAAAATGTGGTCACCACAAAATTTCCATACATTATTATGTATGTAAATCTTTACATGATATTTTCTGTCTGGTGAAATATTGCCATTCTTTACAATGGAAAAAATTCACAGGTTTTTCTTTGAATTTTTAAGTGAAATATGTCTATTATTCCGAAGAGTAATAAATGGAATCAAAAAGCACAATATTTTGTAAAAAATATTTATTCGAACACTGCTTGAAATAATAATTACTAACAATTTTCCTCTGGGTTATACACATGCCTCTCACAAATACACTCACATTTTTTATCATGTTCTCTTTGTGCCGATGTCTGCCTATAAGTCGCTCATACTCTTCGTGTTTCTTGACGGCGCAGAAGCATGGGCACTATTAAACTGGAGGTCCACACCACGCGTTTTCGCGTCAAAGCGTTGCGTGCATTTCATACCTTCTTCGCATTCTACGCTTCAAGTTACATGCAACGCTTTTTATGCGCCAATGTTTAAACAAATTTAAACAAAACAACTTGTCAAAATCAGCTGTTTTGTACGCGCGCCGCTTGTGATGCTTACAAAAGTAGAAAGTAGATTTACTTTTCGCGTTCTATGCGTCAAGGCATCCTACGCTTTTGTGCGAGTAACTTGCACATTAATTCTACTTTTTTGACAGCCGCGTAGAATGCGAGAACGCGTAGAACGGGTGGTGTGGACCTCCAGCTTTAAGTAACGATGCTTCAGCCTTGAGAGTAGTCGGGAGAAAAGTTCTACTTAAGATCTTTGGTCCAGAGCGAGTTGGCGATGATTTCCGCATTCGATTCGATAATGAGTTGTATGACATGGGTCAATTTGTCTTAACGGACAAGTACACGTCCTCTAACCTGTATGACATGGACGTTTATGGGTAAGCATGCGAGGCGCATTGGTCGTGGACACCTTGCTAAAGATTTCTGCAGAAGCTGCAGAGATGAGGAGGAGAAGGAGACTGTCCCTCACCTGCTGGGTACATGCCCGGCTCTTTGCCGAAGGAGAAATAAGTACTTGGGTGCTTACTACATGGATGATCTCGAGGAACTGTCAAGAATTGACATTGGCAGTTTAAATCGCTTCATCAGAAGCTCCGAATGGTTTCGAGACTAGGGATAGCGGATAACTGCAGTAACACAATGGGCCCCATGCGGTCTTTCTTGGATGGGCAGCCACCTCTACCTACCTACCTACCATGCCATGGACGTTGTGTGCAGCGCATTAACATTCAGAGACTGTGCTAGCTATGTCTTTCGGATAGATGAAGATATTCCGGTTAGACGGGTATTTGATGGGGGAATTATCGGTAGTTCGTGTAGACGATCACCTTGTCTATGTTGAAAGGACCATATTGAGGCAACGCTGTCTATCTATTGGTGAGATTAACAGGCTAAGATGCACAAGAAGAAGAGAGTTTTCAACATGATTCTGAGGCAGCATTGTTTTAACAAGGCCTTATTTGGTTTTGGGAAAGTCTTCTACTATCTTCATCTACTTTTCAAAATCGTCTTTCTATTCTACAAAAATTTTTGCTTTCATAAGTGGTGTGGAAGCTACCCTTCTAGAAAGTTTATCTCAATATTTGTTTCTCTGACTTCCTATTGACAAGGCATCGAGCTGAGTTTGATCGTATTGTTCTTGTTTATCTGATACAGAAATAATTTCTAGGTTAACTAGACCTAAAGTTTTTTCTTTTTGAGAATAATCGTCTTCGAATAATCCTCAAACATATCATATAACATAGCTTATCTCTAAACCCTTTAGACTTATCATCACAATCTATAAAAGACATAAGAATTGTTTCTTAAATGATTTTAATGAACGTCAGATTATGTACATCTGGCATTTCATAACTACAATTATGAAGTTCAAGATTAATTTTGAAATTTCGTAATTGTCGTGTCGTAATGAATGACTTTTTCAAATTTAGATGACAGACAACATTACAAAAATTAACAATCTAATATATAAAATTCTCGTTTCACAGTGTTAGTGGTTAAAGTCCTCCGAAATGGATCGATCGATTTTCATGAAATTTTGTGTACATATCGGGTAGGTCTGAGAATCGGACAACATCTATTTTTCATATCCCTAAATGTTAAGAGGGCGTGGCAAATCGTTAATATATATTTAGGTATATATTGATCGTAGACGAAAAAAATTTGGTGGGTAAGTTCGTAGAGTCGATATCGACAAACTAACCAAAAATGGGCGTGGCAACTTTCCCCCTTCAAGTGATACCTATAACTTTTAAACTACTGAACCGATTTTAACCATTCTTTTTTTGTTCTAAAGCTTATCAGGTTTAGATGGTTTAAAAAAAATTCGATATAGTAAAAAGTAGGCGTGGCAAACCTTTAAAATTTAATATTTAGGGACATAGTGATCGTAGACGAATGCAATTTGGTGGGTAAGTTCATAGAGTCGATATCGACAAACTCACCAAAAATGGGCATGGCAACCCTCCCCCTTTAAAAGATACCTATAACTTTTAAACTACTGAACCGATTTTAACCATTCTTTTTTTGTTCGAAAGCTTATCAGGTGTAGATGGTTTAAAAAAATTCGATATAGCAAAAAGTAGGCGTGGCAAACCTTTAAAATTGAATATTTAGGGACATAGTGATCGTAGACAAATGCAGTTTGGTGGATAAGTTCGTAGAGTCGATATAGACAAACTCACCAAATGGGCGTGGCAACCCTCCCCTTTTAAAAGATACCTATAAGTCGGCTAATTCGATGGTTTATAACTACATATGTACATATATAACATGTATGTCTGTTAGTTTTTGTTTTGGAGCGAGTACAACAACTACAGGGTGGGGCAAAAGTCGCGAAGGGATTTGAAAAATTAATAACTTTTCTAGTTTAATTTTTTTTTTATTTTTCTTTTTAGGACTTGTAAAATAAATCTGGGAGATTAATTTTGGAAGGTTATAACGTTATCCAGCGAACCAAAATCATAGAACTTTATTTTGAACATCATCGATCAATAATTCAAACTCAACGAGCCTATCGTCGTCATTTTAATGTGCGGAATTCACCATTCGAATCAATGATTTGACGCTTAGTGACACGTTTTCAGGAACAAGGCTCAGTAAGGGATCTTCCACGAAGCGGAAGACCACATTCTGTAATTAATGAAGCAAATATTCAACGCGTTCTGGAGAGTGTTGAGGAGAATCCTGAAACATCAACTCGAAGGCGCTCTGCTGAACTGCAAATGTCTCGGCGGTCTTTACGCAGAATATTAAAGGGAAATTTACATCTTTTCCCATACAAGCTGCAGTTAGTGCAAGAACTAAAGCCACGAGATTCCCAAGAACGATTAAACGATTAAACCCCTTCGTGACTTTTGGCCCAACCTGTACAACTACGTCAGCGCTACCCAGGATTCGGATCTCTTATTGTTATTCTTTGTATGCCTCACCTAAATAACGTACCGACTTCGCTTAAATTTTGAACTAGATAGATAGATCCACACACTTATAGTATGTTAGTTATTTTTATATAACTGTTTTATGCAGCGTATTACAATAAATATATAATGTGACCTGTTTTGGGCAATAAAAAAAAATCAATTTTGGGCGGGACGAAGTTCGCCGGGTCACCTAGTTTTCATATAAATTTTATGAATATTTATGCATAAAGATACGTACATATGTACTTATGTGTTGATTAACATTTTATACGAAAAAATGTAAAAGGAGATCGAAAATCTAGGAGAAGCAAGGGCATATACACTGGAACTGAACAAAGCAAACAACGTCAGTCCATATACGTTGTTATTTATTGTAATTTCTGTCACTTAATTTTTAAATGATCGTGTCATTATTGCAATTCAATACAAAAAATCACAAAAATTTCAAACAATTTTAATACAAAATCTATTTGAATATGTTCCTGCAACACGTTTCAGAAAAACGAGCATTTTTAAGTACGTACTTAAGCGTTAACGTGTGCTGTTACTAAAGACGTAAGCAAATTCAGTTCAGAGTCTCTGTCTCGCTCTCTGTATACCAATCGATCTGTAATTTTGTGAATTGCTTACGCTCCCCTATATATTTCGTCGTATGTGATTATTTTACAAAATGATTAATTTTTTTTATTTTTCTTTTTTCTCATTTTATTTAAATTTTAATAAACATGATCGTCTCATATTGTGTTTTGCGTTGAATTTAATTTTTTTTTTTTTTTATATTCAACAAAATTTTAATATTCCGAAAACACAGGCCCATTAAATATTGTATATGAGCAGACAGATATAGACGGTCATGCGAGTGATAGAGGCTGACGCATGTACGTACGTATATATAAGTAATCATACTGCGGCATTGTTAAAATAAATACACAATGTTTGTCGGAATGTTCGATTTCGTATCGCATATTGATGTTTAAAAAAAAAATATACGGAAGAAGGGCGTTTGGTAATGCGGAAGAGGCGCCAAGCACTTGAATGCATGAGCTGTTGTTGTAACAATAAATTCAACAGAATGTAATGATATGTACTCGGGTACTTCTCTGACTGTCTACAACAGATAGGCAATGTAGATACACATATGGAATGTATACAATTATTTATGTATGTATATATAGACTTACATCTTTAGAATTCAATTTAAAATAGGAGGTTTATTAATTTTATACATAAGTGGCGGGACCTACAGTTTAAAGTCGACTCCGAACGCTAGATTTTTTTTGAGAAACTTTTCATGGCAATTTTATTTACTCTCAGAGTTTTTGCCAGAAATCTGCTGAGAGGAAATCGCCGAAGAAATACTTTTTGTATTTTGTTTTGATGTCTGGCCTGGGGCTCGAACCCTGGCTTTACGCATTTATATACGGATAAGTATATCACGAGTATAAGTTTTACTTCAGTTCGTGTTTAGCATTCTCAAAGAGAAAAAAATGGAAAATAGACGAAATTTCGACAGCAGTGCTATTGCTGAAATTCTAAATGAAAGTGATTCAGATATTTCAATTTGTTCCATATTAGATGAAAATATTGAAAGTGAAAGTAATTTTGATACTTTTGAATATGAAATGGAAAATGATGAGGCAAATGAAGGAGCTTGTGGTGTAGATGCGAAGAACGAAATACAATGGAGTGCAAATCCTGTACCACGTCACATTGGAGCTTCAGAGGAGAATATTCTATCATTACCACCAGGTCCAACACGTTTCGCGGTGTCCAGATACCGTATCTTGGAAAACCCAAAAATGATAAGCCTGAAAAAAATCAAGGAGAGCGTGTCGTGTTGGAGTTGACAGAAGGATTTTGAAGGGCAAAATATTACAGCTGATAATTTTTTTTCATCTTTTGAGTTGGGAAAAAAACTTTTACAAAGGAAACTGGCATATGTGGGAACAGTTCCAAAAAAAAAACAAAAACAAAACTTTTATCCCACCGAAATTGCTTGTATTCAAAAAAGTTCCTTTATATACATCCACATTTGCTTTCAGTGAAATCGCAACACTTGTTTCGTACACCGGCCATGAAAATAAAGTCACTATGTATGTATATCGATGAGCACCATGCACAAAATAGAAGAAATCGATTTCAGTAATCATAAGAGGAAACCTGCAATCGTTTCTTATTATAACTCTACTAAAGGTTTGTTATATTTTATTATTATTTATCATTTCAGATATCTTAGAAGGCGTTGATACTGCTGATCAAATGATTAGCTATTATCAGCACTAAAAGAAAAACAAATAGATGTATGGATAGATATATTTGTGTTTTCATATATAGTTTATATATCCGCATTGAATGCATTTATTTTGTATTCAGAATTCTGATTCTTCGTGGGCTGCAAACGATTCAAATCGCAGAAGACCTGAGTTTTTACGTCAGCTAGCTATGTACCTATCAGAAGAATATATGTTGGAAAGGACAGTCAAACCTAAAAATGCAATGCTAATGCGTCTGAGCTATTGACTCAACTACAAACATCGTCATCAAATAGTGTACCATCTACAAGCGGTGATACACAAAAGTCAGCTCTTAGAAAACGGGGAATTTGCAATTGCTGTAAGTCCAAATGTGATGCCAAATGCACTATATGTAATAAATTTGAATGCAAATTGAAGCAAAAAACAATTTGTTCATTTTGCTGCGAAAATAGCAATAAGCCATAATTATTTTTTCTTACTTTTACTGATATACAGAATAAAATAAATTGCATGGACCAAAATGGTCCATAACCTAAGATTTGTAACTTTTAATTTTGTTCTGTTCGATTTTATCCTAGATAGCTAAAAACTAACTAAAACCATTAAAATATAAAAAAAAAATACCTGAGCTGACGTTTTAAGTTGATACAATAAGCCATTGCAAACAGCAGGGTTAAAAATTACAGAAATTAATATCAAAGAGAAGGCAGTGATCTTTTGAACTTTAACAAAAACTCGAGGGAACGGCTTTAATTCTGGCAGGGCATCGCGTAGAGAAGAAGTATATCCATGGAAAAAAACTGTTGCAATACACAAGAGAGAGAAACAGCTTAAACAGCGATGCGTAAGTTCAGCGTAAGTTTATGCCATCAAAAGAGATGCTTAATTGAGCTTGGAAGAGGTTGAGAAGTCGGAATACAGTAATACTATTTAACAGACCTGTGTGTTTTGAGGAGTGGGAAGAGCCTGTCTTTCACCTCATATGTCAGTGTTCTGCCCTTGTTGCAAAGAGACTGAGGTTTTTGACATCTCCCTATCTAACATATTTGATTGACACCAAATATTGTTTTAAGGTTCGCTAGAACAACAAGGTTGAGGGAGACATTATATGGCAATCCCAATATAAGTTAAGGGCAATACAATAGATCCTTTGGACGCAGTAGTTTAGTACCTACATGTGTAAGTACAACATACATAATTGGTCAGGATTACGACCTAGCTTCTCACACCTAGCTTATGTTGTGTGCGTTAATTTTTGTACATGAGTGGCGGGACCTACAGTTTAAAGTCGACTCCGAAGGACACATTTTTGAGAAGATTTTCATGGCAATTTTATTTACTTTCAGAGTTTTTGCCAGAAATCTGCTGAGAGGAAGTCGCCGAAGAATAAAGAGTAAATCTCTAATAGGAACTGTTCACAGACCTCAGAAGGATGTCCAGTAAATCATATTGAAATAAGTTGAAAATGTGTAATCAATTGCAGAAATTGCAGCCTGTAGTCTAATCCTACTACAGGTAGAGCCTGCCTGTGTCAACCGGATAGCCTAAGCTATTGATTCTGAGCTCATCTAGATTTTGGTCTCTGCTTGCAGACGTCCGAAGACTAAAAAAACACGTCACAACATCCTCTGCAGAATATATAATGATTAGAAGAAGCTGTGATTATAGAGTATCTTCCCTGTGATTATAGAGCATCTTTTTGTGTCACTTAGGAATCTGAAAGAGAAGATGATTTGAATAAAATTCCCACGTTCATAAAACTATCAGGATAGTTGAGGAATGTCAGAAAAAAGTTATGGTTAAATGACGAAATATATATTACAACCGGACTTTATAAAGGGTGATTTTTTAGCTATTATCTTTTTGGCAACGCTGGTTTAAACAGCTCACGCACGTTTCGTGTTTTGTTTCACTGTCAAACATCTTCAGTTTGGTCTATAATTTAACCATGAATCGTCTTACAAACGAACAACGCTTGCAAATCATTGAATTTGGCATCATTATACCGTACTTCTTCAAAGATGCTGCGAATCGTAACGTAACTGTGAATGGTGAGCGCTACCGTGAGATGATATTCAACTTTTTTTTGCTCAAAATGCAACAGCTTGACTTTCATGACATGTGGTTTCAACAAGACGGTGCCACATGCCACACAGCATGCGTAGCAATGGACTTATTGAGAGGCGAGTTAGGTGAACATTTTATTTCACTTTCGGGACCGGTCAATTGGCCGCCTAGATCGTGCGATTTAACGCCTTTAGACTATTTTTTGTGGGGTATGTTAAAGCTTATGTCTATACAGACAAGCCCGCTTCAATTGACGCATTGGAAGACAACATTAAAGCATTTATTTGTGAGATACCAGCCGAAATGTTGGAAAGAGTATGCCAAAATTGGACTAAGCGAATGGACCATTTGAGGAGCAGTCGCGGTTAACATTTGCTTGAAATAATCTTCAAACATTAAATTATATGGACCGTACTATCGATTCAAATAAAGATTTCATGCATTTTTCTGAATTTTATGTGTTTTTTTTTGAAAAATTTTCCTATTGCTCTTAAAAAATCACCCCTTATTTTCATATTTTCATTTGATGCCTGACCTGCAATACAAACCCGGGCCTTCAGTCTAATAAGCCAACACACTACCTACTAGATTAAGGCGACTTTAGTAAGTACAACACATACATACGTAAAATGATGGTGTCTCTTTACTTCAATTGTGTTGAAAATTCTACGGTTGTTAATGAATACTTTTGTCCTTTCATAAATACATTAGAATTGCTTGGACAAAAAGCAAAGAATCTCTAAATAGGGGTGAGTTCCAAAACGTCATTTGCAATGTAACCGAACAAAGTCATGCATTCCTAAACACAACCTTGTAAACATTGACAATGTATCGGATTCCTAAATGTATAGCAAAAGTTATCGATGCGCAAACAAAAAGCAAACTGTGTATCACTAATTTTGTTGATGCTTTGCGTTTACCTTTATAAACAAAATACAAATATAACATGGCGGATGAAGAAAATAGTATTTTGAATTTTATTTTTTAGTGAAAAGCAGAGTGGAAGCAGCTTCTCCTGACGACACGACTTCAAAGTGAAGCCGATTTTGCTTCGAAAAAAAAGAAACGCGATATAAAAGCAATTGACAAAAATTTTCCAATCACTCGGGATGAAATTATGAGAAAATACTTAAACTTCATGGTGGCATACAAAAGAATGAAAAAAAGAAATGGAACATCTGGAGAGTCGGCAACAACATGGGAATTTTTTGATAAAAAGGATGAAGTGTATGGAACTCGAACCGATGTAACAGTTCCAGAAAATATGCTTGGCAGCTCGTTGGAGTTGTTACTATCAGATACTACTGGTTCTTTAGCTACCTCTGATACTTCACCAATCCCACAAGAACATCCGCGAAAACGACCGCTATGTGATGTAAAAAATTCGGAAATAAAATAAAATTTTTGGAAATAATATTTTTTGTTATTGACAGTTCCATTTCAAAAGCAAAGTGATTGCAAACAAGCGCCTCTAAACGTAAAAACATTGCAATGTGTTTTTATTACAAAGCAAACAACACAGTTGATTACTTTGTATTGAAACGTCAGTAATAACGCATCGCTGTAATGTGTTTTGATGTTTTGGAACTCACCCTAGTTCACTGTGTACAATATTTCACCATCAATAAATGTTTATAAAATCATTTCCATCATTTTGATTTACATTACATTACATAGTGTAAATACAGAGGCAACGACTAATCATTCATTAATGGATTTCCGACGTTCAAAATTTAATGTTCAGGGTCCCATTAATCAAAATGTTTGTTTAAAGTTGAAATCGTTTGTTTAGATAAAATATTGTAAATCGTCAGCATAACAGCTTTATACTTGAAGGGCTGTTGCTAATTTTAGAAACCCTGCTGGTATTGTGATCTAACAGTAGCGGTAATTTAAAGCAATTTAAATTGTAAAGATGTTCATCGAATTGAAAAAAAATACGGATTAATTGTATTAGAAATTCTAAAAATTGTATAAAAAAAACCTCCATATTTCATAAAGAATTATTAGAAATCAGGCGCCAAAGAAGTTTTAAATAAAAAAACCACAGACATTTATGAGTCTCACATGAGTTTGCATTGAAAATATTCTGGAAATTTCCAAAAATCGTCTTTAGAACTTAAACAAAATCTCTATAAAAGATATTAGTTGTTTTTTTTTTTTTTTTTTTTTTTGTGGTAACCGGTTAAATGTTTATTTTATTCTAATAAATATTTTTATTTTATTTTTAATTATTATTAGACATACAAAGTTCAAAAACCACCATAACAATACACTGAAAATATCAATAACAACGCAACGCATGCGAATCGAATTAAAGTATGAGACGGGCCCACCTGTATTTAACATAAATTTTTGAAAAAGGCAAAAAAAAAAATGTAAAATAAACTTAAAATAACGAAATAAATACAATAAAACTCGTTTACAAAAATATTCTGTTGAAACATAAAAAGACAAAAAAAATGAAAAAAATTTTTAAAATATTTCAACATGACAGAGACACACCTCCTTTTAACGCTTACGACTGAAACAGAACAAAAACAAAAAAAATGATAAAAACAAATTGTGAAAAATAATAACAACAGTTAAAAAGAAATAATAACAAGTTATTGCAAAATTAAAGAAAAATAAAAACAAAAACAAAAACACACTCAAAAATGTTACGTAAATTATAATTTTTCTAGGCCAGGTCTTCTTGTACTCACGCGTTCTTACCATTACGCGATTGTGTTTTTTCATTTTTCTAGACAAGTTTAACAAAATTAAGGTTGTTTACAGAATTATGGCAGAAATTGTAAGAATTTAAATAAAAAGAAAATTTCGTTTTTATAGCCAGAATAGCTAAGTAGCTACAGTAGCGAGAAAAAAAAATGCAACTCTATGTCATATGATATTCAATCGAGACTCCAACCTTATAACGGTATCCAATCCCACTCCACTTTTGTTTTTTTTTATTCGTTAATTTCTAAATGTTATTAAAAAAGCATCACTAATGGTGTTTTCTTTTCTACAAAGAAAATGTCACCCTCTTACAAGGTGCATTAAAAAAATTTTAACCAACCCTGTTGTAATGTCATTTTTTATTTGAGAAGAACATAACACAAATATTAAAAAAGGTTATGCCCTGTGTTTACCACTTATTAAGAAAATGAATGAGGAAATGCCAATTTGTTCAAAGGTGTTGCCAGATCGCTAATTTTTCGACTTAATTTTTTGCACGCTTTTTTATAACAAAAAAAAAAAAAATATTTTAACACTGTTCGAACATTGAATGGAATTTTTTATATTGTTGACCATGTAGCTTTAATAATGTAATATTTCCTTAAGATTACTCCACAAAACAATGAAAAAATTAACTTCAAATTGGATAACAATACCAGCCGATTTTTTTCAATTTCATCTGGTAGCCCTATAAATAAACAAAAGTCATCTGCTTTACAGGGCATTATCAGCACTCTCGATTTATACAGGACATAAAATGCAATGCCATCCACCATTGGCAAGTGCGAATTATTTAGAATAAAAAATACCACCCTTTTAGAGGGCGAAACAGTTTTAAGAAACAAACACAAAATTGCATTTTGCGCACATTTTTTTTTGGTAGAAAAGAAAACACCATAAGCGTTGTTTGCTTCTCTTTCTCCTTAATTTTTTTAGATTTATAAAAGAAAGTGAAGAAATTTAGCGAGAAAAAAATGCAACACAATGTGTTAAGGGTAAAAGTAGGTCAACTAGAGTAATTAAAATAAAAGTTTAATGAAAAATTTGCAAAATTGTGAATTTTAAAATAGAAACAGCTGTCAGTAGATAGCAAATTTGCCATTGTAAGGGCTTTGGAAGAAGACAAATCAATGAATGAAGTTGCTCAACAATTTAATATCAACAAATCAACAGTTTGTCGGATTTAATCTCGTGATATCGTCAAACAAATAACGTGGAAAGAAAGCCAGGAAATCGTACATTTACTGCCCTTCAAGACCGTTAAATGGTAAAAATAGTAATAAAAGCTGACCCTCGGAAAACGGCAGTAGATGTTACGAGTTATGCAAACGAGCACTGGCGTACACACAGCCAGAAACCGATTAAGAGAGGCAAATTTATTAGCTAGAAGATCAGCCAAGAAGCCACTTATAAGTAAGGTTAATAAGAAAAAACGGCTTGACTGTGCTAAACGGTATCTGCATTGATCAAAAGAGCAGTGGCCCAGAGTTTGGTGGAGCGACGAATCAAAGTTTAACTTATTTGGCTCTGATGGGTTAAATTACATTCGTCGACCCCTAAAACAAAGATATTCACAACAATTCTGTAAATAAACAACATTCTGTAAATAAGAAAAGACACGGTGTTGAACATAATATGCATTTTTTGTTCTCGCTACTGTATGTTGAAGTAGAGTAGAGAAACCAAGGGTCTCATGCCTATAGGCATACAACTAAGCCATTCAGTAGGCTTGTTGTGTGGTTAACGCTAAGAGATACCCCAACACTTTCTATGGGAAGTCTGCATCTTGTACAAACGTCCTTAATTTCTTTCAGCCCTATACTCTGCGATAAGTTAGGTCTGGTGTAGAATTATCCCCAAAATGTTAGGATATCGAGATTGAAATGCAAGGAAATAACTTAAAAAAATAACCACACTAAGGGCCATTATTACAACTTGCCGTTAACTAAAGGGAGGATTTTAACGGGTAGATAAATTGTTTTTCATTATTATGAGTGAACAATATGGTAGAAGTGAGCGTTAAGCTAAAGGGAAGATCATCCTACCTTTAACATTTAAAGGTCACTTTATGTTTGAACTTGTCATATCATATACTATTTTCGATATGGCAACTTTAAATTTAAACAAAATGAGCATATGCAACAAAAAATCAAAGTCCGCTGTTGCCACTGCGTTAAAAAAAACTTGTTTAATTGAGCAGTGTTATCGACTTTGCCTCGGCACTGCCATATTTTAATTTTATTTTATCTGTAAGTTGTAATAACGAAAATCAGTTAAAGGTAACTTTACAGTTCCCTTTAGCTAAAGGTACCTTTAACTAAACCCAAGTTTAACGGCAAGTTGTAATAATGGCCCTTAGAGAGGCACTGTAATTTCATTTCATTTTCTTTAAGACGCCACAAAAAACAATTTTCCCATACCGACATATACATACAAGTTTCCCAAAAAATGAAAACCTCCCTTAAGTACCGGCTTTGTGAAGCGTCTGCGAAATAATTCTTATTGTTAAACTCATTTCCACGTACAGTATTTTTGGGCAAAATAAACGTCCATAATAGCTTACAATGGATGTGGATGGATGCACTTTGAAAAACAGAATAGCAGAAGCATCGGGAATATCAACAAGAATTGGAAATTAGAAATTTAACACGCAATTCATAAACGTATTTGTGCGCAGGTACAAACATTGCCTATCAAAAGAAAATACGCATTTAAAACCAGAACTATGCCGGTGGGTAAAACAATAAGTGTTCCTTTTAGAAAACAGGTCAACCAACATATTATGCTGCTTATTTTATTCATTGTTTACTCCATTCTCTTATGTATGCGGACGCTCGCCCTTTTTTGTTATTACTCTCTCTCTCTCTTGTGATGGTGTATTATTCATTATTTTTCTCTCTCTCTCACCTACTTTCTGCTGCAATTGTAGTTGTGTGTTGATGCGCTGTCACACTCATTTAAAAAGGGATGATGAAATTTTCTTATAAACCCACTAAATGCGCTGCGTCAGCATTCTCTTTTATTTCTTTCTGAATTTTTTTTTTTTTGGGCCTACGTGTCGTTTTACACGATTACGAACAAAATTTGAAAACATTGTCATCCAAATACAATACAATACTCGCATCCACACATACATACGTATGACGTTTATCGTAACGCATTGTTGCATATGTATGTTTGGGTGTGCGTACTAAATAGATTGATGCGTACGCATTGCGTCGTAATTCATTTAATTCCCATTTAATATTGAGTGTTTTTGTTTGTTTTCATACTCTATACACCACAGCGTTGGTTGAGGTAGGTTGGGTTAGCGTTGACATTTGTAATGTCAAAATGTCAGGAAACATTAATAGGAGAAGTATGTCCTTGGGCTGTTGACAAAAGACTGCTGAGTGGAAGTCGTCGAAGAAAGTTGGGGTAATTCTTTATTATTTTTTATTCTCTCATGTCAATTTAAACCGAAACATTTTAAATTTTTATTAAAAGAAAAAGAATTATAAATTATTCACAAACTTTCAACTACTTACGTAGTTGTATATTTTATTTGAACAAAATTCTTTACAATATTGATTAGGCCTCAGCGCCAAAAAGGCATTATTGCGGTAGTTTACAAACTAATTTAACACAATGTATGTACAAATAAAAAGAGAATAGTAAAAAAGAGCTTATATAACTATTAAATATCTATTTTAAAGGAATAAAATAAAAGAATATTAAAAAATTGGGAAAAGTAAGAAAAAAAAAATATTAGAAAATGAAAATATATTAAATTTAATAACTTCAAAATTTTATTATATTAGAAGCGTTTCGATTGAATTCAATAAATACTCTTTACAAGAGGACTTAAACATAGAAATTCTTTGAGTAAGCTTCAAGTTGTTAGGTAAATTGTTAAACTTTACTCCACCTATATAATCTACTCTGTTTCGTTAGTTCTAACCTGCATCGAGGAACTCTTAGATTTGACCTGTTTCGAGTATTAACATTTATTTGGTTTTGTCCGAAAGGGATGGTATGGTAGCCAATACTATTAATACATTTAAAAACAAATATGAGGACTTGATATTCATGTAATCCATAAATTGGTAATATTGATCTAGTAACATCCTTGTATAAATTAACAGTAGAATACAGCAACGGTAAATTGTATACAATTTTCAGTGCTCTGTTCTGCATTCGTTGTAGAGATCTAAGTGTGTTATTATGTTTATTGTAAGCGTAAGTAAATTTAAAATCTTTCTTTCAATTTAATTTTTTAATAAATAAATACTAACTCTTATTATATAATATATATATATTATATGTATTAATATACATATATACATATGTATACAATATTATTATTATTAAGTACATATTAAAAGATAAATATTATAAAGTTAAAAAAAGTTTTATTATTATTATATATACATACATATGTACTTTTAGGGAAACAAAACTTAAGTTTGAAATCTTAAAAATATGTAATGAAAAACGTAAGTTCACAATTAAAACAAATTATTTGAAACTTGAAATTAATGTATTAATTTGTGGGTTGTTTAAGTCTGCATTTGTGGTAATATTAAATATTTTTCTATGAACATTGTCTTTCTCAAAGCATTTTTTGAACTGAAACTTAATAGGCAACAAAATTCCTTTAGTGTTAACGTCGTCTTAAACAGCATCACCAAGATGTATTACAGGTCTTATAGTTTGTCAACAGAAAATTGAACACAGTCTTCCAAAAAATCATTCCTTTTTAAACATTTATTCATTAAGTAATCAATCTTGCACAAGTAAAATGGATCGGAGGTATAATTAATAATATCGTTTAAATAAGATTTTGCTTCATAACTGGAAATATGAGAACGTAAACTTTTTAAATGAGTAGCAATAGGAGATATTATTATACCATATTGAAAAAAATATTTTTGTTTTACTTCATATTTTGTTAAATTTGAATAAATAATCTCACTCACACTTTTTTTTTTAACTCAAAACGCAATTTTTAATATATACACTTTTTTAACTAAAAACACAACCTTTTAATACACACACTTCCGTAGCAGTTATTAAACTAAAATTATGACAATATTTCTGCCAACGCCTATTTTGTTTCTTACATTCTGAGAATAATTTTTCAGCGCCTACTTTGTTTTTTTTTAATTTCAAAACAAAAAGAGTTGAATTAACGAACTTTCTTCAATTTTATTATAATAAAGGAGTTAAATTGATGAAATTTCTTTAATTTCACAGTACCATAATAAATTAAACAAATTTTCTTCAATTCTACTAAGTTATATTTAAATTAACAAAAAATAATTATTCAATATGACTAAAAATTAACTAAGGTTTTTTGTTATTTTTATTATAGTAGATTTATTTAATTTTGGGTAAATTTTAGTTAATTTAACAAAACATTTATTGTTTTTAACAACATTTTATTCAAATCAACAGGTTGAACTTAATTAAATTTTAAATAAAAATCTTATTTCGTTAATTTAAATAAAAATCTATATTTTTAATGAAATGTATGTAGATTTAAAGAAAATTTATGTAGACTTGAATAAAAAATCTATAGATTTGAATATATTTTTCGTTGAAGGTTTACTAAATTTTTTAGTTAAAATTACCTACGATATTTTTTTCAGTGTAATAAAAGCATCTTTTTCGATTTGGGTTTTTAGCACCAAGTCGTGCTTGTATGGATACAAAACACATATATCGTCTGCAAACATACACAACTGACCAAATAAGTTAAGATTTTTTATATCGTTTATATAAATGGAAAACAATAACGGTCCTAGTCCACTTCCCTGTGGGACTCCATATTCGACAGAACTAACAAAACTTTTTGCATTATTAATAATCACATATTGTTTTCTATGCGCAAAGTAGCTTTCAAACAATAAAAGTGCTCTATCCCTGATACCAACAACAAACCTTAATTTCTGTAGCATTATCTGATGATCAACTAGGTCAAAAGCCTTAGATAAATCAAAAAATATTCCCACAACTCCAGAAAAACCCTCATCAAGACCTTTGCAAATACTTTTAACTACGTTCAGGACAGCATCCTCAGTACCACATCCTCGTCTAAATCCAAATTGAAAATCATACAAGAAGTTGTTAAAATCCATGTAAGAAAGCAATTTATCACACAAAATTTTTTCAAATATTTTATCGATTGAAGATAGTACAGAAATCGGTCGATATTTGTCTACAGTGGATACATTTACTTCCTTCGGTATTGGAAACAGTTTGTGAATTTTTAAAATGTCGATGCAATCGACAACAGATTTCCTATGAAAAAATTTTGAAAATTTGATTTCCATTCCATTTGATTACCATTTCGGAAGAAGTCTCACATGTTTCCTGTTTTGTTGTCTATAAAGTTTACAATGCAGGTTGCTTTTAGAACCTTTCGAACCAATAAACAAACAGTTCCTAGAAGAAATTCTTTGCTGTTAGAAAGACTTTTTTTTATCTGCTGTTGTTTGTCATTGTTAAGAAAGAAAGTTTTGCAAACAAATTCAAGTTCAAAATTCTTGTGTATCGATAACTTATCAAAAAAAAAAAAAAAAAAAAAAAAAAAAAAAAAAAAAAAAAAAAGGGGTTCGTTTCACTTGCAGAGACCTTTGTAGTCTGCAAACAGAAAGTAAAAGGTATGATGAGTCAAATTGAAAGTTTTTAATTTTTCTATTGTTAGAAATAATTAAAAAAATTACTCGCAATTAAAAATAATTGTTAAATTTTTATTCTTGACATTTAAGATTCATAAACAATTTTTTATTAATTTTTTTTTTTTTTAATTTTTTTTTAATAATTTTATACACAATTCTCCAGTAATTATAATTTGCATATTTAATTAATTGAATTGTACACAGACATATTGTTGTTGCTATTTTTATTTCAATTTAATTTAAATAATTCTCATTTGCATTCTGTTAAGGAATGCTCAATCTTGTGCAATTGGAAAAAAGAAAAGAACAATAACAATAACAACACAACAACAATAACAATATATGAAATTATTATTGTAATTATTTTGTTTACATTATCTTTTTATTTATGAAATAATATGTATTTATTAACAAATAAATTGTTTATAAACAACACTTCCCGATAAAAAAAAAACTGTCAACACTCTATTGCATAAGAATTGTTTACGAAAAAAAAGAAGATAAAAAAGAAAAGAAAAAAATGGAAATAATTGTTGAAATAGTTTTAAATTATTAAAGAAACATAATTTGGTTACGTTCTAATTTTTTAAATAAAATTTTCTTATCACGCCTTGGTGGTTAGCGGCTAGAATAAAAGCCGTGTAAATGAAGCCAGAAAGTTTTTGGAAATCTTTTATGATTTATAATTTATTTGTTGGTCCAACACGACTACACGATATCGCTTATTGGCGTGCAATTCATACTGACAGCAAAGGGGGTAATTCTAGATTAATTCGATAAATTAACGTTTATTTTATTGACTCCAGAATTCACTCATACTAATGGAATAAATCGGGAAAAATTAGGCATTGAGAATCCAAAAGTCATAGTCATAGGAAAACGGAGGAATTTTAGGTGGTGGTTATAGCCCGACTTTTAGATATAAAGATAGATATGCCGTAGTAGTCGCCGTAGTCTAGTAGGTAGTGTGTTGACTTATTAGACGTAAAGCCCGGGTTCGTATCCCAGGTCAGGCATCAAAACAAAATATATAAAAAATATTTCTTCGGCGACTGCCTCTCAGCAGACTTTTGGCAAAAATTTTGAGAGAAAATAAAATTGCCATGAAGAGCTTCTCAAAAATTTGTCGTTCGTAGTCGACTTTAAACTGTAGGTCCCGCCACTCATGTATAAAATTAACGCACACAACATAAGTTTTGTGAGAAGTTAGGTCGAAATCCTGACTGAAGGGTTGTAATGACCAATTATGTTATGTAGATATGCCGTGAATAGTTTAGGTTGAATTAGTAGCATCCTCAAAAAGCATAGCTTACGTGAGTTCTAACGGGTGATTTTTTAGCTATTATCTTTTTGGCTACACTGGTTTAAACAGCTCACGCACGTTTCGTGTTTTGTTTCACTGTCAAACATCTTCAGTTTGGTCTATAATTTAACCATGAATCGTCTTACAAACGAACAACGCTTGCAAATCATTGAATTTTATTATCAAACTGCGTGCTCTGTTAAGAAAGTTCATCGCCCGCTTCTTCCATTTTGTGGTCAGTTTAATCGACCCACTGAAGCGGCTATTCGAGCTATTGTAACTAAATTTCGCACCAAATTTACATTGTTGGACATTAAACCACCAACACGCTCACGTAGAGTGCGAACTGAAGAAAATATCGCAGCTGTATCGGCCAGTGTTAATGATGACCATCAATTATCGATTCGTCGCCGTTCGCAGCAATTGGGCCTCTGTGCGATTTAACGCCTTTAGACTGTTTTTTGTGGGACTATGTTAAAGTTCATGTCTATACAGACAAGCCCGCTTCAATTGACGCATTGGAAGACAACATTGAAGCATTTATTCGTGAGATACCGGCCGATATGTTGGAAAGAGTATGCCAAAATTGGACTAAGCGGATGGACCATTTGAGGCGCAGTAGCGGTCAACATTTGCATGAAATAATCTTCAAACATTAAATTATATGGACCGTACTATCGATTCAAATAAAGATTTCATGCATTTTTCTGAATTTTATGTGTTTTTTTTTGAAAAAATTTCCTAAAGCTCTTAAAAAATCACCTTTTATAAAGTCCGGTTGTAATATCTATTTCGTCATTTAACCATAACTTTTTTCTGACATTCCTCAACTATCCTGATAGTTTTATGAACGTGGGAATTTTATTCATATCATCTTCTCTTTCAGATTCCTAAGTGACACAAAAAGATGCTCTATAATCACAGGGAAGATGCTCTATAATCACAGCTTCCTCGAATCATTATATATTCCGCAGAGGATGTTGTGACGTGTTTTTTTAGTCTTCGGACGTCTGCAAGCAGAGACCAAAATCTAGATAAGCTCAGAATCAATAGCTTAGGCTATCCGGTTGACACAGGCAGGCTCTAGCAGGATTAGACTACAGGCTGCAATTTCTGCAATTGATTACACATTTTCAAATTATTTCAATAGGACTTGGGCGAAATCAGATTTGTGATTTACTGGACATCCTTCTGAGGTCTGAGAACAGTTCCTATCAGAGATTTACTCGACATTCATTAAGAGAAATTTAAAAAAATTGCTATTTGAACATGACTTTCGGTCTGACCCTTTGTATTGAGGGAACATATAGAAGAGATATTGTCATTTGACAATTGTGGTTAACTACTGCGCATGATGCAACTAATAAGGTGACAGGACAAGCACAGCTGACTTTTTCGCTGTTATTCGCCGCAACCGCAACAAACCGCACGTTTGTCAAAATTTGTTTACATTTCCTACCTTAAACATTAAAAATAACATTAAGAACTTAGCGTACCAAAAGAAAATACACAAGAATATAATGGATTTGGTTAAGTTCCCTCATTTGAATGAATATTGTATTCACTGCAAAACTCAGTCATTGAATTTTCATTGGTATTAAGAGCTCTTTGAATTACGAACTGTTTTTCTGGCCCATACCCATATGTTTCACATAAGAAGAACCAGTTATTATCATCGAAATTTCAAATTCTTTCGCACATTATTTTTTGCTGGGAGTTTACAAATAAAGTCACTTTTTGATGCAATGATTAGGCCAAAATATTTGAATTTGTTAAAAACATAAGCAAAATTATTTTACATTGAAAGGGTGAAATTCATGGCACTAAAATGTATGTGAAATGGTGAGGATGAATTTGTTTCCCTTCAACATGTGTTTCAGCTTTGTCTGAAATTCGTGAATGAAATTCCGTATACATTCCGGAATAATGTACATATGTGATGTGGCGGAGAGAGATTCCGTCAGGATATATAAAATATGAAGAACATCAGGGACCAATGATATTTGGCTGAATCTACTTGACGGCCAAAACTATTCCACTGAAAGCCAAATATGTACATATCTCAAACAGTTATTTGTTTTAATTTATATATACATACATAATTCTTAATTTTTTATATTTTTTAAGAATTATTTAGTCTTTTTACTTAAAATTTAATTTTCTTCGCAACAAATGTATATTTTTGTTGATATTTATTAAAAATTTTTATTTACAAATGACAGCTGATTTTGACAAACGTGCGGAAGCTTCACAAAAACAAAATGCATGTTGTTTTTGCCTTGTTGTATTTGTTGCCGAGGCGCTGTCACCTTATAATCAATTCGCCTTGCTACTGTGTATCATTTGCTGTACGTACTGAACTGTTTATTGCGTAAGGGTGATAATGTGTTTTAGCACTTGTGGCCACAATAGAACACGAAAGTGTTTAAAAGTGCGCCTTTGGATATGTAATGGTGTTTTCTTTTCTACAAAGAAAATGTCACCCTCTTACAAGGTGCATTAAAAAAATTGCTGACCAAGCCTGTTATAATGTAATTTTTTATTTGAGAAGAACAAAACACAAATTTTAAAAAAGGGTATGCCCTGTGTTTACCACTTATTAAGAAAATGAATGAAGAAATGCCAATTTGTTCAAAAGATAACGAAGATTAATCTAATAACTGATTTATTTAAATTTTCGCAAATCAAATAGATGCAGCAATATCCATAGTTAAAAATTTAATTTAAAAATATGTTGCATTTTTTGATTTGTTTTCAATAAAATATGTAAATATGAGAAAGGTGTTGCCAGATAGCTAAATTTTCGACTTCATTTTTTGAGCGCTGTTTTTTTATAACCAACACTGTTCTAACACTGAATGAAATTTTTTTAAATTACTGACCATGTATCTTTAATAATGTAATGTTTCCTTAAGGTTACTCCACAAAACAATGAAAAAATTAACTTCAAAATTGGATAAAGATACCATGCGGCTTTTTTTAAATTTCATCTGGTAGCTCTATAAATAAACAAAAGTCATCTGCTTTACAGGGCATTATCAGCACTCTCGATTTATACAGGGCATAAAATTCAATGCCCTCCACCATTGGCAAGTGCGAATTATTTAGAATAAAACATACCACCCTTTTTGAGGGCGAAACATTTTTAAGAAACAAACACAAAATTGCATTTTGCACATGCACAATGCACATTTTTTGATAGAAAAGAAAACACCATAAGTTTTTGAAGATATTGAGGGTACATGATATTTTGCACAAAACTAGAGTAAATTGTGGTTCAATTTTATGCTACAGTAGCAAAAGATTGCAAATAATTTGTTTGAGGCCAATACCATCTTTAATTTTACTACAATACCTAGCTATTGAGAAAAATCAATTTGTTTTTAAAAGTATAAAGTAAATATTGTGCGTATAAATTGATAAGAAATAGTTTCTTTAATTGCAATTAAAGAAAACATAACAAAAGGAATAGTGTTTTAATAAATTTTTTTTAAAAGTACTATGTTGTTGGTTTGTAACAATTTTAATTGAATTTTTTTGAAGCATAAAACACAATATATGTATTTTTCTATTGCGTATATGTAGTATTATAAATAGAATAAATAATAAACAATAGAATATGATACTTCAATAATAATTCACACAATATTTATAGCAGATAAGACGAAATGACAGAAAGCACGTGGATAACAGAGAATCCAATGTTTATTGATTGCAGCATATTTATTTAAAAAAATAATTTATTTAAATGTACATACATATGTATGTATTTACATATGTACGTATGTATTTATATTAAGTCAAGTGATTCATTTTTAAGCGGAATTATAATTTTGAATTTTAAAACGAATTTTAATTTCAATTTTTAATTTTATTTTAATTTCTTATGATTTCTAAACATTTTGTTCATTTTCTCATTATGTTTTCTGTTGAAAAGTTTTTTTTATATTTCCTTAGAATTGTGAACTTATATTGTATATATGCTTACCATGCACATAATCACGTATTCACACATTTGTTTTCATTTTTATTTGTTTTGAATTCTCTTTGTTTGATTTTTAATATTTAAAATTTATTTTCTTATGAAAATGCTCATAAACATCATTATCATCATATGATATGTCGCATGTCGACAATCCTTCAATTATATAGAGAGTCTATACTGCCTATTGTACTTTATAAGATCAATGCAAACTACACTCGAGGAAAAGTGTTCATACAAAAAATAGTTAAAAAGGTAACCTCATTCTAAATTAACGGTTAATTTCTTGTGAAAGCTTCATACAAGAGTTAAACAAGTTTTCATTGTTATTTTCTTTGATGGACGTACAACATTTGATAGGGTCTGGCATGCAGAACTACTATATAAGCTTAAAAAACTACTTCCAACACATTTTTACCTAGTACTAAAATCTTATATCAGCGGAAGGTATTACTATTTCAAGGTCAACAGAGATTTTTCTGGAATTTACAGTGTCAAGGCTGGTGTCTCTCAGGGTAGTGTGTTAAGCCCAATTTTATATACAATTTTTACATCGGATATGCCCATAATAAATAACGTACTAGTTGCAACCTACGCAGATGATACAGCGGTGTTAGCTGCTGACACAACAGATTCGGACGTTGCATCACTATATCTTCAAAGAGAGCTGCATGAAATAGGAATTTGGCTAAATAAATGGAAGATAAAAGTCAACACCGAAAAATCTTTACACGTAACGTTTACTTTGCGTCGTGGAAACTGCTCACGTGTATCCATTAAGAACAATGATATTCCGCATTCTGACACAGTCAAATATTTAGGCCTACACATCGATCGCAGGCTTACATGGAAAAACCACATTAAAGCTAAGAAACAGCATCTTAACTTGAAATTCAAGCGCCTATTTTGGTTACTAGGTCTCAAATCCAAACTAAGTCTCGAGAATAAGGTAATTTTGTACAAAGTAATGTTAAAACCAGTGTGGACCTACGGTATACAGCTGTGGAGAACGGCCAGAAATTCTAACATTGAAAATCTACAGAGGTTTCAGTCAAAAACATTAAGGTCCTTAGTTAATGCTCCATGGTTTGTATCAAACAAAACAATTCGTGATGACTTATCAATTCCGATGGTTAAAGAAGAAGCTCGAAAACATAGCGAAAATTACTTGGAGAGGCTGAGTAATCATTGTAACCCATTGGCAATAATGCTACTAGATGGCACAAATGAAGTAAGAAGACTGAAAAGGAATCACATATTGGACTTGCCGTTTCGTACCTAATTAATTATATATTAATTAAATTCTGTGTACATATGTACATATATGTAAATATTAATATAGATAAAACTTTAGGATTTTTGTATATAATGTATGTATATATTATAAATTTTTGAAATAATCACCCTTATTCTGGTTGTCGTCGTCGTCGTCGTCGCCGTCGTCGTCGTTATCAAAAATGATGTCGATAAAATCAGAGTCGACACAACACAATATCGACGGCGTATTGACTCACAGAATACCAAATGTGTGTCGAACAGTCATCTATAACTGTCAATAACGACAAACAGAATACCAATTTTAAATTGTCGACGCAAGACGACGTCGACGACGACAACCAGAATAAGGGTGAATTTTAACAATTTTTGTTTTTGTATATTGTTGTTCTCATTGGAATTCAACAATGAAAGTTATTCTTTATTTTATAAAATTTACTTAATATCCTTGGATAGATTGTAAATAAAACGAATATTAAAAAAAAAAAAAAATTTCTTTGAATAAAATGTAGGGCAATCCAATATATAAACGCATAACATTTTTTCGAGTGTATCTCATTTTCTTTTGTCTCCCACTGCAATCTATACTACAACGTATATGTACGTGATAAATACTCGTATATTCCGTACATTGACTGCTTTTTTTGTTAAGCGTGACAAAATCATTTAAAAGAATTTATACTCGCACATGCAGCCAGCCAGCCACTAAAAACATAAAAATTTTGACTCCTACCATGATAAACAACAATAATGTATCTTGCTTGGCATTGTTCGTTTTATTTCAATTTTTTTTTTAATTTTTTTTATTTTTTTTTCATTTCGTTTGAAATCAACAAATTCGCTAAATGTAGGTCAGAAATATTCTCTAAACACATAAAAATGTTTTTAAAGCTAAACAAATAAAGAAAAATAAAGAATTATGCTTGTATCATAAGCAAATTCTATGAGATTATCGAGAATTGTGAGATTTTCAAAAATGTTTTTGGAAATTAATTTTTCTAATTAGAAAAGTTCAGGTGCTTTACCCTTGCAAGATCAACAATAATGGTGTTTTCTTTTCTATCAAAAAATGTGCATTTTATTAACGCAAAATGCAATTTTGCGTTTGTTTCTTAAAAATGTTTCGCCCTCTAAAAGGGTGGTATGTTTTATTCTAAATAATTCGCACTTGCCAATGGTGGAGGGCATTGCATTTTATGCCCTGTATAAATGGAGAGTGCTGATAATGCCCTGTAAAGCAGATGACTTTTGTTTATTTATAGGGCTACCAGATGAAATTTAAAAAAAGTCGCCTGGTATCGTTATCCAATTTGAAGTTAATTTTTTCATTGTTTTGTGGAGTAATCTTAAGGAAATATTACATTATTAAAGCTACATGGTCAGCAATATAAAAAATTGCATTCAATGTTAGAACAGTGTTAAAATATTTTTTTGTAATAAAAAAAAAAAAAACGTGCAAAAAATGAGGTAAAAAAATTAGCGATCTGGCAACACCTTTGAACAAATTGGCATTTCCTCATTCATTTTCTTAATAATTGGTAAACACAGGGCATACCCTTTTTTAATATTTGTGTTATGTTCTTCTCAAATAAAAAATTACATTACAACAGGGTTGGTCAAAAATTTTTTTAATGCACCTTGTAAGAGGGTGACATTTTCTTTGTAAAAAAGAAAACACCATAAGAAAATAAAATTCATGCGTTAAGAAGTAATTCGAAAAAGGAAGAAGCTTAGGTGTTCAATGCATTACAAGTGATGTTATAACTGTTGGAGCTCTTATATGGCCTGTATTTTACATCTGACTTTTTAAATTTCCCAGAATATACAGTTTCTGAGAATGAAAGAAAAATCTGTAGAGCCATAAATTAAATCTTTCCAGCCAAAAACCAGTAATAAAGATCAGATCATGACGCGTTGAAACAAACATTTCCGAAGGACCAAAATTATGTTGATATCATATGGATACCGAAATACAGTGACATTCGAGTAACTGTAGAAACGAAATGGCCAGGTGTGGCTCCACCATCGAACTTTCAAAAGAATTCTCGACTTTGGATGCTTTATAAAGGCCTACGAGCTTATAATTAACAATACAGTCATGGATTCCGTCGTCGCCGTAGTCTAGTAGGTAGTGCGTTGGCTTATTAGACGTAAGGCCACGTTTCAAACCCCAGGTCAGACATCAAAACGACATATAAAAAAATATTTCCTCGGCGACTTCCTCTCAGCAGATTTCTGGCAAAAACTCTGAGAGTAAATAAAATTGCCATGAAAAGCTTCTCAAAAATCTGTCGTTCAGAGTCGACTTTAAACTGTAGGTCCCGCCACTCATGTATAAAATTAACGCACACAACATGAGTGATGTGAGAAGCTAGGCCGTAATCCCGACTGAAGGGTTGCAATGGCCAATTATGTATGTGATGGATTCCGCCAACATCAAATAGACGACTTCGAATACGGTCAGAACGGCACAGATAACACGGTGCGACAGTGAAAATACACCCGAGTAAGTACATAGTCTACGTTGTTCAGTTAGTTTAGTAGAACTCAAAAATAACTTTTTTATATTTCTCGAACCCTCCAAACTTGTATTATTTGACAAAAACAGTTTTTTTTTACTTTACGCACAAATTTCCGGATTACTCAAACATTTCTGACCCGATTTCTAAAATTTAAATCTTGTTGGAAAGGGGAGAGATGGACCTTTAAAACGGTATACATATACATATCTATTATTCGACTTAATATGCTATGAGATTTGATAAGGTAAACTTTGAAAATTCAAATTTGTTTCATATTTTTTCAAGTTTGTCCGTTCCTAGTAGCAAACTTTACTTAAAAAATATGAAATAAGTGATGACATTCTGAAAGTGCATTATCTTGTGAAGATATTGGCACTTCGTTTGATCAAATCGGACAAAAATTACCGTAGTTATTATTTAAAGAGTCTAACAGTCGAGTTATATTTTTTATATATGTCATCTCATCAAATGAACTTTTAATTCAAAAATTTTCATAATTTTTGATGGATCTTGATTGTTTATCGGAAAATGTGTCAATTTCACGTCTGAGCGACCACCAGAAGTTGGCCAATGTTTGCGCAAAAAGAAATAATAATATTTGCAAAAAACACAAATATTAGCCGGTTTGTGGAAGTCGTGCAAATGTGAAATTGACACATCTTGTGATAAACAATCAAGATCCATCAAAAATTCTAAAAATTTTTGAACTAAAAGTTGATTTGATATAAAATATATAACACGACTGTTATACTATTTAAATAATAACTACGGTAATTTTCATCCAATTTTATCAAGTGATGACTCAATCTCTTTTTAAGAGAACAAACTTTAAGAATATTATCAGTTATCTTATATTTTATTATTAAAGTTTGCTACTATGAACGGACAAACTTGAAAAAATATGAAAAAAATTCAAATTTTCCAAGTTTACCCCATCAAATCTCATAGCATATTAAGTCAAATAATAGGTATATGTATACCGTTTCAAAGATCCATCTCTCCTCTTTCCAACAAGATTTAAATTTTGGAAATCGGGTCAGAAATGTTTGTGTAATCAATAAATTTGTGCGTAAAGTCCAAAAAAAAAAAAAACAGTTTTTGTCAAATAAAACAAGTTTGGAGGGTTCAAGAAATATAAAAAAAATATTTTTGAGGTCTACTCAACAAAACTCACAACCTTCACTATGTCATTAGCCGGGTGTATTTAATATTTTTTATTTTGTCGCATAGTGTAATTTGGACAAAAATGGATAGGAAGCGCACGTTAAGTTTGCTTAAGTTTGTCGGGGTTATTACTGGACATTGCATTATAAATACGCATTCAAATGACTTCTGCACAATCTGCAGGGATGTAGAGACAATTCTTCATCTATTGGGTACATTTCCAACGACTACAAATCAATATTAAAAACCATTTGGCGTTATGGAGTACAGCTATGGGGTACTGCCTCAGCTTCAAACGTAGAGAGGCGCCAAAAAAAAAAAAAAAATTCCAACGACATGTCAGAGTAGAAAAGGCATCTTAGTGCCTACAATACCTATGATCTGGAGAATCTGTCACGTATTACGTTGTTACACTAATTCGCTTCATCAGAAGCTCCGAGTGGTTCCGGAACTAGGAGATAACGGAAAACTGTCGTGTCACAATGGACCCTATGTGGCCTAATTGTGTCCATTCAACTTCTTTAGGTGGACATCCACGTCTACCTACTTACGTATACAATTTCATGTATACAAATGAAATGAATTTTCAACATATAATTCATCTACTTGTAATGTGTAGAGATGGCATGATTTTGCGTAAATTTCATCAGAAGTCTTTAAATGTCAACAATTTAAAGAAAATTTTTAATGATTCATTCGCATCATGCCATACATACTGCAATTCCTTGTCATTGGTGATTAATAGAGTTGTAAAAGAATGAATTCTTCATTTAAAAAAATTTCATGGCAAATTATTGTGCATAACTGCCATATTATCCTGTTAGTTAAATCGTATAGGTTATTTATTTATTTATTTATTTATTCATTCAGGCGTAAATACAGTACAACAAGATATCATCTTATTTAATAGTACTGCTAAGGATATAGGCATAACAAAATATAAGAAAATACAAAATAATAACGTTAAAAATAAATTAACATAACAAATGTTATTAAAAACAAAATTTATAATTATATAAAAAAAAAATATGATTGATTAATTACGTATGCGCATTATGCTCATTCAAAAATTTAATTATTGCAGTTTTGAAATGCTTAGCATTGCTTAGTAATTGTATATTGTTTGGGAGTTCATTCCAGAGACGGATTGCATTGATGTAAAAGTGTCTCTCAGATATCTGCCTGCGGTATCTAACGCTATTAATTCTCAAGCCTCTATTAGATCTTGAAAAAACTAATCCATCAAACAAATAATGGGGTTTCCTAATATAGATGATTTTATGCAGGTACACCAGAGTACGGCATTTCAACAAATTTCCAAAAGATGTGTTATAGATTCGATATGAGAACTCAGATATCCTACTGTACCTTGTACGACCAAAAACATATCGAGCAATACTGTTATAAGTGACCTTGAGCCTGTTCCTACTTACTGAGTCGCAACTAGAAAACAGTTCACATCCGTACAGCAGAGTGGGGATGAGATATGTTTTCGCGAGCAGCATACGAATATCAAACGGAGTAAAATATTGCGTTAGCCAAAGACTTCGCAACATGGCAACCGTTTTACCGCAGATAGAATTCACATGGTTGGACCAGTTAAGGCTGTTATTAAAGATAACTCCTAGGTTCTTAACACTATGTACAGTCTCAATAGAAGTATTATTAATCTGTAATGGTGTAAGCTGTTCCGTATATTTTACCTTGCCTATTATTAAAGCTTTTGATTTCCTCGGATTGAGGCAAAGACCATTAATCGACGCCCATTGAAACACATTATGCAGATCACAATTTATTTTCCCTATACAATTTGTAGTATCAGATGGCAAGCAGCTAATGTACAGCTGAACATCATCTGCGTACATTTGTACCTTGCAAAACTTCAACTTAGTTGGCAGATCATTAGAATATATCGAATATAAAAGTGGACCAAGAATCGAGCCCTGTGGTACACCTCTAGATATTAAAAAATTGTCCGATTTAGTACCATCATGATACACAAATTGACTTCTATCACGTAGATACGACGAGATTAGCTTGACAGCAGTATTCGAAAAATGGCACATGTGTTCCAACTTTTGGCAGAGAATAGTATGATTAACGGTGTCAAAAGCCTTAGAATGATCAAGTAAAACCAAAAATGATGTCATATTGTCATCCGCACTTAATCGCAACTCTTCCGAAACATCAATGAGCGCAGAAATGCAGCTGTGATTAGGTCTGAAACCAGACTGCCTCTCAGAAAGCACGCCATTGTCATATAAGTATCGGGTCATCTGCTTATAAATTAATTTCTCGAAAATTTTTGATAAGTATGACAATATTGCGATTGGTCGGTAAGTTTTATCTTGTTTCGGCACGGTTAGGTTAGGTTAGTGTGGTAGCTTTATACCAAAAGCTCACTTGAGCACGCATAGCGGCCCGTTGTGGCGCCACAGGTGAACGCAGTCTCTGTACTGACCAAGTTCCTCCGAGCCAAGAAACAAATTTCATACTTTGCATTTTCAAAGCGTATGGTAAGTTCTGAAAAAAGTAAAATCGACTCAAAAGATTTTGTTACATTTTTAATGGAATTTGCCTGAATCATCGGCTAAAGTTTTGGTGCCCTGTGGTTTAACCCTTAATTAGAGCATATTCTTTATATTGCTTTTCGTAACTTTAAGCAACTTGATGCTGTCTTGTTACCTAAAAACAACGCCTTTTATGAGAATGGATTGGTTTGCTGTGTTGAATATATTCACGAGGATTTTTGTTCATTGAATTTTGTTCTTTCCACTAAAATACCGATTCCTTGTCTTTAACTGGAGCGTCTTAAAACATTACATTCTTTTAGAGTCATTCGATATCATTAATTTCGACAATTGATAAGACAATTTTCGTATGCACACACACGAGAAACGTGTTCTTTTCTGGCAAATCACAAAAGAAATGTGTTCTAGTTCTTTATCGCAAACCATAGTCGAGTATGAATATCAAACACCTCATGGCTCAGTCACGTTAAACAGGCATTCATTCAAACACAATCAATAAGTCATAGAAATATTTTAGTACACGCTCCTAAATGTGACTCACGGGGAAATACTTTGCAAAACAAAGAAATAATGAGAACGATCGATACAAGTGAAACATCTGTGAAATAATTAATTTCACTTCTTTTTTTTTTTAGACTACAAGTGCACTTTAAATATTTGTTTGCATTGTCATTTAAATAAACTAAAAGGAAAGAAAAAAAAAAAAAAGAATTAAAACACTTGTTTAAACAATATTGTTTAAACCATATTAAACTTTGGGTAAGGGTGGAAGATACATATGCACAATAAATCGTCTGATGAAATCCCTTTACGGATTATCTAAGCGTATAATCTAGAACAATTAAGAGTTTTTGGAAAAATATATTATACTTCCCTCTGTTGACAATTTTTCTTTCATTCATACCATAAACGGCAATGAACTGTGCAAAAAGGTAAAAAACAAGACTCTAAATTATCATACATTCAACTCAAGAAAAAACAACAACAAAAAAAAACATAAATATTTGATAATTAAATAAGTAATACAATACATACATACATACATATGTATGTATGTATGTATGTATGAATTGTATTCATTATTTGTAGACAATTTTGACAACAAGTACTAGAAATTATTAAATTGCGCTTCACTTTTAAAGTGAAAGAAAATACGATTCTGTTGAGGTTGGTTAGTGCCACATATGATCGAATGGTTAATCGGTACCATGGAATTTTAAAATAGAAATAATTGAAACGCAATTTTTTCTTTAACGATAATATATTTAATACGGACCATAAATACCTCCCGTGGTCGCTGTTGTGTAGTTAGTAGTAGACGTATTAGACGGTAGTTCAAATCTTAACTCAGCAGTGAACAGTCTTGAGGAAGAAACTCTGTGAGTTAAATAATTGCAATGAAAAAGCTTCTTTAATCTGTCGTTCAGGTTCGACATTAAACTATAGGTCCCGATGTTCTAGAATATAATAAACGTACACAATACATACATACATAATTGGTCATTACAATCCTTCAGTCAAGATTACGACCTAGTTTCTCACACCACTCATGTCGTGTGTGTTATGGTGTTTTCTATTCTACAAAGAAAATGTCACCCTCTTACAAGGTACTTTAAAAAAATTGCTGACCAACCCTGTTGTAATGTAATTTTTTATTTGAGAAGAACAAAACACAAATATTACCACTGTGTTTACCACTTATTAAGAAAATGAATGACGAAAAGCCAATTTGTTCAAAAGATGACGAAAATGAATCTAATAACTGATTTATTTCAATTTTCGCAAATAAGATAGATGCAGCAATATCCATATTTAAAAATATGTTGTATTTTTTGATTTGTTTTCAATCTACTATATAAAAATAAGTCAGGTTTTCCTTTCTGACGCTATAACTCCAGAACGCACGAACCGATTTTGACCAAACTTAATATACATGTTCTATGGGGCATGAGGAGTGTTTCTGTGTAGTTTAAAGTTCGTCTTTGTGTTTTTGCACCGTAACTCAAGAACTATGCTGTGTTTCGTCATTATTTGATCATGTTATGATCTTTAGCAAAGTTGTTGCTCATCAGCCGGGGAAGGTTTCTAAGTTGATATGACCAATTTGCGACAGGTGGCGCCACTGAAAATGAATTAAATCGTAAACTATGCATTTGAACATGTTATGATCTTTAGCAAAGTTGTTGCGCATGAGCCGACGAAGGTTTATAAGTTGGTATGACCAATATCTGACAGGTGGCGCCACTGAAAATTACTAAAAATGAATTAAATCGTAAACTGTGTATTTAATCATGATATGATCTTTAGCAAAGTTGTTGCGCATGAGTCGACGGAGGTTTCTAAGTTGGTGCGATTAATTTCCGATAGAGGGCGCCACTGAAAATTATTCAAAATGAATAACAAGTAATTGGTCGACCTACACCTCAAGCACGGAAGAAAAGAGCATTACGAGCCTCAGAATCAGACGAGCAACGAGCATTGAGACTGGAAAATCTTTGAGTACATGCTGCTGAGACCCGTTCGAATAAATCACTTGAACAACGGGAAGTGAGATTAGAAAATGATCGAATGCGTACTACTCAGGCCCGTTCGTCTGAATCATTTGGACAACGGGCAACAAAATCAATAAAATGACTCAAAATTAATTGGATATTTGTGTAATGTCTTTCCTTCAAATTTATTTCAGTTGGTGGTGCAGCAACGCGCGCAGGGTACAGCTAGTAAAATATATAAATATGAAAAAGGTGTTGCCAGATCGCTAATTTTTGGACTTAATTTTTTGAGCACTTTTTAACCAAAACCAAAAAAATTTTTTTTAACACTTTTCTAACACTGAATACAATTTTTTTTTATATTACTGACCATGTAGCTTTAATAATGTAATGTTTCCTTAATGTTACTCCACAAAACAATGAAAAACTTAACTTCAAAATTGGATAACGATACCAGGCGACTTTTTTTAAATTTCATCTGGTAGCCCTATAAATAAACAATAGTCATCTGCTTTACAGGGCATTAGCAGCACTCTCGATTTATACAGGGCATAAAATGCTCTCCACCATTGGCAAGTGCGAATTATTTAGAATAAAACATACCACCCTTTTAGAGGGCGAAACATTTTTAAGAAACAAACGCAAAATTGTATTTTGCGTTAATAAAATGCACATTTTTTGGTAGAAAAGAAAACACCAAAAGAGTCACGTTTTAAATCAATTGTTGCACGTCTGTTCGGTTAGGAAAACGAAGACTTGGTACTTTTCGTGTGATTCACGGGTATAGCATATCCATATGAATACAAAAACACCAAAACGCTTATGTTTAAAGATTTTTAACGAATCTTCCATGCAACCTGTAGAACTAGCTTCCACACTAGCACTCTTGGTTGGCTATAATATTTATAAAACCAACTATTTGACGAGTATACCTATATGGTTTGATTTAAAACAGATCAGTATTCGGTTTTAGCTTTTAAAATTGTTATAAAAGTAGATTGAATTTATCTGTAGATAATTATAATGAGTGAATGAACAACAAATTCTATTCAATTAATTATGTAATTAATTAAATTAATTAATTAGTTAATTAAATTACAATTAATTAATTAATTTCCATTCCTGAATCAATTTCTTTCTATTATAATAATGGTAACGCATGTTCTAATGAATTTTAATGTATTAATGTATTTTTTATATATTCTAATGAATAATTATGGCATGAGTTTGCCTCGCCTCACTACAATAGAAAATATAATTATTTTTAAAACTAAAATACTACGCGTTTAATTTATTTCGGACAAACAAATTTTGTTTATTTTTTCTATAATTTTGCAAAAATTCGTCCCTGAATTTGTTTGGTAAATTAAAAATTTGTGAATTTAGGCTCTAATTATAGACTTTTCAAAATAAGTATGTTTTTTTTTCTTTAAATGGCATATCTTATCACGAATAGTTTTTACTTTACATGTTTTTTTTTGCAAAAAGAAAACTAATATTAATTAATTTGTATTGATAAGAAGCATATCAGAATAACAATTCTTTTTTTCTATTCTTTCTTCAATTAAACATAATTTTACGTTTTAAAAAATATTTTTTTTTTACCTCAAAAACTTGGAACAATTTAATCACTATCAACATACATACATACATAATTGTAAACAATTCGTAACACAATTGGTCAATTCACACAAGCAGTTGTATCGTTGTATTGAGTGTATTGTTGGACGATTATACAACAGTGTATGCTTGTTGTTGATAATTTTCATGTAAAAATCCGATACACTTATGTGATGTTTTTGTAACACAGGCTATTTCACTTGCCTGCCTGTTTGCATGGAAAACACAAACAAAAACACTCAATTTTGTTTGTGTTTCCCATATAAACAGGCAGGCAAGTAAAATAGCCTGTGTTACAAAAACATCACATTATACACATTTTTTTCATATGTTTTTAAAAGTTGTATTGGTTTCGTGCTATCAAATTGTTTGAATGCCAAAAATATACATTTGGAATACGAAATACACAATACAGCATAGCATTGAGCGTTCACAAACAACCAAGTGAATTCAATACAACATACACGATACAAAGTCGTGTGAATTGCCCATATATAGTATTTATAAAATTTTTGAATTTTTTTTATTTAAGTTTTTATGTTTAACTCATCCATCAGCCAACTAACCACTAACTCCGGCCAATAATCTATGTATTATCACAGACCTTAACACTTACTATGTTCTGTAAAAGCAATTGATATTCCTTCCCATGGTCTACTTGCTTTAATTCAGGCTTTGGATATCGTCAGCCATACTACTATTATAAATGTCTAAAGTAGTATTACCTTATATGCGTCTATATAAATCCCGGAAGGAAGCTTCCCGTCAGGGTATCAATCTGTTTTGCACTTCTTATAGTACAGTTATCAGCACGAAGATCGTAAAGATTCAGAATACTTTCTGGACGATAAGGGGAATAGTATTTAAAGTTACAATACCTGAGTATACTATTTGATTATTCGCATTAAATTAGCTGGGGGACTATACTGTCTATAATGTCGTGGTCTTCACCATAGTTTAACAATTCAGACTAAAAATATTCACCCAATCCTTATGCCCTTAAAAGTATCAGATATATATTTTTTAAAGGCACGTTCTATCGGGTCCGCCATCTAACGTTTTTTATTTTTAAACTAGTGCTTATTTCGTGAATGGTAACACTTAGCTCATGTCTGATTTGACAGATAATTAGTTTTATCCTTCTGCTGAACGAATGTGACCATCCAATGCGTTTTCGCTTCGCTAAGTGGGCCTGCGATCGACTTACAGAAGATGCCGATTTTGGCAAAAAAAAATCATCTTTTCAGATGAAGCTCATTTTGATCTTGGCGGGTATGTAAACAAGTAAAATTGTCGCATTTGGGGCACAGAAAACCCGCACGCATACATTGAAAAGCCGACGCACCCAAAACGAGTCACTGTTTGGTGCGGTTTTTGGTCCAGAGGCCAAATTTCTTCGAAAATGAGCAAGGAGTGACCGTTACAGTCAATGGCGATCGTTATCGGGCCATTTTGAACGAATTTTTGTTCACAAAAATTGAAGTGGAGGATATTTGCAACATTTGGTTTCAACAGGACGACGCTACGTGCCACACAGCCGAAGCTACACTCGATGCTTTACGCCCTGTTTTTGAAGATCGCATTATCAGCCGCAGAGCTGATGTCGTTTGGCCACCTCGGAGCTGCGATTTGACACCGTTGGACTATTATTTGTGGGGTGCCGTCAAAGATAAGTGTCACGCCGACAAGCCAGAGACAATTGACGCTTTAAAGGGCAATATTCGTGAAGCCATTGGTGAAATATAGCCGCACACAGTCGATAATGTGCTTAAAAATTGGACCGATCGTGTAGGCTACTGCATGGCCAGCCGAGCCATTTGAATGAAATTATTTTCCATTATTAACCGGAAGGATTGTACTTTCAAATAAAAAAAGAAATTTGAGAAAATATTCAGTAGTTTTTTTTAAAGCATTTTCAAAAAAAAAAAAAAGTTATTTGGCGGACCCTATATATCTGAAAAAACTAGTTTCAAACACAAAATTTGCAGTAATGCTCAGAATCTCAATAATCTTTTGACATATGTATAAATGTAGGAGACTAAACAGAATATCAATTAGTCTCAATGTGAACTAGGGATTTAGTCCTAAAGGGAAAGTAATCATTCATCTTTAGCTATATGTATACTGTTATATATCTTCAAGCCTCATAGAAGATTTTAGTTCAAAAATTCAGTTTTATTAGCCTGCGATATCTCATTAGCTTTTATTAGGGCATAGGATTGCAAATTATAGAATCTTGTCTCGCTTTCGAGTTTAAGTTAGACAGTATTCAGCTATGCCCGCCGTTTAGTCACTTCCAGCTTATCGGTAAAAATTTTAAAGTATCCGGTTGATATAACAAACAATAACATCAAAGGCAAGCGTAAATTTGACAAGTAGTTCAACTCATTGGTAGATCTCAAAGGCAAAATTATCATTGTATATAATAACAGTGGGACTATGACGTCAAGCAACTAGAATTCTATAATACAGCAGAGAGCCTGCCTTAACTGGTCATCAATTAGTCCTCTTCAGAATCTTAAGAAGAGTGGAAAGTAAAAATATCTAAAGTCCTTCGTTTAGAAAACTTTAAATAAATCGGGAAAACTATTGAACTGACTGCAGCGTTTCTGATATGCTATGTTGCCACTCCTCCAATAATTTTAATTATTTTTTTTTTTTTTGCAAATATTTACAACGCAATTCATTAATACCGCAATAACATTTTATTAAGGCAGCGGCAGACACATTTATTTTACGATTATTTTTTTTTTGTGGAATTACGAAAAAAAAAAAAATGAAAAAGTTTACAAACATTAACACTCAAGTGTTTGAAAGATAATGAGATTCTCCTACGAGTGAAGCTATACGTTTCAGTACAAGTAACCCATAAAAATTCTATAAGTTTTGTAATTTTATTTTGTTTGTATATTAAACAAAATGTTGCAAACAAAGGGTGTGCCATAGAAAGGTTTTTAATTAGATAGTGTATGGAAAGGAAAAATCTCTGAAAAGCTAGCTTTGATAATAGGCCTTTCCAAAGACAAAGCTGTTGTAAGAAAAGTTAGGACTCTTAGAGAATTCACGTAAACTAGATCAGTTGTGATACGAACGAAGATGTAATTGCAACCATACGAATTGAAGTTTACCACACATAAACTGAGCTGCTTTTGAGCTGGATGCTGCCTTAAATCGTATCAGATATGCTCCCGATAGATCGTTTATTGTTTAAAGTACACATAGACACAAAACGAGTTTGTATTATAAACGTAACATGTAGTCCTCTTAACATACGTTTTCATTCGATTCGAATAAAATTCACCAATTCGTTTACCCTTTATTTCGGTTTTGAAAGTAACCATATGTAGTATGTATTTGTTTAATTTGCCGTCCTCTTATCAGCTGGCAGAAAAGAAAACATAAAAATTAATTATTTAAATCGTGGGTCAAATTTCTTTGATGATCTCCCTGGTATAGACAGACCGACGTGCGATTAGCTGTGATGCAATAAACTCAATTCATTTCGTAAGTCACTATACAACAGGGAAAGTAATCGTGCGCACTTTTTATTTAAGAAAAAATAATCACAATTGGCTAAGATGCTGTTAGACTTGTCTGGTACCAGTAAGAGATAATCATTACGGTAATTATTTCCTCGAAAAACGGAAATTTTTTGCTTGAAATGCAAAAAAAAAAACAAATTTTTTTACCGTAAGATTTTAAAATTTAAACAGAAAAAAAAAACACGTTGGTCTAGGGCGACTTGTTATTGCCTATCCATAGTATTTTCCTTTCCAAAGCTGTTGTAAGAGTTAAAGGATTAACCTTAGATTGTTTTAGATTATAACTACCTAACGCCGTTTGGTTAAAAATTCTATTCAATTTTGGGTTAAATTTTTTTTTCGCATTTCAAATCAATTATGGACTGAAGTTTGGTAAAATATTACACAAATCTTAACTGAACTTCAATACAAAAAAGGGTAAAATATATTTTGGTTTCTTATACCTTCACCTTCACTTCTTATACCTAACCTCACAATTCCTAACCTAACCTAGAAAACCGAAAAATTTAAATGCGTCTGTCTCCAGTAAAACAGCGGTAATTTTTTTTCAGTTCTAAACTTGTAGTGGCATTAAGGGCTATTATTACAACTTGCCGTTAACTAAAGGGAGGATTTTAACGGCCAGATAAATTGTTTTTCATTATTATAAGTGAACAATATGGTAGAAGTGAGCGTTAAGCTAAAGGGAGGATCATCCTACCGGTAACTTTTAAAGTTAAGTTTATGTTTGAACTTGCCATATCATATACTATTTTCGATATGGCAACTTCAAATATAAACAAAATGAGCATATACAACAAAAAAACGAAGCCCGTCGTTGCCACTGCGTTTAAAAAAAAAACTTGTTTAATTGAGCAGTGTTATCGACATTGCTCTGGCACTGCCATATTTTTGAAAAAGTTAACTTATTTTTATCTGTAAGTTGTAAAAACGAAAAAAAGTTAAAGATATCCCTTTAGCTAAAGGTACCTTTAACTAAACCCAAGTTTAACGGCAAATTGTATTAATGGCCCTAAGTCACTGTTTTTTATTTCCTATCTTGAACTGTACTACTATGAAGAACTCTGCGAAACTTGTAAAACAGGTGAAGTTTCATATGGAGGCGTTGGTCAGGGTTTTTATTTTCTATGTACTACTATGAAGAACTTTGCGAAACTTGTGAAACACGTGAAATATTATATGGATGCGTTTGTAAGGTTACAACTTTGTGTTCTAGCGATTCCTTTCCCTTATCATAGTATCTTCATGTTCGGCCGAAACTTTTCCGATTCTAAACAAGTATTCTTTCAATCTGCAATGCCCGGATAGAAGACCAGTTGATATCCTTAGGTGACTTCAGAAAAGGTTAATGTATAGTAATTATCTAGCAAATGTTTAAATTGCCTCAAACCCGGTTCGCTTAAAAAGAGTCTTCACCTTTCTTCATCTTCAGTAATGAATAAAATTTTTATTTCGAAGTTGTCAAAATAAATTTTTTCTAAATTCCGCCGGCCTTATCTAATATATAAAATTCTCATGCCACGGTGTTAGTGGTTAAACTCCTCCGAAATGGATCGACCGATTTTCATAAAATTTTGTGTGCATATCGGGTATGTCTGAGAATCGGACAACATCTATTTTTCATATCCCTAAATGTTAAGAGGGCGTGGCAAATCTTTAAAATTGAATATTTAGGTACATATTGATCGTAGACGAATAAAATTTGGTGGGTAAGTTCGTAGAGTCGATATCGACAATCCCACCAAAAATGGGCGCGACAAACCTCCTCCTTCAAGTGATTAAAAAAAATTCGATATAGCAAAAAGTAGGCGTGGCAAACCTTTAAAATTGAATATTTAGGTACATAGTGATCGTAGACGAATGCAATTTGGTGGGTAAGTTCATAGAGTCGATATCGACAAACTCACCAAAAATGGGCATGGCAACCCTCCCCCTTTAAAAGATACCTATAAGTTGGCTAATTCGATGATTTATAACTGCATATTTACATATATAACATGTATGTCTGTTAGTTTTTGTTTTGGAGCGAGTACAACAACTACAACTTCATCAGCGCTTCCCATGATTCGGACCTCTTATTGTTATTCTTTGTATGCCTCACATAAATAACGTACCGACTTCGATTAAATTTTGAACTAGATACATAGATCCACACAATTATAGTAAGTTAGTTATTTTTATATAACTTTTTTATGCAGCGTATTACAATAAATATATAATGTGACCTGTTTTGGGCAATAAAAAAAATAAATTTTGGGCGGGACGAAGTTCGGCGGGTCAGCTAGTCTACATATATAAACGAAGTTCTGAATAACACCACACTAAGGTATTTCCAGAAAAAGCTTGGTTGGTTTATCAGCAATATTCCTATTTCGGATTTTTCATCATTAATTGCATCAGCCATGAAATTATCAACAAGGATTTGTTTACAAAAAAAAAAAAAGTACCAATGAAATGACATTTGCGCAAATTCAAAATTTATTTATTTGAAATAAACATTTCGAAATAATCGACCTGTCATGCATGCATCATTTTTATCACATTAGACGGTGCAGTTCATTGGAAATTCTCACACTCTCACATTCGATGGTCGTCTTGCTCTCTGTTCTTTAATTAAAAACCACCAGATGGCATGGCATTTCTGTTTAAGTATTCATTTTATTTATGATGACCTTATTAAAGAAGTTTATTGACTTGAAAATAATATTAAAAACATTAATTTATTTATTCAACTTATTGTCACATTCATGTATGTACCTTTGTTTATTTTATTAAAAAGGAAAAGAAAAAAAGGTTTTATTTTTTCTTTAATTTCGAAAAAAACTGTTTTTAAAAGTTTAACAGTGGAGTGGACAACCAACGATGGAACTTTTTTGGATTAAGGATTTCTATTCAAAATACATTTTCATTATTGGTAGACTCTATTTAGGTATTCCATCAAAGAATATGTCGTTCAGACATAACAGGTACGGTGAAGACATCACGTAGAAGGTCATTAGAAACAATGCTCTTCATCTAACCGATTAATATGCGGATTCAATGTGAGGCGACACGCTGCAAAGCGTATCGCATCTAAGGTAAGGGAATGGATCAATCGGAACCACACATTATATCATAACAGAACATAATTGGGATACTAGAGTGATACCCGCTTTACGTGGAATTATTCAGCAGTATGCCTAACCTATATTAGAAGTCGTTGTAGTCTATTAGGTAGTGTGTTGGCTGTTTTAGACGTAAGGCCACGGTTCAAACCCCAGGCAGACATCAAAACGAAATATGAAAAAATATTTCTTTGGCGACTTCCTCTCAGCAGTTTTATGGCAAAAACTCTGATGGTGTTTTCTTTTCTACAAAGAAAATGTCGCCCTCTTACATGGTACATTAAAAAAATTGCTGACCAACCCTGTTGTAATGTAATTTTTTATTTGAGAAGAACATAACACAAATTTTAAAAAAGGGTATGCCCTGTGTTTACCACTTATTAAGAAAATGAATGACGAAATGCCAATTTGTTCAAAAGATGACGAAGATGAATCTAATAACTGATTTATTTCAATTTTCGCAAATAAAATAGATGCAGCAATATCCATATTTAAAAATTTAATTTAAAAATATGTTGTATTTTTTGATTTGTTTTCAATAAAATATGTAAATATGAAAAAGGTGTTGCCAGATCGCTAATTTTTCGACTTAATTTTTTGAGTACTTTTTTATAAACAAAAAAACTTTTTAACACTGTTCTAACACTGAATGCAATTTTTTTTTAATATTACTGACCATGTAGCTTTAATAATGTAATGTTTCCTTAATGTTACTCCACAAAACAATGAAAAAATTAACTTCAAAATTGGATAACGATACCAGGCGACCAGATGAAATTTAAACATCTGGTAGCCCTATAAATAAACAAAAGTCATCTGCTTTACAGGGCATTATCAGCACTCTCGATTTATACAGGGCATAAAATGCAATGCCCTCCACCATTGGCAAGTGCAAATTATTTAGAATAAAACATACCACCCTTTTAGAGGGCGAAACATTTTTAAGAAACAAACACAAAATTGCATTTTTTTAAATAAAATGCACATTTTTTGGTAGAAAAGAAAACACCATGAGAATAAATAAAATTGCCATGAAAAGCTTCTCAAAAAACTGTCGTTCGGAGTCAACTTTAAACTGTAGGTCCCGTCACTCATGTATAAAATTAACACACACAACATGAGTGGTGTTAGAAGATAGGCCGTAATCCTGACTGAAGGGTTGTAATGGCCAATTATGTATGTATGTACGTATGCCTAATGTAAAACAAGCCACCAATTTCATCACTAGGATCTGAGAACGTAAAATAGACAATTGTGAAACATAGGCCCAATAGGAAGATTTGGAAAGATACTTTGTGGCGATTCTAATGAGGGAAAAACCATGAGTATATTGATACTTAATAAATGGGACTTGAGTACCTAAATAAGCGTACTCTTTGTCTTATATGAGTACCTACACCGTATTGGCGTGACAAAGATGAATGCAGGGCGTGTGACGCAGGCATTGAAATGATGGAATACAGTCGAACTTCTATAATTTGAACTTCTATTACTTGAATTTTCTATAAGTTGAAGCACAGCAACAGCACCTTGGAGAGAAATTCTATCAGGTTTTGCTTCTTTAACTTGAAGTTTGTATAAGTTGAAGTTTTTTTCTGGATAATGGTGATTCAATTTATAGAAGTTAGACTGTACTTCTTTATGGTGACCTCGATAACTCAACAATTTGGGAAAGATACTATTTTCTGGAGGCGGGTAACAGGGTTAGCGCTCCAATTATTTTGTCAAATTCTTGAGTGAACGCGTAGCCTTGTTAGTGCACTACGTGCAACGGATGTCAAAGCAGCTGTCACAGGTGGCACACAACGAGGAGATATTTGTCGAGCACTTGAGATAAAGGAAAGACCAAGTTTAAACCAATAACAGCGTTTCTCGGCATTAAACATTACCTACTTCAATCAAGCTTGTCGGAATGCAATAACCTCTACTGAGGCACCTAAAACTTTTGATTGGTTATCTGTTTTATATGCTGTGATATGATTTGAATAAGAACATTCAATTTTTTTAATAGCTATCTAATTAAGGAAATTAGGCCATAATGTTTAATCAATTTTATTGAATATTTAAATGTTTTTATAAAGCTTTAATTGTTTAATTTTATTGCATTGTTTTCTCTCAAAGACTAAAAATATATTCTTCTTATCAGCACGTGTTTGAGAGTGTTTAAACAATTTAAATATGTATTCGAAATTAAAAGTTTGCATTCAATTTGTTGAGAAAATAAATCATATTCTTTAGAAACAAATATTTTTGTTAAATTAAAAAAGAACAAGAATAGAGAGAGAAACGTAACGACTATAAACTTATAAACGAAACTGGGCGACTAAATAATGCGCTACATGATCTTGATTTTAATTCACAAAATGTAAATATTTCGAAAGCAAATGGCGACTACTGATGACTACATAATTGGCCACTAGGAACAATAACACGAGACTTTGGTGATGCTTAAATGAAGGCATGTCAGTGCAAATAATAGTAAAACCAGTATTGATGATCGTGGTATTAACAGGGAATCGTTTGCTTTCAATTTGAACTCAAGCTGTTACCGATTGAACCGTCCGAAGTTAGCAATCGCCCACAAGCAATCAGCTTTGGTATATAGCTCCTTCTCCATTTAGTCTGAGCTAGGCTACAAACTGCATGCAAGACTCAATGAATCATTCACCCTTATTCTGGTTGTCGTCGTCGTCGTCGCCGTCGTCGTCGTTACCAAAAATGATGTCGATAAAATCAGAGTCGACACAACACAATATCGACGGCGTATTGACTCACAGAATACCAAATGTGTGTCGACAGTCATCTTTAACTGTCAATAACGACAAACAGAATACCAATTTTAAATTGTCGACGCAAGACGACGTCGACGACGACAACCAGAATAAGGGTGATTATGTGATGAACTTAAGCAAGAAGAGGCAACTATTCGACACGCAAGATCCTGCGTCCGTTCACGACGACAGTATAATAGTGAAACAATCTATTCAATGGCATAAAACATTTTATTTAGCATTCCTGGACGTTTAGAAAGCTTCTGACAAGCTATCTGATACTAAAGGCTGATTTTTTAGCTATTATCTTTTTGGCAACACTGGTTTAAACAGCTCACGCACGTTTCGTGTTTTGTATCACTGTCAAACATCTTCAGTTTGGTCTATAATTTAACCATGAATCGTCTTACAAACGAACAACGCTTGCAAATCATTGAATTTGGCATCATTGGACCGTACTTCTTCAAAGATGCTGCGAATCGTAACGTAACTGTGAATGGTGAGCGCTACCAACTTTTTTTTGCCCAAAATGCAAGAGCTTGACTTGCATGACATGTGGTTTCAACAAGACGGTACCACATGCCACATAGCACGCGTAACAATGGACTTATTGAGGGGCGAGTTCGGTGAACATTTTATTTCACGTTCGGGACCGGTCCATTGGCCGACTAGATCGTGCGATTTAACGCCTTTAGACTATTTTTTGTGGGGCTATGTTAAAGCTCATGTCTATACAGACAAGCCCGCTTCAATTGACGCATTAGATGACAACATTGAAGCATTTATTCGTGAGATACCGGCCGAAATGTTGGAAAGAGTATGCGAAAATTGGACTAAGCGGATGGACCTTTTGAGGCGCAGTCGCGGTCAACATTTGCATGAAATAAACTTCAAACATTAAATTATATGGACCGTACTATGGATTCAAATAAAGATTTCATGCATTTTTCTGAATTTTATGTGTTTTTTTTTGAAAAATTTTTCCTATAGCTCTTAAAAAATCACCCCTTAGAACGTAAGAGAATTCTGAAGAAGATAACACAAGGTGTAAAGATCATTCACACCAATTTTAAATGTTCTGTCATATTGTATAAAGGACAACCAATTCGATAGATGCCGGAAAAAACCGATTGAGACAGTATTGCGTGTTATCTCTTATTTCTTTAACATTGTGCTAGGCAATTCAACAATAGTTGGTCAGTTTAGTAGTGGCATTCGAAGACAAGAATTATTGAAGTGCATTGAACAGTTTATTAATCATTCCTGGGCTCTGAAAAGGCTTTTGACATCTGCTGTTTTGATGGCACTAGAATGTAAGTTAGTACCAGGAAGGTTTACTTACTTACTTAATTGGCCATAACAACCCGATTAACAGATTTCGGCTTGCCGCAACACATCCTTCCAGGCGCCTCTGCTTCTTGCGCGCCTACGCCAGTTGGTCACACCAATCGATAACAGGGCTTCCTCGATTTGGTCCTTCCAACGGATACAAGGTCGTCCTCTTCGCCGACTTCCGCAGATACCCGCATCAAATACCCGTCTCGCCGGAGCATCCTCCTCCATTCGAACGACATGGCCGAGCCAGCGCAGCCGCTGGATGTTAATACGCTGTACAACGTCTATGTCGTTGAGGAGCTCATACAGCTCTCTGTTGAATCGGATGCGGAAATCTTCGCCAACTCGCACTGGACCGAAGATCTTACGTAGGACTTTTCTCTCGAATACTCTCAAGGCTGCTGCATCAGTTCTTAATAGGGTCCATGCTTCTGCGCCATAAAAAAGCACAGGTAGGATAAGCGTCTTGTAGAGTATTAGCTTTGTCTTACGAGAGAGGTCTCTGCTACTCAATTGCCTATTGAGACCATAGTAGCACCTGTTGGCAAGAGTAATCCTGCGCTTGATCTCCAGACTGACATCATTTTCGGTGGTAACGAAATTCCTTGACTGTATCGAAAGTATAGTTATCGGCCGTAATTTGAGACTCAATACGCCGCACGGCTCTACTTGTCGATAACATATACTTTGTTTTGCCCTCATTTACTGCCAGACCCATCTTCTTAGACTCGCGTTCAATAGCACTAAAGGCAGCAGTGACATCTCGCTTGGTACGCCCTGGACAACTGGACACTTTTTTGAAAAATAGTGCCATTGCGATGCACTCCCGCCTTTCGCAGAACACTCTCCATGACGAAGTTGAAGAGGTCGCATGATAAGGGATCGCCTTGTCTGAAACCTCGCACGGTATCGAAAGGTTCGGAGAGGTCCATGGCTACCTTGACGGAGCTGCAGGAATTGCTCAACGTCATTCTGCATAGCCTTATCAGCTTCGCAGGTATACCGAGCACAGACATTGCGGCAAAAACACGATCGCTTATGGGGCTATCGAAAGCAGCCTTATAGTCGACAAAAAGATGATGTGTGTCGACTTGATTTTCGTGGGTTTCTCCAGGATTTGGCGTAGTGTGAAGATCTGGTCGATGGTGGACTTGCCAGGTCTGAAGCCGCACTGATAAGGTCCAATCAGTGTTCTGACGAGTGGCTTCAGTCGTTCACACAATACGCCTTTAAGAACCTTATATGCGATAGGGAGAAGGCTTATACCCCTGTAGTTGGCGCATATCGTAGGGTCTCCCTTTTTCAGGACAGGACAGAGGACACTGAGGTTCCAATCGTTAGGCATACTTTCCTCTAGCCATATTTTGTAGATGAGCTGGTGCATGCGCCCTACCAACTCATTACATCCAGTCTTAAACAATTCAGCGCGGAGGCCATCAGGACCTGCCGCTTTGTTATTTTTAAGACGCATAATCGCGACTTTAACCTCTTCATGGCTAGGCGGCGGGATCTCCACGCCGTCATCATCGACTGGGTTCGGAACATCATCTCTAGAGGCGGTATTGATGTCGTCATCGCCTTGCAGCAGTGTAGAGAAGTGTTTCCTCCACAACCTCAGCACCCCCTGCGGATCTGTAACCAGGTTTCCATTCTCATCCTTGCAGGAAAACGCTCCGAGCTTATACCCCTCGGTCAGACGCTTAACCTTTTGATAGAATTTTCGACCGTCATTCCTACATCTGTTCATCTCGACTTCCTCACGCTCACGCCTTTCCTCCAGGAAGGTTACACTACTGCGTATTTTAATGAGCAAAAAAATGATTACTTTTCATTTCAAGCAAAAATATTCTTTACGGTGAAATCTACGTAAATCTCCAACCTAACCTAACCACGACTAATCAATCGTGTTCTTTCAACGCATGAAAGAAAACGCGCCATTTAACGAAACAATTTGCCCCGCAATGAACTTGTCCCAATTGGCAGTGAAAATATTTACGTGAATATAAAATGCGTCACTTTTTCTCTTCTTTTTCATTAACGAGTGCCACGCTTTCCTTCTAATTTTTTTTTTTTGTTTTGATTTTGAAAATCTTTTTCTTTTTTTTTTGCATTCTAAAAATATTACGGAAATCTTATAAATGTCTCACCATTAAAATCGTCTTCTGTGTATGTTTTCCTCAAAGTAAATAGAAAATACGTACAAAAATAAAAAAAAAAAAAAATTAAAAATATTTGTTATAAACAAATAATAAAAATTTAAAAAAATAAATAAATAAACAGCACCGTTATATTGTACAAATGACGATAAAATGGAAAATTGTTAAATTCCTCACATGATCAACAACAATAAATAAACAAAAGAACGAATCAATAATGCTTGTCGAATGCAGGAAAAATTATTTTCGCAACAAATAACCTAGAGAGGGACGTGACTGCATAACTGTCCGTCTAAAAATGCATTGCACCGGTTTTGATCAGAAAAATGCATTTCAAATAATTCGAAATATTTTTAAACAGATTAGATAAGTTTTAAGTTAGATTAGATACGATTTTTTGTTCATTTTGGGTACTTCCTATCCGAGATCCCAACATTTTAAATTTAACGTGTTTACAGCAAATATTATATGCTATACAACGGTATATACTATAAATTGGTTAATAATTATCAAAGACAAAAACCTTAAACGAAATACAACACGGTTATTCAGCATTCAGCATAAATGTTGACATTGTGAACAACAGCTGTTTGCAAGTGACAGCCAAACCAAAAAACATTAGTTTTCTCGGGCTGTTACTAAATTAACCGACAGACAGAAAATAAACTAAAAATTTTCTGAACTTTTTTCAAAGAATTTTCTTTCTTTTATAAAAAATAGTAAGAAACCAATAAAGAAAAGTAATAAATTATTTAATTAAACATAAATTTCAATATTTTACAGAATAATTGTGAAAAAAAAATGCCCGAGGCTCGCAGTCCCTTGGCAGCCTTTGCTGATAGTTTGCATAATGTAATTGATGGACCAGTAACATGGTTTAGAGGTATGTTATTGCGAGCCTTTGTCAAGGTTCTAATCCCAAAGTGTTAAATTAATTAAAAAGATATCTGGCTTCTAGCAATTCCTGCGACTCCATTACATAATGACATAACCTCAATCTCTATAAGTCAATATTGTAGGCATTTGTTGTTGTTTATTTTTTGTTTATATTTTCTTTTTCGTTGAGATGAGTAAATGGGAAGGAGTTTCCATTTACGTTTACTGGCAATTGCTCCTCCATCAATGTGAAAACAAATCAGTTTGCAAAAGAATTTGTGAAAAATCTGTCGTCGTTGGAGGTAACTTTTATTAAGGACACTGTGTAACTTTGAAATGACTGTTTATACGAACTGTAGGCCTCCATTTTTTTCCCCCCGGAATGGATAATATAAGACCTTAAGGGGTCTCAATTTAAACGGAAATTATGTGAAGAATGCCAATTCATTTGGCATGCCTTGCAATAGGGCATTTCCAATTAAAGAAAGTAAGACAATCAGACCTCTTCTTATCCATATCAGACCAGCAGAGCCTAGCAATATTGCACGTATGCTTATAGAAATCGAGTGTTTAAATGGTAGAGTGGCCGGTTGTGGGGACAAGAACTAATCTGTTATTGAAGTTAAAATTATTTTCATTTTACTTGTTTACTTTAATAGAATCTATTGTTGAACCAAATCAAAAGAAGTACGCCTGGTATCATCGGCAATATCGCCGTGTTCCCACCATCGATCAATGCTACACTGATGATGTTACCTGCCGCTTTGAGGCTGATCAGCAATTCCGTCGCGATCGCATGGTAGACAATGAAATTTTAACCATTTTACGTCAACGTTTTGAAGATTGTACCATGTATGAGGCTCCCGATCACATTGAAAAATGTAAACCAATTTTGGAGCAATATGAGAAAGCTGCCGAAAATTGGTTTATTAAATGTAAGTTGAGTACATTTTTTATATTTGAAACGCGTAACCACTCATTTATGTTTTTCTTTCCAAAATAGATGGTGATTTGGGTGGTTATACTAATGCCAAGGTTGCCTATATGAAACAAAAGCATCGTTTAATTTGGGAACGCCGTCATGGTCCCGTTGGCAGCAACACAACACCTGCCCCAGCTCCAGAGCTGGATGAATGAATATTATCGTAGCCTGTCTCTGCGAGTCTTGATATAAGGGAAGTTTGCCGCCAATCTTTAGTTCAATTTCTATTTTTGTTAATAATTTCCATCAGCTAATGCATACAACCAGATACTGCGAAAAGCATTGTAATGTTCAAGTAAAAATAATTTAAATCGTAAATAAACAACCAACTGTTATTAGATTAACGAATATAAATGAATTCGAAAAATGAAATTTACGAATATTATTTTGCAAAAATTAGTTGAAATTAAAAGAAGTATTATGTACCAAATCATATTCGAATCTATGAAGCGTTTTATCCTGTAGTTTCCTGCTCTATAAGTTTATTCTTTTTAACGTCCTCTAGTGTTGCGAACAAAAATCGGAGACTGTTGTTGTAACAGCTCTGCTGCGTTTGTCAGAGGTTCATCATAATATCGTGAAATGTAATAGTGAGGCATAAGTTGATAGCTGGTATGTATAAAACAATGTGCAACTTCTATCGATTTTCGCAAAATCTCTCGGGCGCAAGTACGAAAATGTTGCGTGTCGTTAGGGCTTTGTTGACTGGCAAGTTGGTTTAAAGTTGGGGATACTATCCTCTAATGTTGGTAAAAGAGGATGGAGAATCAACCCGATCTCATTGGGTCCTGAGAGATCGTAATGTATATCAAGATGGAGGCTAGACTTTTTGAAAATAGGCTCGTGATATGACGAAATAGTTCCTTGATGTGACGAATCATATCCAAAATAATATCATTATACTTCCGACCTTAAAGATAAAATTTCAGCTTAAAAATAAAAGCGGAACGGGGTTTTATTTAAATTTTTCGAAGAATTTATGCTTCTTTATTTAGGAAAATTTAATTTCTAGTCTAAAAAAATATATGTATTACAATTTACAACCATTGGTTTAGAGAGAAAATGCTTTCAAGGCAGTCTTGTTAATTCAATTGCAAGGAGATTAAAGTTAAAATTCAAATGTAACTTAAAAAAGTGAAACGATTTGAAAAGAAAATTAAAAATACGTCTAGAAATGAAAAATAAATGAAAACCAAAGGAACTTGGTGAATAGATATAAAGAATGAATTTAATCTTAAAGAAGTATTACAAATAATGAGCTGTCCTTTAAATTGATGGAATAGTTATTGCTGAAGAGCATTCAGTTTGTTCTTTAATACAATTAGGCTAAACTAAAACTATACTCCTCTCGCTGAAGCATAATAAATAGTTGATTGTCCTATATTAACCGAGATTATAGTTAACTTAATGTGAAATTAACTTATGGAAACTAAAGGTTTGTTAATGAGACTCCTTTTCAGTTTGGCTAAAGCACTTGAGACCTTGTCAGCACCATCCTTTTTACGTTTTAAGCCCAACGGAATCATTGTGGTGTCCTGCAAGCGACGTCTAAAGAGTCTATAATACTGCAATACTTGGGCATTAGCCCATACCTGCTTTTCGTCAAAATCCAAAATTCTTACTGAATCCAATGACTTGGCTCTGGACAACGCTACATAGGCTTGTCCTGCCTCAAATACTTTTGATAACGACATCTCAACACAGTCTAAAGTTAAACCTTGAGACTTATGTATAGAGAATGCCCAGGCTAGCTTTAAAGGTATTTGCCGGCGTGTTACTGCACCACCCGTGGGTGTTTTAATTATCCATTTTTCATGTTTACACGCATATTCCGTATTGTTTTTAAATCTCACTATGGGTATACCCTTATCGAAACGCACCACTACACCACGTGCGCCATTCACCAGGCCAGAGGCAATGTTTATATTTTTCAGCAACATTACTTGAGAATTTATTTTCAAATACAGCTGTGATGGAGCCTGTACTTGTGAATCCAATTGTTTGGTCATTAAAGCATCAGAATCTTCTGCTTTAAATAATACTTTATCACCAGGTAAATTTTCTAATTTCGTTTCGTTAATGGAATTGGCATCATTAGTATGCGAACACAATTGGGTGGCTAAAATGCCATCACCCTCGATTTTTTGTTTCGATGTGGCCACTAATCGTTTGGCTATTTCCTCAGAACAGTGACCGATACGTAAATGATTGAGAATTTTAACAAATTCAGGATCCGATTGTCGATGAACCTCCTTAAGTTCGTACACATACTCTATACACTTTTCCCAGGCACTCGATTGAAAACAGAAACGTTGTGGCTGCGTTTGTGAACCACTTCCAGAGAGATTTTCATCACGTCTAATTACCGGTGGCAATTGAAGGAAATCACCACACAAAATGAGCTGTATTCCACCAAATGGCCTATCATTACGTCGTACATGTCGTGCTACTGCTTCAATTTTCTGGAAAAAAAAATGACGGAGAATATTCTTATAATTTGTCAATTTAACGTTTTTTATTTCGATCGCTTAATCATCCTTAAAAATTCGCTCTCCTATTTTCCATTTCTTTTTTGCTTCCACCTTCTATTCGAAATAATCTCCCATAATATCTGACCACACCTGCTACTTCGAAATTTAGTCGAACTTCTAATCCCTTTAGATTAATACGATTTAAGCTGGATCTTGCTAGTCATCCCCAGCTAATCCTCTTAGCAATTAGATATTTTGAACTGGACTCTGCAAACAACTAATCATTGTACGATAGTAATGGTTATCACCTCCTAAATCAACACTGTCACTTTTCAATTTGACGACGGATATTGTATTTCGCCGGTTTTGGGGCAATGGGTGTTGTATCACCCAAAAACCACCAAACTGTGACGGAAAATTCTTTAATTTGCATATTGAGAACGTTATTCCCCACTTGACGCGGCAAATTGTCAATATTAAATGCATTAGGAAATTTACATCACTGAACACTTTCCTAGATGAACATGCTTTACCTTGACACAGGGATAGGAAGATAATTAATCTCGGCATTACAAGCTGTAGCTTTACCTGTCTTGCATGCCCACACGATATAGTACACTTATTCAACTACTTTTTGCTCGGTGGAGCTGTGATTGAGATCAGCCGAGTTGGCTCAATCTCCAGCTAACGACTATCTGAAATCAACTGGCATTCTAGCACTAGTTTATTATATTCTACACGGAAAATCTTTCAAATACATCAAAGCTGTTACAAAATCAGCAACAGCGCTTAGAAGATATCAACTGAATAACTACAGATAAAAGATTGCTACTCTACTAGATTCTTTGCTCATTTAGAATGTCTTTTAAAATAATATTAGAATTCGAATCCGTGAGTCATAAAAAATAATAAGATTTCCTCTACTTACATCAAAATATTGGCCGTCCACCATGGAAATCTCATCAATAATTAAACGTTTACATTTACGCCAAGCTTGAGCACTTGTGGGTCTCGATGCCAATTCATAACAACGTTGTAAAGTAGCATCGCCACCACCAATGCCCGCAAATGCATGCAAAGTTACACCACCTATTCGAAGAGAAAACAAGTCACATTAGATATACAAAAGATTGCTACAACTGCAATCATAACTTACCAATAAGACAGGCTGCAACACCTGTAGACGCTGTGGCTACCGTACCATCTGGCGGTAGAGCTGAAATGATTTTCCGGAGCAAAAAACTTTTACCCGTACCGGCGGAACCCGTAAAGAACACATTCTTTCCCGAAACACAAGCTTTCAAAACGTCCATCTGCTCTTGACATAATTTTAACGATTCTTCGGAAGCCATTGGTGTCTCTTGATATAGTTTCTTAGATGCAGGAGCACCAATTTTATTCTCTCCACCTTTAATTTCATCGTAACGTCTTTTCTTACCAGCCAGGGGTGATGGTGTTGTAGCCGAAGCTTGTGACGTCATTAGACCAGCCTTTTTACGTGCCAATATCATTTCACTTGTAGTTACCGGCGAAACTTCTTCAAATTTACTGGGATTACCGGACAACATATGGGCTCTTAACATTTTATGCGCTGTGGCCTCATCCTGCTGTTCGCCACCATTCATCTTAATAAACAAAGTTCTGAGGAAATACATTAAAGTGCCAGGCGGTGCGTTCGACATGTACATGGAACAGTTCTCAGACTTAAAATTAATGGTGGCCTTACCCTCGGACATGAATTTTTTGTGCACCATAATATTTTTTAATTTGAATTTTAAAGGTTTCGTCTTGTCGGTGGAGAGTTCAATGAACAGTTCACGTATGTCATTGCGTATCAATCTTAATGTGGCCACTTTGTATGCCAACTTGCGTCCAACTACACCAACGGCATTGGTCCATTGTAGGTTAACGACACAAGTCAGTACAGCATCATTTAAATCCATTTCTGATTATTACTTTTCTTTTTGAAAAACCTTTTCAGTCAATCAGTCAATCCCACCCAATTTGAAGAAGTAAGAAAAAGTTTACTTCACTCACTATTAAACAACTACCGCCGATTTTAACACGAAAACAAAAGAAACAAAAAAAATCATTTGCCGCCTTCTGATCAGTAAATTGTTTTTGTAAAATAATGCTACCACATGGCTAGTAATTGTATTTGTTGTCAAGCATTGCCATTCGTTCGGAATATGTAAAATATATACAAATGGCATTGCCAACAGAAAATATTAATAGCTTTTTAAAATCATATTGTTGCTGACTTTGGCTGAAACATTTATTTGAGGCATTAAATAAAAACCACACAGTTGGTAATATAGTGTATATCGGTAACTAGTCATATCGGTGAATTCCTCCGCTAACCGAGGTGAAAATTGATTATTCTAGACACACACCGCCAAATCCACAATATACAGTACATTGGTTTATGATAATACAGTACCATTTCGAATAACGGCACTTTGGTGAGTTTCGATTTTATTCACCACACCGAATAAATTCACCACACTTGAAACTCACCACAACAATAAAATTCACCACACTTCCAAAAAAAAGCTTTTTTCTCTCGTCCCGTCCCAACAAAACTACAACAACTACAACGAAGAGTACGGGGGGGCAGCAGCAGCAACACAACAACCACAATTACAACAAATTTCCTCTCTCCTCCTTCTCGTTATTCACCTTTCCTACACCCCCTTTTTTTTTCTTTACTTTGAGAGTTTTTAGCCAGAATCTGCGGAATATCTGCAAGAAACGGATATGCTCCGGGTTTGAACCGTGGCCTTGTGTTTGTTCAATAAGCGACTAAAACTAACTAACTACCTTCTAGACAGACAGACCACCACAACACGCTCATCAAACAACAGGGCTTAATTTTTACTTATATAAACCGGAAACGGAAAAAGAATGTGTGAATTAGTTGACGAACGTTTATTTTTTTGAATGAACAAAACGAATTTATTGTAAACAGCGGCTTATCTTAATTTCAATGCTTAGCTTTTTTTCAGAAAGAAAAAGCTCACACACATAGTGTTGCTATTTTTGCAAAAAACCAAACTTGGCGGCACTAAGTTTTCATTGTTGGCCCAGCATTACGTATATGACATTTGTTTTTGTCGGTTTTGTTTTGATTCTGTTTATTTTTACGAAAACTTTCATCTGCTAGATAAACACAAAAAGAGCGTGTGTAATGAGAGTGTGGAAGAGAGCAAGTTTTTGTGTTTTTCAACTATACGAAAATGCAAAAACAAAAATTTGAGCAAGTGGCAAATTGTTTAATAACATTCGCAAATACAACGACTTTAATCGAACGTATGCCGTCGACGTAAAAGCAACGTGCGGAAAGCGCAGCGCGTGTGTTAATTGATAAAAAAGTTTTTTTTTTTACACTCATTGTCTAAATGGAATGGGTTCGAGTGTGTGTGTGTGGTGTTGTTTGTGTATATATGAATAATAAAAAAGAAGCTTAACGATAAAAATAACGAAAAAAATTATAAAAAAAACGACGACGGTATTGGACGTTTTTATTTTGAATTAAAAAGAAGAAAATATGAAAAGAAAAAAATTTAAAAAGTAAAAGATATAAAAAAATTTAAAGTAAAAATTAAATTTTATTTTTGTGTGAAGAAAAGCATAAAGAATCTAAAAAAGCGTAACCAAAAAAGCATATGAAAAAAGTCTCAAGTAAGCCACACTGAGTATGAGTGCAAAAAAATTAAAATAGAGAGTAAAAGAAAAAAAAAAAACGAAACAAAACTGGGAGTGTAATAAAAACGGCAAAAAAACAGGAAAAAATGGGTAATAAAATTAAAATAAATATAAAATGTTAACTTATCAACAAATGCAAGAAAATGAGGAAAAGATTTCATTTAAAATAATTAACGAAAAACCTAAAAACGAAACGGAAAAAAAAGGAAAAGAAAAAAAACTTAATGGCGACGAATAATAAGAACAACAACAAACAAATTTTCTTTGCTTTTATAAATTTCGTAAATACCAGCAACAATGTTTTTAAAAGTTTAAATTTAGAAAGAATTTCTATTTTATTTTAACTTTTTTGTTTGTTTTTATTTGAATTCTTTGCGTTGGGATTTATTTTTGAGGCACTTTTTTAAAGTGTTTTTTAGACATCTTTCTACGTCTTTCAATTCAATTCTTAAAGTTCTGCGCCTATGTAAACGAACGCATGATTGATGTAAAAACAAAAATAAAAACAATAAAAATGAATGAAAGAAAAAGAAATAAATTTTCTTTTAGTTTGTTTGTTGTTGTTCTTGTTGATTCTTTGCTAAAGTTTATTTCCTAAGCGGTTTTCCTTTTGTATCGTACCGCATCGCATCGCATCGTATCGTCTCGTCTGTCTGCCTAACGTCTAATAAGAATGAGTGAGTGTGTGTAGTGTGTCTGTGTGTGTGTGTGAGTTTGTTTTGTTAAATTTATGCGAAATACACAGAAATTGTAAATTATTAACATGAACCAAACCGTCAGTCATTTATTATTATTATTATGGGGGAGAGCAAAACACGCGCCTAAAAATACAACAAATATATAGTAATTGTTACTCTTACTCTTTGTTTTTGGTTTTTTTTTCGGCAGGTTTTTTCATAATGTGAGAGTCCAAACTCAATACAAAAACAAATTTATCTTCACTTACATTACATTATAGAAAAAAAAAAAAACGAAACCAAACAAAGTGAGCCATACTCTCTTAAAATTTCATGCTCCATACACATACCATATGTACTCTATGCCATCAAACATACTCGGAGATGTTATTAAAAACGTAACAACAATCATAACAGCAATAAAAACAACAAAACATGATAATGATAATGATGATTATTAAATGACAAAACATTAATAATAAACATAGTAAAACAACAACAATAACAGCAATAAGATCAACATAAATAAAAAAAAAATTCTGGCTGGGCTGTTACAATTCATACAAAACAAAACATAAAAACAAAACAAAACAACCAAAAATATTTGCCTGTCTGCCTGCCATTTAACAACAATAATAAATGAAAAGGAATATTCATATTGAAATTTCTGTGACACTTCAGATTCTGATTGGGCAATACCACCTTATGGATAATGTCAATCGTTGCAATGACAACAACAAAGCATACCTCTGTGGTCACATAACAAAATAATAAAAAAAAAAAATAAAATCGCAAAAAATGGTATTTAGCAGGCCGTCGGCTTTTTTTAAGTGTTCGCGACCAAGATAAGATTGTTTTTGTTTTTTTTACGTTATCTTAAGTGTTACACACTGTAAAGAAATGAAAAAAATCGCTAAAATAATATTAAAATCAATTAAAATACAAAATTAAGAAAATATTTAAAGAATATGATTGAAATTTCAATAAAATAAACAAGAAGAGTGTATTTATTTAAACAAAAATAAAAAATACACAATTTTGTCACAAATTGAAGAAATTAAAAGGAAAACGAAACAAAATTTCGTGTAAAGAAAAATAGAAAATGAAAAAATGAAATAAAAATTCTTTGAAAGAAAAAGTTGAAAGCAAAAAAAAAAAAAATAAGGAAAAAATTTCGCTTATTTTGGTGCTGAAAATCTAAAAATAAAGTGGGAAGAAATAAAAAAATAAAGAATAAAATAAAAATTCTTTTAAAGAGCACACACAGTGTTACAGAATAAAAAAAGGTGCATAAGCAAAAAAGTAAAATATTAAGAAAATTTTTTTTAATAAATTTTCGTTAACCAAAAAGAAAAAAAAAAAGAAAAGAAAAGTTATGCCGATGGCATAAAAAAAATAAAAATAAGAATAAAAGAAGTGTAAAGTGTTTTTTTTTTTAATTATTTTTAAACGTGCCAAAATAAAATATAAAAAATAAAAAAAAATATTTTTTACGGCCTTAAAAAAACAAATGAAAATTAAAATAATAACGAAAAAATGAAATTAATTTAGTATAAAAAATGTAAACAATTTCATTTGAAAATGAGTTAAGCAAAAGCAAGAGAAAAAAAAAAACAAAACAAATCAAACAATAAACAAGTAAATCTAAAGAAATAAATACTTTTCGATAAAACGCCGTTAGAAAATCCGCAACGAAATTGAACGTAACCAACCATCACACTTCATTCCCCTCTCCGCACAAAACATGACCGAATACGTTACGCCCAATATACACACAGTGTTGAAGAAATATCAAACAAGTGCTCCCAAATCATTACAAGGACCTGGTCACTCTTTACACACCAGCAGCTCGAATTCCTCCAACGCCAACGCTTCCACAGCAACAGCATCATCTGCGCCAGCGAATAATCAAACAAATAATCAAACCTCACCTGTACAAGCCCCCCCTGTACAACAGTTAAATGCAAATTGTCCCTGTCCCTTGGATGTTAGCCTCAATAATAATGGCTCATCGGCATCGTCTGGGTCTGTGGCAACATCTCTGGTATCGGATATACATGGTGGTTTGGTTGCAATGCGCAATAGTCCCTGCGATCTTATTAATAAAACCGCTGCACACTGCCCTGCCGCAAATGCTGGCAATAGCAGCAGCATTATCAACCCAGCTAATGCCACATCAGCACAGCAGCATCAGCAGCAGCAGCATCAGCCCTCGTCATCAAATTTATCTGTGGCCTCTAATTGTGTGGCCGGTGTAAATATAAATCCTGCCTTGCCTCTAATAAAAAAAGAAATAATGTCATCGCCAGAACCTCCCACAGCACCACAAACCAATGCCGCCATCAGTAGCAATAGTGTTGGTCATCACCTTAATGCCAACACCAATACCAATACCATCTCCCATGATCTCCCAGTGGATACGAATCCTGCAAATATTTTACCTCCACAGCCGCCTTCAATTAAAATAATGCCTCCGCCTCCGCCCGAAGTTTCCCAACCCATATTATCGGCTGCCGATTCGGGTTCTGGTGAATTGTTCGAGACCCGCCTAGAGGGCAAAACGATTGGTTGCTTCTCTTTGGGCGGTGAAATGCGTTTATGTTTGCCTCAGTTTCTTAATAACGTCTTGGCAGAATTCACGCTGGAACAAATCAATCGCAGTTTCGATGATTTGGGCATCTTTTGTTCCCAGTGTACACCCGATCAATTGATGGAATTTAAAGCTGCCAAAATTCTTCCCTCAGACGTTAAATCCAGCGGCTTAATAACACGCACCGATGCCGAACGCTTGTGCGCAATACTTTTGCATCGTTCCGATCGCAACAGCTACATAAACGTGGAGGATATACCCAAAGGCGCCATCTCGTTTAAGGTCTATCATCGTTGTTTTGGCAAATGTGAGGGCATTTGTACACCCGATATGTATTCGTATCAGAAGCCTACATGTATTATGTGCTTGGAATGTAAGGGATGGTTTTCGCCGCAAAAGTTTGTCGGTCATGTTCATCGCGAAGTCGAGAATCGTACCTGCCATTGGGGATTTGATTCACGCAACTGGCATGACTATTTGCATGTCGCTCTGGATGTTGAGAATCGTGAAAAATATCAAAAGATCCTCGATGAACTGAAGGAAGTTGAGATTAAGGAACAGCTGAAGGCCCAGCATGAGATTAACTATTTAAAAAGAAAGGTAAGTGAAGATGATAAATTTCGTTAAATCGTTAAACATTTATAAGAGTAGAGTTTTTTTTTTTGTCTAAAATAAACTGGTTTTCGTTTGAGATGTGGCGCCACACTTTTATCGGCCATACTCCAGCGGCAGTTGTCTCATTGAAATGCAATCAAAAGAAAACTAATGGTGTTTTCTTTTCTACAAAGAAAATGTCACCCTCTTACAAGGTGCATTAAAAAATTTTTGACCAACCCTGTTGTAATGTCATTCTTTATTTGAGAAGAACATAACACAAATATTAAAAAAGGGTATGCCCTGTGTTTACCACTTATTAAGAAAATGAATGAGGAAATGCCAATTTGTTCAAAGGTGTTGCCAGATCGCTAATTTTTCGACTTCATTTTTTGCACGCTTTTTTTTTATAACAAAAAAAAAAAAGATATTTTAACACTGTTCTAACATTGAATGGAATTTTTTATATTGCTGACCATGTAGCTTTAATAATGTAATATTTCCTTAAGATTACTCCACAAAACAATGAAAAAATTAACTTCAAATTGGATAACAATACCAGGCGACTTGTTTTAAATTTCATCTGGTAGCCCTATAAATAAACAAAAGTCATCTGCTTTACAGGGCATTATCAGCACTCTCGATTTATACAGGGCATAAAATGCAATGCCCTCCACCATTGGCAAGTGCGAATTATTTAGAATAAAACATACCACCCTTTTAGAGGGCGAAACATTTTTAAGAAACAAACGCAAAATTGCATTTTGCGTTAATAAAATGCACATTTTTTGGTAGAAAAGAAAACACCATTAAATGCAATACGTGTGCCCTTTCTGCAAATGAATTTGGAGCTTCTATAAACTATAAACAGTCGTTTGAATGAAATGTCGGTATTGGATCCGCTTAGAGACTGTTATCAGCATTTCCATAACCTTCAAGCCTTTTTTTGCCCTTGAGAGTATTTCTAATCAATTTTTCTCAGAGTGTAATTTTATGTGGACGCCTTGATTGCTTGCTCGATTGTTTGATTGATTGATTGATCGATTGTCAAGCCATTAGACTAGAATCATTAAAAGTTTAAGTTCAACTATTTGAAGAAACAAAAATTAAAAAACATTCGCTCACTCTATATAATCTAATGACATGATAATTATCATTAAACAACAATTTCAATTTCAATTTCATTTGATATTTACAACCTACACCAATGCAGTCGCTTACTGCACTTGGGTATATTGGGTTTGTGCTGACATTTGTAACACCACCACATAGCTGTCAGTCAACGCCCCTAAAGCTCTGGTTTTAAGGAAAATTTTATTTTCATAGTAATGCCTGAAGTCGCCGTAGTCTAGTAGGTAGTGTGTTGGCTTATTAGACTGAAGGCCCGAGTTCGAATCCCAGGTCAGACATCAAAAAAGGAAATATGAAAAAATTTCTTCGGCGACTTCCTCTCAGCAGATTTCTGGCAAAAACTCTGAGAGTAAATAAAATTGCCATGAAAAGCTTCTCAAAAAGAAAAAAAAAACTGTCGTTCGGAGTCGACTTTAAACTGTAGGTCCCGCCACTTATGCATAAAATTAACACACACAACATAAGTGGTGTGAGAAACTAGGTCTATAATCCTGACTGAACGGTTGTAATGACCAATTATGTATGTATGTAGTAATGCCTGAATATTGCCTTTAAGTACGAAATATCATTGGTTCTAGTAGTCGGTACTTTTAAGGTAATTTTCAAACATTTTTACGTTTCAATTCAGGTGGTATGTTGGCGATAACTTGAGTTATGTTGACTGTCAAGTGAGGAAACGTTAGAGGATTATCTGCGTAGGCACGTTCTAGAACTCTTCACTTCACTTCACTTACCCGCTTACTTACTTATAAAAACTTTTTTTTGGCAACTCAGGCAATAAAGCTAAAATCCATAGTGGATAGTAGCTCATGTGTGTGAAGATAAATTCGAATTTAAAAACCAAAGACGCAAACCCACACTTTTAGCAGCGCCAATTTTTGCCTCTAACAAGGTAAACTTTGCTATTAACAGAGCACTGTTAACTGTTTAACGTTGGCAATTAGAAGATTATTCTACTACTTTGCAATTATTGCAGACTATATTAACATAAAATATAATTCTCATTATGATAATTATTATTAGTGAACAAAAGTGTTGTTATGTAAAGGATGGTTGGTGGTCGATTTTTTCAAAATCTCGAAATTATTCCAGCTATCCCACTGCCATGTTTCGAAAGTCGACCCTCTGGACTACCATTTGCATATAGTCTGTATGGTGTACTATTTCTTATATGTTTCCAAATGGCCACAGATCTTCTAGAGAACTTTCAAGCAAAAAATTGATATTTTCAAAGCCAATTTTCTCAATACCATATCCACTTTATATGGGACTTTTTTGCTGATTATATTAAGAGGCCTTGGAAACTTCCTTTGAGCATGATATGGTACTCATAGACCTAGTATTTGTCCTAAAATTGGCTTCTAAACAAGTGAGCTTGTTCAGATGGATGGTGTTAAACAGCTAACAGTGCTCTGTTAAGGGCAAATTTTGTTCTCTTAAGAGCAAATTTTGCTCTGTTAACGCCAAATGTGGCGCTGCTAAAATTTATAGATTGCGTCTTGGATTTTCAAATTCGAATTTATCTTTACACACATTGGTAGCTCGGAGTCCTGTTGAAACACGATCTTAATTTGCAAGCAACAATAAGTCGGTTATTATACAGCTGTAGCATTCTAAATTAACGTCTACTGCAAGATCATAATTCGTACCATACAATAACTGTGTCCGAGTGCAATCTACAATCATTTCTCCGACAATTTTTATTATCGGCGGATCCATTGTGTGAGAAATATATTTTAACGCCAAAAAAAATTTGGTTCGAAAAATCAGTATTGAAAGCCGCCTGTTACTTTAGCCTTCAAACAGCATATATACGGCATTGTGAACGGTCAGCCGACTTTAGATACGGCATGGTTTGAATTTTATTGAAATGGTGGTGTAAATCCAAATTCAAGAACCGTAAAATGGGTTTGATTATCCGCCGTACTTTCTTTAACAGAAGCGATATTTTCGGCAGTGCTCGGTCACACTTTTATATCGAAACCTTGAACAATAATTCGATTATTGTGTTTATAATTACCCCGTTTTGCTTAAAAGTTGGCCTCGTTCGAATCGCCACTTTTGTGGTCAGTTTTTACTATTTTTGACGCTTCAGATGAAAGATATTTAATAGCTGGCAGCCTTTGCAAACCGACGTTTTTGCAGGCACTAAATGGATAACGGGGTAGTACTTAAACTTGTCTTATACTATGTTCACGTATGCACCTTTATTGCGTAAATCGCAATTAACGCCAATATTGATCTCAATATTTCATATAAAATCTAAATTAATTATTGCTCAATTAAATGCTAATTGTTATAATATTCAGTAAAACTTTAAATACAGCACTGTCATAAGTACGTTCAGTGAGCATATTACAATTTTTCGAACACTTTCTATTGGTATTTGACAACTCAAATATCAACAACGACAAACAAAAAAAAAACCAAAAAAAAAAAAACGAACAAAACAAAAACAATGTTGTTGAAACAACCAGCTGTTTTGTTTCCAGCTGTCAAATGAATATTGAATAAGCTGAATATTGCGTATATTTATTATACCTGAACGGTTAAAATATTGTTCTCAATTAACCGAATATTGACTCAATTAAATTGCATACGTGAACATAGTATTACACCGGCTTATATTTTAACCAAAATGCTGCATAAACATTTGCTACGAAACTGTTGATTTGCTTTGCTTTTGGTTCGGGATTCTGTATAATTTATATCGTAGAAAGATTAAAGCCTAGCATACATCCATATCCTAAAACAAACCTCTGTTTCAAACATCCTGCCACTCATTGGAAAATTTAGGCATAAATTACTCTTTAACACTGTTGCCAAGTGGGTGGGAGTTTATTGCAAAAAGTTTCAGATCAAAATTTGTTTGTTTGGCTGCCCATATTTGCATCAAGTGTTGCCATAGTCAGAGTCGTGTGGTGTAGGTTATGAAATTAACGGCCTCTACCGTTTAGAAGTTGTTTTTGATTTGTTTTGTTTTTTTTTTTTTTTGTGTTGGCGTTGTCGTCATTTGAATAATACAAATCAACTGTGAACATATAATTTAAAAACACACACACACATATGTGTATATACACACAACAAAAACAAACAAAAACAATAATAACAATAATAATAATAAAAATATTCAAATGACACTTAATAAACAACAAATATGTACGAAACATTCCAATGTTTGAGCATGTGTGTATAAGTGTGCTAGATAACACCCAAACACTTGAGCTACTCTAAAAAGAAAAAAAAAATGAAAAAAAAGTGAACGATGTGAAGACGACGAATATATTAACGTGTCAACATCGACACGAGCTCCAATCAATGTGAAAAGTTCAATAGGGGTCTCCTAACGCACGAACACTCATATGTACTCGTACTCTATCATACATGTATGTAAATATGTATGTTTGTTTATACAATGGCTGTGTGTTTTTGTGTGTTGTGTCTATGCAAACGAGACATAATGCTACTTCAATAAGTAATTAATGTTTTAAAACACACAAATTTTTGGTGGAAAAAAATGAATTGATTTTAAAACAGATGTGAAGTGTGTTAACAAGAGCGTAGAAAAAAAATTACCAACAACAACAAACAGTGAGACGACAGTAGTCAATCACACAATGTTTGTTTTTTTTTGTTTGTTTGTTTTTAATTTCTTCATTGCATATCACATTCTTATATTTCTTATGAATTTTGTTGTTGTTGTTTTTGTTGTCCACATTTAATTTATTATTGATGATGAAGTAGAAGAAGAAGCAGACAACTTTTCTCACACACACTGTGTGTATGTCAGCAGTCAGACATATTGAGATCAAACATCAATAGAGCAGCATCAAGCAGCCAGCAACAGTAGTGTTGTGCTCTTGTTAATCGCAGTAATTTCATAGCCAAAGTAGTGAGTGGTGTTTAGCAGCAGCAGCAGCACGAGCAGCAGCTTTAGACGCACTTGAAGTAGTCAATCTGTCATTTTAACAAACAACTCGTAGACTGTTGTTGTGTTGTGTTTTTTGTGCGAGTGCGAGCGAGTGTCGTATGCGCTTGACAACTCACCAAATAAGGTGCCGTTAATGCATGTTTAACTCAATTAAGTCGTAAATATTTAATGATCAGCAGTATGAGAAAAAAAATAAAGAAAAGAAAAATCAATTTAATTATCGTTATGAATTCTTGTTTGTCTGTCGATCAATTCAAATAATGGAGAAAAAAATGTTTTTTTTTCTTTTGTGTAAAGGAATGTAAATTCATTGCCGGTGAAGATTTAATTATTTAAAGATGAGTGGTGGTGCTATAAAAGGTAGGTTAGATTAGGTTAGCGGGTAGCTTGCCGTTCACAGGCAAATTCACTCGATGGCCCTTATGGCCCATTGTGTAATATTTAATCGAACAAATGAAATACCATAAATGGGAATACTGCATCGGGTTATCCATTAAGAGAATCTAGAAGTGATTATGGAAAAGCCATTGCATTAGGAAGAAGTTTGTATTTGATGTGCATTATGGTCTGTAGGTGTCAGATGACCCTATTTTTTGGAAACATTGAATGCAGAGCGCTTGGGTAATATGAAGATTTCTTGAAGATTATTGAGTGAACGCCAACAATTCAACAATTTTGGGTTTATGGCTTTAGAAGGGCCACCAATATCAAGCAATTATATGATAGTAAACTTTTTTTGACGGGTTACGTTCAAGACCGTGTGTACGCTAATAATAGCCTAATATTGTAACATTTGAAAACCAACATTACAGATACGATACTATCACTATTTTTTAAACGAAAAAAATAAACAAACTGTCGATTACCAATGACGTCCACAGTAATTTATCATCGTACAAATCGCCTTTAAAATGATTAGTTAATTGCACGTTTTAATCTTGGTTGGTTTAGTGAATAGTTGACAACACTTGTAACACACAAACCTACCCACTATTTAGAAATGAACGGCAAAAAAACAAAAACAAAGTTTAATGCAATTTAAAACTCTCTGCTAATACAAAAAAAAAAAAATAAAAAATATCTGCGGAGAACAAAAAAAAAAAAAGAAAAAAAAAAAAAAAACAGAAAAACCAGCAAAAATAAACTGTGACAACAAACACTGTAACACAAACGACAATTTCCGATATTTGCAGAGCAACATGAACCACACACACATGCATACATGTTTTAGTTTAAAATACGACTCTCGTTGCTCGTATATTATTACAAATGTTTGTTGTTGTTGCAAACGACAGTGCAAACAACAGCAATTCGGTTTCACCTTTTGGGGTCAATGAGCAAATATGGCAAAAAAAAAACCAAAAACAAAAATTCTGCAATAACAAAAACAACCACGACAACGACGACGACGATGACATGAAAACAGCGTCATAGCCGAGAACATAAGGTTTTCGGAAAATGTACCACAAACAAAATAGAAGAAAAAAAAATGTAAAACGACGAAAAATTTTAAACTAAAGACATACAATGTTTAAGGAGACATACCCCGCGTTTTGTGGAGACAACAACAAAATAACAAAAAAGAACCAGACAAAACGACAGCTAACGGAGACAGACTTGCCAAACAAACACAAACCATCAAAAACAGTAAAAGTATATGATTTTAGCACAGTAGCGAGAGAGAGAGAGATAGAGAGAATCATATTCAGTGAGAGAGAGCATAAATACACAGAAAAAAATGGATTGTAAATACAATTAATTTTTTGCATATACAATTAAAAATTTGTTTGTTTTTCAACCAACAACAGTTTTTTGTGAATATAAACACGGGATTTTGTATTTTTATTTTAAATGAATTTATTTTTTTTCAATTAATATTTTTGCTTTATTAACTGAAGAAATTGTTAAAAACAAAATATATTTTTAACAAATGCGATTATCGAATTAAAATATATTTTTAATTAAAATTATTGTTTTTTTGAAAAAACCAATTGTTAAATCTGAAATATATTTTTAATAAAATTGGTTGTTATAGTAATAAAATATTTAGTTAAATTTCACGCACATTTGAATTAAATATATTGTCACAATAATGATAATTATTTAATTAAATTGGTTATTATGGTAACAAATAATATTGTTACTATTACAAACAAATTCAACAAATTTTTTTTTTAATTTAGCTGATATTTTCAACGAAATTTATTAACAAAAAAAATTGTTATTTTTTAACAATCAATTTTGTTGTTTTTTTGTTCTATTTTTAATAAAAAAAACACTGTTTTTGCCATAAAATGTCGGTATTTTTTATTATTAAAAAAATATATATGTATTCCATTAATAAAAATGCTTTTATTACAAATGTTGATTTTAAAAATTATATGTTCACATTTTATCATTAGTTATAGTAAGAAGTTAATTCCAAAAGAAATGTATTTTATACATAAATTTCATGTAAAAAGACAATAACATTTTAAGAAAAATTTAATTAGTTAAGTATTTGACTTATAAAACTAGCAATCTTCAAATTTTTTTTGGCTGTGGGCATTTCAAAAAAGAATATTTGAATAAAAGTGTAAAATATTTCTGATTGTTTTGGAAACTCTAAATTAAAAACAAACATTATTTTGTATAAAATATCTACAGCAGTTAAGGAAGTCATCATGGGATACCTTATTCCATCAAAATATATCGAAATATTTTTGATATCTTCTAAATCACCTAACACTAAAAGTAATGGCTGTATAGTTATTGACTGGAGCTTCAGCAAATTCAATTTTGTTTCCAGCTCTTCAGAACTTTTGCCCATTATAGCAAATGATTCTTGAGAATCGATAACCGAGAATTTTTTTCGTTGTTTGGCCCCATTTGGCTCCGTTATCACACTTAATGGTGGTGGAAATATATAATGAAGAAACCAAAACGTTCCAAATATTTTTGTGCCTAAAATTACAGAAAACGGAACTGAATAAAAGTAAAATAATTAATATTATATAAATTATACATTTACCTTCGTTGCAGCCTTCTAACTTTTTGAGTATAGCTGAAGCAGTCGAGTTAACGACTTTATTCCGCAATAAACTAAACAATTTTTCCCCGTAATCTGCCCATTTGGTTTTCAATTCTTTAGCATTTGGAAACTTTAATAGAAAGTCTATTGATATCTATAAATAAATAAGTGAAATATAAATATTTATAACTACATCTGCTAATCAATAAAAATACTTACTAATTGAAATCCTGATGATTTTTTATATTCCGGCCACTCGTTCAATATTTCCAATGTACTTTTCTTCTCTTTCATTTGTTTAAATCTGTAGTAAGCACATTTTCTCCAATATAGGTCTAATTCCTCGGGCGATAAGTTTCCGCTTTTTAAGAGGTTTAAACACTGTTCCCAATCGGATTCCGGTTCTGTAAAGAAAGAAAATATTACTTTTCAATGTTATTTTAATATTTGTTTTAATTTACCGTGGTCTTCATTTTCATCTATTGAATTTTCTTTTTCAAGGTCTTTAAAGATTTTGTTATATCTTTTAATGTTGTGTATTTTATTGTATAACTTTCCCCGCTTGCCTGTAGTATAGTAATGCTAAAAAAAATAAATATATTAGAATTTTTAAAATTTGTAAGAAAAGAAACAATAAACACACCAATTCTTCCGTTGGAAATATTGAACAAATTTGGAATTCAATATTTGAGCAATCAGTAATTGTACAGTTGTAACCTTTCAAATCTAAATACTTTGCCAATGTGTTTATTAATAAAACTCGGTGTTGTTCGTGAAGCACTTTCTTTTCTTCATAAAATTTTAAAATTTGCTTGCCAGTCTCAGTGTCTTTTAAAATTGATATAAGGGATGGAATTTTGGTGTTAGTAGGTAAGTTTTCTATCGAACGTAATGATTTAAAACTGGTATCTGCTATAGGTTTCGTTTCATTTTTCCACCTTTTAAGATTATTTTCAAAAATAGCTTGCTCACCCACAGTGAAATTTTTAAATAATTTTTTTATGTGGTTTTCAGTCAATATTTCAAGTACTTCCAGAGTTATTAGTTGTTCTAAAAAGAAAAGTTTTAATTTTGTACAAAAATTATATTTAAATATAATTACCTTCAAAATGATTATATAAATGAGGCAGTTTCCATTCAAGCAGCAAATTATAAAGATCCACATTTACATTTTTATTTGGTACGAAGTCCTTTTAAACATATTACAAAAATGGTTATGTAGTAAAAATTACAAATAAATTTTAAACATTACACTTTTTAGAATATTCAAATTTTACATAATTTAATCTTTACATTTCAATGTACTTAAAATGTTATATTTTTAAGATTCATACTGATGAAGATTAATTGCGTAACATTGGACCATTCTACTGATCGGATTAAAAGTTTGTAAATGAAAAAGTGTACAAGTTTAAAATATGCTTCGATAAAATTCCTTTAATTTTACAAATTGTTTGCCAGAATAAGTTTTTATAACACCAACTGGAGGACCAAGAATATCGTTAAAAGAAATAATGTCATAAATTTCGGTATAGTTTTTAAGTTCGAATGCTGAAAAATGAATAGTGTAATCTGTAATTACTTTTTGACAACAAAAGAGCAATTCTTGGTTATTTGCTTTAATAATATGTTTAATACAGTATATATTAATGTCATCGGTAAAAGTGGCAACTAACAATTTCGTTGTATATTTATAACCAAAAATTTCTACTGTATTAAATAATGTGAGATTAACTATAGTACCATTTGAATTTTGAATAATTAATTCTTTAGCCTTAACATCCACAAGTGGCTTTTTAAACTTAATATCTTGATAAGATTTTGGTTCCATAATATAATTTGCGAAGCGCATTTGTTGCTTGAAAGAAAATGTTTTTGGAATGTTTTTTCTGGATGTTATTATGTGTGAATATATTTTAAACTCCTTGTGCTTAGCTTCATATTTGAAACTCCATAAATTTCTCAATGGACCAGATTCTTTAATAACTTTTCTATAATGGACAAGGAAGTGAAATTTGGGAGTGAGTTTTTTCTTAAAAAGGTTTTGGTATTCTTTATTTACTATTTCTATTTTTCGTACAATCTGTAGTAATAAGGTATTAGTGATTTCATAACACAATAAATCATCAAGAAGTTCCAAAAAATTTAAAACAAACTTCCATACAATATCTTCAAATGGAATAAAGTCACCTATTAGAAGAGGTAAGTAGTGACAAAATGCCATCATTTGTTTGGCCGATAATTTTAATCTTCGGTTTTCAAACTCTTTTATCGAAAATTCATTTTTCTCACTACCCTTATCATGATTTACATATGAAAATGTTAGTAACCGATTATTAAGAGAATCTAAATTAAAATAGTCCATTGTTTTAATAAAATATAGCATGGCCTCAGAAAAAATATAGTGACAAATTCCTTCATAGAAATCGTGCATGAGATCAACACAAAAATTTTCTGTTACGTGAAAGGAAGGTATTGTATTAAAAATACTTTCTGATACTATACCAGTTTCTGAAAACGAATGATTTCTAACATTGGTTCCATAGTTTATTCTGTTTCTAGTTAAATTTATGTCCTCCACGCATGCTGTTTGAGCAACGCTTTTTTTCATTTCGCAAAATCTGCAATAATAATTTGCAGAAAAAGATTTGGAAAAGTTGAGCATTGTATTTAAACCAAGATTATCCCCTAAAATTAATCCTAGAATAAAATGGATAGTTTTCTTTCCAGTTTTGGTTTCTATTTCTATGCCATCTACTTCCATTTTTTTCAAAGTATTTATTAACGTTATGAAACATTCGTTACTGCCATGCGACTTAACATCTGAAGCTTTTACTGTGCAGGCCAAGAAAACCGTATCTAACTTTGAGGAAGTAGAAGGCAAACACGGGAAACTATAATATACGTTACACATTGCTTGCTTAGTAGCTTTAGATCCAATGGGGTTGTTTATACCGAAATCATCCACATATATAAAATATGGGATCAGAGTTTTATGGGGATACATTCTCGATTTTTGGCGCCATAAATTGCCTTGTATAAAGTTTTCAATTTTTTCCTTATTTATTATTTTATCCATATGTGTTAAAACCTCATCAAGAAAATCGTCGGTTTCAAAAAGTTTTTTAAATTGAAATTCGATTGGCATTAAGATACCGGAACATTTTTGAACATTAGCTACATGAAAAGATTGAGGACTTGAAATAAGGTTCATTTTTATCATACTTTTTTCTAATGTAAAGTCCGTTTTAACGTCCTTAAATACATGTTTTATGTCATTAAAAACTTGTGATCTTTCTACACCTAATCCCTCAATAGTATTTGGCGGTATAATTTTTTCAAGGAATTCCACAATTGGTGAAATTATGTTATTTTCGACACTATCTTTAATTTTATTTATATCTGATCTAGATATATTGTTGAATGCGTGTAATTTTATTATAAATTTATTAGCAAAATTACACAAAACATTATATTGCTCACTATAAGAAACACTTCTGTCCGCAACACTATCAGAATCAATATTTTCTAAGAGTGGTCCACTTGGAAGATTGTCAGTTTGTTTTCCAATCTCACTTACATCTGCAATATCATTAGCATTTAACTTGGAGCATGAAGCTGCACTATTTTGAAAATGTTTAAAAACATGTTTTTTGAAAGATGATTTTAAAGTAAATTTTTGAAAACATTTTGAAAATCTGCATTGATAGATTTCTTGGTTAACCACGGAACGGCAAAAGTTTAAATGCTTAAAAAACTTATTTGGGCAAACAAACAATTTATTGCATAGAAAACAATTAATACAATTTACCATTTTAACACCAATTTTATTTTCATTCACTTTATACACTTAAATTTTTTAAAACACACTTGACACCTTTTCCGTCGCTTAGATCAAACAAAAGTGAAGATGTGTTCTTTCTTTTTTGTTTATTTTTCAAAGCTTGCTTTGTTTTATTCTTTTTTTTTATTCGTGTTTTGTTTTGTTCCGTTATAACAGTAGTGCACAAGCCCTATACACATTTGTTTTTGTAAAAACACTTAGCAGTAGGCTGTGCATTTCATATACGCATATAACACACTCAGTACTAGGAACACAAAAACACAAACAACTTTGCCTTGATATTTCTTTCGCTTTTCTTCGTTGCATACAAAGCAACAACACTTTCTTATGCTTTGCTGGTAAACATTGACAACACGAGCATCAATGTGGATTTTGTTTTTCGCACATCATTTAAAAAAGTGTGGTTTGAAAAACACTTGGAAAAAGAAGGTGTTAGTTTTAAATTATAAACGTATATTATTCACAGAAAAATTATTGTATAATTATTGTATGATCACTCTCATTTTACTGCCTTTACAAAATGGATTTAGAAAATAAATGGGAAAATGATTTTTTTTTTTACTTATAATGTTAAGGGTGAAGCACAATGTTTAATATGCTTCCAAATAATTCAAAGTAAAATAAAATGAAAATCAATTTTTTTTTTGCAGTGTACTTTTTTTTCTTTGTATGTATTAGTTTTCACAACAAAAAATATTTAATAAAAATTTGTTGTTCTTTAAATGTATTGGTGTTTGCAATTCCATAAGGAACTTTTGTGCACCGCTGATATAGAGCAAATATTATATTTGTCCAACATGTTGTTGCTAAGTTCATTAATATGTATTTTTGTAACGAATTTAAATGATAAAAAAAACTGCAAAAAAAACAAATAAAAAATGTTGCTAAATTTCATATTTAAAATAATCGCTTAAAAAGTAAAACACAATATGATTTTGAAAATTAGGCACATATATGGATCAAATGTGTTTTCCTTTTTTTCAATTATCATGTATATAAAACGCAAATTAGTGACATTGATTTTATTTTTTACATTTTTCATACGGGTCTTGCATTCCGTTAGAATTCCGTTAAAAATTTATTGCAATTTTGAACAAAATGATTTATCAACATTTTTAATTGAAAAAAAAAAGGTTGATGGTGTTATTAATAAAACTTTTATTTAATAAAAATTATATTTTAACAAATGAAAAAATCGTAGCTTCTTCATTTTTATATTTTAACAAATGTTTTTTTTTGTTTTAAAAATTAAAAAAATAAACCATAATTTGTAAAATTTACAAATATTTTGGCTTTATTAATAAAAAAAAATTTTAAATCTAAAAAAAAATTTAACAATCAAAATTCTTATGCAAAATATTGAAATTTTAACATAAATTTGACAAAACTGATATTCAATTCAATTTATTGAACTTTTTTTGGATAATTGTTATATTAACATCGTACTTAATTGTATTAATTAAGCATGTTTCAATATAAAAATTGATAATTAACAACTAAAGTTGTTACACGAATTTTGGACATAATTTTTTCTGTGTATGTACTAGTGTTCTTCTAATGCAAACATGTGCAATTGATGTGTGTTTGTAAAAATGTAGAGCGACCGAGACATACACAAATGGAAACACAATATGCACGAGCAAACGACAACGTCAACGATCAAAAATTTGTAATAAAAAATAACTGAAATGTGCATAAAAACACCGAAGAAAAAAAATAGGAAAGGAGGACTTTTTTTTTAAATTTTTTTGATTGTAATTTTGTTTATATTTCACTTGAAAAAAAAAATACATACATATTTTAGGCAATTAACCTTTGACTTGTCAAATCAGACACCAGCTTTTCAAGTAACCCATGGGTTGCGTATCGATTAGACTGCTGGGAATTAATTATGTATCGTTGGACATACATATACAGGGTAAAGCGCTATATTTTTTTATTTTTTTTTTTAATTTTATTGTTCAAAAGCAAAAAATGTTGGAAATAACATCAAATTTTAGAATCAGTTTAGATTTGTTCGAATTGGCCACCTTTGCTACGAATTATGGCCTTCAAACGACCGACAAAGCCATCACAGGCTGCACGAAAGTGGCTCTGCGGTATTTTGGACCATTCTCGGCGAAGCGCCGTCTTGAAAAGATCGACACTTTGGTATTTTTTAGTGAGAACCTTACTCTCCAAAATGTCCCAGGCGCAAAAGTCCAACGAATTGAGATCCGGAGATTTTGGTGGCCATTGTGCGGTAGAAATGAAGCGAGGAACCTCCTTTTTAAGCCATTCTTGGTTGACGCGTGCTGAGTGCAGTGGTGCTAAGTCCTGTTGGAATGTCCATGGTCTGCGGCCGAAATGTTTGTCTGCCCAGGGCTTCAATACTGTCTTTAAGACATTTTCCCGATAATATCCGGCATTTATTTTGACCCCACGGTCGATGACTACGAGCGGGGAGCGACCATCGGCCGTTACGGTGGCCCACACCATTACGATCGGCGGCGCTTGAGTTCTGGTGGCCAATCGCAGGTGTAAATTTTCAGCTGACCTCTTTGGCAAGTAAACCCGATCATTTTGTTTGTTCACAAACTGCTCAATTTGGAATGGCTTCTCATCGGAGAAAACCAAACTCGGTAACTGGCCACTTTCGTGCAAGCGAAGTAACGCCTTGGCTCGTTCCAGTGTAACTTTTTTTTTTGTCCATCGGAGAGCTCTTGCACTTTTTGGAACTTCAATGGCTTTAGTCCAAGCTCATTTTTCAATATGTGTTGCATCCGTTCTCGCGATATGTTGAGCTCACGAGCAATTTTGTACCACTGTGGCGTGGATTTCGATCAAATCTGACCTTCACTTTTCGGATCATTTCTGGTGTTGTTACCGTTTTTTTTTTCGTCCACTTTTTGGACTCGATGCAACACTGCCAGTATCACGGTAACGATCAATGGTACGAGAAACAAAAGATTTATTCACATTTAAATGCTGGAGGGCTCTAATGATAGCCACCAAATATAAAGCAATCACACTATCACGCTTGAATTCCATCACGAATAACTTTTTTTCTGAATGCAATAGATCAAAATGCTTTTGTAAGCTTGTAAATAATAAAATGAACTGTTACTGGAATAAATCTGTCAGCTGTCAGTCGAGCGGTTTACAAATGATAACAACCTGAAGTTGGTTGCAATACATATCAGCCACCCTGTATATGTAAATATGTCGGAATATATCGAATACACATTCAGAAATCTCTGATCTTTTGTGGCAGAACGAATTGACAGATTCAGATCTAGCCAAAGGAGATTTGGATAGAATTCTTGAAGTTAATAGGACCCATGTAAACTATGTTTTTAAGGCCTAACGTAAGTACTGCTTATTAACCTTGAGTGGAATCGTTTAAAAATTTCGAATTTCATGATTCTAAATTGCTTGAGGCACTGATTGACTGTCTAAATGACTGACTCATGTAATGATTCAACAATTGATTGCAACATGAGTTGTTCTCTCAAGTTATTTCTGTGAACAGAAATGGTTTTTTTTTTTTTTTTTTTTTTTTTTTTGATTTAAAATACCAACGTTAGCAGCGATTAACATGGCAAACCATTTAAACAAAATGGGAATTTCCCAAAAAAACAAAAAAATAAACGAAAAAAAAAATTACATTTAAAAAGAATTGTTTTTTGTATTTGTATTTCTTAATGTTGTTGTTGTTGCTTGTTTTTTTTTTCAACAATTCTACACAAGTCAACTGCTTTATGCCAACGACCATAATTAAGGTTTAGTTGACTGCTGCTGTTGTTGTTGTTGTTGTTCCTGTTGTCTGTAGCCCAATAAAATAAGCAGACCACAAAAGAAAAAAAAACAAAAAAAAAAAAAGAAAAATCGAAAAATATTGGTAAAAAAATTGTGAAAAAAAAAATTGAAAAAAATTGTGAAAAAAAAGCATTTTTTAAGTATCAGGTTAAAAGTCCAAAAATAAATACTAAAAATATCCATAAAGATTGGCAAGCATGGCAAAAAAATACAGAGAAAAGCAAAAGAAAACGAAAAAAAAGACAATCCAAAATCGTAAAACACGATTATTGTCGCCTGTTTGCTGGTGGTTGCTGGTTGGGTTGTTTGCCTTGCTCTGTTGTTGTTGCTGTTGTTGTTGCAATCAATTGTACTGCATGCAGTGATGATGACAGTCGGCCGGAGACCAGACTGGGGACGACGACGACTGACTGGCTGGCTCTTAGCATTTACTATACCAAACCAACTTGCCTTTTCTTGTGCCTGGCATCTACAATTTAATGTCTGGGTTCTTAAATTTGTGACTCTTTGTTTGCTTTGTTTTGTTTGTTTTTTTTTATTTTTTTTGTTTTTTTTTAAGTGCCCCTTTAAAAGCATGTGGCAAGTTTAAAGCTAAAGAAACAGCGTAAAAAAGAAAAAGGCAACCAACACTTTGCGTACATTGTTGTCCCGCCAAAAGTCTAGAGTCTACGACAAAAAAAAAAACAAAATATTGGAAAAAAAACGCTTAAAACATAAATGACAGCCTTAACCATTCAAAACAACATTTAAAGCCTAAACTTTACAACCACAAACAACAACAACAAAAACAACAACAGCAAACAACTTTAAAATGTAAAAAAAAAAAAACAAACAAGATTCAAAGCCAAAGGAAAACCAAAAATCAGGCATAAATACCCACAATAATCGTAAATCGAAACACACGAATTTTCTGTGATACATCCTCTAGACCCCCCCCCTCCGGTACGAATACTATGACCATGACTACGAGTATGAGTATGTACGGCAACATTGTTTTGTAAGCCGTTAAACAAGATGGCTTTACCATAAATTTTGCTTTATTTTTGTTTCTTTTTGTTTACCTTATTGCTATTGGTTGTTTGCTGTTGTTGTTGTTGTTGTTGTCTTTTAAACTTTCCTCGTATACACATCGTTTACATTATCGGAAACTGTTCCTTTTTTTTCGGGGTTTTTTTTTTTGTTTGTTTTGCTAATGTCGCTGAAAAGTCGACGACTACCAAGCGACGACGATGTTGGCATCATTTCGCGTGACAACAATGTCGTTTAGTTAGAAAGAAGGGAGGGGGTGGGAAGTGGTATAAGAGGCAAGATTGTTGACAGACGCGACAATAACTGGGTTCAAATAGAGACCACGATAATGATGGTGATGATGATGATGCTGATGATGATGACGATGATGACAACAAGTTCCATTAGGTGATGCATATAAAATTGGTAAGGAGTTGCTGTAGTCTGAAGTCGCCGTAGTCTAGTAGGTAGTGTGTTGGCTTATTAGACTGAAGGCCCGAGTTCAAACCCCAGGTCAGACATCAAAACGAAAATATGAAAAAATATTTCTTCGGCGACTTCCTCTCAGCAGATTTCTGGAAAAAACTCCGAGAGTAAATAAAAAATTGCCATGAAAAGGTTCTCAAAAAAAAAAAACTGTCGTTCGGAGACGACTTTAAACTGTCGGTCCCGCCACTCATGTAAAAAATTAACGCACACAACATAAGTGGTGTGAGAAGCTAGGTCGTAATCCTGACTGAAGGGTTGTAATGACCAATTATGTAATGTATGTAAGCAGTTTCTGTAAAGGATTATCCTTGAAGACTTCAGTTTGCTGCTCGGTGTCAACAAGGATAACTGACTTCTAAGCCCCTGATATTAAGGGTCCGCCAAATAACTTTTTTTTTTTTGAAAATGCTTAAAAAAACTACTGAATATTTTCTCAAATTTCTTTTTTTATTTGAAAGTACAATCCTTCCGGTTAATAATGGAAAATAATTTCATTTAAACGGCTGCCTCGGCTGGCCATGCAGTAGCCTACACGATCGGTCCAATTTTTAAGCACATTATCGATTGTGTGCAGCTGTATTTCACCAATGGCTTCACGAATATTGTCCTTTAAAGCGTCAATTGTCTTTGGCTTTTCGGAGCAGCTCCTAGGTGGCCAAACGACATCAGCTCTGCGGCTGATAATGCGATCTTCAAAAACAGGGCGCAAAACATCGAGTGTAGCTTCGGCTGTGTGGCACGTAGCGCCGTCCTGTTGAAACCAAATGTTGCCAATATCGTCCTCTTCAATTTTTGTGAACAAAAATTCGTTCAACATGGCCCGATAACGATCGCCTGTAATGGACTGTAATGGCCACTCCTTGCTCATTTTCGAAGAAAAATGGCCCAATTATGCCTCTGGACCAAAATCCGCACCAAACAGTGACTCGTTTTGGGTGCGTCGGCTTTTCAATGTATGCGTGCGGGTTTTCTGTGCCCCAAATGCGACAATTTTGGTTGTTTACATACCCGCCAAGATCAAAATGAGCTTCATCTGAAAAGATGATTTTTTTGCCAAAATCGGCATCTTCTGTAAGTCGATCGCAGGCTCACTTAGCGTTGTTGTTCAAGCGTATACACAACCATATTCGTTCAGCGGAAGTATAAAACTAATTATCTGTCAAATCAGACATGAGCTAAGTGTTACCATTCACGAAATAAGCACTAGTTGAAAAAAAAAAAAAACGTTAGATGGCGGACCCGATACATCTCTTTCCTGATGAAATGCATGATGAGATGCTGGGTGCTAAGTCATGTGATACTTTGCGACAATAAGCAGTCACTTGAATTTGCTAGCATTTGCCCGGAACCTTTCTCTGGAGTGAAAACAGATGCTTGGAAAGATATACTCAACGAAAAGGAAGATAAAGAGAGACAAAAATGGTTTTTCAAATCAAATGGAACAGGAGACTATCCGGGAATAATCTACGATTTGTACCTGGGACCCCTTGGTCAGAATTGGAATCTCCAAAAACCCGTGATGAAAAGACTGAATTCTAGATGCTTATTTAAAGCTAGGCAGGGAGAGTGAGTTATTCTTACGGTAGATACATATATAGGGTTACACTTCTAATAATATCATAAGCAACCTTACTGTGATTTTTTAGCAATTATCTTTTTGGTAACACTGGTTTAAACAACTCACGTACGTTTCGTGTTTTGTTTCACTGTCAAACATCTACAGTTTGGTCTATAATTTAACCATGAATCGTCTTACAAACGAACAACGCTTGCAAATCATTGAATTTTATTATCAAAATGGACTTTTGGAAAGTTGGCCGAAGATCCACTTCTTTATCGAAATATTGCGTTCAGCGACGAAGCTCATTTTTGGCTCAATGGATACGTAAATAAGCAGAATTGTCGATTTTGGAGTGAAGATCAGCCAGAAGCATTGCAAAAGCTACCAATGCATCCAGAGAAAGTCACAGTTTATGGGCTGGTGGCATCATTGGACGGTACTTCTTTAAAGATGCTGCGAATCGTAACGCCTTTAGACTATTTTTTGTGGGGCTATGTTAAAGCGCATGTCTATACAGACAAGCCCGCTTCAATTGACGCATTGGAAGACAACATTGAAGCATTTATTCGTGAGATACCGGCCGAAATGTTGGAAAGAGTTTGCCAAAATTGGACTAAGCGGATGGACCATTTGAGGCGCAGTCGCGGTCAACATTTGCATGAAATAATCTTCAAACATTAAATTATATGGACCGTACTATCGATTCAAATAAAGATTTCATGCATTTTTCTGAATTTTATGTGTTTTTTTTTTTGAAAAATTTTACTATAGCTCTTAAAAAATCACCCTATATAAGGGAGCTTGACCTTAGACTCTTCCACGAAATGGTGTGTCAAATCTGACCGCGAAGAATACATGAATTCCACTTTGTGGACGCACAGAACATTAAACAAACACATTACTTTGGATCACCACTGTTGTTTACCAAATTTAAACGGTACCCCGACTCTCCCGTGAGTAATTTAACTGTAACCATGTGAGACAATGTTTGTAAGTCTTGATTTTACTCTTCTGACGATTGTGTTTTTGGTTTTTTTTTTTTTGTTAGTGTGTGTGTGTGTTTTTTTTTAACCTGGCCAGGCTGTTTTGATTGTTCAATGGCATCTCAAGTTTGTGAAAAATGTTTGTTTTTTTTTTTTTTTTGAAAATCTTAAAAAAAAATCCATTTATTTTTTTGGCGCATTCATGTTGTTGTTTATGTGTGTAAGCCCGCTCGTTCGTTTGTTAGTTCACCACTTCGTTTACCACTGTGTTTCAAAAAAAAAAAAATACAAAGTCAAGAGACATTAACCGGTCGTTTGTTAAACCAGTTCTTGTTTACGTTTGTTGTTGTTGTTGTTTTGTTTTCTGAAAAAGCTTTACTGCTGCTGTGTTTATTGCTGGAGAAGACAGGTCTACAAAACAAAAACAAAATCAAATTCAACCACCAAGTGCAAATGCATTGTTATTGTTTTTTAAATTAAAAAAAAAAAAAAAAAAAACAAAATTTTTATCAACAATCACACAATAATACAGTTTTTATTAAAGGATTGCCATGAACTTTTTTTTTGATAATTTTTTTTTTGTTATCTTCTTTGTTAAGAAGGGCTTTTGTTTTCTGTTGATATTATTTTGCGAGTGTCTCTTTTTTTAAGTTTTTTTTTTTTTTTTGATAAATATTGCCCGGGTATGCGTTTTTTTCTCTTCCCTTGAATCCTTTCATTTATTTGACATTTAAAATGGAGGAATTTTTTATTATATCATCGCTCGCTGTGCGTTTTTTTTTTGCTTTCTCTCTGGGAAATGATTAATTGTCAAGGTTGTTTCGTTGTTTTTTTGGGTTTTTTTTTGATTCCAGAAAAAACGCTTATATTTCCTGTCGGCTATTTAAGGCTTTTTAAAGATTTGCGAAATATCTGGCATACTTTATTGTTGAAAAAAAAGAAAGAGAAATTCGATTGAAAAAAAAACCCTACAAAACACTTTTTTTTATTTAAAAGGTTTACGTATCATTAACGATATGCTGAAAATCTGTCTGTTGTGATGCTTTCAGAGGCTTTTGCCTGTATAGCCTGCACAAAGAACTAACTTTCTCTTGTATAAATAGTGAAAAAAGTAACGTTAACAGTGAGTTTCTACATTAACACCATGAAATATAGAAAATAATAACAATAACTAATCAACAGAAGGGTTCTAGAAGTTGCCAAGTTTATCGAAAATAAATGATTAAGCGAAAATACTTGTTTTTAAAGATAAAAACATAACAAGATATACGCGTAGCATGTATTTGGAAGTCGCCATGAGTTTCTACATTAACACCATGAAATATAGAAAAAAAAAACAATAACTAATCAACAGAAGGGTTCTAGAAGTTGCCAAGTTTATCGAAAATAAATGATTAAGCGAAAATACTTGTTTTTAGAGGTAAAATATAACAAGATATACGCGTAGCATGTATGTGGAAGTCGCCATACTCTTGTAGGCAGTGTTGTGCCTTATTAAGAGCAACATTTTTCTTTCTGCGACTTTTTTTCAGCAGTCTGCTCGCAAACCCTCGAAGAGTAAATAAAATTGCCATGAAAAGTTTCTCAAAAAATCTATCGCTCGGGGTCGGCAATAAAGTGTAGATGCCACCACACATAGATAAAATTAACACACACACATCATGGGTAGCGGGAGAAGTTAGGTTGTTGTCCTGACTAAAGGTTTGAAATAACTAATTAAGTAAGAACTTATATACTCTACGCACCAACCCCACGAAAGCCTTGTTCGCAATGCTAAACTGGCTTCCTACTGTGCTTCTCGCTAAGCAGGTGGCCAAGTTTGCTGCGACTAGACTTAATGCTCTTTCTCGTTGGTCACTCCACTATTCTGGAGGTTGATCCGGTGGCCCCTGTGAACATGGACTATCTCCCTGCTGAATATTGTCTTGACAGATGTTTCCACTCTCTGATTCCGAGTAGGGATGACTGGAATCCTAATACGGTCGTCCTCCTGGAAGTCCTGGATATATATACCGACGGCTCTAAACTCGATAATGGGGTTGGAAGCGGTGTATACTCTGGGAAACTGGACCTGAATATTTCTCTTCGTCTGCCGGACTACTGCAGCGTGTTTCGGGTGGAGGTGATGGCAATTTACCGGGCCGCTCAATGGATCCTCGTCAACGATTTCACTCGGTTTTTTCTGATAGACAGGCCGCGATAAGATCTCTATAGGGTTTCGTGAATAACTTTAGGATCGTTAGGGAATGTCGCCGCTGTCTCGACCTTCTCTCGGGGCGCTTCACCAGTGTCTCTCTGGTGTGGGTCCCTGGGCACAGTGAAATTCCGGAAAACTGTAGGGCCGACGAGCTCGCCAGAGCTGGTGCGCTCCTTCCGGAATCCTCTTCTGTTGAATTTGGCACGCCATTTGCCTCGGTCAAGCTGACCATTGCGCGGAAGTTCTTTCGGGACGCCAACCTACCCTGGGTTAATGAGGAGTCCTGCTCCACCGCTAAACTCACCTGGCCCAAGATGGATAGAAGGCGTACCAACCGATTACTTGGTCTCGGTCGTGATGTCATCTCGACTTCAGTGGCCGTGCTTACAGGTCATTGACACGCGGAAAGAATGAGGCTCCCTTTCAACGACTTCTGCCGTGGATGCAGGTCCGCTGAGGAAGAGGAGACTGTTGTTCACTTTCTTTGTCAGTGCCCGTCTCTTGCTAGGTGTAGATATAGGTTATTTGGCTCCCCATTCCTTGTCAGCTTAACGGAGCTATCAGCTATTGACATCAAGGATATAGCTTCGTTCATCAAACTTTCTGGCTGGTTTTCCAGTGCGGGGTAGTTGTGCTTTTGTTGTGCAGCCCTTGCGCTGACCAACTTCTTCCTTTTCCCTGATTTTGGTGGAACTTGGTTAGTACAGGGACTGCGTTCACCCGTGGCATCATAACGGGCCGCTATGCGTGCTCAAGTGAGCTTTGTGATATCAGAGCTACCACTCCGACCTAACCTAACCTAACCTAAGAACTTATGTATATATACGTTCTGTATGGAAATTTATCATAATTTTTAATACAAAAATATAAACAGAAAATGACTCTTGAGTACCATACAAACGGCTTATTCACGTGTATTATTGCGTTTAATTTTTTTTTAATAATTTTTCGTTCATAATTGTGACTCGATATGGGCAATTGCACACTGTATGATGTCTTTCAAGTTTTCAAGTATCAAGCTGAAAGGAATTTCGTTTCCATACGAATATCCAATGTTTACCTTAAGGAAACAAATGGAAAATAAAGAATATTAATGTATGATTAGCACTCATTCAACAGATGAATTTATAATTTTCTTTAAATATTATGATATTTAATTAATTCGAATAAAAAGAACACAAAAAAAACAAAGTAAATCTTTAAAGAAATCATAATACTGAAGCGGAAAAATAAATCGCCTTAAGCTGTCAGATTTGCAAATAATATTTTAGTTATTAAATTCCTCCTTAAATTTATTTCTTCATTCACTTTGTGGCTTTCCTATTTACCACACTCTCTACTCTTTAATTAGAAACAGTGCGCCGCCACCCGACGATCGCTCAATGCATCCATCTACGGTTTGTAGGGCAATGAATGAAAAATTATTACCAGAAATTATTGTAAAATTATTCCGCACTTATCACAACTGATTTCATCAAGAATTCATACAAAAAACAACTAGAAAACAACAAAAAAAATATTTTGTTTGTTGGTTTTTACAATATTTTTATCTGATCGCGAAACGAAAATAAGCCAGGTAAGCCGGGCCACATATCGCTTCACAGCCAGACTTAGACACCATTTGGTTAATGTGCTTTTAGGCCTGCCTGCCTGTGTTTTTTCCATTACATTTTAAAGTTTTTTTTTTTTGTAGTTTTTTTTCCATTTTAATTGTTGCTATACATTCATAATCACAACTGGCACGCAATAAAACCTTTTTTTTTGTGAAAAAAATAAAAAAAAAATTAAAATTTTTAATTTTCAAATGCAATAAAAACAACAAGAAAAAACTCTTCTACTATTCTAAACAGTTTACAGCAGACGTCGGCATCAATGTCCCCCGGGGGTCGAACATCTTCGGCTATTTACACACATACGACTCGAACATCAACAATGTTCGTTAAAAAGAGCATAAAATTGCGTTCAGTTGCTTGTCAGCTTCTAAAGAAGAAGGTTCATGTCGCTTTTTTTCAGAGTTCAGTTATACACCCAAAGAAATATTACAGTAGACTCACTAATATTGTTACGAAAATGGAAATGGTGTTGTTAAAATAATAAGCAAAAGCTCCAAAAACAACACAATGGATTTGATCACGCCTAAACAAAAGCTCCAAAAACAAAACAATGCAGTTGTTCACGTGATCAACGAATTAGTAAACATATAGCAACAAAAACAACAGACCGATGAATAAACAAAAATATAGCAACAACGTCCGTGTATAAAAAATATAGCACAAAGACAAACAAACAAAACAACAACAACTCTGCCTGGACGTAAGTAAACAAGATACACGAACAACAAAAATGGAAACAAGTTGTTTACATTTTTGGATTGTTCCCGAAGGTCGTCATCATCCTTCAAGGGCATTCATCACACTGTTGATCCAGTGATATAAAAGGCAAGATAAAGATTAGAATTCAGTCAGTCGTGTATGAAGACACGTTATTCTCGGAGTTCGAGTTAAGTTAGTCGTGTGACGACGTCGCGTTGAATTGAGTGAGAATTCAACCAGTGGTGTGTGAAGATACGAGATCGAGTTATAATCCAGTCAGACTTGTGTGCAGACAAGTTGCGTGAAGAAAACAGTTGTTAGTGTGGTGCTTACAAAAAAAGGTTGTGAGCAAAGAAGAATAACTAACAAGTGTTGTTGTTGCTTATAAAAAAGGTTATAAGCATAGAAATATCACGAACAAGCACATATTGTGGAAATTATCATTGTATGCGTAGAATAAGTTCGAACAGTGGCACGAAGGTTGTGCAGAAAATAAAGAATTGACTTAAAATTAAACACAGATTTATTTTTATTTTATTTGCAATCTACGAACTCATATTTTTAACGTTTTTAAAAGGTAAAAACGTAACAATATCAATGAGAAATGATTTCGATTTTTGGAAAAATATTTGCCATGTTAAATACGGTGGCTTTATGGATTTAGCGCAGTACAATTTTTCTATATTTTCCGCTCACATATACATACATATTATTGGGTTAATAAGTATATTTGAAAAAATTACTAACAATTTTCCTCTGGGTTAACACATGTCTCTCACAATATACACTCACATTTTTATCATGTTCTCTTTGTGCCGACGTCTGGTTTACAGAGAGTAAAAGAAAGAGGGTGGCAGAGGAAGAGACTTAATTGACATGCATTACACTGACAAGTCAGCACCACTGTAAATAAAAATTATCATAAATTTTTTACACTGAAAATGCAATAATTTTCTGTATTTTTAAAGGGAAATCACAAAAGGGAATAAATATTATGCACAACAAATTGAAATCGTACAAAAATTTGTTAAGGAACATAATAAAAAAAAAAAAACAATAACAATCAAATAGCAACAACAATAATGATAATAAAAACGATAATAAAATTATAATTAATTTCACAATAATATTTCAACAATTACAAACAATTATAACTTAAAAACTGGATTAATGAGCCTAAAGACTGCCAAGCGCTTTAAATGTTTTAAGCAAAAAGTGACTGAAATATAATTTGTGCTACCAATCAGACATCAGTAATGAATCGTTTTTTTCGCTACTCATAAACACTCATGAAATTTTGTATGTGAGTCAATAATATTGAAATTTAACTACGCATTCTGATTCATTTGTACGTACTCACTACAACGTTGATTTCTAAGTACAGATTGCAATGAGTATACGTACAACGTTGACATCAAACTCATACCATTCGATATACAGCTATGGACATATAAATGGCACACATTTGAATAAGTTTTTTCTTAGGCTAAAGTATCGCGAATACTATTAATCAAAACAAATTTTTGGATTTATCCAAAGGTTTATTATTTGTATTTAAGAATGATATAAACTTAAGTTGAAATTCATTAATTAACAAAAAAATATAATTTATAAAAAAAAAAATGGATTGAGCTGGACACATAAATCGCACAAACTTAAAAAAAGTCCTTTTAATATTGCATTTGTTAATTTTTTTATATGTACAAATGCCCTACCATTAATATTTTGTGCTGTGGCCTTTGTTTTGGATGACAGCTTCGCATCTACGACCCATACTTTCCACAAGTTTTTGGCATTTTGTTTTGGGTATGGCATACCAAGCCATATTTTTATAACTTTTTTTTTTGGCGATTTCAACCTTGACTTCATACCACAGGTTTTCAATAGGATTTAAGTCAGGGCTCTGGGCTGGCCAATCCAAAACGAGAATCTATTCCGAACAAAACCAATTTTTTACTAGGTTTGTCGAGTGTTTGGGGTCATTATCTTGCATGAATTTCCACTTAATTGGCATAGAATCGAAAGCGAATGGTTCCATATGGTTTTTTAGAGTATCCAAATATTGAAAAGATTCATTAATATCAGACGCTATCTGCCGTGAAGACTTGAATGGATCAATTTTTGCCATTCTTACCATTGCTGCATCTGTGCGCAAGTTTGTTTTTCGAGGTCTTGGCTTCCGACTTTTGCCCTTAATCAATACATCGGGATTCTCTACACAAGATTTAATAGCATTGTAAACTTTTTTTCTTGAAATTTGCAGTTCTTTAGCAATTTCCAATACTTTTTTGCCATTTTCATGCATTTTCCATATAGTCCGCCTCTCCTCGGTTGTTGTATGATTGCCTGTTCCCATTTTGAAAAAATTTTTCTTTATACTTGTTTTTTAATTTTTTTTTAACACTTTAACAAAGTATCAAGTGATCTGAATGAAATCTACGCGTGTAATACATAATTGGTCATTACAACCCTTCAGTCAGGATTACGACCTTGCTTCTCACACCACTTATATTGTGTGCGTTAATTTTATACATGAGTGGCGGGACCTACAGTTTAAAGTCGACTCCGAACGACAGTTTTTTGAGAAGCTTTTCATGGCAATTTTATTTTACTCTCAGAGTTTTTGCCAGAAATCTGCTGAGAGGAAGTCGCCGAAGAAATATTTTCATAATTTCGTTTTGATGTCTGACCTGGGATTCGAACTCGGGCCTTCAGTCTAATAAGCCAACACACTACCTACTAGACTACGGCGACTTCACTACGCGTGTAATAACTATTTGCACTATCAGCATTGTTTACGCAAAAATAAATAACGGAATATTTGAGTGCTGCTGAAACAAAAATTCTTAGAGCTACAATCTTAAGAGATAATTGTAGCATTTTATAAAATTTCTTCCCTGGCATGTTCCGCTCGTCAACATAACTCTCTGTCTCACTGGCATTTACTTAATTTTTCATTACAATCCTTTAGTAAGGATTAAAACCTAGTTCCTCCCACCATTCATGTTGTGTGTTTTAATTTTATACGTAAATAGCTGGACGTATAGATTAAATTCGACTCCATAAGACAGAGTTTTTGAGAAACTTCACTTCAATTTGATTTTAACTCTCAGTGAGTTTTTGTGAGAAAATTACTGAGAGAAAGTGGCTAAAGAAATATTGTTTTATTATTTCGTTTTGTTTGAGATCCCGCAGCTGGGATTTGAACTACGGGTACGTGTCTAATAAGCCAACACATGTCCCTACTAGACCACGGTGACTTTAGAACGTCTAGCACTCTGGGAAATTCCCAATGAAATACGCATGTAGGGGTCGTCTTCTTAGCTACAATAGAAATTAAGGGAAAATTTCCCTCTTTTGGCTCCCGCGATTCGATATTTATTATGTGTGTGTCCACTTCTAACGGAAGTCTAAAGTGAGTATAACATGTCCTGTAAATAAAAACTGGGTGCCTAAATTAGTTGTTGGGTTGGGTGAGTTGGTGAGTTGGGTGAGAATTAGTTGTGATGCTCGTTGGAACGATCACATTATTCGAGTGTCGAAGGAAGCATTCAAGTGCCTTGGTTTTTTAAAACGGTGCAGAAAATACTTCACTCCATCCGACCTTCTTATTATTTACAGGGCCTTTATCAGACCTCGGATGGAGTAGAACTATCATGTATGGGCCGGTGCTTCAAAGTCTATTTTGAAGCTTCTCGACCGCGTACAGGAGAGGGTGAAAGTGCTTATTAATGACAGTAGGGTATCCAACGCAATGTGACGTGCGTTTCATTGTTCTATCGGTACTATAATGGGAGGTGTTCTCGAGAGATAGGGGGCTTGGTTCCCGATAATCACATATTTTTACGTGGTACTCGTACTTCTCGCAGAGCACATCCTTTTGTGGTTGATTGTCCAGTGAACCGCGCAATGCATTACAGGGAAAATTCATTTATTTATTGCACGGACTGCTCGCTTGTAGAATGATCTTCCTGCGGAAGTTTTTCCCGTCAGTTACGATATTGGTAAGTTTAAATCAAATGTCCACAAACACTACTTCCTCTTTCCACCTTCCTACAACCTATTTTCCTAAACCTGCACAATGCACTGCATGAGTAGGGGCCATCCCCTGAGTGCTGGTTTTACCAAAAAAAAAGCATTTCAAACGATGACAGTGAATAAGTTCTGTGGTCTCCTCTATTTCCGCGTAATTTTCAGCCACCATGCGAGTGTACCCAGTAATGAGATTCCTAAGGCCATTATTAGCAAAGCAGACAATAAATTTTTTTTTTTATGAAAATAACAACAACAGCAACAACAAAAGCAATAATTTGCAAAAAAAAAAATGAAGACAAAAACGCACTGACAATGAGAATAAATTGTGTGGCGATTGTGACTGGGCTGACTGAGTGAATAACTGACTGTGCTGTGAATTTAAGATGCAACAACACGCACTTAATTAACGTTTTGCAAAACAATGCAACTGCAACTGCAACAGCAACAATAACAATAACAATAATTACATTGTTGCTTTGTTATACAAGCGAACATATTTGAATGCTTTTTTTCTTTCTTTCCCCTACTGAATTCTCATTTTTTTTTTTTTTTGGGAGAGAGCTTAGAATGTACGTATGTAAGTACGTACGATACGGTATTTTTGCAATTTTTAATTGCAACCAACTGCTGCAACTTGCCACTTGAGAAAAACAAAAATAAATTACAACTAAATGGCATATTTTAATTGTTATTAATGTTTATGGGGTTTTCGTTTTTGTTTTTCACATTTTTTTTTTTTTTTGTTGTAAATTATGCTCTTGTCCTCTGCTATAACCATTTATTTTCCTTATTGTTGCTGTTTTACACGCCACAATACATACATACATGCTTCAATTGCTCTTTCTCTCTGTCTCTCTCTCCTCGCTTTTTGGTCATCAAACTAGCAACAATGTTGTATGTAGTTGTTGTTATTGTTTTTTTTGTTGCACTTTATTTAAAAGACAAAAATAATTATAAAATAATAGAAACAACAAGAAAAACAAACAAAAAAAAACTCATGCCACCTTAGAACACTTGAAGAAGAAGAAGCATAAAGAAATGCAAAGACTTCATACCGTCCTGTTACCACTTGAAAAAAAAACAACAGCAAAAAAAAAAGTAACTGAGAATAGACCACACTGTTCGTTCGTTTGTATGTTTGTAGACCCGAAGGTCTACAACCGTAGAAATGTCGGAAATAGAGAGGCGACTGCATAAAAAAAGACGACAAAAAAGCAGAAAAAGCGCGCAAAAATAAAATTAAATTCACTTGATATTGTGTGCCTACTACCTACACTGACTCACACAGTAAATGGTACACACCACTAGTGATATACAAATAACAAATGACAATAAAAATAAGCAGACGAATGCTGTAACCAAATACAGCATTGTATTGAAAGTAGGTAAACAGATTGTGGAAGAATGGAAAGAGGAGTTAGGTTTGAATCCATTTGAATTGTAAGTACCAGATACGGATGGTGCGGCTAAAGAACGTAATGTATTGTGCAATCTACCAGGTCAGACATCTAAGCGATATTTGAAAAAATATTTCTTCGGCAACAGAAGTCGCCGTAGTCTAGTAGGTAGTGTGTTGGCTTATTAGACTGAAGGCCCGAGTTCGAATCCCAGGTCAGACATCAAAAATGAAAATATGAAAATATTTCTTCGGCGACTTCTTCTCAGCAGATTTCTGACAAAAACTCTGAGAGCAAATAGAAAATTGCCATGAAAAGTTTCTCAAAAAATCTGTCGTTCGGAATCGACTTTAAACTGTAGGTCTCGCCACTCATGTATGAAATTAATGAACACCACATAAGTGGTGTGAGAAACTAGGTCGTAATCCTGACTGAAAGGTTGTAATGACCAATTATGTACATATGTATTGTGCCATCCACTAGCCAATCGATTACGAATGAACGAACTTTACGAGACATACTAATATAAGCCATAATATAAGCTTTTCGGGAGGTCCCTTGATTTTCGTCGATAATGTTCTGCTGAAGAAGCGATAAAACAACGGAGCACAAGACGCATTATAAAGGGTGATTTTTTAGCTATGATCTTTTTGGCAACACTGGTTTAAACAGCTCACGCACGTTTCGTGTTTTGTTTCACTGTCAAACATCTTCAGTTTGGTCTATAATTTAACCATGAATCGTCTTACAAACGAACAATGCTTGCAAATCATTGAATTTGGCATCATTGGACCGTACTTCTTCAAAGATGCTGCGAATCGTAATGTAACTGTGAATGGTGAGCGCTACCGTGAGATGATATTCAACTTTTTTTTTTGCCCAAAATGCAAGAGCTTGACTTGCATGACATGTGATTTCAACAAGACGGGTGCCACATGCCACACAGCACGCGTAACAATGGACTAATTGAGAGGCGAGTTCGGTGAACATTTTATTTCACGTTTGGGACCGGTCAATTGGCAGCCTAGATCGTGCGATTTAACGCCTTTAGACAATTTTTTGTGGGGCCATGTTAAAGCTCATGTCTATACAGACAAGCCCGCTTCAATTGACGCATTGGAAGACAACATTGAAGCATTTATTCGTGAGATACCGGCCGAAATGTTGGAAAGAGTATGCCAAAATTGGACTAAGCGGATGGACCATGGATGGACCATTTGAGGCGCAGTCGCGGTCAACATTTGCATGAAATAATCTTCAAACATTAAATTATATGGACCGTACGATCGATTCAAATAAAGATTTCATGCATTTTTCTGAATTTTATGTGTTTTTTGTTTGAAAATTTTTCCCATAGCTCTTAAAAAATCACCCTATACTAATGAAACGATAGAATTTAGTGTCCTTACTTAATGGGTCTTTGTAACCCTTTAGTCAGGACTACAACCTAGTTTTTCACACAGGATATTCTGCAAGCAGCGACATCAGACCACCTTTGTTCCAATTTCTTTCGCAAAATTTCAATCCACGTAGTCTTCGCACTGACCCCAAGGCACATTTGACAAAATTTACCAGATTTGTCGGTGGAATATCCGAGAGGTAATCCAAATTATGGAAAAGACTTCCAGCAAAGGTGCTTAAATCTGGGCTCTAGTAAAGCGGAACGGTTGCAAAGAGTTGCATTTCCTTCTGGCTTCATCTTGACAACTCCTTTCATATTCATAATACGGTTAATCCATATGTCCTGATATATGTACGTACATTTCCCCGTTATTATGCCCATTAGAACCCTAACGCCGATGGGTTTTTACATGGATACCTGTCCGCGTGGACCTAATTCCATGGTGCTCTTAACACAGGGTGAAATACAATGCGTCTACCAACGCCCTCAGATGTAACTTATGCTACACCTGAGTACCAATTCGAAGCCATGTATTTGGACATGACTTCCCCCTTGGTTAGGAGATTAGAACCCTAAGTGAGATTTTATCCGTTCCATTAAATGTGTACGGTGTAGGGTGCCTGCAATTCTGTAAACAAAGGCGTACCTCAACATTGTCTGCCATTTAGAAATATGTAAACAAACACAACCTGTACAACTGGATTTGCTTTAACTCCAGTGCAAAAAAAAAAGAGAGATCTTATCATAGAGATAGTGAGTGCAACAACAACAACAACAACAATGGAGCCAACAACAACAACAGTGCATAGAAAAAGAACACACCTGTCCAAGCCTGTGCAATCTGACATTTCGAAGTTTTTTTTTTCTTTTTTGGTTTTTTTTTTCATTTGACTATTGCTTCCTCTGACTGTTCTATTCATTTTCATGATTTTTTTTTTGTTCTTTCTTTCATAAAGTAGATCAGCAGCTAAAAAAACGAAAACAACAACTTGGAAAAACCAACAAATAAACCCAGTAGTAGAGAATAGAGAGGAGTACGTACTTCCTAACTCAACTCCATAATGGAATTAAAAGAATATGTCTCCCTCCCTCCCTTATTTGCTTATTTTCTTTATTAAACTTCATTTGTTGTTTGTTTGTCTACTTATGGTTTCGTTTAATAATAACCAATAACGTACGTAAGTAAAGTGAGGTTATATTCTCGTTTGTTTTGAAATTACGAGCAGCCAGATGCTGGTTACCACTACCATGACACAGCTATTGTCTTAACTTGTTCAGTTTAGTTCAGTTTTTATAGGGCGTCTCATTTGGAGCGTTAGAAAACTAACAATGCTCACTAACAAGACGTTCTTGTATGTTTCAGTTCTAGACTTCAACAGTTCAAGTGGGTCCAGCTATAATTTGGATACAAGCACTGTTGGTAACACTTATTTCAGTCATTAGCATAGAAATCTAGACTTTCATATCTTTTAAACCCATGCATAAAGACTTTATTTCCGAGACGAAGCCTCAAAGTTTGTAAAACTAATTTTGATATTTAGACTCAAATGCAGAACTAGAGACCGGAAGTTAACGTTTCGTGTTGGACCCTAAGCACAGGGGTGTTGTGTGGATGTATTCCAGTCGGACGACATGGTTATTCTTCTTAATTCAATTGTTTCTCAGTGTCGGAATACTACCTCAGATTATACCTTATACTCGGGCCATAAAGGCCCTTTCAAATATCTTATGGAATGTACACACGCACATAATAAATGTCAAGTCGGAAGAGGTAACACAAGGAGCACTGCCGACGATGATGCCAAATATTGGAGGACCAGGTCCATTCAAAAGAAGGATAATTTCAGCGGTAGTAACATCGATAATGCTGTATGCTTGCCCAATATGATCGGAGGCACTCTCCGTGGGGGGGACGACAAGGAGAATACTGTCCTCGGTGTATCGTCTAAGTGCGATTAGACGGATAAGTGACTTCAGGACAGTGTCTGATGAAGCGGTATTGGTAGTGGCAAAGACAATACCAATAGATATATTGGCGGATGAGATGAGGCGAATATACTTTCGCCGTCTCGAATGTCCAGGACGGACAGCGGCTATAAGAGCGGAGGAAAGAAGGACTTCCATGCACAAATGGCAGCCACGATGGGAGGAGAACAGCTTAAACTGAAGATAGACATTTCATCTTGTCCCTGATATAACCCCATGGATGGAGAACAAACATTGCGAGCTGAATTACTATGTGACCCAGTTCCTAACTGGTCATGGATATTTTAGGAATTACCTGCACAGATTTCGACATGATACTTCCCCTGCCTATGCCCAAACTGTGTAGATGAGGAGGAAGATGCCGAGCATATTCTAACATGCTGCCCCAGATTTAGATGGCCCGGAGAAACGAGTTTAGGACCAAACCGGCTCATGGAGGAGGAGCTGTTGAATTCTAGGACGCTATGGCGCCAATACAGCCAGAAAATGGCCGAAGTAATGATGGAACTCCGAAGGTTGGAGGAACGAAAACGAAATTCGATATAACGTGATAAAGCTTTAAAGCTAACCAGCCCTCCGCGAAGTAATACCTTACGGCAGTCCCGCGTGGGGAGAGTGGTTGAAGTGTGTAGGCGATGGGTTTAGTACGTAGGCACCAGTGATGGTGAATCTTGCATGTTTTTGTTGGAACAAAAGTATCTTTCGAAGATTACCACCTCCGGCCCAAGGCAAAACAAAAAAAGAAAAAGTCGTAAGAGGCAAAAAGAGGGACATTTTTCCTCAATTTCTATTATAGCTAAAGGACACAGCTAAACAGGGTTCTAGAGGTTCTGAAGTGTTGGCTTATTAGACGTGAGACTGCTTTTCAAATACCAGGTCAGACAAATCGAACCAAATGAAATATGAACAAATATTTCTTTGGCGACTTCCTCTCAGCAGTTTTCTGGCAGAAATTCTGAAAGTAAAATAAAATTGAAATGAAAAATTTCGCAAAAAAATCTGTTGTTAGTAGTCGATTTTAAACTAAAGGTTCCTGCCACTCATTGACACGCAACCTGGGATGTGTACATACATATATATATATATATATAATTGGTCATTGCAACCCTTCAGTCAGGATTATTGACCTAGTTTCTCACACCACTTACATATGTTGTGTGTGTTAATTTTATACATAAGTGGCGGGACCTACAGTTTAAAGTCGACTCCGAACGACAGATTTTTTTGAGAAACTTTTCATGGCAATTTTATTTACTCTCAGAGTTTTTGCCAGAAATCTGCTGAGAGGAAATCGCCGTAGAAATAGTGTGAAGATAAATTCGAATTTGAAAATCCAAGACGCAATCCATAAATTTTAGCAGCGCCACATTTGACGTGAACAGAGCAAAATTTCCTCTTAACAGAACAAAATTTGCCCTTAACAGAGCACTGTTAGTATCCATCTGAATAAGCCCACTTGTTTAGTAGCTAATTTTGGAAAATACTCTAGATCTATGAGTACCATACTATATGCAAACGAAGGTTCCAAGGCCTCTTAAAATAATCAGCAACATAGGCACATATAAAGCGATATGGTATTGAGAAATTTGGCTTTGAAAAGATGAAGTTTTTCTTTTTTCTCTAGAAGATCAGTGGCCATTTGGGAACATATGTATAAGAAATAGTATACCATACAGACTATGTGCAAATGGTAGTCCAAAGGGTCCTCTTTCGAACCGTGGTAGTGGGATAGCTGGAATAATTTTGTGAGTTGAGAAAATTTCCCTCCTCCATCCCCCACCAAACATCCTTTACATTTCAACACTTTTCTTCACAAATAATAATGATCATAATAAGAATTATATTTTATGTCAATAGTCTGCAATAATTGCAAAGTAGAAGTATAATCTTCTAATTGCCACTGTTAAACAGTTAACAGTGTTCTGTTAATAGCAAAGTTTATCCTGTTATAGGCAAGAAGTGGCTCGGCTAAAAGTGTTGGTTTGCGTCTTTGGTTTTTAAAGTTGAATTTATCTTTACACACATAACTTCTTAACCAATTTTTACGTGCCCTCAGAGCTATGTGAGTGAAGATAAGCAATTTATTTTTTTTTTGTTACTGAAAATTTTTTAAATTTTCAAATTATAAAAGAAAACGGAAAATAATGGACAACTAAGGGATATTTATTCTTTTTTAGATTTTTTTTATTGTTACCCGCTGTCCTTCACTATAATCGCCTAATAGTGAAATTGATGGCAGTCGTAGATCCTTTGCATATTTCAGACGTATCTCAGCAATAACTTGACAAATGTTATTGAATTACTCCCGTATACACGTTCCATAAGCTAGCCACACAAAAAAGGTCTTAACGGCATCCTATCTTACTGACTTACTTAGTTAATTGAACCCTCAGGTTCTACATAACCTGCAGAAATTCGACTGACATCAAACCCAACATCCCAGTCAAAGGCCTTCAATAGTTGGCCAATTGGTTCTAGTCTCATCTCCCGATCCCACCTTAGAATGGATAAATAAGGAGTAGCCGGCAGGAGAATGACAACCAACAACCAACATACCATTAATTGGGTCAGAACTTAATCTCGCAAGTACATCAGTCCAGTGCTCCAGTTAATAGCGAAGTTTATCCTGTTATAGACAAGAAGTGGCGCTGCTAAAGGTGTGGGTTTGCATCTTTGGTTTTTAAATTCGAATTTATCTTCAAACACATCAACATGGGTGGAATGAAAAAATATGTTGTAATCCGGACTAAAGGCTTGTAGTTCTTGTTTAACTTTAACTCTGTAAAAATTTACCCTGTTCGTTCTATAAGTCAAGCATCTGCCTTTATTGTTTTGCATTCTGGCGTCTAGAAATTCAGGTTGTTTGTGTATGGCCAAGTCTTTCTTAATGGTGTGCTGTGCTGTGCAGTGCTGTGCAGTGCTGTGTTCTGCTGTTCTGTTTTCTATTTTAATTTTTATAATCAAATAAATAAGCATTTTAAGCAAATGTCAGTACGTTTTATTTCATTTCATTTAACCAACTAGCCAGCCAGCCAGCCAGCCAGCAAGCCGGCTCCTCATATGCTGCGGCAGCTAACTAAGGCAATTTTATTCACAATTATTCGTTCATTCATTTATTCATTCATTCATCTGTCTGAGTGTTTTTTTTTTCTTTTTGTGTGTAGAGAATGATGAAGAAGAAAAAAATGTACGTTAAACGGAAACGGACGTGCTATAAAGTTATTGCTCTGTATACACAGTAGCAAGCAATTTTCCTTTGATAATTAAATTTATTCTTGTTAATTTCAATTCAATTTCAATTTCATGGAAATCTTATCACAGCTACACTTTAATTAAGTGGTGTTGTTGTCACCAGACAGCATAAGACGCCTGTAGTATCAGTTGTGTTTCAACGAAAATCGTTCTTATTTGCAGGCTTCCATAATAAGATATTTTTTGTTGTTGTATTTTAATTTTGTTTAGAAAAAAATTTCTTTTAAATGTCATGCTTAATAAATATCTCTCAGTCGTTGAGTTAAATAAAATGCATGAAACAAAATCAATGAATCCATGAATAATAAATTTTTTTTTTTTTTTTTTTTTTTAAATTAGATACGCTAAACAAAAAACAGAAAAAAAAAATAAATTCAAACACGTGTAACTAAATTAACAAAAAAAAAAAAAAAAAAAAAAAAGAACGAAATTAAATTTTTGTAACGAATTCAATATGACTCCTCCATGCAACAACTGCCGCAAACATTTTTCTCTTGTTTGTTTAATTTTATTCATAAAATAACGAATTAATTGAACGAATAAACAAACAAACCGGTTACATTTTTTCGTAGCATTGCAAATGACACAATATAAGAATCAAGAATCATAAATAATTAATTGTTTATTGCCATTTAAAATTGAAAATATTTTCAGTATTTTTTTTTTTGTAAAATATTCACTGTGTTGTGGGGCAGCACCACCAACCAACCAACCAGCCAGTCAGCCAACTAACGAACCAGCAATAACCTTCACTTTGTTTGTAACGTTTGGAGAAAAAGAGCAAAAAAAAAAAAAATTCTGTAATTTTGCAAGACCTTGAAATTTGTTAGGCTCTTTCGTGTTTGATGTTCTTTTTTAAAAGAATTTTTAACACAAATTTTTTTAACAAAAACCATTAAAATCCCTTTAGTCCGGATTAAAACGTTGTTTTTTATTTTATAAGTTCACTTTTAAGGTATAAACACATAGACCAAGGCACATCTAATAGGTAACCTTAAGTGTACAACAAGTACAACAATGCAAAAACAACAGGCATTTTGTTTTTGTTAAAGAGTACGCGGTATGTCAAAAAAATTAACCCTCAAACCTCTATAGGAAATTAATAAAAGCAATTAAAAAAACTAAGTACAATTTTATATATTGAAATTTCTTTTGATTTTTATGTCATGCTTAATTACGCAATAGTGGGGCAACTATAAATTAAAAAAAAAAATTATTCCATGCAGTCAATAACATTTCCACTTTATGTAAATAACATGTTTTTATATGGCCATCGAGAAAAATGGCAGATGCAAACGTTATTTGTTATTGCTCATAGTTTAGGCACCTAGTTGGAGAGACCGAAATCTTTTTTTAGGTAATTCATCAGCCTCGTCTAAATAAATATAAATATAGTAAATCTAGGTTGTAGTTTAAAAGATATATGGATTTAGTGTTAAAGCCTTAAATATTATTAATCATCTTGCAAAAATTTTAATAAAATTGGCTTTGAAATAGTAATCCTGAAGAATTTCTAGAGTGCGTATCGTTAAGAATACATCCGGTACATATGAGGGTTTATAAATGCGAAAATGATTATCGAAACAAAACACAAAAAAAAAACAACAAAATTTTGACATTTAAAAACGCGTCAGCTGTTGACATAAGTTTACCTATTGGATATGCCTTGACATAGACGACAGACAACAGTTCGGCAGTACGACAGAAAATTCTGGCAACTGTTTTGTCGGCCGTATGCCGACTGCTTAAATTTTTTGAAAGCAGAGCAGAAAGAAACGATTGTCAATAATTTTCAAATTTGAATGTAAAAATATATTTTTCAGTGTTGACACTATCAGGTTTTTTGTACGCAAAAAAAAACTCACTTATGAAAAAACCGCACACACAAAACATTTATCAAATGAATTCAGATACAAAATTGAATCTATAATTCTATTTTATTTATTATGAATACATGGATTCCTTTTATTTCTTAATTTTAAAATTGTTCTTTCTCTTCAATAATATAAGTATTTTTAGCTGTTTTTTTTATTATGATGTTATGTTGTATTGGCTTCACTAATTTGCTTTTAACTGCTCACAAAAATAGAAAATAGTTTAATTTGGACAGCACCTGCTTAGGTTGTTGTCTTGGCTTTTTCTGTCGTGCCTTCAATATAATCGTTTTCATATAAACGGGTGTATTCTAAACTTGGCAGCTTTCTGTTATCTGTCGTCTATGTGTTTATACCTTTACTGTGACATGTTTTGAGCCAAGAAATAAGAATCACAGGCGCTGAGAACGTAGCTGTAAGATGGTCCAGAACGTTTTCACTTTCTTCGATTCAGTTATCCTACCTGGCATGTTACACCTCTGTGTCTCGTTCGCACTTACTTAATTTTTCCTTACAACCCTTCAGTCAGGTTTAAAACCTAGTTCCTTCCACCATTCATGCTGTGTGTGTTGGTTTGATCCATGAGCAGCATGACCTGTAGATTAAATTCGACTCCATAGACTCCAGATTTTTTTGTTTCATACACCGCCCCATGTGTGTGTTAATTTTATACATGATTTTTCAAAAAAAAAAACGCAAAGTTTTTGCCAGCAGACTGTTGTTAGAGATGTCTGCGATCCGCGGACTCGTTAAAACCCCTTTAGTCCGGATTACAACGTTGTTTCTTACACCACCCCTTGTGTGTGTTAATTTTATGCATGATTTTGGAAAAAACGTAGAGTTTTTGCCAGCAGAATGCTTGAAAGAAAGTCGCAATTTTCGTTTTGTTAGAGATGTCTGAGATCCGCGGACTCGTTAAAACCCCTTTAGTCCGGATTACAACGTTGTTTCATACACCGCCCCACGTGTGTGTTAATTTATGCATGATTTTGGAAAACGCAGAGTTTTTGCCAGCAGAATGCTTGAAAGAAAGTCGCAATTTTCGTTTTGTTAGAGATGTCTGAGATCTGCGGACTCGTTAAAACCCCTTTAGTCTGGATTACAACGTTGTTTCATACACCGCCCCATGTGTGTGTTAATTTTATGCATGATTTTGGAAAAAACGTAGAGTTTTTGCCAGCAGAATGCTTGAAAGAAAGTCGCAATTTTCGTTTTGTTAGAGATGTCTGAGATCTGCGGACTCGTTAAAACCCCTTTAGTCTGGATTACAACCTTGTTTTTTACACCGCCCCACGTGTGTGTTAATTTTCTACATGATTTTGGAAAAAACGCAGAGTTTTTGTCAGAAGACTGCTTGAAAGAAAGTCGCAATTTTCGTTTTGTTAGAGATGTCTGTGATCCGCGGACTCGTTAAAACCCCTTTAGTCCGGATTACAACGTTGTTTCATACACCGCCCCATGTGTGTGTTAATTTTATGCATGATTGGGGAAAAAACGCAAAGTTTTTGCCAGCAGACTGCTTGAAAGAATGTCGCAATTTTCGTTTTGTTAGATGTCTTAACTGGGTTTAAACTACAGACTCGCGTCTAATAAGCCAACACACTACCCATTAGACTACGGCAACTTCCAGAAACCATATCTATCATTTTCCCATTATTTCCTTAATTGCCTGCCTAGTAGTTAATACGCAACCTGGTGCACAGGTTTCAAGAATGTGTCCTGAGGATTTCTTCTCCTCATCATAGAATCTACATTCAGGTCTTAGAGCAATCCCTATTCCGAAAAAGAATTCTTTGGATCTACAGTGCCTATAATCTTTAAGCTACTGGTTACTGGTGCTGGATACTGTATTCAGTTCACCGACCAAAGCAAATAACATTTTTAACATCGTAGCACTGTAGCCAAGTTGTCAAGTTAAATTAAAGAGGTTTTTGTAAATTGCACATGGTTTCGCAGGTGGAAATAAACTTGAACTTGATAGCCACTGTTTTGCAAACAAAATGTTTGTCGATGTTTAATTTACTGAATTTGAGATTGTGGAAAAGCTGTTTGCATTAAACACTCTTTAAGATATCAAAACAAACAAAAAAAATTAGCAACGAAAAGATTTGCAATGTCCGGCATTTATCGTAGGTATTGACGGCTGCCTGTACTCTTAAGTCACGCTTACAAGCCGTATGTCATCGTAAGAATTCAAATTTTTATCGCTTTATATCCGCCGTTTGTGTATTGCATAGCAGGCATATGCACATGAGGCCCTAATGTCGGGTTACTTTCAAAAAAGCATCAAAGTCCTCTGCTGAGCTTTAGCTTTTATGGATTTTGTCTTCTTTCCATGAGCATAAGACTCCCAAGGAGTAGTTGCTTCTAATTTTGGAAATCTAAGGCGTTATCGGTCAACGGTCAAATGTTTGCAAAAGAGATGTCAACAGCAGTATCGTATAGTCTTGACCAGCCCTTGAGCAATAACTTCAATGGAAGTAGCAACCTAATGAATGAATTCTCAGACTCGATGGAGTATCGTTAGCGTAGGTGAAAATCAAACAGAAGCTTTCTATTCTTACCAGCACGGGTGAATTCAAAATGTGCGTGGTCATGGTAACAAAATGGAGAACATCTTCTATTTGCAGACTCTGAAGGATGGTATTCGCAGCCTTGAGAGTATTCGAGAGAAAAGTCCTACGTAAGATCTTCGGTCCAGTGCGAGTTGGCGATGATTTCCGCATCTGATCCAACAGTGAGCTTGTGTGAGTTCCTCAACGACATAGACGTTGTGCAGGGTATTAATATCCAGCGCCTGCGCTTGCTCGGCCATGTCGTTCGAATGGAGGAGGATGCTCCGGCGAGACGGGTATTTGATGTGAGGATCTGCGGAAGTCGGCGAAAAGGACGACCTTGTATCCATTGGAAGGACCAAATCGAGGAAGCCCTGTCAGCGATTGGTGTGACCAACTGGCGTAGGCGCGCAAGATGTTTAAAGGTGTTGCCAGATCGCTAATTTTTCGACTTCATTTTTTGCACGCTTTTTTTATAACAAAAAAAAAAAAAAATATTTTAACACTGTTCTAACATTGAATACAATTTTTTATACTGCTGACCATGTAGCTTTAATAATGTAATATTTCCTTAAGATTACTCCACAAAACAATGAAAAAATTAACTTCAAATTGGATAACAATACCAGGCGACTTTTTTAAATTTCATCTGGTAGCCCTATAAATAAACAAAAGTCATCTGCTTTACAGGGCATTATCAGCACTCTCCATTTATAAAGGGCATAAAATGCAATGCCCTCCACCATTGGCAAGTGCGAATTATTTAGAATAAAACATACCACCCTTTGAGAGGGCGAAACATTTTTAAGAAACAAACGCAAAATTGCATTTTGCGTTAATAAAATGCACATTTTTTGGTAGAAAAGAAAACACCATTAGTCTCTGTGATTTTTAGGATCGGTGTAGGATAGGTTCTCATTTCAGATATATCAAGTCCATCTAAGTTCTTTTCAAATTCGTTCTGCTTGTCCCAACAATGGGCTCACAGGTCTGACCATCAAGGTATATGTACATCTGCTGCATTTGAGTGCACCCCCCGAAGATTTTCTTGCATATTATTAGGGCATGGTTTGGCTTTCCTTGAAACTTTTCTTGTCAGTTTATTGTTCAGTAATCCTCGCAGATACTTTGCCAGCATTTTTCCTGGTTATACCTCATTAAGTAGTCGGATGTTTTGCCATTTAACACGTTGACTGCCAACTACGAGATAACTCGTAGATTGCGTTCCCTTCTAGGGTGCCAAACTACGAGTTATCTCGTACTTACTAATTGTGAAAAAATCAAATTGTCGTTTTTTGACAAGTTTTCTGAAGATTGCCGCGGCAGTTAACGAGTTAAGTTACCTTCCCAACGTAAATAGCAGTTTCTTGGTTAAATCACAAATTTTTTTTAACAATGTCTACTTTATTTTGCTCTACACTGTGTTATTGTATTCCAATAAAGTTTTTTTTTTGTTTCTTTTTGTTTTATTTTATTATTTTTATTTAAAATTCCTGAATTTAAAACGTTTTTGTTTCTTCTGCAAATATTTAAAATTTTATAACGAATACGAGCGAATTATTTTAAATTCTGCCATAAAATTTATGAGAAACACTGAAACTGTGCGAATTTTATGCACAAATTTTTAATTGCCGCACAGAGTTCGACATTTAATGGCAAGTTTTTAAAATAAAAGAACTCTGAAAACAACATGAAATGAAGCCATCAAATCGCCAGCACTAGTATGAGTAAAGCAACTTTGCGGCTAAGTGTTGCCAATCAATTGTTATCACTGCAGAAATAAAAGCGAATTTAAAGCGGAAAATATATAAAAAAAGAGATCTCAACGTAGTTGCATATTTTAAAATAACAACAACAACAACACATCACAACGGTACAGCGACAAGAGAAATGAAACAAAAATGCTTAAAATTTTTATAGAAAAACAAGTGAGAGTATTTCTATTAGTGATAGAGTGCTGAAAGCAAGAGTGGGAGAGAGAGGGTGGAATGTTATCTATTGTTATTGTTATTGGTACCATATTATTTTAGTTTTTCTATTGCTTTTATTGTTTTGTTTTGTGTACGGTTGTTAAGTTTTGGTTTTGTTTTTATTTTTATTTATTTTTTTTTATTTTTTTTTGTGTGCAATTTGTTCCACTCATACGTAAAATTCTGTAGTTAATGCGCGAAAATTATTCACAAGAATATTAAAAGATTAGTTACCTTGAGCAGGTTTTTTTTCTTTCGGTTCTTTATTTTTAGTTCTCTTTCATTCATAGTGCCTCTGTTATGGCTGCCGCCGCCTTAAATCTCTTAGTTATTGTAATTACTGTTTCTTATTATCTATGTGCACTCATCGTCTTGTAGTTTTTGTTTTTGCTTTTTTTTTAGTGCAGTCAGCTCTTTTTTTAATATTTATGTATTGTTTTGGGTACTTGTATTGTATGTCTGTCTGTCTGCTACAACAATATCACTCTCATGTATCACTCTTCTCTTCTTCTGTTTCCTTAAAGTTTTGTTTTCTTGTTAATGTTATTTTTTTTGTTTTTGCCTGAAATATTTATTTAATATTATCTCAAGCATTTGTATCATTCTTGTCTTGACTGTAGTTATTTTTGTTATTGCTATTACCTACATACATATGTATATAGTGGTAGTCAGTCGTTGCTGCCATCGTCATTGTCGTCATCTTCGTTGTTGTGTCGGCATTTTGTTTTTGTATTTTCGTGTGTTTATACATCTCGCCTAGACAGATTTTTTTCATGTTAAACTGTGTATTTGTTTTTGCATGTATGTGTGCCTTGTTAGACATACAACAACAACGTAACATTTGAATTTGTTTTCGTATTTTTTTTTCTATAAAAAAAGAAGATTGCAATCATCTCTTGTGTTCTCTTCATGCACTAATACATCCAAACATTCTTATTTTTTATTTGTACAGTTGTTGTTGCTTTATTGATTTAATTTTTTCTGTTCTGTCGGTTTTTTTTTTTTAATCAGGAAGGCTTTGCCTATTTTTTTTTGTTTGTTCTCAAGATTACGACCGATGACGATTCGACCTCACCTAGTGTTCCTTATGTACGCAGTTGTTGTTGCTTTTTGTCTCAATACATTGTATTTTCATTGCTTCGTACTCTCTTATAAAAATGTTGTTTGTCTGCTGCTTGCTTATTGCATGCAAATGGTAGACTCTTGAGTCAGAGATTAACTGCAAGACCAGCAACAGCAGGATTTTATTTACTGTTCATAACAGGGGGAGAAATAAAATGTTATGTTACATCCACTGTAATGTGAACATATTCAGCGTAACAGGGGATGTTTTCAGGATTTTTAATGTTTAGAAAATGGATCATGTTGTGTTATCGAAATGTTTAATAATTTGTTAATAAAAACTATACGAATTGTTTTTCATGTTATTGTAATAGTAAAATTATCGATAAATTTGATCTGTAAATTTATAAGAATAAGAAATTTGAATTTATTTGGAAAAGCGTTATCGAAAAAGATTTCTAGAGAAAAATAAAAGTTATCGAAAATTATTTGTAGAGATTTCTAACGAATAATACTTACTTGCTACTGAAAACTATTTTTGGAGAAAAATTATCGTTATCGAAAAATATTTCTGAAAAATTAGAACAGTTGCTGTAAACGCTTTCTGGAGACAAATTTATAAAATTATAGTTATCGAAAGTGGTTTCTATTGAAGATGATTTCTCGAAGTTATTGTTATCGAAGCATATTTAAGTTATCAAAACAATTCCTGTAGCAAATTATAGTTATCGGAAATGATTTCTAGAGAAATATAATTTTTATCGCAAATTTGTTTAAAGAAAACTTATTGTTATCAAAAAAGTTCTAAAAAGGGAAAATAGTTATCGAAAATTATTTCTGGATAAAATTACAGCTTTAGAAAATGATGTCGGCAGAAAATTGAAAGTTATGTGAAATGGTTTCTAGAGGAAATTATAGTTATCGAAAATGATTTCTCCAAAAAATTATTGTTATCGAAAATGATTTTTATAGAAAAAAAAAACTTTTCGGTGAACAATTCCTGTAGAAAATTATAGTTATCGAAAATGATTTCTAGTGAAAATTATAGTTATCGAAAATAGTTTCGATATAAAATTATAGCTATTGAAACTGATTTCTTTGGAAAAATAATAGTTATCGAAAGTGAATTCTAGAGAAAACCACAGTTATCGAAAATGATTTCTCCAAAAAATTATTGTTGTCGAAAACGATTTTTATAGAAAAAGAAAACTTTTTGATAAACAATTCCTATAGTAAATTATAGTTATCGAAAATGATTTCTAATGAAAATTATAGTTATCGAAAATAGTTTATATAGAAAATTATAGCAATTAAAACTGATTTCTTTGGAAAAATAATTGTTATCGAAAGTGAATTCTAGAGAAAACCATAGTTATCGAAAATGATTTCTCCAAAAAATTATTGTTATCGAAAACGATTTTTATAGAAAAATAAAAAACTTTTCGGTGAACAATTCCTGTAGAAAATTATAGTTATCGAAAATGATTTCTAGTGAAAATTATAGTTATCGAATATAGTTTCGATAGAAAATTATAGCAATTGAAACTGATTTCTTTGGAAAAATAATAGTTATCGAAAGTGAATTCTAGAGAAAATAATAGTTATCGAAAGTGAATTCTAGAGAAAATAATAGTTATCGAAAGTGAATTCTAGAGAAAATAATAGTTATCGAAAGTGAATTCTAGAGAAAATAATAGTTATCGAAAGTGAATTCTAGAGAAAATAATAGTTATCGAAAGTGGTTTCTATAGAAAAATGTTAGTTATCGAAAACGATTTCTATAGAAAATTATTATAATCGAAACTGATTTATAGGGAAAATTATTGTTATCGAATATGGTTTTTAGAGACATCAATTTTACTACATTCGACTTTAATTGTAAAGCTTAAGTGGATAATCTTCTAAAACATTCGCAAAATATGAAATACGTAAAGGTGGGCAAAATTTTTCTCTAAAGGACCAACTGCTGTAACTAATCCAGGGTTGGCTTTTTAAAGGACATTGTAGTGCATGGATAATGGCAAGATCCAAGCATTATACTGCATTAAAGTTTGACTGAAATCATGAAGAATTCTTTTCTAACCATTCCATTGCATTGGTTGAAACAGGATTTGAAATATTTTTGTGGATTTTATAAACAATTTGAAATTCAGTTGGCAATAGAATTTATGGTAATTGTTTTCAAATTTTATTGACTTGCTGCTTGTATTTTCTTTTCACTCACTCACTCTCTCTCTCTCTCTCTCTCTCTTTCTCATCATCTAATTAATAAACAAGACAATAAATAATACGTTTTAATATGTTTGCATTATAATCTTTAATTAAAAACGAAAAGAAAAAAACTACAAATATAATTTTTTTTTTTTAGAATTTCGTATTGATAAGATAGTCTAAAAGAAAAAAAAAGTAAAAAGAATTAAAGCAGCAAAACTAAGCAGTGGCTTTAAGAACAAAAAAAGAGTGAGAAGAAGAGGCAAAAAAAAAACATTAAAAACGAGGGCAATATGATTATCGCTTGAAATTAAAAAAAAAAAATGCCTTTTTCTATACAACAGTATTGAATAATAAACAATTTAAAGAATTGCGAGCATATTTTCGTTTAATAAAAACACAAACAAATACAAACAAAGAATTTCAATTTTGTTGTTGTCTTGTCTTGCTTTGGTATTGTGAAGCGAATTTAATTGAACTTTGAAATTAAATGCTGATTAAAGAAAACCTTATTTATTTCACTACTTAATATCATCACTATATATCACTCTCTCTCTCTCTCTCTTTCTCACTCTCTACTATAAAATTTCGCCTCTCTCCTCTCCTTTGTTCTCTTTCCCAAACACAGAAATATTTGCATAAAAGTTTTGGGGTAATGTGTCAAATTCAAACCTTAAAGCATTTCCATGTATTTCCATTTGCATTCCTTTACTGTTATTATTTTGTGTACATGTGATGATGTGTGTTTGTGTGGTATGCATGAAACTTTATTTCTACAAAAGCATTCGTACGTTAATCTCATCATTATCATTCGACTATTTGTCGTTGTCGTACTGCCTTGCCAGCATGCCTATCTGCCTGCCTGCTTGTTTGATAGCAAATTTACGTTTTGAGTATAATTTTTATTATTTAATACTCTCTCCCTCTCTCTCTATCTCTCTCTGTTTCTCTATGAATTTATTTTTGCAATAACAACAACAACAATAACAGCCTACAGTAGCAGCATCAGCAGCAGCAGCAGTTGCTACTACAACAACACTAGCAAAATATTTAATTTTAATTTTAAAGCCGTCAAGGTCGTTTCAGAGTTCAACGCAAAACAGAATAAAAACAACTTCGGCGTCAAAATATTTATTTTTGAATTGTTTATTGAAAGTGTAAATATTTATAAATTTACAGGAGCCAGACAAAAATAAAAACAACAATAACAACAAGACTAAATAAGTGCAATAAATAAATAAATAAATAAAAAAAAACTTAGAAAATAATTTTGATTCGAATTTTCGATGACAGGCAAATTTAAATTATCATCCAAACGATAAAAATTAAGGGACAATATTGTAGAAAATAAAGCTGAACTCAATTGAAAATCTCCCCTTATATGTACATATGTATGTGTCTCAGATCTGAAGGACTTTTGATACGAAATGAAAACAATTTTGGAATCCTTATTCCCTTGACTATTCCTATTTCTCTTATCATTACATCTTTTTTAAGATTTTATTCGATTTATGTAGATTCCGTAAATACATGCAAGAAACTTGATAATTAATGTGTGTGAAGATTAAAAACCAAAGACACAAACCTATATTTTAGCACTGCAACACTTTTGATATTAACAGGGCAAAATTTGCTATTAACAGACCACTGTTAACTGTTTAACAGAGGTTAACAATTTGTAATTGTACAATTCTTTGCATATTTATAGGACATCGGGTCCAGGAATATATATTATAACAGATTTAACTTGTATCCTAGAGTACTAGTAATCGAATATCGCACACAATTTCAAAACTTAAACAAACTCGTGTTAAAATATTACTAGTCTCTAGAAGATTAGATGCAATTTTGGATGAAATATGGGTTTGCGTCTTTGGTTATTAAATTATGTAAGGGGTGATTTTTTAAGAGCTATAGGAAAATTTTTCAAAAAAAAAAAAAACATAAAATTCAGAAAAATGCATGAAATCTTTATTTGAATCGATAGTACGGTCCATATAATTTAATGTTTGAAGATTATTTCATGCAAATGTTGAACGCGACTGCGCCTCAAATGGTCCATCCGCTTAGTCCAATTTTGGCATACTCTTTCCAACATTTCGGCCGGTATCTCACGAATAAATGCTTCAATGTTGTCTTCCAATGCGTCAATTGAAGCGGACTTCTCTGTATAGACATGAGCTTTAATATAGCCCCACAAAAAATAGTCTAAAGGCGATAAATCGCAAGATCTAGGCGACCAATTGACCGGTCCCGAACGTGAAATAAAATGTTCACCGAACTCGCCTCTCAATAAGTCCATTGTTACGCGTGCTGCGTGGCATGTGGCACCGTCTTGTTGAAACTACATGTCATGCAAGTCAAGCTCTTGCAATTTGGGCAAAAAAAAGTTGAATATCATCTCACGGCAGCGCTCACCATTCACAGTTACGTTACGATTCGCAGCATCTTTGAAGAAGTACGGTCCAATGATGCCAAATTCAATGATTTGCAAGCGTTGTTCGTTTGTAAGACGATTCATGGTTAAATTATAGACCAAACTGAAGATGTTTGACAGTGAAACAAAACACGAAACGTGCGTGAGCTGTTTAAACCAGTGTTGCCAAAAAGACAATAGCTAAAAAATCACACGTTATGTGCAGATAAATTCGAATTTGAAAATCCAAGACGCAATCCATACATTTTAGCAGCGCCACATTTGACGTTAACAGAACAAAATTTCCTATTAACAGATCAAAATTTGGCCTTAACAGAGCACTGTTAGATATTTAACAGCATCGATCCGAACAAGGAGCTAATTTTAGGGCATATACTAGGTTTGTGAGTACTATATCATACTCAAAGGTAGGTTTCAAGGCCTCTTAATACAATCAGCAATATAGTCACATATAAAGTGAAAATTGGCTTTGAAAATATAAATTTTTTGATTGAATATTCTATAGAAAGAAAATCAGTCGTCATTTGGGAACATATAAGAAATAGTACACCATATAGACTATATGTAAATGGTACTCCAGAGGGTCCTCAAGGGTCCGTCATCCATCCCCACCAACCATCCTTTATATTTCAACGCTTTTGTTTACAAATAATAATGATCGTAATGAGAATTAAACTTAATGTCAATAGTGTGCCGTAGAAGAAGTCGACGTAGTCTAGTAGGTAGTGTGCTGGCTTATTAGAAGTAAGGCCACGGTTCAAACCCCAGGTCAGACATCAATACGAAACATGGAAAATATTTCTTCGGCGACTTGCTCTCAGCAGATTTCTGGCAAAAACTCTGAAAAAAAATAAAATAGCCATGAAAAGTTTTAGAAAATCTGTCGTCTGCGGTCGACTTTAAACTGTAGGTCCCGCCACTAATGTATAAAATTAACGCACACAACATAAGTGCTGTGAGAAGCTAGGTCGTAATCCTGACTGAAGGGTTGTAATGATTTATTTTTATTTATGTTATGTATGTATGTCAATAGTCTGTAATAATTGCAAAGTAGAAGACTAATCTAATATTGTCACTGTTAAACAGTTAACAGTGCTCTGTTAATAGCAAAGTTTACTCTGTTAGAGACCGGAAGTGGCGCTGCTAAAAGTGTGGGTTTGCGGCTTTGGTTTTTAAATTCAAATTTATCTTCACATGCATACGAACTGTATGCGAACTGAACTGTGTTCTTTTAAATTGTAGTAAAAGACTAGAACATAAGGTAGATGCATGGCTTAATGCAATTCTCTGCATATATTTAAGCAAGAAATTGAAAAAAAAACCAATAGCAACAGGAAAACAATAGAAACAATGCTGTCAATAGTGCAGGTGTAAACTGTCAATAAATGTAGTAAATTTACTGCAAGACTGGACTCAATAGCTAAGTGCTTGACTGACTGGCTGACTGGCTGGGCTGCCTGGCCATGCAATTGTTTCAAGACGCAGAGAAGCAATAAAGATGTCTAAAGATCGTCGTTGTCGTGGACATAACGATGTGTTTAGAACAGGAATAACAACAAAGATTGGAACACAAACAAAATAAAAACAACTACAAAAAAACAGATCATTTATGCAAAACGAGTAGAAGAAAACATATTTCCAGTTTTTTGATGAAAAAAAAAAAAAAAAGAAAAACTCATACCGGATAAGTTTTGTTTTCTTTTTTTGTTGTTGCTGGCTGTTGTTGTTGTTTTTGGAAGTTTGGTAAGCAGGTTAAAATTCTGCTTCTTCTTCTTCTAATAGTTTGGTTTAAAGCTCTTGCAACGGTACTTTTTTTTATTTAAAATTACTGACTGTCTGACTGACTGTAGCTGAATTGCTGTGTGAATAGTGAAGTTTATTCAAACGTCGATTGACTGATTCTGACTCTCTCTCTCTCTCTCGACTCAAATTACCCACAAGATTTTGATTTTCAATGAATTTTCTTTTTCTCTTTTTTCTTTCGATTTTAAATAACCATGATCATCTGACCAATTCTATAGAAATTCACTATTTAGTTGGACAATTTGGAATTGAATTGAATCGAATTTGATTTGATTTCTCAGATTCAGTTTCTTCTTGTCCATCAATTCAGTTGTTAAGTTGGTGAGATGGCAAGACAGCCAGCACTACATACAGGAAATCAAGATAATTATTGTTATTGCAGTTCAAGTCTATCTTGACTGACTCTGACTCTGACTGTGCTCTGGTGTGTTTCTTATTTTTTTTTCCTTTAAAATACTTATTATTAATCGCTGTGTTGATTTTTATAATTTTATGAATTTGATTTTCATTCATATGCAATGGGATGCTGCAGGTACGATACGCGATACCCCATAACTGTGGTGACCCAATTAATTTAATCACGTTCATTTGCATGACACAAAACAACACTTGCTTACGGCAGACAACGACGACGACGACAACAATCACTGACAATTCGCAGAGTTGTAATCATTTCAAAGGAAATACGTCTTGAAAAACGAAAAACAGGCCAAGACAGACCAAGACAGGCCAGGCCAGGCCTTGGCAAAGAAATTACAAACACGTTCGAATACAACACGAACGATAATTTCATTGAAAAGATTAAAAACGTGAGTCTTTCTTTCGTTTTTTTTTTTTTTTTTGTTGTTTTTCTTTGTCGTTCCAGACACATTTACAGAGAGCAATGTGTTGCTATTTATTGCAGTTTCAACACTCTTTTCTTCAACACACAAAAATATTTTCTTCTGCATTTTCATTCGACAATGATAAATATGATGCTGTGATGATGATTAAGCGGTTTTTAATTTTGTCAACAAAATGACACATTTCATGTGCAACATGTAGTATAACCCCCGAACGATGTCAATGAATTCGGAAACCAGACAGAAGACAGAAATTTTACCTATGAAAGCCAATAAAAAAAAAAAAAACTGTAAAATAATCTTTTCGAACATTTAATATCGATAATTTCGCATAAAAAACATTTCACTTTTGATTACAGAGAAAGATTCTCGATAAATTTTTACAAAACATTTTCGATAGAACATCAATAAATTTTATATGCTTTTGATAAATATTGTGTGTTATCGTAAAATATTTATAACAATTTTTACTGAATATAACACATACATTTTTGAAGTTATCGATAAATTTTATGTATATAGTTATTGATAATTTTGCCACAGAATATTTTCAATGAATTTTTTATGTTATTGAAATTCTTTTGTTTTCGATAAATTTTGTATGCTATCGATAAATTTTGAGTTTTATCGATAAATACTAATAGCAATTTTTTGAATATAAAAGATACATTTTTTAAGTTATCTATAAATTTGGAGTGTTATCGATAAATACTTATATCAGTTTTTTGAATATAATAGATATATTTTTTAAGTTATCAATAAATTTTATGTGTTATTGATAATTTTTTCACAGAATATATTTTATGTTATTGAAATTCTTTTTTCATTTCTCACTTTCTTACTTCCTCTCCTTCTTCTTATCCCCTCTGTTATCCTTTCTTTTTAAGGACATTGTACAATGGGTCAATTCGACCACCGGGTACTGTACTTGTCTCAGTTGACAAGTGTACACGTCCTCTAACCTAACCTAACCTAAATTCTTTTGTTTCTGATAAATTTTGTGTGTTATCGATAAAGCTTTACATAAATTTTCGTTTCAATTATATTGACAAATGATTAATTTTATCGATAAATTTTGTATTTTATCGATAAATACTTATAGCAATTTTTACTCAATATAATAAATAATTCTTTTAAATTAGTGATACATTTTTTTTGAAGTTGTCGTTAATTTTTTTAGTTATCGATAAATTTTATGTGTTATTGATAATTTTGCCATAGAACATTTTCAATGAATTTTTTATGTTATTGATATTCTTTTGTTTCCGATAAATTTTGTATACATACATACATAATTGGTCATTACAACCCTTCAGTCAGGATTATTGACCTAGTTTCTCACACCACTTATGTTGTGCGTGTTAATTTTATACACAAGTGACGGGACCTACAGTTTAAAGTCGACTCCGAACGACAGATTTTTTGAGAAACTTTTCATGGCAATTTTATTTACTCTCAGAGTTTTTGCCAGAAATCTGCTGAGAGGAAATCGCAGAAGAAATACTTTTTGTATTTTGTTTTAATGTCTGGCCTGGGGCTCGAACCCTGGCTTTACGTCTAATAAGCCAACACTTCCTTTAAAGAAATTTTCTTTTGAATTATATCGAATTTTATTTAATTTTATCGAAAAATTTTGTATGTTATCGATAAATACTTACATATTGCAATTTTTACTAAATATAATACATACATTTTTTAAGTTATTGATAATTTTTTAAGTTATCGATAAATTTTATGTGTTATTGATAATTTTGCTGCAGAATTTTTTCGATGATTTCTTGTTATTAATAAATTTTTTGTTTCCCATAAATTTTGTATGCTATCGATAAATTTTGTGTGTTATCGATAAATTTTATATTTTATCGATAAACCTTTGCAGAAATTTTCTTTTGAATAATATCGACAAATTTTTCATTTTATCGAAAAATTTTGTGTTATCGATAAATTTTATATGTTATCAATTAATCTTCACAGCAATTTTCTACAGAATATTTTAGAAAAATTTATATCGTGGAAAAATTTGTTTATTATCTATACAGTTACAATATTATCAATATATTTTTTATGTTATCGATAAATTTTCCATAATTTCATTAAATTTTTAATTATCGATATGTTCTGTATTTTATTGAAACTTTTTTATGTTTTCAATAAATTTTGTATGTTATCGATAAGTTTTTGTAACTATTTTTTGTCATCGATAACTTTTTTTGATAAATTTTCGTTAATAATATATTTTTCAGTAAATTAGGAATTTTATAAAAAAAACTAGCTGACCCAGCGAACTTCGTCCCGACCAAAATTGTTTTTTTTATTGCCCAAAACAGGTCACATTATATATTTATTGTAATACGTTGCATAAAACAGTTATATAAAAATAACTAACTTACTATAAGTGTGTACATCTATCTATCTAGTTCAAAATTTAATCGAAGTCGGTACGTTATTTACGTGAGGTCCGAATCATGGATAGCGCTTATGAAGTTGTAGTCGTTGTACTCGCTCCAAAACAAAAACTAACAGACATACATGTTATATATGTAAATATGCAGTTATAAACCATCGAATTAGCCGACTTATAGGTATCTTTTAAAGGGGGAGGTTTGCCACGCCTATTTTTGATGAGTTTGTCGATATCGACTCTACGAACCCACCCACCAAATTGCATTCGTCTACGATCACTATGTCCCTAAATATTTTAACGATTTGCCACGCCCTCTTAACATTTAGGGATAGGAAAAATAGATGTTGTCCGATTTTGGTGGGATTGTCGATATCGATTCTACGAACTTACCCACCAAATTTTATTCGTCTATGATCAATATGTCCCTAAATATTTTAACGACTTGCCACGCCCTCTTAACATTTAGGGATAGGAAAAATAGATGTTGTCCGATTCTCAGACCTACCCGATATGCACACAAAATTTCATGAAAATCTATCGATCCATTTCGGAGGAGTTTAACCACGAGAATTTTATATATTAGATTAAATTGTCCATTCATTAATTGTCTAAGGAAATAATTTAAAATCGATAAGTTTTTTGTAGAACTTGCCTTATTTTGCACAATAAATGGTAGGAAGTTGTTGTTTTCTGTTTTATTTTAATTTAGATTTTAAATTGCCAAAAAAGGTATCAAAAGGATGTGATTTTTTTTTATTAAAATTCAAATAAAAAAGTTTTTTTTTGTGATCGTTTAACGTGCTGTGAATATGTCTATGTAAATAAGTGTTATTTATCGGAATAAATTTAAAATAATTTCTGTTTTCATGAATGAATTCCAATGAATCTCTCTCACTTTCTATTTTGTCTTCTTTTTCTTTGCAGGTAAGCATCTTAATTCCATTTGATCTTTATTCAGTGTGTTATATTTGGCGATGACTTGAAAGATAAGCTAAGAATTGAAGTTTTTCAATGAAAACGATTTCAAAGACAAGCGGATGTTGGTAAATTTTTAAAAAATTTTTCAAATAAATTTCAAGCATTTGTAGTCACGTGAGTTCTCCGGTTCGTATAATTAATTTTGCAACTATTTTCGATAATTAGAGTGTTGAAATTCACTAATACGAAGTATACATAAAATTTACCGATAATTTTTCATAGTTTCTTTTAATAGCAACTACATGTTTGTTTTTCGTTAATTATTATTAAATTAAAAAATTATCGATAACTTTACAAAAAAATTTCGATAACATCAAAATTTTTTTCGATAACATCAAAAATTCTTTCGATAACATCAAACATTTTTACGATAACATCTAAAATTTTTTTGTATAAAATTTCAATTAAATAGTTTTTGTATTGTATTGTGTATTTTGTATATTTTTCGATAACATTATTTTTATATTTTTATTATTTATTTTGTTTTTCATTTTCGTTTTATTTCTATAATTTGATGATTCAAAAAAAAAAAAAAAATTCTGTTGCTCAAGCATGTTTTTTGGCTAAACGATAAATGAAATAAAATTTCGATAACATGAAAATTTATTTCCAAAATACAAAATCAAAAAAAAAAAAATATTTAAAAAAGTTATTCGATGGCGTTGACTTGTAAATTTTTGTCGTTTGTGATTCAAATTCAATATGAATGAAATTGTTCATAAGCCACTCGAACCCAAAACACAGTCAATGAGTGTTTAAAGCCCGTAAATGGTATTTGGTGTGACGTCAAAATGCTAATGATCACTTGGAATTGTGTATTGCCTTTTGGATAAAAGTCATTAAAAAGCTTAATTTGCTTGAAAATTAAGATTAATGATCGATAACATTTGACTTTATTTTCGTTTTGTTTTTGTTTTCTTTTATGATACGATTATTGGTCGATAGCCCAGTGACCTTGTGCGTGAGAGCGAGGGGGCAGGGGATAACATAATTTTGTTTATGAAAATTTTTTATTTTTTTTTATTATGAAAATTGAAATGAAAAAAAAAAAAAACACACATTCCCACCATTATTAAGCGTTAAGCATAATTTTATTTTTCCTTTTTTTTGTTTTTTTTTGTTTGTACTGTGGCCATAAATTCACAGCAACGAGCTTGAATTTGAAATCTCGTGCTAAAGCGTCACATGTCAAACTGACACCTTTAGGTAGGAAACAAAAACAACAAAAAATCTGTAACGAGGAAAAAAACGATTTTAAACGTACACATCTGTAGTGAGAAAGAGTGCCGAAGAGTATAACAGCGACAGCAAATTGATGATAATAACGTTAATGAGTTTGTAAGCCATCGTTGCAGACGCTGCCACTGTTAAAACCCTCCACGATTTTTTTTTTTTTTTTTGTGTTCATAGGCCATTCATCCATTGCCAGTCAACCAGCCCAGCTAGTCCGTCAGTTAGATATTCTGTGCGCAGAAAAGTATCAACATTTTATATCCATCATTATCATCATTTATGATGCAACACTGATGTGTGAACAAATTTTAAAGGCACAGTGTCTTTTTTATGAAAGTATCATGTCATATTGCAGCATATTGTAATAAAAAAAATCTATAACAGTTGTTACGTAGTAGGGTGGTTCCTTAAGAGTTGTGTATTTGAAAGTAATTTTATTTTTTAGCTTTTATTTATTTATTTTTTATTTATTTAAAAAACATCTATGGATCAAAATCCTTACAGACTATTTACATTTACAAATTATTAATTAGAATATACATTTTCAAGTGTTCAAAGAAAGTATAATATTACGTTTTATGATATTAACATTCAACGAGTAATCAATATAAGAGTAAAAATAATTAAAGTTTCTACATAATCTCCTTAATGGATCATTGTTAGCATAATTAGTTTGATGATATTTAAGTTGAAGGGGTACGAAATTTCTTGTTGGTCTAGAAGTTCAATGTTCCTTTCCAGATATTTCCCAGTAAAAATTCCGAACAAATAGAGCCATTCAATAAATTTATCAGAAAGCTTATATTCAGTACCAAGCGTCTACTTTACAACGTAGGTAGTTTAATTAAAGCAAGTCGTGAAGAATAAGATTGTAGGTTCACATTTGGATTCCACGTCGAGTTTCCCAAACAAAATAAAATAAACTGCTTTTGAACAGTTTCTATATTGTTTTTCTGATAGGAAGTAGAGGGATCACAAATAACCGATCCATACTCTAAAATAGGCCTTACCAAGGCAGTATACAATCGAGTAGTTATTTTACGATCAGTAAACTCCTTAGCCCAACGTTTTATGAAAGCAAGCACCCCACGGGCTTTATTAATCATCATAGTTATATGTTTATTAAAGTTTAATTTGCTATCGAGGAGAACTCCTAAGTCAAGGAACTCAGTAACTATTTCCAGCTGAAATCCGCCTAATGAAAAATGACCTTCTGTAATCAAGTTTCTCGAGAATCGCATATGTTTACATTTCTTTAAATTAAGATACATTAGATTAATATTACACCAATCGTAAAACATATTCAAATCATGTTGTAGCTTCTTTCTCTCGTGAATACTATTTATTATAGCTCAGGAAAATTTTCAAGTCATCCGCATACATTAAAATATTACAGAATTTTATTACACATGGTACATCATTAATAAAAAGGGAAAATAATATAGGATCCAAATGGCTTCCTTGTGGGACTCCGGAACTTACGACGATGTGTTTAGATGTTACATTGTTAAAAACTACGCACTGCTTCCTTCCAGTTAAATATGACCTTAACCAATTCAAAGTAACAGTTGTAAATCCCAACAGATGAAGTTTCAGTAAAAGCAAGTTGTGATTTACTTTATCGAAAGCTTTACTGAAGTCGGTATAAATTACATCAGTTAATTATTTGTTATTAAAACCATTATTTATGATTGTAGTTAGTTGCAAGAGATTTGTGGTCGTTGAGTAACCTCTCCTAAAACCATGTTGATGACAGGATGATGATGATAATTGATTAATAATATTATCCGTTATGCATTTTTCAAAAAGCTTTGGTATTGCGCTAAGTTTAGCAATACCTCTATAATTAATTATATGTGCTTTATTACCAGACTTGAAAAGCGGAATTATGTAGGAATCTTTCCATAATTGTGGAAAATAACCAAGTTTTATTGAACTATTAAATAAGATCTCCAATGGCAAAGCGAGAGCATTTGCACAATATTTCAATACACAGTTTGGTATACCATCAGGTCCACTATTAAAAGAAAGTTTAACTCCACCTATAGCCGATAGAATCTGCGTTGTGGAGATCGGAGGAAATTGAATTGACTGGCTTTCCTTAATTGTATAAGGATAGGAGTTACCGTCGTATTCAATATCAGAATATGTAGCTGAAAAAAAGTCAGCAAATAAGTCACTTATTTCCTTATTATCATCAGATTCATAATTTATATTATATTATGCAGCCCCAGTATGGAGTGATATTGCTGAATGCCACATAAATAGACTCCAAATTAGTCAAAATAAATTATTAAAAATGATATACAATTTACCGTGGCATTTTTCTACACAGCGCTTGCATTCTATTAATAATATTGAGAAAGTTAAGGATAGAATTTTAAAACTTACAAACAATTACAATAATAGATGTGAAACGTCTGAATATGATCATATTAACGTTTTAAATGTTAACACATAGCTTTAAGTTTTATCTTAACATATAATCTTTTTTTTTTTTTTTGTTTCAAAGGGTTTTTTTTTTCTTATTATTTTTTTTCCTAAATTTTTTTTTCTTTAATATTATTATTATAGTATCAAATATTATTCATTGTTGATTCTAAATAACTAAGTAGAAAAGGTTACTAGTTTACCTGAACTCTTTAATAAATTTTTGTTAATAATACTTTGTTAAACACCCTTTAATGTTAAATAAAGAACAAACACATAAAAAAAAAAAAAAAAAAAAAATTTAAATATTTCATGACATTAGGGTAACCAGTTTACAATTATTAAAACGATGAGCCACCCTAATGTTATTTACCCTGATCTTTAATTTAAGCTCATACACACGGAAAAAAAAAGAATAGAAATGAAAAACTAATGATGATAGAAAACTATTTTCATTTTTTCCTCTTCATGTTTTTGCAAAAATCATCAACTTGGAAAATATGATTGCCTGTCAGTTTTGCCATTGTTGTTGGTGTTGGTGTTGTTGTCGACTTTACTTACTAAAACACAAAAAATAAAAAAAAAAAAATTTTGAGTAGAAATAATGGAACACAAACAAAACCTTAATTGATATAAAAAACGTGAAACATAAAATCATTATTTATATTCCGTTTAGATTGTTTATTTCTCGTTCATGTTTATTTTTATTTTTTTTCTCTATATTTTTTTTTGTGGTACATTTATGAGTTTTAATGTTCGTCATCATCATCTCCACCTAACCAACAACATTGCCGTCATAATTGTGTTCGTCATCAGCAGCAACACTTTTAAACATTTGGTGTTAAAGAACCCTTTACTGTTGATGAGCCAAACAAATCACCATTAGTAATAAATGAGGAATCATAACAGCAACAACAACAACAACAGCAGCAGTAGAGAAATACGAACACAGACACACACACACGCGCACGCACTTAAACACACTCGTCAAACACATTCATTTAAAACACCTTTATGGCAAATTTACTTTAGTCAGGCAACCCTTTCTTTCATCACAACATGTTTTTAGCTCATGGTATTTATTTTACCGCATACATTTGCATTTTATTGTTTAACTCATCATTATAGAAAGTTGTTATTGTTGTTGTTGTTATTGCATTAAATGAGAACATTTCGAGCAAATCGAAATGTGCATTAAATGTAAACAATCAGTATAACACCGTATAACCACCGTATAACAAATCACCATTTCGCTCTCCCTCTCTCTCTCTCACTGTCTTCTACTGCATTTAATATTTCGTTATGATTTTTAAGACAGGAGCTGGCACATTAAAATTGCAGTTTTTAAGTGGCTTTTTCGATAAGAGTTTATAATTTCTTTTTTATATAAATTTTTCGATAATAACGATAATTTTTTCGATAATAACGATAAATTTCGTTTAATGCATTAAAAATATTCGCTAACATTAACAAAAAATACTTTTAAAATATTATCGATAACTAAGAAGCATTTCGATAATTTTTTTTTCGATACTTAAGAAAAATTTTCCATAACACGGTGCGACAGTGAAAATACACCCGAGTAACTACACACTCCATGTTGTTCAGTTAGTTGAGTAGAACTCAAAAATACCTTTTTTATATTTCTCGAACCCTCCAAACTTGTTTTATTTGACAAAAACTGTTTTTTTTTACTTTACGCACAAATTTCTGTATTACTCAAACATTTCTGAACCGATTTCCAAAATTTAAATCTTGTTGGAAAGGGGAGAGATGAACCTTTAAAACGGTATACACATATGTATCTATTATTCGACTTAATATGCTATGAGTTTTGATGAGGTAAACTTGGAAAATTCGAATTTTTTTCATATTTTTTCAACTTTGTCCATTCCTAGTAGCAAACTTTAATAAAAAAATATAGGATAAGTGATAATATTCTTAAGGTCTGTTCTCTTGTGAAGATATTGAGTCATCATTTGATCAAATCGGACAAAAATTACGGGAGTTATTATTTAAAGAGTCTAACAGTCGAGTGATATTTTTTATATATGTCATCTTATCAAATGAACTTTTAGTTCAAAAATTTTCTGAATTTTTGATGGATCTTGATTTTTTATTACAAAATGTGTCAATTTCACGTTTGCCCGACTTCCAGAAGTCGGCTAATATTTGTGTTTTTTGCAAATATTATTATTTCTCTTTGCGCAAACATTGTCCAACTTCTGGTGGTCGCTCAAACGTGAAATTGACATATTTTGTGATAACCAATCAAGATCCATCATAAATTCCGAAATTTTTTGAACTAAAAGTTCATTTGATGAGATGACATATATAAAAAATATCACTCGACTGTTAGACTCTTTAAATAATAACTTCGGTAATTTTTGTCCGATTTGATCAAACGAAATGCCAATCTCTTCACAAGATAATGCACTTTTAGAATGCTATGACTTATTTCATATTTTTTAAGTAAAGTTTGCTACTATGAACGGACAAACTCGAAAAAATATGAAAAAAATTCGCATTTTCCAAGTTTACCTCGTCAAAACTCATAGCATATTAAGTCAAATAATAGATATACGTATACCGTTTTAAAGGTCCATCTCTCCCCTTTCCAACAAGATTTAAATTTTGGAAATCGGGTCAGAAATGTTTGAGTAATACAGAAATTTGCGCGTAAAGTCTAAAAAAACAGTTTTTGTCAAATAAAAAAAGTTTGGAGGGTTCGAGAAATATAAAAAAAATAGTTTTGAGATCTACTCAACAAAACTCACAATCTACACTAAGTCATTAGCCGGGTGTATTTAATTTTCTTTATTTTGTCGCATAGTGTAATTAAAAGTAATATTGGAGATATTTTTTCGATATTTTATTATTATTTTATATTATTTTTTCGATACCTAAGAAAAATTTTCGATAATTAAGAGTAATATTGATGATTTTTTTTCGATATTTTTGTAGTTTTATTGGGAAAAATTTTTGCGTCCCAGAAAAAATTTTGTAAACATTTTTTTCGATAACACCAAAAAAATTTCGATAATTTTTTTCTTGTGTGGTTTAATCAGAAAACCATCGGCGAAACTGTTGGTATGTACTTTACAAAACGTTAAAATAATTTATCGTTTACAACTCTGACTCAACACGATTGTCAGCCACCTCTTGTGTTTATCAATCGTATTTTATTTACGAATGCTTTTCTTATAACAGAATTCATTTCTTATTTTTTACTATTTGCGCTGTTAATATTCCTTTTGCTGTGCTTATGGTTGCACAGTTGCACTTTAACCTTAACTAACCTTTAAAAAACAATAAAAACAAAAAAAAAAGAGATAAGAAAACAAAAACAATAAAACAAAACGAGGCAAAATATAAGAAAACTAACCTGTGCCAATGCCATAAATCGTGTTCGTTTTTCTAATCGGCTGTTTGTTTGTTTGTTGTCTATTTGTTTGTTTTTGTTGTCACTGTCTTACAATGTAAAATGGGGATTCTCTTACTCTTTCTTTACTACACCTACTTGAAATTCTCTCACAGTCTCTTTACAGTGTTTGTGTATGTTGTCTAAGGGTAGGGTAGGGTGTGTAATAAAAGAGAATGTTTAAAATTTACTGTTTTTGATAAACAAAACACACACATACATACATACATACATATATATTACACTGGTTTACTTCAAGCAAATGTTTTATTTTGTAATTGAAATTTAAAGTTGAAATCGTAATTTAAATTGAATTTTTTAAAAAAATTCATACCGCTGCGGCTCTTAATACAACTGTTTTTTGTTTCTTAAATTCGCATGTCTGCTGTGGTTCTTTTTTTTAATTTTCTTAGTAAATTAGGTTGCGTTTGTGCAGCCTATTTGTGCTTTAAAAGTCATTTACTAAAGAAAATTGGATCAAAAATACTTTAAGTTCCATTAAAAATTTTTATCCAAATTTAGAACCTCAATTTAAAATCCCTTTTAATTTCTTTGTATTTATATATATCAAGGCCTTGATATTTGTTTCTTAAAAAAAAGAAAACTTTGTGTATTTGAAAATTCGAAAATTTTGTTGTGTGTGAAAATTCATATCCACCACCTTCTTCTCCAGTTTTTCGTTCCCCCACTCGCAATAGTATGACTAGTAATAATATTTGCGTCTGTTTGTCTGAAATGTATATGAGGAAAATTGATATTTTCCACCACATGCTTTTTCACTGTACATATGCGCTGGGCGCTGAAAAAACTTTAAAAGTAACTTGAGTATCAATCATCATTATTTCTACAAATTTTTTTTTTATTAAAAATAAAAAAAAGAAAAATCTGCGCTTTAACATCATCAAACTGTTACTGTTTTTTTTTGCTGTTACCAACTGTAATTGTTTTATTGTTTATAAAAAAAAATAAAAAATTTTTTTTTTTAAATATTTTCTTTGAATTGTAATGCAACCAGACGTTTCGCATCTGCGTTTATGTCAGTTTTAATAATGAAAGAAAAAATATATAAAAAAAACAGTCTACACGGAAATTTAAACCCTTTTAATTGTAGTACAAGATCATTTCAGTCTAGTAAGTAACCCAGCAAACAATTTTTTTGATAAGCTAGAGATAAATCGTTAAATATAGTTAAATGCTGATAACTATTGATAAATAACGATAAACTGAAAGTTGAAGAGCTTTAAATAAATCGATAAGTATGGATAAGCCAGCATATATTGGTAAAGTGTTAAATATGAATAAATCGACGAATATCGATAAATCCCATTGAATCGATAAATATCGATGTTGATTAATTGTTAGTTAGAGATAAATCGATAAAAGTTGATAAAAGCAAATAAACAACGAGAAATGTATATAAATTGATAAATGATAATGAATAATAAATATTGATAAATCGATAAATAAATCGATGAAAACATATGATTCATTTAATAACTACAAATCGATGAATATCGATAACTCGAATAATAATTTCAAATATGGTTAAATACAAATACAAATAGTACAATGGGTCAATTCGACCTCCGCGTACTGTACTTGTCACAGTTGACAAGTACACGTCCTCCTCTAACCTAAATACAAATAAGTTTATAATTGAAAAGTAGGAATCAATAAATCTTTAATTAGTGATAAATCAACAACTTTTATTAACTTAATAACTTTTGAAAAAAAAAAAATAAACGATAAATATATTGATAAATATGTGACTATTGATAAATTGATAAATCCATAATTATAGATAAATATGAATAATTCGATAAATATAGATAATTCGATAAATGTCGATAAATTCACAATTATATGTAAATATGAATAATTCGATAAATAGCGATAATTTAATAAATATCGATAAATCGATAACTCCATTATTATAGATATATGTGAATAATTCGATAAATATCGATAATTTTATAAATATCGATAATTTGATAAATATCGATAATTTGATAAATATCGATAATTTGATATTTGTATTTGTATTTATTTATTAAATTTGAATTTCTGATACAACAAGACATAATATCTTATAATTTAAAGTACCAGAATCTGACAAGTTACATTAAAGAATTATAAATTATATGTGTGTATAAAAAAGAAAGAAAGGAAAAAAAGAAAAAAAAAAAATAAATAAACAGTAATATGTATAACATAAAATTAATAATCAATTAATAAAATAAATAATAAAAATAATTAAATTAATATAAGAAATAAAAAAAATAGAATATTTATATTTAAGTGACATTTACAGCAGGTTACGCTTGATAGAATTGATAAAGTAAATGTTTAAATTTATTTGCGTTGCTAATAACTTGAACGTTTGGAGGAAGTTGGTTCCAGAGTCGAATGCTTAATATGAAAAATTGTCTCTCAGACGCTGCATCCCGATGAGGAATCTGCAAAATACCATTTCCTCTTAAAGACCTCATGAATCTTAAGCGTTTGCGAAGATATTGTGGGTGCTCCGATGTAATAATTTTGTGTAGAAAAATCAAGTTTTTCAATTTCATATAGTTATTAAAGGAAACATTAAATATGCGGATGGAGTAGTGAGAGACATGATCATATCTCCTTAGACAGAATATGTAACGTACAATGTTGTTGAAAGTAGTGTTGAGTTTCGCAGTGTCTTTTGAATTACAGCCGGAGAAGACTTCAGATGAATACAGCAGAGTTGGTACTAAATAAGTTTTAGCCAGAAGCAGTCTTATTCTTGGTGGAGTGAAATACTGCGAAGCCCATAAGCATCTTAGCATACTATAAACCCTTCCACATGCTTGGTTTATGTGATCCGACCATGTTAGCGTACTGTTGAAGACCACGCCAAGATTTTTGGCAGAATTAACAATGTCAATCTTACTACCACCCAGGAAAATATCAACATTAGATCTAATTTTTGTGGATTTTTTGCATATTACAATACACTTAGATTTTTTAGGGTTAATCCTTAAACCATTCGCAGTCGCCCAAAGAGAAACATTATTAAGGTCAGTGTTAATAAGTGATAAATATCGATAATTTGATAAATATCGATAATTTGATAAATATCGATAATTTGATAAATATCGATAATTTGTTAAATATCGATAATATGATAAATATCGATAATATGATAAATATCGATAATTCGATAAATATCGATAAATCGATAAATATCTGACTATTGATAAATTGATCAATCCATAATTATAGATAAATATAAATAATTCGATAAATATAGATAATTCGATAAATATCGATAAATCTATAATTATAGATAAATATGAATAATTTGATAAATATCGATAATTCCATAAATATAGATAATTGGATAATATCGATAATCCAGGAAATATCGGTAATTCGATAAATATCAATAATTCCATAAATATCGATAATTCGATAAATTTCGATAAATCGATAAATCCATAGTTATAGATAAATATGAATAATGCGATAAATATCGATAATTTGATAAATATCGATAATTTGATAAATATCGATAATTTGATAAATATCGATAATATGATAAATATCGATAATTCGATAAATATCGATAAATACCTGACTATTGATAAATTGATCAATCCATAATTATAGATAAATATAAATAATTCGATAAATATAGATAATTCGATAAATATCGATAAATCGATAAATCCATAATTATAGATAAATATGAATAACTCGATAAATATCGATAATTCCATAAATATAGATAATTCGATAATATCGATAATCCAGGAAATATCGGTAATTCGATAAATATCGATAATTCCATAAATATCGATAATTCGATAAATCGATAAATTCATAATTATAGATAAATATGAATAATTCGAAAAATATCGATAATTCGATAATAATCAAAAATTCGATAAATATCGATAATTCGATAAATATCGATAATTTGGTACATATTGAGAAATCAATGAATATCGATAAATCCATCAATAGCTAAATATATACATATATTAACAGATACAGAAAACCAATAAAAAAAATTATAAATTTGGAAAAATCGAACAAAAAACGATAGATTCTATTCACAAAATGAAAAATATCCATCATTTCCTATAATAAGCCGATAAATAGAAATAATTTTTAAATTGAAATTTTTATTTCGTTTGAATTTATAATTTTGTGAACAAGAATTTTGTCTTTAGACCAACTGTGCTCCTCCTATAATTCCACAAAATGTGGCGAGACAAGACATTATTTTCTCGTGAATTTTTAATAATGTGACGTGAGTACGACATGGTTGTTACGAGTGTTTTGCGTGTCTCTTACAAATCAGTTGCAAAACGATAAATTGAATACGGGATCCCAGTATTGAAAAGCAAAAGAAATAGAGAGAGTGAGAGAGGGAAAAACTAATTTTACACTGCAGTTGAAAATTATTCGTCATATGCACGGTGCGTTTAAATGAAAAAAAAAAAATTCAAAGAAAAATTTAAAGGAAGGCAATCTCCGAGTGGGGCACAAGACAAGGCTAGACAAGGCATATTTCAAGAGCTTTAAATATGACAGAATGGAGAGAGTGTATCTGCATAAGTTTGAAACTATTCTTGCAATTTCTCAAACGAATTGACTCTTTTAAATTGCTGTTGCAAATTCAGCTACTGCAACTTCTGACTTTTCTATGGATGGAGTGGAGTAGAGTGGAGTATAGGCATAATTGTTGTTGTTGTTGTTATTGTTGGCGTTGCCTGTCATAAACGTCATACGGCTTTAGTAGACGTGTCGTCTTGTCTGATTGTTTGATTAAATGTTGCATCACACACACAAACACACACACACACATGATAGTACATACGTTAGTCTTTATTGTTGATGTTGATGTTATTGTTTGTATGTAATATGGGCCCTGTGCTGGGCTAAGCCGTACACAGAGGGCTGTGCCGTGTTGCAATATCATTTAAATTTAACGAGACAAGTCGAGTCGAATCGAGTCATAAGAATCAATTCGAATAGGCAGACTGGCAACCATCAGTCAGACAAGCAGACGAAATGAAAATGGACACAAGACCAGGACGCATTAGAGATAGTTAAGCAGACAGATGGACAGACAAAGCAACTGGCACGATATGAATTACAATATTGTTGTTCTTGTTTGTTGTTCTCTTGTTGCGGAATTATTTTTGTAGTATTTTGCTGGAGCTTGTTGCATGCAAGCAACAACGTGTACAAAACGTGTAAATTATTATGAAATACTCATTCGAGATATACATATAATGGCAGTGAAATTGTTGTTACTGTTGTTATTGTTGTTGCTGTTATTATCGCAGAAAAAAAAAGCGAACCCACAACAACCGTACAACAGCCGCCGCAGCCGTTATTAGTCAAGTATCAGTGCCACGACGATGATGATGATGATGACGATGGATGCCATGATATCAAATCATTATTGTAATAATATTTATTGTTGTTGCTGTTGTTGTTGTTGGAAAACAAATCTTTATAGAGTAGCAAATTATTATTTTATTTTGTTGTTGTTATTTTTGTTGTTTTGTTGTTTCTCATTTTCATTATTATTGCGATTGAAACTGAGTAGCAAAATATTTGTAAAATGTGAATATGTTTTGTTGTCTGTTTGTTTTGCCTGTTGGAATGCAATTTTCCAAACTGCTTATGATTATTGTTTTTAACTGAATATGATGATAATGATGATAATGACGACGACGACAACATTCATCATCATCATAATGATGATGAAAAATGCTTTCAATTTTTCAAAGCTGCTCATGCGCTTCGAAAAAAAAAAACAGAAAAAACAGAAAAAACAAATTGAAATTAAAAACTATTTTTCCAAGACAAATGAAAAACAAATGAGGAAAAATTAATGCCAACAAAAAAGAAAAAACGAAATGAAAAACTCTAGGAATTTTTAAAATATTTGCAATTTCTTGTAATCGCCAGACAATATCATCTCATTGCACTGCTTTACGCTATCTGTCTGGCGTATGAATCTTAAGGCGGAGAGGGAATGTATGAAATTAAAAGTTTTAATCAAATTCTTAAAAAATTTATTTTCAATGTAGTCAGGTCTGCTTGTGACCTTCATAGAGTATCAGAGATTAGCAACGAAACGTTTTTTCGCTACTCATAAGCACTCATGAAATTTTGAATATAAGTGAGTCAACAATACAGGTATTCCCCGACTTAGGACCGAGATAGGTTCCTCTGTCAGCGGTCGTAAGTCGATTAAGTCGTAAGTCGAATTTCATATAAAAAAAATTTAAGAAAAAAATTACATACTGTACTAATAACTTTGAGGGTCAGGAGAAGTGAAACTATCCAAAATTCATATAATTCTAACTTTATTTACTAGTTCCAGCCATTTTTGGGAGGATATAAAATTATTCACTTAAAAAAATTCCGACTTAGCTAATGTAATGTATTATTTATACTGAAATATGTATGTAAATCGAATTTTTTACTTTTTTTTTAATTTTTCTCATATATTTTAGGGATTCCCCGCAACTACATATTTGTCTTTAAGTATTTTCTATAAAAAAAAATTGGAAAAAAATTATCGTAAGTGCGAATAGTCGTAAGTCGGGGACTACCTGTATTAAAATTTTACTACATACTCACTACAAAGTTGATTTATAAGTACAGGTTGCAATGAGTATGCGTAAAACATTGACATCAAACTCATTCTATTCGAAATATGTTTGATTCATAAGCCTGCCTACTCTCATTTAGATTCATAACTTTAGAAAAATTCTTATAATATTGTTACGTTTTTACCTTTTTAAAAACGTTTAAATATGAGTTCGTTGATTGCAAACCAAATAAAAACAAATATGTGTTTTATTTTAATTAAACTCTCTTTATTGTTCACATTACTTTTGTGCCACTGTTCACACTTAACCGATACAACAATAATTGCTTGTTCGCTATTATTCACACACGCAACAATAACTATAACAATATGTGATTGTTCGTTATATTTCTCTGCTTAGAACCTTTTCGTAAGCATCAAAGCGCAACTGTTTACTTCACACGCAACGCTCTTCACACAAGACTGACTGAATTACTACTGACTCGTCGTCTGCTTTGTCTTGCCCTTTTATAGTCCAACACGAACAGTACATCGAACGTTCTTGAAGTGGAAGGTTCGCGATCTCGCTTTCTTGAGAACTCTTTTGCGACTACATTGTTGTTTGTGTACTTTGTTCTCATTGCTTGTTGTTGCGTTCGCTTGATTGTCTATCCCAGTGTTGCAAAATTGAAATTTTACTGTAACTGAAAGAGTACTTTTTCGCATCAAATGGTACTTTTGTAAAAAAAAAATACATACATACTTATATAATTAGTAACATAACCCTGCAAACCACTTATTTTGTGTGTGTTAATTTTATAAATGAGTGACGGGACCTACAGTTTAAAGTCGACTTAGAACGTCAGATTATTGAGAAAGTTTTACATGGCAATTTAGTTTACTCTCAGAGTTTTTGACAGAATAAGGTCGCCAAAGGAATATTTTCGTCATTTTTCGTTTTGTTGGTGATGTCTGACATGGGGTTTGAACCGTGGACTCACATCCAGTAAGTCAGCATACTACCTACTTAACTATTTATTTATTTATATTTAATACACGTACGGAACGGAACAGAAAAATTGACGACTTATACGTGTTCCTCACATAAACAACAAAAATAACTGATTCGGAACATAACAAGACGTAAAAGCATCGTTTAGTCAAACGTCGACGGAACGTAATGGAACATACGTTCGTTTTTAGAATATGAAGAATAATGTAAATGCTTACCGAAATTACATTACGGTTCGGCAAGCGTTCTCATTGCTTTTCGTTTGGTTAACCAGGACTAAAGACTAATTCTACCTTTAGCATTACTTTGCTAATGCATTAATAGTTGAAAAGTGGAAGACATGAAATATATAATAATAAAAAAGTACTGAAAGCGTCGCGGGGGTACAGCGGTATTTTTGAAATGGAAAAGTACTGAAAAAAGTACTAAAGTACTGAATTTTTCAACACTGGTCTATCCCGTTCTCTTTCATACCGATGTTGATGCTTTGCTTGTAACATGTTCGTTGAGGTTGTGGGTGTAGCTATTATTAACATCATGTCCATTGTATTCGTTAGTGTTAGTGTGCATTTGTGTCGTGTACACATTATCTCTTGTTTTTGTAGCTTTTGTTTTTATATGAAACGATATTAGGTCGTTTCGATCTGCGTAACCATATGTACTCATAAATGATTCGAGTGACACAAAAGACAGAGCAGCACGCAGAGCAAACACACAACCTTCTAGTAAGTATTTTAGTGTTCGTACACGAATCATACTTATGTTGTGAGTCGTGTATATTTTGAGTTATGGAGAGTCGAAATCAACAACATCATACGTGTTGTTAACGTATGAATATGATGAGTACACTTCAAACTTTGAATATGAGTAAGGTTCCATGATCTTAAAATAATTATGAATGCGTATAAGTATCAAAAATTATGAGTATGATTCGATTCTATGCATCTTTTTGAATACTCATTGCTGATCTCTGTAGAGCATTCCTTAAGTAGTCGCCGTAGTCTATTAGGTAGGGTGTTGGCTTATTTGAGGTGAGGCCCAGCTCAAACATCTCGAGCAACAGGAAATACGAAAATAATAACACGGTGCGACAATGAAAATACACCCGAGTAACTACATAGTCCACGTTGTTCAGTTAGTTGAGTAGAACTCAAAAATGCCTTTTTTATATTTCTCGAACCCTCCAAACTTGTTTTATTTCAAAACCCGGTTTTTTTTTGACTTTACGCACAAATTTCTGGATTACTCAAACATTTCTGACCCGATTTCCAAAATTTAAATCTTGTTGGAAAGGGGAGAGATGGACCTTTGAAACAGTGTACATATATCTATTATTCGACTTAATATGCTATGAGATTTGATGAGGTAAACTTGGAAAATTCGAATTTTTTTTTAATATTTTATCAAGTTTGTCCGTCCGTAGTAGCCAACTTTACATAAAAAATATGAAATAATGATGACATTCTGAAAGTGCATTATCTTGTGAAGAGATTGGCATTTTGTTTGATCAAATCGGACAAAAATTACCGTAGTTATTATATAAATAGTATAACAGTTGTGTTATATTTTTTATATATGTCATCTCATCAAATGAACTTTTAGTTCAAAATTTTTTTAGAATTTTTAATCTATCTTGATTTTTTTATCACAAAATATGCCAATTTCACTTTTGAGCGACCACCAGAATTTGGCCAATGTTTGCGCAAAGATAAATAATAATATTTGCAAAAAACACAAATATTAGCCGACTTCTGGAAGTCGTACAAACGTGAAATTGACACATTTTGTAATAAACAATCAAAATCCATCAAAAATTTTGAAAATTTTTGAACTAAAAGTTCATTTGATGTGATGACTATATAAAAAATATCATTCGACTGTTAGACTCTTTAAATAATAACTACGGCAATTTTTGTCCAATTTGATCAAATGATGACTTAATCTCTTCACAAGAGAACAGACTTTAAGAATGTTATCATTTATTCTATATTTTTTTTATTAAAGTTTGCTACTATGAATGGATAAACTTGAAAAAATATGAAAAAAATTTGAATTTTCCAAATTTACCTCATCAAAACTCATAGCATATTAAGTCGAATAATAGATATATGTATACCGTTTTAAAGCTCCATCTCTCCCCTCTCCAAAAAGATTTAAATTTTGGAAATCGGGTCAGAAAAGTTTGAGTAATCCAGAAATTTGTGCGTGAAGTAAAAAAAAAGAGTTTTTGTCAAATAAAAAAAGCTTGGAGGGTTCCAGAAATATAAAAAAAATATTTTTGTGATCTACTCAACAAAAGTCACAACCTACACTATGTCATTAGCCGGGTGTATTTAATTTTTTTTTTATTTTGTCGCATAGTGTAATGCTTCAGCGGCTTCCTCTCAGCAGTCTTCTGGGCAAAAAATTGAGTAAATAAAATTGCCTTAGAAAATCTTACGTTCGGTATAGACCTTAAACTGTAAATTCCACCACTGCCTCTCCAGACCAGATGCGCTATTTCATAGTGAGATCATAGACAGTCTATGCTATTGATTGTCCACATTTTATTCGCCATTTCTGACTTGAAGTAAACTTTTCTCATTTGACTTTAACTTTCTCGGTAGTGTAACGCGAAGCTATCATTACTAGACATGGATCGATCTCTAAATTTATTACATTTTCAGACTTGTTTCAACTTGATCCTATGAAAGTCAGGTTTTGAATGCAAAGTCGTAGTGTTGATTGTCAAAACGGTTAATCAGGACTTGTTAGTGTGTTGCATCGCTTTATGTGGTACCACAATGGATCGTTCACAAAACTATGCACGTTTTGCTTTTCTATCCAGGGCATAAAGGTTGGACCTCGTTTGAAGCTCGGGAGCGATGTAATTGAAGTAGGCTTGCCAGATTTGAAATCGTCAAAAAACGTACATCGAAGTTAAAAAAGCAGTACAATTGAGTAAAAAGAAGTACAATTGTTTATTTTCAAAATTTATTTAATTCAATAAAAATAAACTAACAAAAAATAGTTAAAAACAGTAACAATGAAGAACATAAAAAAAGAGATCATAACTATTTTTATTTCATATAAAAAATGAACTTAAAATTTAATTTAATTTAAATCAGTTTTTGTGATTTTAAATCTATAAAATTTATATATATTTCAGACTAGACTAAAATCAAAAATGTATTATATTATGATAGTATTATTGGATATTTAATTTATCTGAATAAAAACTCAAAAACAAATTTTCATTGTTTAATACTTCAAAATTAATTTAACAAAAAATAATTTTAATGGTTATTGACTTTAAAATTCACTGATACATTTAAATAAATTATAAATATTTATCGCTTTTTTGTATTTGAATTACAATTTAATTTTTACCTTTTTCGGTTTTTAAAAAATTGAAAAACTCAGTACAACTGTATTCAAAGTTTTTTTTTATTATTAACTCGCTTTCCATTAACTCGCTTTTCTATTAAAAGTTTATTTCGTTCCTTCCTCTAAAAATTAAACATTAAACTAAAAATTCGTTCACTGGCTGCATTAGAATGAGGAATTAAAAAAACCAAGCAACAAATCTTTTCAAAAGTAGGAAATGATCCACTATTTAATTCTTTCCATTTTTCTTCTGAGGATTTTTTTCCAATGTTTTCAGCAAATGTTTTTAATGATATAAATTCGTCAAAAAGTTGATCTAAATCAATATTTTTGATTGAAAATAATATAATTATTTCCACAAATTCATGAAAAGAAATGTTTGAATTAAGATGGAAAATTGAAAGTTTTTTAAACTTATTATTTTCTAAATTGAAACGACCTTTTATATAAGTACTTATGTATATGTACTATATAAAACTCTGCTGCGCGTTTTTTAAAGAGACAAATCTATTGCTGATTATTTCAACTGCTTCATACACGTTCATCTAAAAACCCATAGAATTTTTCATCCTGCTGTTGTTCAAATTTGTCATTTAACTGTTTTATTATTTATTATTATCTATTATTTTCTTCTAACTTTTTAATAGCAGATATTATTGTATTTCCTATATTATGGACAAAACCGAGGTATGCTTCAGAAATTTCATTTTCGAAAAATTGGCGTAAAACAGGGGAACAACAATCTTGCGACAAAAAATAACCTTATTAGCAGGATAGTTTTTTAAAAATTTCTTCACATCTAGTTGGTACATGACGGAGCATTTCAGACCATTTCAAATCGCAAAATTCAAACATTTCTTTCAGATTTGCAGTTTTTTTTTGTTGATGTCGAAAATTTATTAAAAACTTTCATTACAATATTTTCTAAATCAAATTTTAATATTTTTAAAGAATTTTTAAACGCATTATATAATACGTGACAAAGGCATCCAATACCTATTTACGTTGGCATTGTCTGCGCAAAAGCTTGCAATGTTTTCTAAACTCAGTTTTTGACTCTCCAATTTATATTTTAAAGAATTTGAAATATTAATTGATAATTCGGAGTCAGAGTTATAAAAACTTAAAAGTTTTGTGCAGACTCCATTTTCTTTATTAAACTATCTCACAACAATAGGAAACGTTTTAATATTACCTTTGTTAGAAGCGTCTGTGGAGATTGAACAGGACATGTTTACCTCTATAAAATTATGATGAAAGTACAAAAAAGGTAGAAAAAAAGTACAAAAAGAAGTACAGATACTAAAAAGAAGTACATTTGCGTACTTCTTTAGGGGTTATGCAGTTAAAAGTACAAAAACTAAAAAAAAGTACGCGTACTGCTGAAAACAGTACGTCTGGCAAGCCTAAATTGAAGGCAACTAAGGTTCCAAATATATTGTCTAACACGTGTTATGATTGTCAAGTTTGATTTACTTAGTGTAAGCACAAAAGACATCAATATGGGAAGGACTCTGACTACTGCACAGATATGGTACTGGACTCTAAAGTTTTTTTTGTTGTTCAGTGTAAATAAAGGCAAAAAAATGAATCGTTTTCTTTGTCACCTGCTATGCAGTAATCTGACGTCAATTTATTTCTTGTTGCTGTACAATAATACACAAAAAAATTTATTCTGTCGATAATTTTTTCAATATTTGTTTATCGATAAGTCGTACGAAAAAAAAAACAAACTTAATCGCTAAATAACACCAACGTAAACACAATAAGAACTCAAATTATTGTTGAAAACAAATCGAAAAAAAAAAAAAACAACAAGCACTTCAAAAGCGATTACAAACCAAAAAGTAATCAGTAACAGTAACAGGCATGATTGATATTTCAAATATCGATAATGCAATAAGAACAACAACACCTTAGAAATAAAATGAAATCGATAAAAATAAGAGCATAAGAATAAGAGACCATTAATGAAGTGCCAAGTTTAGGGGTGAAGATTCCATTTTTATGCCCCATGTTACACGCAATGTACTCTCTTAATCATGTCATTCCGGGTTAAAGAATTTAAAGTTAAAAATTTTATCAGTTGCAATGTGACAGAAGCGAATGAGTTTTGGCTCACCTTTAAAATATGAGTCACCTTTAAAAAGTTATCGATAATAATATTAATCTGACATTCCAAATCAAAACATACTCCCGTCCTTAGCGCACTAAAATCTAAAAACAATGCTTCAAAGTTTAATGCTGCTTACTTACTGACTTACTTAATTGGTCCATAACAATGACTTAGTCGGGATTACAACCTTTCTTCTCACATCACCCATGTTGTGTGTGTTTTCTTGGACAGAAGACTGCTAAGAGGGTACAACATTCTAAGACAATTGTATTACCAATCATATGCTAAAGAGCTCCCCCATTGTAAATTCCACTATAAATTGAATGCTTTACATGGCAGCATGTGATGATAGATTTTTTGTTTTGTCTTAACTTTTATGGCCAATAAAAATCTCCAAAAGAAAACAATTCATATTTAAAGAAATGCTTTTTATTGTTTAAGTTTCGAGTACCAATTTCATTCCATTTACGAGAGCGCCTGAAAACCAAAGACAAACTGAAGCCCTTAAAATAAAAGAAGAAAAATAAAATTGAATGAATTTCTCTGAAAATTTGATGGTTAAAGTGCACAGTGGAACAAAAAAAAATGTGAAAAAACGTATGTGTTTGAAGATAAATTCGAATTTAAAAACCAAAGACGCAACCCCACACTTTTAGCCGAGCCACTTCTTGCCACTAACTATGCTATTAACAGAGCTCTAATAACTGTTTAACAGTGGCAATATCAGATTAGTCTTCTACTTTGCAATTATTGCAGACTATTAATATACCGGGTTATCCATTTCGTGGTTTCAAAAGTAAACGTAAATAAAACACATATAAATCATATTTTTTCATGATATTTCTTTTTTATTGTAAAGTTTGAACGTTGACATTATATGTGAAACACTACATCATTTAAATGACCTCCACGCGAAGTGTTGCAAGCATTGATTCTTTTGAGGTAATTTTCGACCACTTTTTGACACATATTGGGCGGTATCTCAGCCATAACTTGACGAATGTTGGTTTTTAAGTGCTCAAGAGTTGAAGATTTATCTGCATAAACACGGTCTTTCGCGTAGCCCCAAAAAAAAAGCCTAATGGTGTCAAATCGCATTATCTTGGTGGCCAGTTGATATCGCCACGACGTGAAATTACGCGGCCAGGAAATGTCTCTTGCAATAAAGCCATATTCGCTCGAGTTGTGTGGCATGTGGCACCGTCTTGTTGAAACCAAATATTCTCCAAGTCGTATTCTTCAATAGCAGGCAAAAAAAAGTGGGTTATCATATGACCCACAACGCTCCGAATTGACGGTGACAGTCGTTCCATAGTCGTTTTCGAAGAAGTAAGGTCCAATCACACCTTCGGACCAAAGAGCGCACCAAACAGTGACTTTTTCTGGATGTAATAGCCTTGAGGATTCTCAGAACCCCAAATACGACAATTTTGTTTATTAACATACCCACCGAGTGTGAAATGTGCTTCATCGCTGAAGAAAATTTTGTTCGAAAAAGCACGATACGTGGCTGTGGCAGAATCACCATTTTTGTAGTAGGTTTCGATAATTTTTATGCGTTGTGTGATAGTTAAGCGATCCATTTTCGTCAATGTCAGACTTTCAACTGAAAAGAAAAAAATTGGTTTCACAACTTAGTTTGACAGATGTCGAATTCCAGTCCCATACTTTTGAAACCACGAAATGGATAGCCCTTTAAAATTTAATTCTTATTATGATCATTATTATTTGTGAACAAAAGCGTTGAAATGTAAAGGATTTTTGGTGGGGATGGAGAACGGACCCTAGAGGACCCTCTGGACTACCATTTGCATATAGTCGGGTAGGTGTACTATTTCTTATATGTTCCAAAATGGCCACTGATCTTCTAGAGAATTTTCAAGCAAAAAATTGATATTTTCAAAGCCAATTTTCTCAATACCATATCACTTTATATGTGACTATTTTGCTGATTATATTAAGAGCCCTTGGAACCCTGATTTGCATATAGTATGGTACTCATAGACCTAGAGTATTTCCCAAACTCCTCAACAAGTGGGCTTGTTCAGATGGATACTGTTAAATAGCTAACAGTACTCTGTTAAGGGCAAATTTTGTTCTGCTAAGAGGAAATTTTGCTCTATTAACGCCAAATGTGTCTCTGCTATAATTTATGTATTGTGTCTTGGATTTCATCCGCACAGACATAAAAAACATTTAAAACATTTAGGAAGGAAAGAAATATTAGGCGGTACGATACCCTACATTGGTGGTATAGATTGTAGAGTATTTGATGCTCATAAGAGCTATGAGCAGGAGAAACGGGGACTAAAAGTTATTCACAGCTTTAGCCTCATTTCAAATACTTTTATCACTGTACTCCGTGAACTGTCAGATTCATTCTGTTTACTAAAGCAGTAGTTGCTCAAGAGCAGTGTTAAAAAGACGAGCAAAGAGAATGCCTCACATGGCAAACATCAGTTACAAGACCTAAAATGCTGCTCTTGCGCTTCAAATTCTGTGTTGTAACTCAAAATGTCGAAAACTTTTTCGAAACCTATAAAACCAAGGTAGAGAGTCTCTGCAGAAACGGCAACTAAAGCAAAGCAACTGAATTTATGTGTCCTAAACATTTGACCTAAAGAGCGAAAAATGAAGGAACGATTTTAAACATTTTGTGCCACTGTTTGTTGCTGACCATTAACAACTAAAAGTACTTCAAAAAGGTCAAAACAAGTGCAAAACATGAGCCATTAAAAATTCAACAAAAAAAAAAGAAAGAAAAAATAGAAAAATAAGGCAAAAAAATCATTGAAAAAAAAGCTAATAAAACAAGCAACAACAACAACTAAAACTACAACTACTCGTACAACAAGTGCAACAAGACTTATTTATTTTTAAACATAAATTGCAGCAGGAATAATAGGCAACATTAGAAACTCTCTCTCCCTCTCTCTCAAACATGATAAAACAATTTCAAACCAAAAAACTAAACTTTTAAAGGCTTCTTCTTCTTCTTCTGGTTGTAACATGTTTTTCGCCAAAGGGAGATGTAGCAAACATAGAGATGCAAGAGGTTGGATGGATAGTAGGGAAGACAGCATGACGAGAGCCAACTTGCTGACGGCCAATGCCAGCCAACCAGCCAGCATAAACTGTGTGTTTAATGTTGAACAGCAACAGCAGCAAAAAAAATAGGAAAAAATTGTAGACACTTTATAAGGTCATCATGGGTAACAAATCGGAAGAAAATTTTTATGGTACGCAGAAGCACAAGCAGCAGCAGCTCAACAGCAATAGCAATCGCAATAGAGCTGTAAAGGAAATACGAACAACAACAACAGCAACAGCAACATAATTGAACAGGTTGAATGGAATTGAAAAAAACGAAAAAAAACAAAAACAAAAAACAAGAGACTCATTTAGCGTAAAACTCCTAAACTGGCCCAATAGAGTAATTGCTGATAATGATGTTTATAATGGACTACTACACTGCCTACAACATCAGGTTTTTTTACGCTTTGTTTTCTTATAGCAGACAGACAGACAGAGAGACAGACAGACAGACAGACAAATTGTAAATTTAGCCACTAGCCATTAGCCAAGGCAGTTAATAACGTTAAACAAGCGTCAGCTACTTTACCCACTTATTCAAGAAAAATAATAAAAAAAAATAATGGAGCTCTCTGTGTGTGAACGACTTATTTGGCAGTCAGTGGAAGGAAATATTTCTTTTGAAAGGCAGAAAGGCATTAAGATGACGAATCATTTAAGTATTCTGGCTAAGCAAGGCAAGGCTAGGCAGGCAGCAAACATTTCAACTCGAACAATAAGTGTGCGCATGCGCATGTTTTCAATACTTTTTTGCTCTACAAAAACAACAACCACCACTGCAAACTTTTTGTAATTACAACCGAGAGCAATGGCAATACTTTAAGAAGAATATTCATTTGTTGAACAACAACAACAACACCAGCATTTCTAAGTAATTACAATCGCGAGCCGCATTCGAGAAGAAAAAGTCTGCCAAACCAAAAAAAAGGTGACCAACAAGGTGCTGTCAAAGTTGGAAAAAAATTCTCAAGTTTATCCTTAAACGCAATGCGACAACAATTACACGGTGCGATAGTGAAAATACACCCGAGTAACTACATAGTCCACGTTGTTAAGTTAGTTGAGTGGAACTCAAAAATACCTTTTTTATATTTCTCGAACCCTCCAAACTTGTTTTATTTGACAAAAACTGTTTTTTTTTTTACTTTACGCACAAATTTCTGAATTACTCAAACTTTTCTGACTCGATTTCCAAAATTTAAATCTTGTTGGAAAGGGGAGAGATGAACCTTTAAAACGGTATACATATATCTATTACTTGACTTAATATGCTATGAGATTTGATCAGGTAAACTTGGAAAATTCGAATTTTTTTTCATATTTTTTCAAGTTTGTCCATTCATAGTAGCAAACTTTAATAAAAAAATATAGGATAAGTGATAATATTCTTAAAGTTTGTTCTCTTGAGAAGAGATTGAGTCATCACTTGATAAAATTGGATGAAAATTACCGTAGTTATTATTTAAATAGTATAACAGTCGTGTTATATTTTTTATATCAAATCAACTTTTAGTTCAAAAATTTTTAGAATTTTTGATGGATCTTGATTGTTTATCACAAAATGTGTCAATTTCACATTTGCACGACTTCCAGAAACCGGCTAATATTTGTGTTTTTTGCAAATATTATTATTTCTCTTTGCGCAAATATTGGCCAACTTCTAGTGGTCGCTCAAACGTGAAATTGACACATTTTCCGATAAACAATCAAGATCCATCAAAAATTATGAAAATTTTTGAACTAAAAGTTCATTTGATGAGATGACATATATAAAAAATATAACACGACTGTTAGACTCTTTAAATAATAACTACGGTAATTTTTGTCCGATTTGATCAAACAAAGTGCCAATATCTTCACAAGATAATGCACTTTCATAATGTCATCACTTATTTCATATTTTTTAAGTAAAGTTTGCTACTATGAACGGACAAACTTGAAAAAATATGAAAAAAATTCACATTTTCCAAGTTTACCTCATCAAAACTCATAGCATATTAAGTCAAATAATAGATATATGTATACCGTTTTAAAGGTCCATCTCTCCCCTTTCCAACAAGATTTAAGTTTTGGAAATCGGGTCAGAAATGTTTGAGTAATACAGAAATTTGTGCTTAAAGTCTAAAAAACAGTTTTTATCAAATAAAACAAGTTCTACTCAACAAAACTCACAACCTACACTATGTCATTAGCCGGGTGTATTTAATTTTTTTTATTTTGTCGCATAGTGTTATTAGAGAGAATTTGTTTGGTTTTTTTTTTATCATTTTTTGTTATTTAGAAAGTGAAAACTTTCTGTATTTATGACAGCATTGTAATCATTACTCCGGCATTGCATAAAGCCAGTTAAAGTACTCAGAATATTGGTCCACACAGAGACACACTAAACGTTGAACAAAAGATAGCAATTTACCAAGGATATGTAGGCAAATGTGTGTAGAAGATAAATTCGTATTTGAAAATCCAAGACGCAATCCATAAAATTTAGTAGCTCCACATTTAGCGTTAACAGAACAAAATTTTTTCTTAACAGAGCACTGTTAACTGTTTAATAGTATCCATCTGAACAAGGTCTCTTGTTTAGAAGCTAATTTTAGGGCATATACTAGGTCTATAAGTACCATATCATACTCAAAGGAATGTTCCAAGGCCTGTTAATATAATCAGCAACATAGTCCCAAATAAAGTGATATGGTATTGAGAAAATTGGCTTTGAAAATATTAATTTTTTTCTAGAAAATTCTTTAAAAGATCAGTGGCCATTTTGGAACATATTAGAAATAGTACGCCATACAGACTATATGCTAATGGTAGTCCAGAGGGTCCTCTTTCGAAACGTGGTAGTGGGATAGCTGGAATAATTTTGAGAGACGAGATTTTAAATTTTGAAAAAAATCGATTTTTGGCCAAAAATATATGAAAATTCTCTAAAATATCAGTGGCCATTTGGGAAATATTACACCATACAGACTATATGCAAATGGTAGTCCAGAGGGTCCTATTTCCAACCGTGGTAGTGGGATAATTCCGTCCTCCATCCCCACCAACCATTCTTTACATTTCAACACTTTGGTTCACAAATAATAATGACCATAATGAGAATTAAACTTTATGCCAATAGGTTGAAATAATTGTAAAGTAGAAGACTAATCTACTATTGGGATAGCTGGAATAATTATGAGAGTTGAGATTTTGAATTTTAAAAAAATCGATTTTTAGCCTCCTCCACCCTCACTAACCATCCTTTACATTTCAAAACTTTTGTTCACAAATCATAATGATCATAATCATAATGAGAATTATATTTTATGTCAATAGTCTGCAATAATTGCAAAGTAGACGACTAATCTTCTAATTGCCACTGTTAAACAGTTAACAGTGCTCTGTTAATAGCAAAGTTAACCCTGTTAGAGTCACGAAGTGGCGCTGCTAAAGGCGTGGGTTTGTGTCTTTGGTTTTTAAATTTGAATTTATCTTCACACACTTCTCAGAATATCGGTCCATACAGAGACACACTATGCTTTATGTAAAAGATGGCAATTTACCGTGGGTGGATACATGTAATTTATACTGATTTCAGTAAGGCTTTTGATAGGGTTGATCATGGAATTTTGCTTCATAAACTGTCATTGATCGGTATTCCTGGTACTATTCATCGTTGGCTGGGCTCCTATCTCTCCCTTAGGACTCAGAGGGTATTGTTTAGGAATGTGTTATCTAAGACTGTTTATGTTACTTCTGGTGTTCCGCAGGGCAGCCATTTGGGTCCTTTACTGTTTTTATTGTTTCTTAATGATCTTCCTTGTGCTATTTCTGATTGTAATATTCTGATGTATGCTGACGACGTTAAATTATTTTATACTTTTGATGATGACCATGGTCAGGCTGTTCTTCAGCGAAATATTGATTCCTTTGTAACTTGGTGCGGGACTAATTTGATGGATCTTAACTTGAAAAAGTGTAAGTGCATGGTTTTCTCTCGCGGGGGCGTAGTCTCGCCCACTTATGTGATAAATTCTTGCCCTTTGGAAACTGTTACTTCATTTCTTGATTTGAGAGTATTATTGGATATTAAACTGTCTTTTGTTGATCATATTAGTATGGTGATTGGCAAGGCTCGGGCTGTTCTTGGTTTTGTGAAAAGATGGGCTAAGGAATTCACTGATCCTTATATAACGAAACTGCTATACGTTTCACTTGTTAGGCCTATTTTGGAGTACGCGTCTGTTATTTGGAATCCATACTATCGTTGTCATAGTGATTCAATAGAGTCTGTGCAGAAGCAGTTTTTATTATTCTGTTTACGTGGCTTAGGATGGGATTATGCCAATGGGTTTCCATCTTATGAGGCTAGATTGGGTCTGATAAAACTTTCAACTTTGGAACGTAGAAGGGCTGTGTTAGGCGTTTGTTTTGTCTATAATCTGGTTAAGGGTGATATCGATTCCGAGTTTTTGCTTTGTAACTTAAATTTTAGTATTCCAGCAAGATTTTCACGGCACTATCGTCCTTTTTCCCTAGATTTTTATAGAACAAACTATGGTTGTAATTTTCCTTTTCGTAGATTATGTAATGATTTTAACATGTATTATGATTTTATTGATTTTAATTGTACTGTTTATAATATTAAACGTAGCTTATATGCTGCCATTAATTTGTAAATTATTATAGAAAAATATATTCTCGTTCTTGTCTTAGGTAGTTATGGTTTATTGTTGCTTTATTCAGCTTGTGATTAAGTTCTGTAGCTGATTTATGTTGTCGTTGCCTTTACTTTTCCCTAACCCGCTATAGTCCGGACTGTAGTGTGTACGTGTCCCTACGTAATGGGGACGAGCCCTCCGCGGTCGGGTGAGGGTGGGTTAGTGTGAGGCCGGGGACGTTCGAACATAGGCAACATATAGAAATAGGAATTAGCCGATAATAACACGGCAGTTGTGCAAGAATATCTCTTGGGAAGGGTTCGCTTCTAAATCACAAAATTAGGCAGTAAAATTAAAATTTAAGCTAATGAAGCTGTCCTTCTAAGCCAAAAGCAGAAGACTTACGTACTCAATTGATCATTACAAACCTTTAGTCAGGATTACAATCTAGCTGATCACACCACCCATGTTGTGTGTATTAATTTTATGCATGATTGGACTTCAAACGACAGGCTTTTGAGAAATTTTTCACGGTCTTTTTTTTTTACTCTCAGACTTTTTGCGTGAAAGAAACATTTCCTTTCATACTTCGTTATACTCGAGATGTCTGTGCCGGGGTTTAAACCATGGGCTCTTGTTTCATACGAGGGTTGCCTTTTATATTTCGGGATTTGGCAACCCTAATCGCACGAAAATGTTCACGATTTAATTCCATTTTTTGGGCGAGATGAATCTTTTAAGTTACTGTAAACAACACAAATAGCGCTCGTATCTCAAAACGTTTTGAGTACGTATAATCTAAAAAATGTCAAGCTTTACGATAGAGCTGTCAGTTGGCAGATTGCAACACTAGGGTTGCCAAATCCCGAAATATAAAAGGCAACCCTCGTATTCCACTATGAGACGACGACTTTAAAACTAACCTTACCCAATAATCTAAGAGAGACAACTTCTGACAGTATGTATGTACTAGAGGTGTGCACAAGACTTCACCCTTCACCGAATGCAATACTGTATTGTACTCTTTTCTGTTGCTCTTGATTTTACGAGTGCACTGAAATGTGTATTTCTCATTTATTCAATGCATACAACAGCACTCGTTTGTCTGTGAAGTAACGGAACTATGCTTTGTGTTGTAAGTGCATATTTTACTACTGAAGCTACATTTTCAGTATTGCCATATTGAAAAATATGTGTACATAAGTGGTTCTATACCAGGGATGCCCAAAGCTAAAACTGTAGTAGTATTGGTGAGCGAGAGAGAACTGCACTGAAAGAAAAGTTGTGTAAACTGAAATAAAATGTACGGAAAAAATCCAAAAAGCGGAATTTACAATAAAATAGAAATTTTTCTACAATGGCGGCTTCTAAAGATGCCCCCAATTGATCAGTGCGCCGAATAACACTACTGCGTGACAATGGAAGATTTTCGATAAGCTTAAAATTAAGTTTTTGAAAACATTTATTTAAAATTTTTTTAATGAACTCCCCATCAGAAAATGGTCTACCATGCCTAACAATATCCAAGCTTATTAAGCTTGATAACTCCATTTTTAACATTTTATTTTCTGAGGTTTTTTCATTGTTTTCTTCTTCAAGTAACCACTCTTTCAATTTTTCCAAAGAAATTTTTTTATTTTTACAAAATAAATCTTTTTTTCCCCATCATTAAAATCATCCTTATCACTATGATAAGAACAATAGTGCCTTCTAAAAGCATATTCTCTACATTCCTTCAATATTTTATAACATAAAATGCATTGAGCATCACCAAGCGCATTTTTTATCATAAAATATGTTTCGTAAGTCATAGTAAATTTTTTTCAGTGCTTTAAACAAAAAATATTAAAAAAAATCGTACACCCAGTACGCGTGTGCATTCGTCGCTGTCTGAGTGACGACTAACCAAAGAGAATAAGAATATGTGTGTTTTTAGCTTGCGCAAAAGCACTATGAAATGGGCATCTATGTTCTATACATTCTTTGCTTTCGCCATAAACTCATAAAAAAGGTTTTTCCCCGAAATAAAAAGTTTAAAAAAGTTACTGGCAATGGTGGCGTCGACGAAGATGTTCGGTTCTCGAGAGCAAAACATTCGGAGCTTTCTTATTCATTGTTGTTAAAAAAACAAAAACAAACAACTAAAAATGCATGTTGTGACTCTATGAAGAGTACAATATTTTTTGTTGCACTCTTCACACAACTCTCTTTTATACTGTTGTACAATGGTTTACGAGTGCAGTTGTTTTTTTGTACTCTATCTTTGCTTCACACTTATTTATATTTGCAGCTACAATCAATATTCGGTCTTGGGAAAAATACAATACTGTGCAATTTTATATGTCTTGTGCACACCTGTAGTATGTACATATACGGCAAACATTTTCGTTTTGTTTTCTTTTCAAATCCTTTTTTTTTATTGTTATTCTGGCGTCATATGCTTTAGCAAATAATTTCCGCTTCTTAATCACAATTGTAATGCTTATATGCTTTATGATACTTGATAATTAAGTTCTTATAGTGTCTCTTTGTCTTTGGCTTTCTATTTGTAAGAAACAAAAAAAAAAAAAAAGCAAATAAATTAAAAAAATTTATACAAGGAACAACCAAATAAAAAATAATGGCAAAAGGAAATGTTTTGCTTTAACGTCAAAGCATGAAAAAAAAACAACAAAAAAAAAGAATTTAAAGGAATTACGGCAACGAACGACAGCCACAAAAACAAAAAAAAAATGGAAAAAGGATATGTGATGCGTGTTATAGTCATAAACAGTCGTCGGCACAAAGAGAACATTTGAACATATAAAGCCGAAGAAAATCTTCCGCTGAGGGACATTGGTGCCGACGTCTGGTCATAAGGATGGTTTTTTTTTTATTCATTCTTCTTTAATTTCTAACCCCCTATTTTTATTTAAACTGCTGCTGCTGCTGTTTGTTTGTTTTTTGTTTTGTTCTGCTGACAAACATTATTTACAAAGAAATATGGCCGCATTAAAGAAAACAACAACAACAGCAAATGGAAAAATACAGAAAAAAAAGGATTTCAAACTTAAAAACACAAATAACACACGTTAACTGTTGGTTTTGTAATATTCCAAGTGTAAATGAACTTACAAGACAATAACAATAACAACAAACATTAACAAACAACTATGCAGGTTTAAAGAAAACATTCACACACACACACACACTACGAAACCAACGAAATAGTTTAGTAGAGCTTCGTAAGATCGGTAACGAAGCAAATCCAATAAACAAATGCTCTCTCTCTATGTATAGTCACTCACTGTACTTACATAGTACATACATACTCACACTCGTTATTTACAAATACAATGAAGTGTCGTCTGTCATATAATAAAAAAGGATTTTAAATTTAAAAACAAAATCACATACACACACACACAAACTATTGGTTTTGCAAATGCTGCTTAAAGTGTAAAATTTACACTGTAAATGAACTTACAAAACAATAATAATAACAACAAACATTAGCAAATAACTGAAATAAGATTCACACAAACACGAACAAAACAACGAAATTGTTTAGAAGAGCTTCGTAAGATCGATAGTTACCGATTGGATTTATTTAGTTAAGAAAATCCTATAAACGCACTATACTTGTGGCACCTTTACGTTCGTAATATTAAATACCATCGTACTCTTTCTCTCTCTCTATTTATAATCACTCACGAATCTACTTACACTTATACTCACTCATTCACGCTATTTTCAATACAATGAACTGCCATTGAATTGAAAAACATAAGGAGTAGAAGCAGAATAAAAAAAAAATAAAGAAGAAAAATATTAAAACGTAGATAAAGGAGTGTAAAAAGAAGTCTGTTTTATTTGTTGTTGTTTTCTCTCTCTCTCATTTATTCGTGTTTGTATTGTTATTATTTGATTTCTGCTATTAATTGTCCTTTTCAAATGACGGATTGGACACAAACAAATGGCTTAGGCAGGCAGTGCAATGATGGGTGTATGTGTATTAAAATACTAAGATACGAGGGTTGTAAGATAAGTGTTTATTCGGTTTTTTGTTTGCTTATTAAATAAAATCAAATGAAACGAAGAAAATATGGCAATGGCTGACTTTACTGTTTGGGAATCTCAGATTTATTATTGGAAGTTTAAATTTAAAATTCGTAAAGCATGGCGAAATTTTTCATCTTCATGGGGATTCTAAACTTGAGTTTTTTTTGGGTTGGGTAGTTATATTAATAACAGTTCCCATCCATATTCTTATTCACTTGTACTTCCAATGCTTTTCAAAGCCTAAAACGAAGCTTTTTTTCTTCTTTAAAATATTTTCAAGAAAAATAATTCAACGCAACATATTAATAAACATTACATGACTTGTGTATGTTGTCCTTTAACAACATTCTGTACAAGCCAATAAAGAAATTTTCAAATAAAACAATTGATGTGATGATGATGTGTGTTGTTTGTTGTGTTATGTGTGTTGCTTCTGTTTGTATTTGTTCTGCTTTGCATGTGTGTTAGAAGAAGAGTTCTTTGCTCAAAACAAAGAACGCATTGTCCCGATAAACAGCAAATGTTCTCCATACATGCTCTTATATTGTATTCATTAACTCCTCTCTCTCTCTCTCTCTCTCACTTCACTCAACACTCTTGCTCTCATTCTACTGTTTTTTGAAGTCAAAGCAAGTCTTTAACCTTTCAAGGATTTTATAATTCTTCTTCTTCTTTCTTTTTGTTTTTCGTTACAAGAACTCATGTTGGTTTCTATTCTTATTGTTGCTGTTGCTGTTATTGTTGTTTACATTGTGGTATGGCATTGTTATTTACTGCTTCTATCCTTCATTATTATTATTATTTTTGTTGTTGTTGTTGTCGTAAAAAGAAAACGAACAAAGTGGTTAGAACACTGGAAAGAAAAAAAAAAACACTCTGTTTAGCAGTAGCCGGAGTAAATGAAAAAGGAACAGTGAGGACAAGTATTTTTTTTCTTAACAAAAAAAAAAAAAAAAAAAGAGAGAGAGAGAGTGGGAGATAAAGTTTTATTTGATTGAATTGTTATGTTTGTCCCACACTCTCCCGCTCCTAATTCTACCCGCTTTCAATTGTCCCTCTTTCTCTTGTTTTGCTCAACAAACCTTCTGGTAGTAACATTAGCTGTGAAGTCAAGGAAACATATACAAAATGTCAAAGACTTCTTTATTCCCTTCACTGCTGCTACCACCACCACAATACTTTGGTAAATTACACCATTTCCTATGATATTTTGTATACGAGTGGGTTATTCATTAAAAGTGGGTGTTTGAGTGAAATGATGTGGTTTAATAGAGAATCACAAGAATATCGTATAACAGTAGCTTAAAAACAAAAGCATAGGGAATGGAAAAAAAATGGAAAACGGTATAACCAACGAATCGATGAACAGAGAGTTATGAACAGGCCGCTGGATAGCTAGCCTTTAGATGTTCACGCCGATAAGGTTTGTTAATTACGTGGTGGTTTACCTCGACAGGCGATGTGTCGTCCACCGTTGAAGTTTCTAGGATGTTAGGGTTGCCATCTGTCATAGCTGACAAAGATCTCCTTATTTAGGGGCAAGTGGCCAAGTGTGTTTTAAGATGATAAGGATGCGCTGGGAATGTGTGTGAAGATAAATTCGAATTTAAAAACCAAAAACACAAACCCACGCTTTTAGCCGAGCCACTTCTTGCCTCTAACAGGGTAAGCTTTGCTATTAACAAAGCACTGTTAACTGTTTAACAGTGGCAATAAGTTCTTCTACTTTGCAATTATTTCAAACTATTAATATAAAATTTAATTCTTATTATGATCATTATTATTTGTGAACAAAAGTTTTGAAATGTAAACCATGGTTGGCGGAGATGGAGGACGGAATTATCCCATTGCATATAGTCTGTATGGTATACTATTTCTTATATGTTCTAAAATTGCCACTGATTTTCTAGAGAATTTTCAAGCAAAAAATTTATATTTTCAAAGTCAATGTTCTCAATACCACATCCACTTTATATGGGACTATGTTGCTGATTTTATTAAGAGGCCTTGGAACCTTCCTTTGAGCAAGATATGGTACTCATTGACCTAGTATTTGTGCTAAAATTAGCTTCTAAACAAGTGGGCTCGTTCAGATGGATGCTGTTAAACTGCTAACAGTGCTCTGTTAAGGGAAAATTTTGTTCTGTTAACGCTAAATGTGGCGCTGCTAAAATTTATGGATTGCGTCTTGGATTTTTAAATTCAAATTTATCATCACACACATGCGCTGGGATAAGCTTACCGAGGAGATGCATAGCAGCGCATGTTATTTTCTGATAGTCAAGTTGCATTGAGAGCGTTGGCTTTGTGTTCGATTTTATAGGGTCTGGCACTTGATGCGGCAAAAAAATCACCACAGGATCGCTGTCAATGAAATTGTTGATTAACTGTCATGATATGGCTTCCTAGTAGACTTTATTGGTTTAGAGAGATATTGAGGAATCCATTTGATCGTTGGGAAAACTCTCTTAGTTTAACACATTGGTACGGCGCACAGAGGGGCATTTTGCCTGAAAACCTGGCCAAAATTAATAGAAGTGTTTTATGAGTTAATGGCTGGAATTTTTTAATAGTGTTAGTGATAGTTAGGCTCAAGGATGAACCCAACTGCTTTTAGTTCAAATCGGTCCGTGATTTCGCCTATCCCCCATACAAATTCCCCTCGAAATTGCACTTATTTACACATAATTATGGTAATTATGCAACAATCATGATAAAATTTAGCATGGATCAGTTCTGTGTACTAAGAAATCATGGTGAAAATCGGATCACATTTGACCCTAGTCCCCATATAAAGTCCCCTTTAGAAATTCATGTTTATGCTTATAAACGGCTTAAAAACATCGGTATCGTTATGAAATTCGGTATGAACGTGTATTTTGTAAATCTAAATTATATTACCAAATTTTGTTATGGTCGGTCCATAATTGCCCCTATGTCCAAAATAGGGCCCCTTAAGAAAATATGTTTAGCAATTATAATTAGCTTAAACATTTTATTACCTCGATGAAATTCGACATGAACATGATTTTATTATGATCGGATCATAAGTGCCCCTAGTCGCCGTAGTCTAGTAGGTATAGTGTGTTGGCTTATTAGACTGAAGGCCCGAGTTCGAATCCCAGGTCAGACATCAAAACGAAAATATGAAAATATTTCTTCGGCGACTTCCTCTCAGCAGATATCTGGCAAAAACTCTGAGAGTAAATAAAATTGCCATGAAAAGCTTCTCAAAAAAAAAAAACTGTCGTTCGGAGTCGACTTTAAACTGTAGGTCCCGACACTCATATATAAAATTAACGCACACAACATAAGTGGTGTGAGAAGCTAGGTCGTAATCCTGACTGAAGGGTTGTAATGACCAATTATGTATGTATGTCATAAGTGCCCCTAGGTACCACATACGGTCCATTAAGAAAATCAAACATACATCTCATATTGTTATAATAGTCGAATTAAGTTTTTAATGTTCTATGATAATTAATATTTATTTATAATATTTATTTTACATTATTTAATACTTAACTTAAAAATACTTGAAAAGTGAAACTAAATACAATCGTTAAAATCGTTATCATTTTCATCATCAATGTCAGGAAGGAGTAATTTAATAGTATCTGATGAAAATGCTTTTCTATTCCTTCGCGATTTTTGTGTACTGCAGCTTATAAAAGGGTCACTGCTTAAAAGTAACCTATCAACCGAGCTCAACATTACACTGTTATTGCGTTACATATCGTCACCTGAAATGCAAAAGGGCATAACAACAAAAAAATCAAAATGGGGTTTTTTAATGATTATGGTAGAGCAAATCAAAATACATGTTCTCATAAATTTTTGCAGTCCTAATGTCAAAAACAACGACTTTATAAAAGAAATGCAAAAGGGCGTAACAACAAAGTTGCTTTTTTCTTAAATCAAAAGGGCGCAACCCACACTAAGTCATAAGGTTCACTGTAAAAACTCTCAAATTTAAATAAATTTTTTTTGTGTTGGAGAAATTACGATATTCTTCAGGTCTCCTACCAAATCATATTGCCCTAACTAATAATTTTAAAATCGCTTAAAAATTTATATTTTGGGATTAGAAAAAAAATATATATTAATAAAATTCTTTCTTCTATATTATTTCGAAACATTTTTTGTCTGAAATTCAAATACCAAAATTTTAAATCGATTATAAAATTATGGTTCGTAATAACATGGCTAGATAGGAGACTTTTTGAATTCTCCAAATACTTGTAATAATTACAGTTGTAATATCACAGCCTTCGCAATTACATACGGAGAGATTAAAAATTTCAAAGAAGAAGTGGCAACATCTTCAAGATCAGAAAAGATTAATACCTGCGGATTGCCACTTATTTTATGACAACATTCCGTTTGAAGATTAACCCAGTATTCATAAAAAACTAACCATAGAAAGTTCTTATACTAAGTCCACATTAATTTTTGTGAATGTGCAATGAATTCCATCTTTAATTCTTTTTGCCGTTATTAAATGAACTGTTATATTGTTTTTAAATTTTCAATTACTTAATAAAATGTATAAACTTAATAAAATTAAATACATATAAAAAACATCTCTATTTGTACTTCTTATTCCTTCAAACTTTAAAAAAATTTCTGATGTTACGCCCTTTTGATTTCAGGTCTTTTGAATTCAAAAGGGCGCATCCCACACAACTAATAAAAACAACGTTGAAAGTAAATTCTGTCTTAAGAAATAAATGTATCATCGTATTTTAATGCTATACTGCAAAAATCATAAAGCTAACTTCTATAGTTTCGATTTTATGAAGTTTTTTGTCTCTCCTGTAAAATTTTAAAATGTGTTGTTACGCCCTTTTGCATTTCAGGTGACGATATGTATTTCCACACGATTATGGCGTTATTGCACTTGGGTCTCATTCTATTGAGAAATAAGGCCATATGGCTTTATTGCCTATGACTTTATTACACTGCGTCTAATTTTTTTGAATTTTTCAAAAAAAAGTAAAATTTTCAAAAAATCGCCAATAATAATTTTTTTTTTCCTGTTCCTGAATGTAGAGAGTTCATATTTGCTTGTGGTATTTAACATTAAACTACTAAAAACTACTTTCACCTTTAAAATCCTTATCTTTTTTTAGGGAGGGTAAAAAAATGCGAAATTTTTATTATTTTTAAATTTTGAACGAATAATTTTAACATTAATATATGAGATATATATATATATAACTGAAAGTAGTAGTTGCTCATACCTTTCAAATAAAAAAAAAAAATCAATATAAAACCTCTATTCGTTGAGCCACAAAAAAATATCATATAAACCTATTAAAATTTCAAAAAAAAAACACCAAAAATGCATTTAATTTTCTTCACTTTCCTGACTTTGACATCGTCTCAAATCTACAAATCTCAACTTAAAGTCGTGAAAATTCACTATATAATGCAGAATTTTGTTGTCTATCGAACTGCATACTCAGATTCTAAAATTTCTTCAAATTCATTTTTGCCTTTTTTGGCTAGGTTTTCAGGCAAAATGCCCCTCTGTGCGGCGCCTTTAAAATATTCTTTTTTTTTTTTTCTTTTATTGGCTTGCCAAAGTGAAACATAAAATTTCGTTGGGTATACTCTCTGGTGTATTGTGATCAGAATTTTTTTTATTTATTGAAATTCCAAAATCTATACATGCCGCAACAAATAACAAATAATTCAGCAACAATAACAACAAAATCAAGAAAAGAAAAACAAGAAGAAGAGGAGAAATAAACTGTCATACTTTAATAAGTTATTGTTAATGAGTGGGAGGTGTTGGCAAATGTCAAAATGGCTAAAAAGTAGAATAATTTCGAACTAAAAAAAGAAAGAGAGAAAGAAAATCCAATAAAAAAAAAAGAAGAAAAACTGAAAAGAAAAGAATATTTTCTCAAAATATTTTCATGTTCTTGTTCTCGTTCTCGTTCTTATTCAATGAAACACAGACTGAAAAGAAAAAAAAATATGAAAACTTTTTTCTTCTTCTTCTTTGCTTTGCTTTGAAAATGATGTTGAAAACGTTTTGAAACAAACATCTTAAGCGAGCAAGTGTGAACAGATTTATTTTCAATAATTTTTGTTTGAGGATTTTTTTTTTTCGATTTAAAAAAAAAAAAAATAAAAAAATTAACTTAGTTTGTGTGAACATAAAAAAGAACACAAAAAAAAAAAAATTTTTAAAATTAAGGAAATATATTACGAGTGAGTACAAGACAACAAGTATGTTGCTGTTTATGTTTAGAGACGTGTCTGTCGCAATGTCTGTCTGTCTGCTTTCAATGATTATGATTTTCTATTCAAACATTTTAAGCAGACAGTTTTTATGAGATTTTTATTGTTTTTTTTCGTCTTTTTTTTTGGGAATTTTTCAAAATGAGAATATGATCTATTTTTGTTTTATAAAGTTTTCAAATAAAATACAAAATAACACCGACAGGTGACGGCCACATGATCTTATAACATCACCCTACACCGCACCCCAGAAGGCATTCGTTTGCTGCAGAGCCTTATTTGAAACCAGGATCAATTATATCCGACACATGTGTGTGAAGATAAATTCGTATTCAATTGTTAACACAGAGCAAAATTTATCCTTAACAGGATAAAGTTTGCTATTAACAGACCACTGTTAACTGTTTAACAGAGGTCAACAATTTATTGTTGTACAACTTTTTACATGTTTCTGGGACATCAGGTCCAGGAATACAGTAGCGAGAAAAAAAAAATGCAACGCTATGTCATGTGATATTCCACTCCACGTTTGTTTTTTTTATTCGTTGATTTCTAAATTTTAATAAAAAGCATCATTAAGCGTTTTTTGCTTCTCTATCTACGTAATTTTTTTAGATTTATAAAAAAGTGCAAAAATTTAGCGAGAAAAAAAATGCAACTACCTTAAACTAAAAATATTTATTCCAACTAATTTAAAATTTAATATACCTCAGTAAAAAAATTATATGTGCAAAATTTCTTTTTGTCCCCCGAACTGAACACTGGTGTAATTTAATTTTGACTATACTAAATTTTTTTGCTTATCTGTAAACTCCCTTTGTTATGTACTTACATGATCTTTGGACTTTATCTGTGATACCGTTATCTGAGATTACCACTTTAAGTAAAAATTTTAATAGAAAATAATTATAAGTGCGTGGTCAATCATTCTCGTTCTTTAGCTAGAAGAGTAAATATATCAATTCTTAATTTATGTTTGATATATAAAATTTTATATCGACGGTAAGTAACTATTATTTTTTTTTATTAAAACCTAAAGTAATCTGTTATCCAGAATTTTTTTACGTTCAAAATGCCACGTGGCTGTGAACTTTCCGATGAGGAGCGTGGCAAAATTGAAGGCATGAGACATGCAGGTATGCGAATATGTGACATTGCAGCTGCAACAAATCGTCATTGCAATACGGTCTCAAATTTTATAAAAGACCCAAGAAACTATGGCTGCATAAAGCGCAGTGGACGCATCCCTACCGTAGACCAAAGGATAAAGAGACGTATTCGACATTTAGCTGCCGAAGAAAATATGAGCTGCCGTCAAATAAAGGTTGAATTAGATTTAAATGTCACGAGACAGCGTATCCAGCAACTAATAAATGCAGATTTAGGTCTTCGGTATGAAAATAAAATTCCAAAACCAAAACTTACCCAACGTCATAAAAATGCCCGAATTGCGTTTGTTGAAAAATATAAATTTTAGGAGGAGGAATTTGAAAATGTTATATTTAGCGACGAGAAAAAGTTTAATTTAGACGGACCTGATGGTCTACATAAGTATTGGAGAGATCTGCGTCATCCCCGAAAAATGTGCTACAACCGAAACCACGGTGGTGGGTGTCTAATGATTTGGAGCTCGTGAAAATATGCTTTGTACCAACAAGAATGAATTCGGAAAAATACGTTGAATTGTTGGAAAATAATTTGATTGATTTTGCAGCTGAAGTATACGGTGATAATTATACTTTCCAACAGGACAACGCTTCAATACATGTCGCTCGACACACAAAAAGTTTTTTTGAAAGCCACAATATACCTTTATTGGATTGGCCAGCTCTAAGTCCAGACTTAAACCCAATAGAGGATCTATGGGGGATACTTTCCGCTAAGATATTTTCAAATTCAAAGCAGTACACGACATTAAAAGAGTTAAAAGGAGCAATATTGACAGAGTGGGAAAAAATTGATATATCAATTTTAAAAAATCTGGTCAATTCCATGCCACGCAGGTTACAACAGGTCCTTATAAATAAGGGAAACATAATATCATATTAATCACATAATTTAAATTTTTTAGAATAATAATTAATAATAAATTTTGCACATATAATTATTTACTATGGAGTTCTGAGAAAAATATATTTTTGTTCTTAAATTAGGAATTTGAAAGAAAGTTTTTTAAGTTTTTTTTAAGTGTACATACATATATGCAAAATAAAATTTAAAATAAACATTATAAAAAGTTTGTTTTCTTCGAAGTAGCGCAGAATAATATCATGCACATATAATTTTTTTACTGAGGTATAATTTAGGTTATAGCTAATATTTTGTGGAGTAGCCATGATTTGCTATTACTGCCCTCAATCTCGATGGCATGGAATCGACCAGGGATATTAAAAGATTAGAGGAAACATTTTTCCACTCTGTTTTTATAATTTCTTGCAATTGGTTCAAATTTGCAAATTTGCGATCTACAAGCTCCCATAGATATTCTATGGCGTTAAGATCGGTAGATTGTGAAGTCCACTCCAAAACTTGCACGTTATGGTCGCTCCGAAACTTGCGAGCTAAGCGACTTGTGTGCTTCGGATCATTATTCTGCTGAAAAATGCTACCAGGTGCCATTTTTTTTCATGAAAATGGGAAAGCATGTACCTTTCCAAAATTTCGCAGTATTTAAAAGCGTTCATAGTCCCCTCAATTTTGGTTATGGGACCAGTACCGTCACGAGAGAAAGCGGCTATAGAAACACAAGAAAAATTATTTTTCTAACAAAAATCTATTATTTCTTACCCCACACCATAATTGAACTCCCACCATGTTTAACAGTTGGCAACTGATATTTGAATGAATATCTTTGTTTTTGGGGCCGACGAATGTAATTTAATCCATCTGAGCCAAATAAGTTAAACTTTGATTCGTCGCTCCACAAAACTTTGGCCCACTGCTCTTTTAACCAATGCAGGTACCGTCTAGCAAAGTCAAGCCGTTTCTTCTTATTAACCTTACTTATAAGTGGCTTCTTGGCTGGTCTTCTAGCTAATCAATTTGCCTCTCTTAATCGGTTTCTGGCTGTGTGGACGCCAATAGAAACCCCTAATTGCTCGTTAGCATAATTAGTAACATCTACTGCCGTTTTCCGAGGGTCAACTTTTACTATTTTTACCATTTGACGGTCTTGACGGGCAGTAGTTTTACGGGGTCGACCACTTCCTGGCTTTCTTTCCACGTTATTCATTTGACGATATCGCTTTAAAATCCGACAAACCGTTGATTTGTTGATGTTAAATTGATGAGCAACTTCATTCATTGATTTGCCTTCTTCCAAAGCCCTTATAATGGCAAATTTGTTATATCCTTGACATCAATGGACGATAGCTCCGTCAAACTGACAAGGATTGGAAAGCCAAATAACCTATATCTGCACCTCGCAAGAGATGGGCATAGACAAAGGAAGTATGTAAAGGTCTCCTCTTCCGGCAGAAGTCGTTAGATGGAAACTGCATTCTTTCCGCGTGTCTTCCCATAGCATGGCCACTGTGATCGAGATAACGTTACGACCAAGTTCAAGTAACTGTTTGGTGCACCTTCTATCCATTGAGGGCCAAGTGAGCCAAGCGGTGGAGCGGGACTCTTCATTGACCTAGGATAGGTTGGCGTTTCGAAAGAATTTCCGCGCAATGGGTAAGTGGCATCCCAAGTCGACTGAAGAGGATTCCGGAAGTTGTGCACCAGCCCTGGCGAACTCGTCGGCTTTGCAGTTTCCCGGAATATTGCTGTGCCCGTGGTCCCCATGGGATTAGGTCCACGCGGACAGGTACCCATGTAAAACCCATCGGCGTTGTGCCCGTGGTCCCAGATAAGTTTGGCCCAGAAGCGCCCAGAAAGAAGGTCGAGACAGCGGCGATATTCTCTGACTATCCTGGAGTTATTCACAACGTTCGACAGAGATCTTATGGCAGCCTGACATTCAGAAAAGATCGAGATGCGGGTGAAATGAACACTATAGACGAGAATACATTGACCAGCCCGGTAGATGGCCATTACTTCTGCCTGAAACACGCTAAATTAACCTGGCCAGGTTTTGAGGGATGGAGGAAAAAATAGCTCGTATTTCTGTCTCTCTCTCGCATAGACATGCCCTATGTGGCTTCTATTCTTATAGGACACTAGCTATGAGGCAATCATAACTATCGGCCTGGCACCTACTTACACGATTTTTGCAAAAGTTGCAAAAGTCAATGGAGGTCGCGGACGTGTCACTGGCGCTACTTTATTATTCCTTTTTTTCTGGCAGTTTCCTAGAAGACAACTCTATAATAGAGCTTAGGTTTGATAACCATCGAATAAATCCAGTAAAGCGTAACTGAATGAAAATTCACCCTTATTCTGGTTGTCGTCGACGTCGTCTTGCGTCGACAATTTAAAATTGGTATTCTGTTTGTCGTTATTGACAGTTATCGATGACTGTCGACACACATTTGGTATTCTGTGAGTCAATACGCCGTTGATATTGTGTTGTGTTGTGTTTTGGTAACGACAAGTTGTTGTTTTAAAGTTAAAAAACAAAAAAATATAACAAAATGGAAAAAAATTAAAAAATTAAATTTTGACAAATTCAAATTAATTTGAGAAGCTTGTGGAAGAGTTGCAGAAAAATCCATCTCTCGCAAGAGGATTTATTAGAGATAACGTTCAGAGCAATTTTAAAGCACAATGGGAAGTTATTGCCAAAGTTTTAAATGCTCTTGGCCCACCCAGGAGACTTTCTGATGGATGGCAAAAGTGAGTGTAATGCCACAGGTGGCGGTAGATTTAAGCAGTTGGCACATACCCCTTTGAAGGAAGATATAGGAAATCTGCTGCAGTTTAGTGAACTTATTAATCCGGAGGGTATTGTACAAGGTGTTCAAATTCAGGCTAATAATGTTGAGGTCCCAGTGTCAGAAGGTTATTTGGAAGAAGGAATGGCTAACGGTTTTGAGTTGGACACAATTGGTGCCCCCATTAACCAAGAGTTACCTGGAACATCATCACAAAACAACTTGGATTCAATGCCTTTAAGCTCCAATCATCAACAACCATATTGTACTCCTAAAAGGAAAAGAACTAGTTCCATCTCAAAAACCAAATACAACTCTGATGCTCGCAATGAATTGCTAGAAAAGCACAGCGATAAGCAGATAAAACTTTTGACTGATATATCTAACACTTTGTCGTCAGTAAAATACAGTCTCCGAGATTTAAATAAATCCAAAAAAAAATGTTATCCATAGAAGAAAAAGAATTAAAAATTATGGAAGAAAGAGCTAAAAGAGAGGAGGAATTGCACGAAAGTGAATTAGAAAGGACTTTAGTCTGAGTAGTTTTCTTTGCAAAATTAAGTTTTCTTTATTATTTTCATCACTCGAATCTGAACTTGTATCACAAATAAAAAAAAACATTTTTAAAAAATAACGCTCGTATCACAGAAATAAAAACTTTTTTTTTTTTTTTAAATAAACCATAAAATGAATCAGCTGACTTAAATATTAGAGATGTGTGTTTTGTGTTATTACAATTTTCGATAAACAGTCGACGTCGACACAATACTGTTACAGAATACCAAAACGGTGTCGACGTGATGTCGACGACGATAGAAAATGATGTAGACTCAAAAACGACGACGACGACGACGACGACAACCAGAATAAGGGTGAATAACTTACTGCAGCGGTAGGTGGTGCAAGCTGTTATTAGAACCCTCTCAGCTAGGATGTCCACTCAACTCAACATCAAATACAGGTATTTAACACTTTGGGGCTCCCTCTGAGTTCTTTAGGGCTTGAGATTAAATCCAAATTCATTGCACCAACCCCAAATACAATGTTCAGCTAAGAATTAAGTTTGTGGGATAGTGTCCACTCCATTAAAAACAAAAGAAAAGTGCGTGATAAGATAAGATATTTCGTATGCATAGAATATTTAATCATTAAGTCATTAATATTCTTATCAAAAGCTGATATAAATACGATAATATGGTAGATAGGGTCGCGGTCAGTTACAGTTTCTATGCTGGCTGGCTAGTTGGCCATAACAATTATTTTCTAAACATTCTAGAAAAAAAAGAAAAAAAAACAAACGAAGAAAAAGTGCGTCTTTTGTATGCAGTCCGAAGGGGGCCAGCAACAAAGAATGACTGGCTTCTTTTAATTCTCCCCCTCCAGTTATGCTGTGTGATGCTGCTTTGTTTGTAAATCAAATGCAAGTCATTAAGACAAGCATCGAAGAACAAGAACAAGAAAACAAAATCTCTTTAAGAAAAAAAAAAAAAAAAAAACTAATGATAGAGAGAAGGAGAGAGGAAGAGAGTGCAAGCAATGCTAAGAAAACAAATAATAAGTACTTGAGTTTCTCTCTAAGTTGTATTCTTTTAAAGAAAAATAGAAATTCCCCTAGTTTATAACGGTCTATAATACATCCACACACACACACACACACACACACAGCAACAACAAATGACGCATAAAGTTAAACAAATTTCTTTTGTAAAACAATCGTGGAAAATATATGCACACAGAATAATTAAAAATTTCCTTTTTCTGTTTTGCTTAAAGTGAAAGGGACATTTTCAAGAGAGAGCAAGAAGGAAAGGGAAGGACAAAGAGCAAAAGAAGAAAACTGGACAATTTTTATTATTTTTTACACCACCCCCCCGTTCCCACTTGGCAATTAAATCAACTAAATATGAACACAGTTAATTATTACTACAAAGAGAATAAGGGCGATAGAGAGAGAGAGACTGAGCGAGGGAGAGTAGTAGTAGTAGAAAAACTTAAAGAAAAAGAAGAATTATAAGCATAACATTACACTTGATGTTGACTTTGATGTTATTGTTGTTGTTGTTGTTGATTTGTAGAAAGACATTCTCAACGACATTTTGCAAATACAGAGGGGTTCTCTCTGTATTTCTCAATAGCCAGGCAATGGCTTGCTTTGGTCTTTGTGTAATTGAAACCTAAATTAACGTCAGAGGGAGAGCTTATAACGAAAAGGGGAAAAATCGTATGTGTTGAGTTGAGTACTTGAAATAAATCGAGAGAGAGAAAGAGAATTTGTTAAAGTTTTGTAGCTTTGAAAAGCGAAAACAATACCAAACAAACGGTTGCAAACTAACGGTTTTATTTTAAAAATTTCCTACGTTTTAATAACACTGTGCTACATAAAATATGTAAAGGGGCTACCATATAGCGAATCTATTTTGTTGGGAGTTCGTAGAGACTGAAAGATCACACTTATTTAACTGTTTAAGTCACTTAACCCTTTGACGACCATAGGCAAGTATGCTTGCCCGAGGGTTTTTGGCTTATATATTTGTCCAGGTTACAGATTGAGCAAATATGTCAGAGAATGTTTTATAGAAGAAGATTGTGGCAACAAAAATGTAGTTGAGTGCAAAACCTTATCTGGCTCCACTTGTACTCTACGAGGCTCCAAATTTGGACAAATAATGGTCTTTATACCGAGGGCTACTACAGGGTAGAGATAGGGCACAAGGGGATGGGAGTGAATTATGTTTTGGATTTAGCATTTGTCTATCAAAAAATATAATGAACAATTTTGGATAAACTCCAAACTGCCTAAAAATAGTCATTTTATGTTTGGCAATTATGTTTGCTTATGGGTTGAAGCGAAAATTATCATTCATAAAAACTCTAGCATTAAAACCTCATTATTGTCATTAAATTGTCATTAAATTGAGGAAATTACAGCCAATCTTCACTTTTGCGACAACAGTAAGGCTGATGTTACTGACCGTGGCTACAAAATCCCGTCCAATTATAGAGCACATTAACAAGCCTGACGCATATACATTTTCCAAAAAACTCTCAATTGATGAACATATGGTGTTCAAACTATGGTGTTTATGTGAGTCAGAAACTGGATATTTGTATAATATTGACATTTACACAGGAAAAAAACCATTTGTTAAACACGGTCTTGGCGAAGCTGTCGTCCTGCAATTATGTAAGCCAAAAAAAGGGGTTGAAGTTTACTTTGATAATTTCTTTACAAGTCTAATCTTAATGCACATTCTCCAGCAAAATGAAATAATGGCATGTGGAACTATTCGATGTAGTAGAAAGTACATACAGAAGAATTTTCCGCCTGATAAAGAAATGAAAAGAGGGGACATAAGTTACTTCATGTCAGAAAGCATTTCCGTCGTCAACTGGATGGACAATCGTGGTGTCTACCTAGCCTCAAATTTTATTGACCCAACAGAGGTAATCAAGGTCAAGCGACGTGTTGCTGGACAAGCTAATAAAATATATATTGTTTGCCCTCTGATTATACAGCACTACAACAAAGGAATGGGAGGCGTTGATCTAATGGACCAAAAGAAAGTTTATTATGAGTACGATCGCAGAAGTACGAGTAAGTGGCGTTTTTATTTACAATTGTTCTTCGACATATTTGAGCTACATATGTGTTCATAATAGTTATATAATATATAAGAAACTCATGCTGGCTAACAGTTCCTCAATCAATGTGACTTCAATTGAATTTCGAGCAGCTTTAGCCAAAAAACTGATAAGTTGCTTCAATTCAAGAAAACGTGCCTTTTCAGCGTCAACCAAATTTGGAACTCATTTTAAAGGTAAGCCCAAATCTCTTCATAAAATGGATGTTGGAAACGCTGCTTTCATTGTGCTTTCTATAAAAAATATAGTCACACAAATGGTTTTTGCGTTCAATGCAATGTGTTTCTTTGTTTCACTACATCCCGTAATTGCTTTGGAAACTATCACGAACAACACTAATTATAAATTTTTAAGATTTATTGTATTTTACTTTATATTTTTAATAAAAAAAAAATGTGTTTTTAAATCATGTCTAAAAATTAATAATTTGGGATAAAAAGATTGCTTTCAACCCATAGCCAACTATATTTGCCAAGCGAAATGGGGGACTTAGAGGATACCCAGGAGGGCAATTTTTTTTTTTCGTCACTACTATTAGGCCACAGATTATTAAAATAAATCAAAAGGTTAAATAGCTTCAGCCGAAAATGTATGGTCGTTAAAGGGTTAAGCGCCTGTTACACTAGCGAACTTGGCTTGATGAGAGAGAGTGTTTTGTTTTTACACTATCCAGCCAAATATCAAAAATTTTTGATATTCTTCAAGTCAAGTATGCAGGCGAAGTTTTCACCTGGTTTTCACAGATTCTTCCACTGTATTGGGTGTAGTTCTCATTGGAAAATAACGCTGCTTGTCATCTTTTGGGGTCCTGTTATTTCTTTTGCCAGCATTGCTGAAGGTTTACGTGCTCTTATGTGCACTTGTGCCATCAGATGCAGATGTTTTGCGTAAGAAAGGAAAATTTTTTGTGTAGTTTGCACACTGGGCTAGAATATCCTTTTATAGTGTTGCGATGAAACTACATGGGGTAGCTGGTGTTGGGCTAGACATTTGTCGTAGTGGGTGACTTTGCATTATTTTAATGTGTAATTCTAAGTGATTCGTTGCAAGAATGATAAACTAAAGATTACGCCATCGCGCACACAAAATTAAAACTTTCTGCGCATGTTCAATCAATGACGTCACGCAGCTATTGTTTCTATTGGCTAATGATAATGTAAGTTATATTGCAGGGCTGCCAACTACTTTCACGTAGTGCACACATTTTTCAGAGAAATGTTAATTTTCACATATAAGAAAGACTTGGTAACCATTAAAATAGCGCAACTACGTTATCTAACGGGAAAACATGCGCAAGGCATAATCTTTAGTTTATCATTCTTGATTCGTTGATAGTCAAGCTGCTGTTAAGGTGATAGGAATAGTCTGATCGAAGCCAGAAATCTTTCGTGGCCTCATAAGACCCTTTGGGCCAGTTCAGGTACTTAAGTGTCTGTTGAGTTTCATTATATTTCTGGGGACGAAAGGACTGATGTACTTGCGAGATTAAGTTATGACCCAATTAATGGTAAAGGGTCCGCCAAATAACTTTTTTTTTGAAAATGCTTTAAAAAAAAAACTACTGAATATTTTCTCAAATTTCTTTTTTTATTTGAAAGTACATTCCTTCCGGTTAATAATGGAAAATAATTTCATTCAAATGGCTGCCTCGGCTGGCCATGCAGTAGCCTACACGATCGGTCCAATTTTTAAGCACATTATCGATTGTGTGAAGCTGTATTTCACCAATGGCTTCACGAATATTGTCCTTTAAAGCGACAAATGTCTCTGGCTTGTCGGCGTAACACTTATCTTTGACGGCACCCCACAAATAATAGTCCAACGGTGTCAAATCGCAGCTCCGAGGTGGCCAAACGACATCAGCTTTGCGGCTGATAATGCGATCTTCAAAAACAGGGCGCAAAACATCGAGTGTAGCTTCGGCTGTGTGGCACGTAGCGCCGTCCAGTTGAAACCAAATGTTGCCAATATCCTTCTCTTCAATTTTTATGAACAAAAATTCGTTCAAATGTTCAATTGTTGAGAACGATGGTGAATTGAGGTTGATGGCGCTTCACGCACACTTTCTGCCACAGCAGCAATATTCGTTATTCGAAAATATTCGAATATATAATATTCGGAAAAAATTCGTTAGATGGCGAACCCGATATGTTGGTTGTTGGTTGTCATTCTCCTGTCGGCTACTCCTTATTTATCCATTCGGAGGTGGGACCGGGAGATGAGACTAGAACCAATTGGCCATCTATTGATGGCCTTTGACTGGGATGTTGGGTTTGATGTCAGTCGAATTTCTGCAGGTTATGTAGAGACTGAAGGGTTACAGTGATTAATTAACTAAGTAAGTCAGTAAGATAGGACCTTTTTTGTGTGGCTAGCTTATATAACGTGTATACGGGAGTAATTCAATAATATTTGTCAAGTTATTGCTGAGATACGTCTGAAATATGCAAAGGATCTACGACTGCCATCAATTTCACTATGAGGCGATTATAGTGAAGAACAGCGGGTAACAATAATAAAAAATCTAAAAAAGAATAAATATCCCTTAGTTGTCCATTATTTTCCATTTTCTTTTATAATTTGAAAATTTAAAAAATTTTCAGTAACAAAAAAAAAAACATTGCTTATCTTCATGCACATATGTAGCTCTGAGGGCACGTAAAAATTAGTTAAGAAGTTATGTGTGTGAAGATAAATTCAACTTGAAAAACCACAGACGCAAACCCACACTTTTAGCAGCGCCACTTCTTGTCTCTAACAGGATAAACTTTGCTGTTAACAGAGCACTGTTAACTGTTTAACAGTGGCAATTAGAAGATTATTCCTCTACTTTGCAGTTCTTGCAGACTATATTAACATAAAATTTAATTCTCATTCTGATCATTATTATTTGTGAACAAAAGTGTTGAAATATAAAGGATGATTGGTGGAGATGGAGGACGAAGATTTTCTCAACTCTCAAAATTATTCCAGCTATCCCAGTACCACGGTTGGAAAGAGGACCCTCTGGACTACGATTTGCATATAGTCTGTATGGTGTACTATTTCTTATATGTTTCAAAATGGCCACTGATCTTCTAGAGAATTTTCAAGCAAAAAATTGATATTTTAAAAGCCAATTTTCACAATACAATATCACTTGTATGTGGGACTTTTTTTGCTGATTATATCGGGTCCGCCATCTAACGTTTTTTTTTTTCAACTAGTGCTTATTTCGTGAATGGTAACACTTAGCTCATGTCTGATTTGACAGATTATAGTTTTATCCTTCCGCTGAACGAATATGACCATCCAATGCGTTTTCGCTTCGCTAAGTGGGCCTGCGATCGGCTTACAGAAGAAGCCGATTTTGGCAAAATAAATCATCTTTTCAGATGAAGCTCATTTTGATCTTGGCTGGTATGTTAACAAGCAAAATTGTCGCATTTGGGGCACAGAAAACTCGCACGCATACATTGAAACGCCGACGCACCCAAAACGAGTCACTGTTTGGTGCGGATTTTGGTCCAGAGGCATAATTGGGCCATTTTTCTTCGAAAATAAGCAAGGAGTGGCTGTTACAGTCAATGGCGATCGTTATCAGGCCATGTTGAACGAATTTTTGTTCACAAAAATTGAAGAGGAGGATATTGGCAACATTTGGTTTCAACAGGACGGCGCTACGTGTCACACAGCCGAAGCTACACTCGATGTTTTGCGCTCTGTTCTTGAAGATCGCATTATCAGCCGCAGAGCTGATGTCGTTTGGGGCACCTCGGAGCTGCGATTTGACACCGTTGGACTATTATTTGTGTGGGGTGCCGTCAAAGATAAGTGTTACGCCGACAAGCCAGAGACAATTGACGCTTTAAAGGACAATATTCGTGAAGCCATTGGTGAAATACAGATGCACACAATCGATAATGTGCTTAAAAATTGGACCGATCATGTAGGCTACTGCATGGTCAGCCGAGGCAGCCTTTTGAATGAAATTATTTTCCATTATTAACCGGAAGGATTGTACTTTCAAATAAAAAAAGAAATTTGAGAAAATATTCAGTAGTTTTTTTTAAAAGGATTTTCAAAAAAAAAAAAAAAGTTATTAGACGGACCCTTTATTAAGATGCCTTTGAGTATGATATGGTACTCATAGACTTAGTATTTGTCCTAACAGTGGGCTTGTTCAGATGGATACTGTTAAACAGCTAACAGTTCTCTGTTAAAGCCAATTGTGGCGCTGCTAAAATTTATACACAGAAAGAAAAACGGCGTGCTAAAATCAACTTTTCTATTCTCAATTTAAGCCAAAAAACGTGCTTGAAAAATTAAGCCCGTTTTGGCTATTGTTTGCTTAAAACAAGCAAAAAACGGGATTGATGTGAAAAACTAAACCTTATATTACTAAAATCAACACTAAAAAGCTCAAATCTATCTAAAAAAGTGTAATTTTGACTTATTTGTTATTTGAGTTATGGAATTGTGGGTTTTAAGTTCAAAAGTAAAAATTTTAATAATTTTCATTTAGTTCATGTGTTTTATACAATATATATCCAACAAAATGTCGTATTTTTCGCAAGTTGCATTTCTTTGTGTGTAGATGATTTTCTTTTTTGTGTAGATGACTTGCATTTTTTTCAAATCAATCGATTTTAGGATTAAATCAAGTACGAGTTCGAGCTTAAATCAAGTTCAAAATTCTTGAAACAAGCTCGTTTTTGGATAAATTTAGGTTTAAATCAAGTATAATTTAGGGCTTAAATCAAGTTCATTGTGCTCGAATAAAGTACGATTTGCCTCACTTCGATCCCATTTATAAGTTAATCTAGCCTAAATCAACTTTATAATTCTTGAAACAAGTGCGCTTAAGGATTACTTCAACTTCTGATTCTCTTGAATCAAGTACGAATTCGATCTTAAATCAAGAAAAAATATGCTTAAACCAAATACATGATGAGATCACTTTGATCCCAAAAAGGCTTAAATCGCGCTAAAATCAACACTTTTGTACTTGGCTGATTCGGGCTTGATTCAACTCTTTTGTACTTGATTCAAGCCAAACCGTACTTACCGTACTATTGTGACCGATATGGATTGATTCAATCCCGGATGGCTTGATTCTTTTTTTCAGTGTACGCAATCCAATGGATTTTAAAATTCGAATTTATCTTCAACTTGCCGTTAAACTTGGGTTTAGTTAAAGGTACCTTTAGCTAAAGGGAACTGTAAAGAACTGCAAAGTCGATAAAACTGCTCAATTAAACAAGTTTTTTTTTTTTAACGCAGTGGCAACAGCTGACTTCGTTTTTTTGTTGCATATGCTCATTTAGTGTAAATTTAAAGTTGCCATATCGAAAATAGTATATGATATGGCAAGTTCAAACATAAAGTGACCTTTAAATGTTAAAGGTAGGATGATCTTCACTTTAGTTTAACGATCACTTCTATCTTATTGGGTACTCATAATAATGAAAAACAATTTATCTGCCCGTTAAAATCCTCCCTTTTTAGTTAACGGCAAGTTGTAATAATGGCCCTAAGAACTTTAATTAAATTCTTGTAATATTATCAGTCTGCCTTTATTTAAAATATTATTTTTCTAATCAATTTAAATGCTTTCTTTTATCACAAAACAAAAACTAACTGCTGTCTCGCCATTATTTCGAAAAACTAAAAAAATATTTTTTTTTTTAAATATTTTATCAAAATTGGAAATTATTTAGTGATACTTACTTACTAAATAAATAGAAATAAAAAAAAAAATAATAAATTGCTTTTATTGTTGTTTTTTATTGTCAATAATTAATATGGCGCCTTATAAATTGCCCAACTGACCGCCTTGTCTTGCCTTTATGCCAGTCAGAGTACATTTATTGGCTATTGGAAGAAGAAGGCCTTTAAAAACTTGTAGAAAAAGTCGTAAAACCGTCATTATTTTCAAAACAAAATTCATTTTTGAATTCATTTTTATTTTGTTTGATTTATTTCAAAATTTGTTAACATATTATACTAGTTTAAACATTTTTCTATTTTCTCTTTATATTTCATTTATTATTTTCAAATAATACACTTTGAAAATTTATTTTCCGTTTTTAAAATTAAGTGAAAACCCAACAAAAAAAAAAAAAAAAAAAAAATGGAAAAAATAAATTGAAAATAAACTTTCGTTTCCTATATGAAATTTTGAATATTTTTGATTAATATTTTGAATAATAATTATTGGCTTAAGGCCAATTTTAAAAATTATTTTTAATAACAAATAATAATTATTATTATACTTTTTGTTCTTTTTTAATAATTAATTTCTTTGCTTGGCTTTTTAATTAAAAATTATTTCTTTTGAGATCATAATTATGAAAACAGAAAATAAAAAAGAATTCAACAAATCATGCGGATTTTCATCATTTTTTTTTTTTGTAAAATTAAAATCAAAATTTAAACGAGAATCTAAGTTTAGAGTTCAATAAACAAAGAATAGCAAATTAAAATCCAAATTCAATGGATTTCAAGGTTTTTTTTTTTTTTGTCAATCTTACTTACATACAGTATTGGCCAAAACTAAAGCACGCCCTCAGTACATTTTTTTTAAATGATAATTTTTTTAAGAAAACAAAGCAATTAAAATTTTATTTTTATTTTTTTTTTTTGATTTATTTATATCCTTATTATTGAAAAACACAAACTTAAAGAATTCAGAATTTAAAAAAAAAAGTTAGAATTCAAAAAACTTTTTAAGTCGCAAATATAAGCGGACAAAACTAAAGCACCCCCCAATTAAGGTGCACAAAAAACTATTGAAATCAATATTTCGTTGCGAATCCTTTATTCTGAATGACACACGCACATCTTTTAGGCATAGGGAACATTAAATTATTAATTATTTCAGGAGATATTGCTTCCCAGGCTATTTTTGCGGCTTCAAATAAATCTTCTTTGGTTTTGCAATTTTGTGGGTTGATTTTTAAGTTAATGATTGGATTGGAGAGCTGGCTTATCAAGGCATCAATTGAGTGCAAAATATTCAATCAACAGATCAATTATTTCTAGGCTAATTTAAAAGTTTTTACAGACTGGTCGCACATCTCCTACTAATTCTGGAGGAAGGTCACGTGAAACCTTGCGACATGAAGACTCCTTAATTAAAAGGACAATCCAAAATGATCCTACAGCATCTTCTAGTCACGTACGAAACCGCTTAGATTTAAAAATAACCGAAGGAACGATTCCCAGAAGGCCGGTAGAGGCCGGATTATTCAGTCGACGACCAGCAAAAAACCTTTGATATCGCCAAACTTGAATTCACCAAGGCCCATCTCAACTGGAGTATCCAAAAATGGATGAATGTGCTGTTTTCTGACGAATCTAAGTTTAAATTAAAGGATTCAGATGGCATAAGGCATCCAGAGGCAGGCCAAACGGACAACGGGTCAATCCTAAATGTACTGAGGGGGTGCTTTAGTTTTGCCAATACTGTATGTACGTACTTAAGTGGTCATTACAGCTCTTTAGTTAGGATTACAACCCAGCTTTTCACACCATCCATATGTCATCTGTTTTTATTTTATCCATGAGTGGCAAGACCTTTAGTTTAAAGTTGAATACGAACGACAGATTTTTTTATGAAACTTTTCATTGGCAATTTAATTGTACTCACAAGAGTTTTTGCCAGAAGTTTGCTGAGAGAAAGTCGCCAAAGAAATATTTTTCTTGTCTTTCGTTTTGTTCGAGATGTTTGAGATGTCCACTTAGTGGTTTCAAAACCAGCCTCGTTTTGTACTAGTGAAAAGCTATTTTAAGGTTGTCACAAACGCGAGAAAGTTTCAACAGAAAAACCTTTTCAAAATACTCGACAAAGAACAGTCATAACAGCACGTTAATAAATGCTGCTGGACTATGTGTGTAAAGCAGAGATCAGCAATGAATCGTATTTTCGCTACTCATAAGTACTCATGAAATTTTGAGTATGAGTGAGTCAAGAGTATTAAAATTCAACTACTCTGATTCATTCGTACTCTCTACAACATTGATTTATAAGTATAGGTTGCAATGAGTATGAGTACAAAGTTGACATCAAACTCACAACATTCGATTCATTGTTTGATTCATACGCCTACTCATTCAGATTCATAAATTTAGAAAAATACTTATAATACTTACGAATGATTCGAGTCACTCGAATCATTCATCAAAATTTACAGTAGTAGTTATTGTTGCATTTACAAAAGAAAAGAAAAGAAAAGACAAAGACAGCAAGCAAAGCACACACACAACCTTCTAGCGAGTATTGTGGTGTTCGTACTCGAATCATACTTATTTTGTGCTTCGTGTATATGTTGAATCATGGAGAGTCGAAATCAACAACATCGTGCGTATTGTTAAGTATGAGTACGATGAGTATTTCTAACTTTGAATATGAGTAGTATGAGTATGATATTAAAATAAGTATGAATGCGTATAAGTAGCTGAAATTATAAGTATGACTCGAATCTACTCATCTTTTTGAATACTCGTTGCTGATCTCTGGTGTAAAGATAAATTCAAATTTAAAAACCAAAGATGCAAACCCACACTTGCCTCTAACAGGGTAAAATTTGCTATTAACAGGGCACTGTTAACTGTTTAACAGTGGCAATAAGTAGATTAGTCTTCTACTTTGCAATTATTGCAGACTATTGACTATTATTTGTGAACAAAAGTTTTCAAATGTAAAGGATGATTGGTGGGGGTGGAGGACGAAAATTTTCTCAACTCTCAAAATTATTCCAGCTATCCAACTACCACGGTTCGAAAGAAGACCCTTTGGACTAACATTTGCATATAGTCTGTATGGTATACTATTTTGTATATGATCCAAAATGGCCACTGATCTTCCAAAGAATTTTCAAGCAAAATATTGATATTTTCAAAGCCAATTTTCTCAATACCATTTCACTTTACATTTGGCTATGTTGCTGATTATATTAAGAGGCCTTGAAACCATTATTTGCATATAGTATGGTACTCATAGTCCTAGAGTATTTCCCAAAATTAGCTTCTAAACAAGTGACATTGTTCAGATGGATACTGTTCAATAGCTAACAGTGCTCTGTTATGAGGAAATGCTCTGTTAACGCCAAATGTTGCCCTACTAAAATTTAGGGATTGCGTCTTGGATTTTCAAATTCAAATTTATCTTTGTCACACATTGCCTGACTATATGTGAGGAAGGTACCTTAAAACATTTGCAGTTAAGAATCGTTAAGAATCTACAGACATTTTTGGTCAGCAGTACAGGTATTCCCCGACTTACGACCGAGATAGGTTCCTCTGTCATCGGTCGTAAGTCGATTAAGTCGTAAGTCGAATTTCATATAAAAAAAATTTAAGAAAAAAATTACATACTGTACTACTAACTTTGAGGGTCAGGAGAAGTGAAACTATCCAAAATTCATATAATTCTAACTTTATTTACTAGTTCCAGCCATTTTTGGGAGGATATAAAATTATTAACTTAAAAAAATTCCGACTTAGCTAATGTAATGTATTATTTGTACTGAAATATGTATGTAAATCGAATTTTTTTTACTTTTTTTTTAATTTTTCTCATATATTTTGGGGATTCCCCGCAACTACATATTTGTCTTTAAGTATTTTCTATGAAAAAAAAAAAATTGGAAAAAAATGGTCGTAAGTGCGAATAGTCGTAAGTCGAACGGTCGTAAGTCGGGGACTACCTGTAGTTACTTAGAAATTGTGTTGATCCTATTATAGAACGCTTTAAAGGAAGGACTTGAAATCAGTAGAACTATAATAGTTTTAGGCAATGGGTATTAGCTTTATACAACCAATAGGAAACCACTAATAGGTCAATAACAGTATATTTCCACAGTACAGTGGACGTTCGCTAGTACGAATTATATATTGTCAGGCCCTTTCGTAATACCGAAAAATTCGTATTATTGAACAACGCATTTTTATGTTCCAATTCAAATAGTTAACATAAAATATTTAGATTTTATTAATATATATATATTTTATTATTTTATAAAAAAAATACATAACGAAACAAGATATACATACATACGTTGCAAATTAGCATAAGATCGGTACATCCATCGATTTAAACAATTACAGATTCCAAATAGGCATTTGCATTTTTTCATGACGACTTCACTGAGGAGGTATCTAAAGAAAAGGTATTGAATTCCTTTTTTGCGAAATGGCAACAAAACTTTAAAACTGGGGGGTATTCTCTATTATACCTTGAAGGTTTACTGAGGAGAATACCGGATGTAGTCAATAATAATAATCTTTTGACCAACAACGAAATATAACGGGTTACACATTTTCAGATTCTAAGATAAAATTTAATAAAACACGCATAAAGCTACGATCTCGATTAAACTTTGCCATTATGTACGAAATATAATTTCATTTAAGTGATCATCTCTATATTAGTTCTAGCGGTCTATCATGTTAACATAGTTTTCGAGATATCGGGCCGTATTTCGTGAAATTTTACAAATGTGTGTTTTTATTTGTTCCAACAGAATTTTCTGAGTAGACATAGTCTTTGAAACATACATACATAAATTGGTCATTACAACCCTTCAGTCAGATTTATTGACCTATTTTCTCACGCCACTTTTGTTGTGTGTGTTAATTTTATACATAAGTGGCGGGGGACCTACAGTTTAAAGTCGACTCCGAACGACAGATTTTTTGAGAAACTTTTCATGGCAATTTTATTTACTCTTAGAGTTTTTGCCAGAAATCTGCTGAGAACAAATCGCCGAAGAAATACTTTTTGTATTTTGTTTTGATGTCTGGCCTGGGGCTCGAACCCTGGCTTAACGTCTAATAAGCCAACACACTACCTACTAGACTACGGCGACTTCATCTTTGAAACAGGCCCACAAAAAAGTCCAACAGAGACAAATATCACGAAGTCAAAACGTGAGTTTACTCTTACTGGAAACTTCTTATGTAACAAAGCCCAAATAGTTTGCTTAGAGTGGCTTGTGGCACCGTCCTGTTGAAACCACATACCATTCAGTTCATTATCTTTAATTGCAGGTCAAACAAGTAAGTTATTACACGACTATAGTGTGGACGATTAATACATTCAGTCTCTGTGGAGATTTGATATACATAAAAACATAATAAAAACTTCATTCATACTTAAATAAAACAAAACTTCTTATAACAAACCACCATTCGTACTATCGAATAGAAAAAATGTCCATCTATTCGTACTATAGAGTAGTCAATGCAAAAATTTTGCCATTCGTATTATTGGAAATTCGTAATAAAGAGCGTTCGTACTACTGGACGTCCACTGTATTTACAATTGAACTCCAAAAAAAAAAAAAAAAGAGAAATAATTTCCAATTTGTTTTGCAATTCTTTTGCCGCCCATTATATAATTTGCAGTCCTCGCATAACAATTGCTTTGATTTTCCTTTAATCATTTTCCGCTTTATTAACAAAAATAATCGGAAAAAAGCAAAAAAAATAAAAATAAATGAGTGTGTGACAAAATAAATGCCTTCAACATGACCGCAACCAAAAATCAAAACCAAAAATCATGAGACATTTTCAAAATGTCTTTGAAATTCATTGGAAATGCAAAATTCTTTTCATTTTTGTAGACTTTTTACGAAAAACAGAAAATTTTTTTCTTTTCAAGTTTTTTTCGTTGCCTTTACATATGCGACACAATTTAAAAGAAATTATGAAAAATATATTCTAATGGCTTGGCCGGTAGAAACAAATAACCCAGCAAAATTTTATTTGGCAAGAAATATAAAAAAAAAAAACTGTTGGGAATTTTTCAGTATAAAATTGCAGAGTTTTTGAAATTCTCAGGAATTCAAGAGAAATTTTTAATTTTTTTTTCCAACTTTTGGGAATAAAAATTCTGAATGTGTGTGAAGATAAAATCGGATTTTGAAAATCCAAGACGCAATCCATACATTTTAGCAGCGCCACATTTTCTCTTAACAGAACAAAATTTATTTGTCCTTAACAGAGCACTGTTAGCTATTTAACAGTATTCATCTGAACCAGCCCACTTGTTTAGGAGCTAATTTTGGGAAATACTCTAGCAAATGGTAGTCCAAGGGTCCTCTTTCCAACCGTGGTATTAGGATAGCTGGAATAATTTTGAGAGTTAAGAAAATTTGCTCCCCTTCATCACCACCAACCATCCTTTATGTTGCAACATTTTTGTTCACAAATAATAATGATCATAATGAGAATTATATTTTTGTCAGATTAGTGTCTGCAATAATTGTAAAGTAAAAGAATAATCTACTTATTGCCACTGTTAAACAGTTAACAGTGCCCTGTTAATAGTAAAGTTTACCATGTTAAAGGCAAGAAGTGACGCTGCTAAAAGTGTGGGTTTGCGTCTGTGGTTTTTAAATTCGAATTTATCTTTACACACATGTATAAATGTTGATAAACATATGGGAGAGCCCCAAGTTCTAAATGAGAGTACTTTATGGACTCAATAGGAGTGTAGTTAGACTTTTGCTAACATTATGAGATAGGAAGTGGTACGTTCGAAAACCAAAAAGGGTTCAAATGGTATAGTACCAGCCAATAAGCAATTAAATTAGCAAAACGTCAACTAGGATGTTGGCCGAGACCATAAAGTATATCGCCAATCTGTATATACTATACATATATATATGCATCCTGAAACGTTAGATGCAGCATAATGCGGAGACATCGGACAAATATGGTCATATGCGTATAACTATTCATGAGGCAACGTCTTGTTAAAACCACATATCGGTCTCTCCGATATATTCATAATCTTCAATAGTCTGGCGAAAAGTCTGAGAATAGAAGTTCCAAAGATGAATATGCAACTGGGAACATGCCCGGCACTCAAAAAATCAAAAAAGAAAAAAAGGCATCATAGTGCCTACCAGAGATCAGCAACGAGTATTCAAAACGATGAGTAGATTCGAGTCATACTTATTATTTCTGATACTTATACGCATTCATACTTATTTTAATATGATACTCATACTACTCATACTCAAAGTTGGAAGTACTCGTCGTATTCATACTTAACAATACGCATGATGTTATTGACTTCGACTCGTCTCCACTTAACATTTACACGAAGCACAAAATAAGTATGATTCGCGTACGAACACTCCTATACTCACAAGAAGATTGTGTGTATGCTTTGCTTGTTGTCTTTGTCTTTCCTTTCTTCTTTGTTTGTATATGCAACAATAACAAAGGCTGTAAATTTTGATGAATGATTTGAGCCACTCGAATCACTTATAAGTATTATAAGTATTTTTCTAAATTTATGAATCAGAATGAGTAGGCGTATGAATCAAACACATTTCGAATGTTGTGAGTTTGATGTCAACGTTGTACTCATACTCATTGTAACCTATACTTATAAATCAATGTTGTAGCGAGTACGAATGAATCAGAGTAGTTGAATTTCAATTCTGTTGATTCACTCATACTCAAAATTGCATGAGTGCTTATGAGTAGCGGAAAAACGATTCATTGCTGATCTCTGGTGCCTACCATATGAATGTTTTGGAGGAACCGCCTTGAAGCATTCACATTGGCAGACTGAGGCGCTTCATCAGAAGCTTGGAGTGGTTCTAGTGCTTGGAGAAACTGTGGTTTCACATTGGGTCATATGTGGCCTAAGGGTGTCCATTCGACATTCTTGGTTCTACAGCCACCTCTACCTACCTAGCTAAAGGTTACCAAGTTATCCTGTTTTAAAAAACGTAGCTTCGTTTATCTGATTAACAATTTCCCCATAATTTTATAACTTTTCAACAACCTTGAGAAAAATGTTTCTTGAAATTTTGTTTTCCAATGCAAACAATTTCTTTAAATTGCTTCATAAATTCTTTAGAATGATGGCTGCTGCACTCACCTACTTGCACAGTTGGAGTCAAAATCTGAAATTTTTTTTCTTTCATCTGCCACAACGAAAAGCGATTCTCAATATTTGTTTTTCAATCATTTTCTTTCGTTTCTGCGTTTTTTTTCTATTCATTTTAAATGATTTCTTAAGGATTTTCCCACAAAGTTATTTATTTCGGTACATTTCATGTGTAAATAAATCGAAAATTTTTAATTTATATTCCCTGTGTATACATACGTACATACCGTACATGTGTGTATTTGTTGTTCTGAAAACCCCCTTAAATTTTTTAAATATTTTTGAAACAGAAAAACAAACAAAAAAAAAAAAATCTGTTTTTATTTTTTTAACGAAATATTTGCCGCTAATTTGTGGGGTGTGAACAAAAGTTTGTCTCCCCCTGCTTGGACTTGTTGTTTTCTTGTTTGTTTTTTCTGTTTGTTTTTGTTGTTGTCGTTTTTTAATAAATTGTATTAAATTTTGTTGTAAAGTGCCAGACTGTTTAACCTGCCATTAAATGTTTTTTTTTTTTTATATTCAATTTTATTTGCTCATTAACAGGCTGGGGTCAAATATGTCAGACCCAACCATCACCCCTCCTGCTGTATAATGAAATGTGGTGCGTTTTTTTTTTCTTCAAACACATTAAATTAATTTTTATTCCTTTTTATTGTTCTGATTTGTTTTGATTTTCATTTTTTTTTTTATAGGAATTTTGAATTATTTTAAGAATTACACTGTTTCCATTTAAATTAATGAAAAAAAATAGTAAATTTTTCTAAAAGAAAGCCATACTGGCCAGCAGGAAACAATGCACATTTGTCGTCCTAAGGGTTAAAGCATTGAATAGCGGCCTACTGTTGTAGGTGTTGATTTAATGTGTGTGAAGATAAATTCGAATTTGAAAATCCAAGACGCAATCCATTAATATTAGCAACGCCACATTTGGCGTTAACAGAGCAAAATTTTCTCTTAACAGAACAAAATTTGCCCTTAACAGAGCATTGTTAGCTACTTAACAGTATCCATCTGAACAAGCCCACTTGTTTAGGAGCTAATTTTGGGAACTACATTAGGTACAATACTACAATACTAAATACTATATACAAAGTAAGGTTCCAAGGAAATCGCCGAAGAAATACTTTTTGTATTTTGTTTTGATGTCTGGCCTGGGGCTCGAACCCTGGCTTTACGTCTAACAAGCCAACACACTATCTACTAGACTACGGCGACTTCAATTTTGAGATTCGAGAAAATCAATTTTGAAAAACCTTTTTTTCATTTCAAAACTGTTGTTCACAAATAATAATGATAATAATGAGAATTATATTTTATGTTAATATAGTCTGCAATAATTGCAAAGTAGAAGAATAATCTTCTAATTGCCACTGTTAAACAGTTAACAGTGCTCTGTTAATAACAAAGTTTACCCTGTTAGAGGCAAGAAGTTGCGCTGCTAAAAGTGTGGGTTTGTGTATTTGGTTTTTAAATTCGAATTTATCTTTTCACACACATGTTAATTTATAGTCATTCTCTGCACAAAGATGTTCTCCATTTGCCCTTCCATTACTGGAATTAATTGTTGGTTTCATTTTCTAATTCAGTTATCTTCGTTAAAAGTTCTTTTCTTGTCATAATTATATAAGGAGTGCGCATAAAAAAAAATGGGCCTACTTTTAAGCTTATAACTTTTATCATAATTGAAAAAAATGAATACCGTTACATTGTTTTTGTTAGTCATCTATTTCAAAATCCACGTGCTAAATCTCATTGCAATAGCAAAATTATGGTGTTTTCTTTTCTACCAAAAAATTTGCATTTTATTAACGCAAACTGCAATTTTGCGTTTGTTTCTTAAAAATGTTTCGCCCTCTAAAAGGGTGGTATGTTTTATTCTAAATAATTCCCACTTGCCAATGGTGGAGGGCATTGCATTTTATGCCCTGTATAAATCGAGAGTGCTGATAATGCCCTATAAAGCAGATGAGTTTTGTGTATTTATAGGGCTACCAGATGAAATTTAAAAAAAGTCGCCTGGTATTGTTATCCAATTTGAAGTTAATTTTTTCATTGTTTTGTGGAGTAATCTTAAGGAAATATTACATTATTAAAGCTACATGGTCAGCAATATAAAAAATTGCATTCAATGTTAGAACAGTGTTAAAATATTTTTTTTTGTTATAAATCTGGCAACACCTTTGAACAAATTGGCATTTCCTCATTCATTTTCTTAATAAGTGGTAAACACAGGGCATACCCTTTTTTAATATTTGTGTTATGTTCTTCTCAAATAAAAAATGACATTACAACAGGGTTGGTCAAAAATTTTTTAATGCACCTTGTAAGAGGGTGACATTTTCTTTGTAGAAAAGAAAACACCATTAGTTTTTTGAAAATGGGCACCCAACAAGAATGTCGTAAAAAAATAATTGAAATTTTCAATGAAAAACGGCGCCGCTTACAAAAACCGATTGCTAGGCTCGCAGGTGTTAACCAAAAAACAGTTTCTAGGGTAAGAATAAAACAATATAAGGAGTCTTGAAGTATTGAGAGAAAGCGTGGAAGTGGAAGAAAATAAGGATTTGCCGACCAAAACAAAGCAAGTAAAATAATACGTATTTTTCAAAAAACACCCTAACATGTCTGGAAGAAAAGTGGCTCAAAAAGTTGGATGCTCTGAGACCTTTGTCAAAAAAAAATTTTACACACAAAAGAATTCAAATATTATTTACTTTAATTGAAATATAAAACGAAAAAAATCCGCCACTTAGATTTATTTCTATAACGAAAAGTTTAAGTCCAGATTTTTTCGTGCGCACTCCTTAATTTGACAATCCCTAATTGTTGTGGTCAATCGAAAAGCCTGTGGGCAGAGGTCAAATCTCGAATGGAGGCATCGGGTGAAAAAGACGAGATGTGGTTTACGATTGGAGCAAAGGCTGATACAGATGTAGGGATGGCGGCCTTTTGATAAATATTTCTATATTCGTGTTCAAACGTCCAAGTGTATTTCAATCTGACATTGAGAGCAATAGCTTCGTATTCGATAGAATTGCGGATGTTCGGAGAGTGCTTTGGACACCTTCAATATCTTGTTGCATTGCTGGATATAGGGCAACATTAAAAAGAAATTTCTTTTTCCAATTGGAAATGGTGTAGTCTGTATAGAAATTAAAAATCATTAATTCCACTCTCACATGTTTATTATTTTTTGCATTTTTTAGCAGTTTTTATTGCTTTTAATAAGTGTTTCTTGCAAATCCATTTGACTTGATTAATTTATTTATTATTTTTTTTTAATTAAAAAAAGAAAACCTTGCAGCGGCATAAAATTGTAGCCTATTTATATTATGCATTCGAAATGAATATTTTTTTTAATTTCTTTTAAAACATTGTTACAATATTACAATTTGAACTACGAGCTACAAAGTACAGAAGGTACAAGAATTGAAATGGTTTTTAAAAAATATTTTATTTTCACACTAAGGTAGAGTTATTCAAACGGTTCAAACAGATTTTAATTGAAACTGTTAAATACAGTGAGTGTCAAAAGAAATTATACACTTTGGATAAAATTCTAGCGCAATCATTAAACTCAACTCTTTCCCCCTAACGGAGAATGCCCGACAATATTTGCCAATATTTCGAATTTTTTTTAAATTTCTTTTTTGTTTAAATTTTAAGAACTAGGGCAATGAAAGAATTTTAAAATAAAAATAATTGTAACTTATTAATGTATATTTTATTTAATGTACAGTTTCTTTTGATGCTCACTGTATATTCGTATTGCCTGTTTGAAAAGTCACTATTGACAGATTTTTTTTTTTTTTTTTTTGGTGAAACCAGCACTCAGGGGATGGCCCCTACTCATGCAGTGCATTGTGCAGGTTTTTAGGAAAATGGGTTATAGGAAGGTGGAAGAGAGGGAGTAGTGTTTGTGGACATCTCAAGATGCGAACGGCAAAGAAACGAGTTGCTGCTAGGTGACTATAAAATGGCCTTCACCGAAAGACAGTCTACAGCAATCGTCCCCAAGAAGCCCGCACCCTTCGGTCCTAGCTTCCAACACTACTCATGTTGTGTGTGTTAATTTAATACATGAGTGGCGGGACCTACAGTTTAAAGTCGACTCCGAACGACAAATTTTATTGAGAAGCTTTTCATGGCAATTTTATTTACTCTCAGAGTTTTTGCCAGAAATCTGCTGAGAGGAAGTCCCCGAAGAAATATTTTCGTTTTGATGTCTGACCTGGGATTCGAACTCGGGCCTTCAGTCTAATAAGCCAACACACTACCTAGTAGACCACGGCAACATGGCGAAAAGAGGCGTTTATTTGGTCTTATGTGAGAGAATTCAGCAAATGTTTTATGTGCGTGAACATAAATTCAAATTTAAGAACCCAAGACGCAAACCAACAATCACTTTTGGCATTAACAGAACAAATTCTGATGTTAACAGGGCAATGTTAACTGTTCAATAGCGTTAACCAGTAATTTAGCCTTCTACTTCAGCAATTATTTACAGTCTATTGGCATAAAAATTTAATCCTATTCTGATCATTATTATTTGTGAATAATAAAATTGAATTACATGAAATGGTTGACGGTCTAAAATTATACTAGATATCCCTTATTCCATGGAGGAACCTCTTGACTGCCTTTTTTATATAGTCGGGTAGGTGTGCTATATCCTGTATCTTCCAAAGTGGCCACTGATCCTCAGGATATTTGTAATCGGTTAGGTTAAGTTAGGTTAGAGGACGTGTTCTTGTCAACTGTGACAAGTACAGTATCCGGAGGTCGAATTGACCCATTGTACAACGCCCTAGCTTCTCACACCACTCGTGTTGTGTGCGTTAATTTTATACATGAGTGGCGGGACCTACAGTTTAAAGTCGACTCCGAACGACAAATTTTATTGAGAAGCTTTTCATGGCAATTTTTACTCTCAGAGTTTTTGCCAGAAATCTGCTGAGAGGAAGTCGCCGAAGAAATATTTTCATATTTTCGTTTTGATGTCTGACCTGGGATTTGAACTCGGGCCTTTCGTCTAATAAGCCAACACACTACCTACTAGACTACGGCGACTTCTTGTAATCGATTAACATAAAAGTTAATTTTTTAAAACGGTTATACCATCTGCAATTAAATCTGTTGGGATGAGTATGCCTGGACCCGATGTCCTACAAACATGTAAATAGTTGTAGAACTATATATTGTTGCCTCTGTTAAGCAGTTAACAGTGGTCTGTTAATAGAAAATTTTGCTCTGTTAAAATCAAAAGCGGCTCAGCTAAAAATGTGGGTTTGTGGCTTTGGTTTTAAAATTTAAATTTAAAGGGTGATTTTTTAGCTATTATCTTTTTGGCAACACTGGTTTAAACAGCTCACGCACGTTTCGTGTTTTGTTTCACTGTCAAACATTTTCAGTTTGGTCTATAAATTAACCATGAATCGTCTTACAAACGAACAACGCTTGCAAATCATTGAATTTTATTATCAAAATGGGCTCTTGGAAAGTTGGCTGAAGATCCACTTCTTTATCGAAAAATTATGTTCAGCGACGAAGCTAATTTTTGGCTCAATGGCTACGTAAATAAGCAGAATTGTCGATTTTGGAGTGAAGATCAGCCAGAAGCATTGCAAAAGCTACCAATGCATCCAGAAAAAGTCACAGTTTGGTTCGGTTTATGGTGTGGTGGCATCATTGGATCGTACTTCTTCAAAGACGCTGCGAATCGTAACGCCTTTAGACTATTTTTTGTGGGGCTATGTTAAAGCTCATGTCTAGTATACAGACAAGCCCGCTTCAATTGACGCATTGGAAGACAACATTGAAGCATTTATTAGTGAGATATCGGCCGAAATGTTGGAAAGAGTATGCCAAAATTGGACAAAGCGGATGGACCATTTGAGGCGCAGTCGCGTTCAACATTTGCATGAAATAATCTTCAAACATTAAATTATATGGACCGTACTATCAATTCAAATAAAGATTTCATGCATTTTTCTAAATTTTATGTGTTTTTTTTGAAAAATTTTCCTATAGCTCTTAAAAAATCACCCTATACATATATATTGTTGCCTCTGTTAAGCAGTTAACAGTGGTCTGTTAATAGCAAATTTTGCTCTGTTAACATCAAAAGCGGCTCAGCTAAAAATATGGGTTTGTGTCTTTGGTTTTTTAAAATATGAATTTATCTTCACACGCAGCATTGCCATTTGCCAAGTTTTCCCTTTTTTTTCAAGTTTTTGGAGATGCGAAAAAGTTTTCATTAAATTTGTTTTCTAACAAAACAAGTTTTTCGACAAAATGAAATTTAAAATTTTTTTTTCACTAAATTGAGTATTAAAACAGGAAATATTTACATTTTTAAATAAAATATTGTGTATTTTATTAGTCCCGGGAAAAAAAACGCAAAAAACACCAACAGAGGGCACCGGTCTCCGGAATTTCCTTTAAAAATTTTGGTACTTTTGTAGAAAACAAGTTTTTTTTTGTAAAAAAAAGTTTTTTTTTCCCAGAAATAAAGTTTAAAAAAAAAATCTGGCAACACTGTTCACACGCCTAAATATTATTTGGTTGCAAAGCATTTGGGCCTCCAAAACATAAAACGTTAGACATTATGCAGGCAAAATTATAAAATTTAAATTAAAATTAAATTAAATTAAAATTTATAAAATTTAAAATTCAAATTTCTTCTCAATTAATTTCCTTTTATTAATCATAAAATTGGTTTTATTTTCTTCTATTTTCAGGTAATTAAACAGATTGTCTGTCATATTTTTTTCTGTGCCTTTACAAAGCTCTTAACGAAACTGCCAAGAATTTCCGCTGGAAATGTACATATGTGAGTAGCAAAGAAAAATAATTCTTTTTCTTTCATTTTGTTTTTAATTATTCAAAAAAAAAAAAAAAAAATTCATAATTTTATGCTGAACCCGCTCTCTCTCGAAAGACGAGGAAGTTGAAAGAGGCTAAGGAATCAACATTTACAATTTATTAGACATTGTTTATGTCAAGAGCGCAAAAAAAGAAATTCTTGGAAATCATGTGTGGAAATTCAAATACACACTCTATGAATACGATTGCAACTGTGAGTTTGTAACGATGAATATCGTCTTTTAGAGGCACATTCTTCAAGACTTTTTAGCAAGCGGTGGTTGTCTTTCAACAAATATAGACAGAAACAACAATGAAAGAAACAACAACGAAGGAAAAAAAATCATTTAATTTCCTAAACCAAGCCCAAAAGCCTTTTTTTTTCTTTGTTTTTCCCATCAAACATTACAACACACAGTATTGAAGCGAGAGACTAGACAACAAATGGTTGGCTGTTGTTCACTTACTTGTGTCCCACCATGGCCATGTGCAGTAGAAAATAATTTCTTTGAATAATTCCAAGAATTAATCCAATACCATCATACCGCAAACACCACAACAAAGTTTCAATTATTTAATAAAACAATAACAATAACAACAACAACAACTCTTAAGCCGTGTCTTCATTTAAAACTCTGTCGTTCGGTTCTTTTTTGTTTTTGTTTCGTTTTTTTTCTTTCATTTTTGCATTCATAATCATAATAAGAACGTCTGTGGTCTAGTCTAAAGCGAAAATTATTTGTTTTTGTTTCTGTTTTTTTTTTTTTTACATTAAAAACTAAAAACAATAAGAAATAAAAAATAAAAATTAAAAATTCAAAACCATACACATTTATCCATACAACAAGTCACTCCATCATTAACATGATCATTGCCTTAGCCTTAGCTATCGTCATCGTTATCGTCATCCTTCTTCTCATCATCATAACAGTCGTCAGAGTCATCAGAGACTTCAAAAGGAATTTGATGACCTTTCAACAACAAAATACAATACAATAGAATTCATTTGCGCAAGAAATTTAAATACAAAAATATATAGAAGAATGGTACTTCACTTTGGTACTTTTATTTTTTTTATTAAGGAAAAAGTACTTTTTTCTGGTACTCTTTTTTAAAGGGACCTTTTGGAAAAAATCTTTCAAATTTATAACGGAAGTTTTTTTTTTGTTTGGTACTATTATAGGTACGGTGACCATTATTTCCAAGAGAAAAAAGCGGACAAATATATAAAATTTAAAAACAAAAAAAATTCATTTATTATAATTAATATTTTATATAAAAATTTTTAAAATACAGACATAAATACCCTGTCGGAAAAATAGTTAACTTTAAACTAACTTTAAGCTAACTATTTCGCAACTAGTGCTGACTACCACTTGGATTACTTTTCAATGGCAGCAACTAACTATTTTAACATTGTGATGTCCTAGGCAGTAGTCAGTTGTTCTCTGCATTACTTTTCAACTAACTTAAAGTTAACTATTTATAAGATAGCTTTAAGTCGACTAGTTATAAGTTAGCTTTCAGTTGACTTTTTGTATCTAGCTTTTAATTGACTTTTTGTATCTAGCTTTTAATGACTTTTTGTAGCTATGTAGCTGTAATTTAACCTTTGCGTCTTATATTTTTTAGGAATGAATAATGTTTTGTTTTAGTTTTTAAAAATAAATTTATTAGTACATATATCGGTATATTATTCATTTAATAATATTAATTAGTAATGAAATTATAAAATTAATTAATTAAATATATTTATATCGGTCCATAATGTTTTCAACAAAAACCAACTTGCCAGCGCCAGATGCTGCTATAGCTCCCCAAACCATAACGCTCCCACCGGCATGCTTTACAGTTGGCAATAAGTTTTCGATCTGCATAGCCGTATTTCTTTTCCTTCATATTTTTGCACGACCATCACTCCCGAATATGTTGAACTTTGATTCATCTGTATAAACCTTGGACACGAAATCCATCCCTTTGTCAATATGCGCACGTGCAAACTCAAATCGAAGTCGGCGGATTTTTCTGATATCAGAGGCTTTTTAAACAACAAAATTCAAATATTTTTTACGAAAAAATTATTTTTTACCAAAAAAATATTTTTTACAAAAAAAATTTTTATTTATTTTTTACAAAAAAAATATTTTTTACAGAAAAAACCCCACGAACTTGTTTAAAAAAAATATAAAAATATACACTTCAGTTAATGCAAACTCTGCATTGAGTAGTAGTTAGCTTAAAGTTAGTAAATAAAAGCTAACTTAAAGTTGGTTATTTTTGTAGTTAGCTACTCATTCTCCTACAGGGTAGGTACAAATAATATACACAAACTTAAATTTATACATATACATACTCGTACATATGGATATACTTATGTGTATAAATTTACTTCTAATATTTCTCTACGAAATGTATTTTTTTAAGTGTTGGGCCTGTTAGATAAAAATGTTTTAAATTCCGAACAGTCCATTTCAAAATTGCATTTTATGGCCAAAAGAGATTCTAAAGTTTCTAGTCCCATTTGGGATTTTTCGAAAAACCAAATATAGTTAGATATATACGTTTGACGCTGGCAAAGCAAATGAGAAAACTAGTAATTTCAGGATGTTTTTATAAATAATAAAGAATATTTTTCGTTTCGAAAAATTTGAAAATTACTACGCACTTTTTATCGGGATTTAATGCTGATTGTTTCCATATTTCTATTTGTTTAGCATTTGCATAATTTTTTACATGTGAGTGAATTTATCAAAAATTTCGTTATTATTTATATTTAAATCATTTCTGATTTCTGTTCCCTTTATTAACGACTTTTCAACTGAAGACCAAGATGGAATTGCATCTACAACATAGACAAAATATAGAGTTTCCAACTCAATTTCATATGGAATTCCAGCTACTATTAGCGATTTTACCGAATTAGTGAAAAAAGTGGACAAAAGCGAACATTTTGGAAAATAAATACTTTTTAAAAGTTACGTGTGGTCAAATAGTGGACAAATAGCGGACGCAAAAAAAATAGCGGACAGGAGGTTAAAATAGCGGACTGTCCACTATAATAGTGGACGGATGGTCACCGTAATTATAGGCATAAAAACTACTTTTTATGAAACTATTCTTCAAAGGTTTTTTTTTTGGAAAAAGTACTGTTTTTAAAGTTTTCTATTCATATTCGTGTACTTTTTGTTTAAAATAATATTTTGTATTTAAAGTGATTCTTAAGTGGTACTTTTATTTAAGTACTTTTTCCTATTTAATGTCAAAAAAGTACTTTTTTAAATAAAAAAGTATCTTAAAAAGTGTTTTTTGTATTTTTTTTTTTGTTGAAAAATACTTTTCTAAATGAAAAAAGTATCTTAAAAAGTATATTTTTTATTTTTTTTTCGATAGTTTTTATTGTATCTTCATTTTTATGAACTAACAATAAGTGTTCAAATCTTAAGTTTAAAGTTAATAAGTATGTATTGATGTCCAGCCAGTGCCAGACAAAAATTCTAATTTTCAAATGTTAATAAATAATTTGTGAAGAAATCATCTGAGTTCGATGGTGTCCCTCCTTCTCAAGCTGGTATGTACACGATGTTGTAGGATGTTTCGAGCGAGAGCATTTGAATGTATTTCCAGCTTCTCTAAATATTTGGTCACATATTTTGAGATTTCGCTTTTGACCAGTGGGACGTCCAGGTCTTTATGAATATTGCTGTTTTTAATATACCAATGAGCGGCAGTTATCATTCGTAGGACTTTATTTTGACGGCGTTGTATTTTTTCAATATTAGAAGCAGAAGTCGTGCCCCATAACTGGATACCATAACTCCATATTGGCTTCAATATAGATTTGTAGAGCAGGAGTTTACAATCGAGGCTAAGAACGGAATTTCTACCGATAAGCCAATTGAGTTGGACTGCTTTCATGGTGTTTTCTTTTCTACAAAGAAAATGTCACCCTCTTACAAGGTGCATTAAAAAAATTTTTGACCAACCCTGTTGTAATGTCATTTTTTATTTGAGAAGAACATAACACAAATATTAAAAAAGGGTATGCCCTGTGTTTACCACTTATTAAGAAAATGAATCAGGAAATGCCAATTTGTTCAAAGCTGTTGCCAGATCGCTAATTTTTCGAATTCATTTTTTGCACGCTTTTTTTATAACAAAAAAAAAATATTTTAACACTGTTCTAACATTGAATGCAATTTTTTATATTGCTGACCATGTAGCTGTAATATGTAATATTTCCTTAAGATTACTCCACAAAACAATGAAAAAATTAACTTCAAATTGGATAATAATACCAGGCGACTTTTTTTAAATTTCATCTGGTAGCCCTATAAATAAACAAAAGTCATCTGCTTTACAGGGCATTATCAGCACTCTCGATTTATACAGGGCATAAAATGCAATGTCCTCCACCATTGGCAAGTGCGAATTATTTAGAATAAAACATACCACCATTTTAGAGGGCGAAACATTTTTAAGAAACAAACGCAAAATTGCATTTTGCGTTAATAAAATGCACATTTTTTGGTAGAAAAGAAAACACCATCAGTTTCATTTGGGTCAATTTTGCATCGATGTGATATTTCCATGTGAGACGTCTATCCAAGTGAATACCGACATATTTAACATCAGTATGTTGCAGGACCCTCTGGTTGTTAATACTGATGGGCGGACATGTTGCTTTCCGTTGGGTAAAGGTGATGTGGACGCATTTTTGTTCATTGATTTTAATTCCCCACTGATTAGCCCATTTCTCCACCTGGGTAGCATGGTGCTGTAATTGACTTGAGGCATCTTTTGGATTTTTGTGGGAGCAAAGAAAAGCCGTATCATCAGCAAAAGTTGATGTGTGTGTAGTACTGCTTGTTGGCATATCTGCGGTGTATAACAAATATAAAATTGGTCCTAGGATACTGCCTTGTGGAACACCAGCCTTTATAAGTTGAGGGCAACTTAAAAAATCTCCTTCTTTAATTATGAACTTTCGATCGATAACATATTTTTGGAATAGATTGAAAAAATTCAATGGTAACGACTGCTTCAATTTCGATAAAAGACCTTCATGCCAAAAGTATTTTTTGTACTTTTTTTTGTTAAAAAAAAAATTACTTTTTTAAATAAAAAAGGATTTCAAAAAGTACTTAAAACTATTTTATCTTAAAAAGTTCTTTTTTAATGAAAAAAGTATGCTAAAAAGTACTTTTGTAAATAAAAAAGTATGTATGTTAAAAAGTAAAATTTTTTTTAAATAAAAAAGTATCTTAAAAATTACTTTTTTGTACTGTTTTTTGTTGAAAAAAGTTACTTTTTTAAATAAAAAAGAATCTTAAAAGGTACTTAAAACAATTTTATCTTAAAAAGTACTTTTTTAAATGAAAAAACTATGTTAAAAAGTACTTTTGTAAATAAAAAAGTATTTTGAAAAGTAATATTTTTAAATAAAAAAGTATCTTAAAAAGTACTTTTTGTACTTTTTTTTTGTCAAAAAAAAATTACTTTTTTAAATAAAAAATAATCTTAAAAGGTACTTAAAACAATTGTATCTTAAAAAGTACTTTTTTAATGAAAAAAGTATGCTAAAAAGTACTTTTGTAAATAAAAAAGTATGTTGAAAAGTAATTTTTCTTAATAAGAAAGTATCTTAAAAAGTACTTTTTTGTACTGTTTTTTGTTAAAAAAAATTACTTTTTTAAATAAAAAATAATCTTAAAAGGTATTTAAAACAATTTTATCTTAAAAAGTACTTTTTTAATGAAAAAAGTATGCTAAAAAGTACTTTTGTAAATAAAAAAGTATGTTGAAAAGTAATTTTTTTTAATAAGAAAGTATCTTAAAAAGTACTTTTTTGTACTGTTTTTTGTTAAAAAAAATTACTTTTTTAAATAAAAAAGAATCTTAAAAGGTACTTAAAACAATTTTATCTTAAAAAGTACTTTTTTAAATGAAAAAAGTACGTTAAAAGTACTTTTGTAAATAAAAAAAGTATGTTAAAAAGTAATTTTTTTTAAATGGTACTTTTTGTTTAATATGGTACCTTTTATTATTATTTTTTTCTTTAATAGTCCATTACATTATAGTTAATTGCAACACTTAATTGATTGCGTTGCCTTATTCCATTTAGTTCGTCTCTATAGGCTCCGGTACAAATTCCAAAAGTCAAAACATAAATTTCTTAACCATGGCTAATAAACGACATGTCAGTCAGTTTGTTTCTATTTTTGTTCTCCTTCATTTATGCCTTTAAGTTGTTGTTGTAGTTGTTGGTTTTGTACGCATATGGTTAAATTTATGTATGTGTAGTTGGATTGACTCTTTCGTTTTATATTTATTTCATTAAAAGAGTCACTCGTCATATCATTACTACTAGACACTAATGCTCTTACAGTTGGTGTTGACTATGGAGCACTACTTCAAATTATATTTTATTTTGTGCGTTTTTTTTTTGTCTTTATATTTGAAGTTCTCTCTTAATACGAATGCATTATTTATGGATTTGTTTCATTCACGATTGTGATATTTCTCTAACCAAAGCTGTATGAAAAATCTTTAACATACGCCAACAAATCTAACGTGCATTGACATTTAAATTAAATGTTTATAATTTGTCACAATACAACTACTAATGCAACAGCAACAACAGCAACAACAAAGCGATAGCAATAGATCCTAAAAAGGAACTAAAAGAAACCAACCAACCAACCAACCAACCAGCCCAACCAATCTCGTATAATTTATTGTCTATTTTAGGTTTGCAACTCATTCAAATGCATTCACGCATGCGCAATATGGCTGTTGCAGTTGTGCAGTTGCTGGTAAATATTGCTGTTGTTGTTGTTGTTGGTTACACATGTCAACATAGTATGTATTACGATGAGTATAAATGATTAAAAGCATATGCATATATATACGTAGATATGCGTGCATTGCATGCACCATGACAGTGTGCGTTGCAAAATTTTCTATTCAAACAATTTGTCTGCAATCAAAACCAAACAAAACAAAACAAATATTTTTAATTCATACACTAACACTAACACCAACACCATCACTACCATCATCACAACTATCACCATAACGAGTGCCTTCATTAGCATTTCTAAGCAACTATCGCCCACTCTCTGGCCTTTGCCATACGCTTTCCCAGTGTTATTATTATTAAACCAGGTTTGATTTGAAAGCATGTGTTTGAGTTGCTGTTGTATTGTGTTGTGTTGTATGCAAATAATGCATGACAATTATTTAAATTGCATAATTTGTGTTGTGCTTCTTCTTCTCCTTCTTATCATTCTTTTTCTTTTTATTGCATTGTTAGCAATTGTTGTGACAAATGTCACAGTATATGCCTATCAGTCTGTCGGTTTTACTAAATAAATGGCTGTTACTGTTGCTGTAGTATTTGTGTTGATGCGTTTACGCATTTAAATAGTTGGTGTTGTTGTTGTATTTTTTCATTTCTGTTTTATATGGAAACAATGTTGGTGCATGAAATCATGGCTGATTATAATTGTAGCTATTGTTGTTGCTGTTGTTGTTGTCTTTTTAATGCCATTAATTCCTGTTTAAATGCGTGAAATTATCAGTGACCAGACAATGACCCCAGGTTGCGTACATACATACATATAGACAGGCAGGCATGCAAATGATGATGGCAGTGATCATTGAAATGAAGAATGAACAATATAAGTGAAGAGACGTTAAAAAAGCTAAATATGCTTAATAATGTTTAGTTGGCCGAGACGAAAATTGGTTTTTAAGGGAAGAATTAAAAAAAAAATATTCTCGAAAAACACCAATTTCAGGGTGTACGATTAACTTCGGTTGGAAATCTCTCGTTCGGAGATCCTCCAGCCACTCATGGATAAAATTAACATACAACATGGTTGGCTTGGCATGCTAGGACAGACCACCTGAAGAACTTAACTTCATAAAACAGATTAAATTCTGCTACAGGAGACCAATCGTTTGTTCAGCAGGAAAAACTTGATTGAGAAAAACCAAAAAAGGGCCAAATTACAAAAAAAAAAAAAAAAAAAAATGCAATCCGAATAAATCCGAAATTTAAAAAGATCTCTGATCCCTACAATAAAACTTGAGCTTTCCTTTTAAATGTTACAAATCATTCGTGCAATGTACCTCCACCATATGGTGGTCAGAAGACGTGAGTGTAGGGTACAACATTCGAATCAAATCAATTCGTTTTCAATCACTTATTCTGCTCTCCTCGACTGTCTGGCATTAGAAAATAAATAAATATTCGACAACAACAACAACAAAACCAGCAAGTACAAGTACTGATACTTTTATTATTTCAAAGTATACACAGAAATATAAAAAAACAAAATTTTGTTTAAAATTCATTTTTTTCATTTTTTTTTTCAATTTTTTTTTTTAAATTTTTTTTTCAAATTTTTTTTTTAATTTTTTTTCAAATTTTTTTTTTTAAATTTTTTTCAAATTTTTTTCAAATTTTTTTCAAATTTATTTATTTATATTGGCACTTGTTGTCTGAGTTTGCTGTCTTGTTTTCTTAGTATCGTGTATTAATATTTCATCAATAATTGTGCGTTTCTACATGCCTGTGTGCAAAATTATGAAAAAAATTTTTTTTTGATTCTCCTGCTGATGATCTACATCATCGTTATGATGTTACTCCTCTATCCCTGAATTTGGAGATTTCACACTAGAAGTAGGGAACAATGGCTTGCTAACGTGATATGTTCTAGAGATTCTGTGAAAGTCTATTCGAACAATTGTGAACTCGAAAATAAGGTGGAATACTCCGTGGAATATTCCTTGAAGCGCATAACCATAGGAGATCTCACCGCTTTCTCGGACTTCTGTAGTGCATTTAGGCCTAGGTTGTGGCCATAAGTCATGCTGCAGAACTGATCCTGAATGGGGTATCTTTAACTTCTAACATATTGTTACGAAAATGGAAATGTTGTTATTAAAATGATAAACAAAAGCTCCAAAAACAAAACAATAAACTTGTTTACATGATCAACGAATAAACAAAAATATAGCAACAACATCAGTATAAAAAAAGGGGATAAACAAGTAAACAGGCAACAACAACATTGCAAGGACAACGTAAACAAAATATGTACACAAATAACAATAAACAACTTGTTTTCATTTATAGAGATTTCGCGAAGGTGAAGACATTCTCCTTCCAGTACATTCATCAGACTGCTTACCCTGCGATATAAAAGGCAAGACAGAGCAGGCAACGGCGATTCAGAAAGAATTCAGTCAGTCTTGTGTGAAGACACGTTGTGTGTGAAGAGAATAATTGTGGTTTGAAGATCTCTGTTATAAAGATCTATTGAACAATTGTTATTGTGTACGCGGAAAAGTGTAAAGAATAATAACAATTAAAGCAAATTGTTGTTGTTTAAGTCAAATCGTTAAAAGTGGCACACGGAATTGTGCGAAAAATAAAGAATTGATTTAAAACTAAATACAAATTTATTTTTATTTTATTTGCAATCTATGAACTCATATTTTTTAACGTTTTTAAAAGGGTAAAAAACGTAACAATATCCATTATCTTTGACAGTCATACGGCAATCAGGTCTTTTCCGGATGTAAACTTCCGGTCTAAACTGGTAGGTTTATGCCACGACCTTATTGTTTGAAAATTGCGGCAATTTTATGCAAATCAAATTGGTTGCTGATGGCCACAAAGAAATCTCGTGTAATTGTGTTGCATTTGAACTTGTACAGTTTTACCGAATATAACGAGTTCAGATGTATCGCTTACCTCAGCTATGCTGTTGTCTATTTGGCAAAGATCTTTATTGTCTGACAAATTTAGGGCTGAGGAAGAATCTTGCTTAATTACCAGACTCACTTGACCTAAATTGCATAGAAAGTGTACCAATCAATCCATTTAAATTACATTTAAATACGGAGAGTCATCGCCTAACTGTAAATTACTTCTGTAGAGCTTGTAGATTGGTTGAGTAGACAGAATATTGTCTCTGGGTCGATACAGGTTCTCTTCTAATCGATTCAAGTTTGCATCCTTACTCGATAGTCTGACGAAATTCATTAAACGTTCAAACTGACTTCCAGCTTGATTCTAAGGCAGTCATATTTTAAATGCGTAGCTATGATAATGATTGTGAAGATAAGTTACTTCGGATTTGTCCATTAATTCTGGCGCAACGCCCCATTGTTTATTGCAACGCATTCCTATGTGTACTCCAGCAAGATTTGACTTACAAAGTAAGTAAATCCCTTTAAAGGCCTGTAAATGTCTGCCTTAAAAGATTACATTCTTTTAAAATTCTGTCTCTACTCTATGTACCCACTAAACACCCACTCGCATACATTCGAAACAGTCTAAACGTCTGATAGAGACTCCGACATTCATTTTATTAAACGTTTGCCAACTGATTGAGTGAGTAAGTAACTGAGTGAGTGAGTGACTGTCTATGTGCGCACATGAGTGAGTGAGTGAGTGAATGAATAAATGAATGAATGATGATCGGTTACTTTAAGTATTTGTTTATCAAATTATATTCAAATTATAATTACGCGCTGTGTGTGTGTTTATGTGCTGTTGTTGTTGTTATTGTTGTTTTTTGTGAATTTCTTAACTTTTTGAAATAAGAAAAGAAAGAAAAATTCATAGATAAAGAGTTTAAAGTGAAAAAAAAAATCATTTTTTTCTTTCATTGTTTGTTTAAAAAAATTTGAAAAATCCTAAAAATGATCGCTACACGTGTCATAGAGTGGTGAGAGATAGACTAGCTTTTCTGGAATAAATGTTTGGATTATACAGTCTCTGTTACCGTCTATTTGGCAATTGATGAATGGGAATGCCAAGAAATAAAATGTTTTATGTTTGTATGCCACGAATAATTAAAAGAGGGCTCTTATTTAGGGAATTCGAGCATAGATACATTCAGGTCGAACATAGAGTTCCTTATAATGTTCTCGATAGAATAGTTTTATTTTAGTATTCCAACTGGTAGTTACATTAGTGGCGCCAAAATGCTGGAAAGAATAGGTTGTGGGGTATGTATTAATGGTGTTTTCTTTTCTACCAAAAAATGTGCATTGTGCATGTGCAAAATGCAATTTTATGTTTGTTTCTTAAAAATATTTCGCCCTCAAAAAGGGTGGTATGTTTTATTCTAAATAATTTGCACTTGCCAATGGTGGAGGGCATTGCATTTTATGCCCTGTATAAATCAAGAGTGCTGATAATGCCCTGTAAAGCAGATGACTTTTGTTTATTTATAGGGCTACCAGATGAAATTTATTTGAAAAAGTCGCCTGGTATCGTTATCCAAGTTTGAAGTTAATTTTTTCATTGTTTTGTGGAGTAACCTTAAGGAAACATTACATTATTAAAGATACATGGTCAGAAATTTAAAAAAATTGCATTCAGTGTTAGAACAGTGTTAAATTTTTTTTTTGTTTATAAAAAACAGCGCTCAAAAAATGAAGTCGAAAATTTAGCTATCTGGCAACACCTTTCTCATATTTAATATTACATATTTTTAAATCTAAAACCTTAACATTAATAAATATAAAACATTTAATACATACAAAACACTTTTTTTAAATTAATTTTAAATATTATTATTTACATTGAACTGCTTTTGAACAAGTTGACATTTCCTCATTCATTTTCTTAATAAGTGGTAAACACAGGGCATACCCTTTTTTAAAATTTGTGTTTTGTTCTTCTCAAATAAAAAATTACATTACAACAGGGTTGGTCAGCAATTTTTTTAATGCACCTTGTAAGAGGGTGACATTTTCTTTGTAGAAAAGAAAACACCATAAGGGTTCAGGCATTGGATTTTCGTATATGATAGTCTAGGCATTACCCCAATTTACTTCTACTATTACGGGTTGCTATTTACGGGTTGCACGAGGAGGAAGATATTATTTTTAATTTTTCCACCGACCTTACCGTAAAGAGGTGAAGATAATTTCGAATTTAGAAACCAAAGACGTAAATCCACACTTTTAGCAGCGCCACTTCTTATCACTAACAGGATAATCTTTGCTATTAACAGAGCACTGTTAACTGTTTAACAGTGGCAATTAGAAGATTATTCTTCTACTTTGCAATTATTTCAAACTATTAATATAAAATTTAATTCTTATTATAATCATTATTATTTGTGAACAAAAGTGTTGAAATGTAAAGGATGGTTGGTGGAGATGGAGGACAGAATTATTCCAACTATCCCACTACCACGGTTCTAAAGTGGACTACCATTTGCATATAGTCTTTATGGTGTACTATTTCTTATATGTTCCAAAACTGGCCATTGATCTTCTAGAGAATTTTCAATAAAAAAATTGATTTCAAAGCCAATTATCACAATACTATATCACTTTATATGTGACTATATTGCTGATTGTATTAAGAGGCCTTGGAACCTTTCTTTGCATATAGTATGGTACTAATAGACCTAGAGTATTTCCCAAAATTAGCTCCTAAACAAGTGGGCTTGTTCAGATTGATACTGTTAAATAGCTAACAGTGCTCTGTTAAGGGCAAATTTTGTTCTGTTAACGCCAAATGTGGCGCTGCTAAAATTTATGGATTGCGTCTTGGATTTTCAAATTCGTATTTATCTTCATACACATTTTTTTATGAAAATTGTTTCTTCTATGAACAGGTAGGTACCTTATAAAGGGTGATTTTTTAGCTATTATCTTTTTGGCAACAGTGGTTTAAACAGCTTACGCACGTTTCGTGTTTTGTTTCACTGTCAAACATCTTCAGTTTGATCTATAATTTAACCATGAATCGTCTTACAAACGAACAACGCTTGCAAATCATTGAATTTGGCATCATTGGACCGTACTTCTTCAAAGATGCTGCGAATCGTAACGTAACTGTGAATGGTGAGCGCTACCGTGATATGATATCCACCTTTTTTTTGCCCAAAATGCAAGAGCTTGACTTTCATGACATGTGGTTTCAACAAGACGGGTGCCACATGCCACACAGCACGCGTAACAATGGACTTATTGAGAGGCGAGTTCGGTGAACATTTTATTTCACGTTCGGGACCGGTCAATTGGCCGCCTAGATCGTGCGATTTAACGACTTTAGACTATTTTTTGTGGGGCTATGTTAAAGCTCATGTCTATACAGACAAGCTCGCTTCAATTGACGCATTGGAAGACAACATTGAAGCATTTATTCGTGAAATACCGGCCGAAATGTTGGAAAGAGTATGCCAAAATTGGACTAAGCGGATGGACCATTTGAGGCGCAGTCGCGGTCAACATTTGCATGAAATAATCTTCAAACATTAAACTATATGGACCGTACTATCGATTCAAATATAGATTTCATGCATTTTTCTAAATTTTATGTGTTTCTTTTTGAAAATTTTTCCTATAGCTCTTAAAAAATCACCCCTTATAAGAAGAAAAATTCATTTTCAAAAATCTATACGTTTTGTTGGAAAGGTACATTTTAAAGCCAAAGTACGTTTTATTGGAAAAAGTACTTTTGATGGTAAACACTTATTTAGTTAATAATGATTATTAATTTTGTTTGTTTATGTTTAAAAAACTATTCTATTTACACAATTATTTCATATTTCAATCACAATAATTGACAGCCAACCAGTACGGTTTGCTTAGAATACGTAAGCGATTATTAAATGCAACCAGCAAACCACATATCAAATAAAATGAAATGAAAAAAAAAAAAAAAATTGAGAAAAACTTTTATTTCAAACTGTGTTATCAAGTAGAAGAAGGAGAAAATATATTTAAACGTCCAATAAAACGATAAGAGAAATAAGAAGAAGAGACTTACTTGAATGTGTTGTTACTTGAAATTTTGCAAAAAAGTCTTCAATACTCACTAACTTGTACCCTCACTGTGTGTTATAAAATGAAAAAAAAAAAAAAAAGTACGCAAGAAGGGGGTAAAAAGAGAGCAAATGTTTTATTTGATTAGAATCGACAGCTGTCTGTACGTCTGTCTGTCTGTTTATTATTTGAAGTGGGTTTTCTTGAATTTTATTCTTGTTTTTGTTCTTGTTTATCAATTGTTTTTTTACTTGTGAATTGTTTAATCTGACAAGCTTAGAAATTATATTTTTAAAACAGAAACAGAATTTGTACAAAGAAAAAAATTCACTAAAGAAGAATAAATTTTCAATATTGGCTCTCGAGAAAGTCCGATTACAAATTGTGGCGAATATGGTACACTTCTTTCGTTATAAAACCAAATGCTATCTGTTCTAATAGATTTACAACCTATTCACCCTTATTCTGGTTCTCGTCGTCGTCGTCGCCGTCGTGGTCGTCGTTACCAGAAATGATGTCGATAAAATCAGAGTCGACAAAATCAGAGTCGACACAACACAATATTGACGGCGTATTGACTCACAGAATACCAAATGTGTGTCGACAGTCATCTATAACTGTCAATAACGACAAACAGCATACCAATTTTAAAGTGTCGCCGACGACAACCAGAATAAGGGTGATTGAAAATGCAAGACGCAATCCATAAATTTTAGCAGCGCCACATATGGCGTTAACAGAGCAAAATTTCCTCTTAACAGAACAAAATTTGCCTTTAACAGAGCACTGTTAGTTACATAACAGTATCCCTCTAAATAAGGCCACTTGTTTAGGAGCTAATTTTGTGAAATACTCTAGGTCTATGAGTACCATACTAAATATATGCAAAGAAAGGTTCCAAGGCCTCTTAATATAATCAGCAACATAGTCCCATATAAAGTGGATATGGTATTGAGAAAATTGGCTTTGAAAATATTAATTTTTTGCTTGAAAATTCTCTAAAAGATCAGTGACCATTTTGGAACATTTAAGAAATAGTACACCATATAGACTATGTGCAAATGATAGTCCAGAGGGTCCACTTTCGAACCGTGGTAGTGGGATACATACATAATTGGTCATTACAACCCTTCAGTCAGGATTACGACCTAGCTTCTCACACCACTTATGTTGTGTGCGTTAATTTTGTACATGAGTGGCGGGACCTACAGTTTAAAGTCGACTCCGAACGACAGATTTTTTGAGAAACTTTTCATGGCAATTTTATTTACTCTCAGAGTTTTTGCCAGAAATCTGCTGAGAGGAAGTCGCCGAAGAAATATTTTCATATTTTCGTTTTGATGTCTGACCTGGGATTCGAACTCGGGCCTTCAGTCTAATAAGCCAACACACTAGCTACTAGACCACGGCGACTTCATGGTGGTAGTGGGATAGCTGGTATAATTTTAAGAGTTGAGATGTTGAATTTAAAAAATATTCGATTTTTGGACTCCTCCACCCCTCCACCAATCATCCTTTATATTTCAACACTTTTGTTCACAAATAATAATGATCATAATGAGAATTAAATTTTATGTCAATAGTCTGAAATAATTACAAAATAGAACACTAATCTACTATTGCCACTGTTAAACAGTTAACAGTGCTCTGTTAATACCAAAGTTTACCCTGTTAGAGGCAAGAAGTGGCTCGGCTAAAAGTGTGGGTTTGCATCTTTGTTTTTAAATTCGAATTTCTCTTTTTTTTTTTTTTTTTGATGAAACCAGCACTCAGGGGATGGCCCCTACTCATGCAAGTGCATTGTGCAGGTTTTAGGAAAATGGGTTATAGGAAGGTGGAAGAGAGGGAGTAGTGTTTGTGGACATCACAAGATGCGAACGGCAAGGAAACGAGTTGCTGCTAGGTGACTATAAAATGGCCAGTGCTATACCTTCACCATTAGACAGTCTACAGCAATCGTCCCCAAGAAGCCCGCACCCTTCAGTCCTAGCTTCTCACACTACTCATGTTGTGTGTGTTAATTTTATACATGTAATTTTTTAGATCTTAGCCTTCAAGAAGAGTTCCCTTCATGGCCTAATGCCCACATGAGATGCTTTTTTCTAGTGTTCTCGTAACAGAATTACATACTAACATCAATATTTTATAGTTTGTTTGTTTTTTTTTTAGAAAAAGTACCATTTTATGGTACTTTTTTATTTAGGTTTGTTTTTTATTTAGTAATTTCTGAGCTTTTTTCCTTCACTTTTTTCTGTCATAATGTACTATCGACTGTGACTGTGACTGCATGTTGTATTGTGTGAACCCCTGTCAATTATTCAATTGACTTTTTTTGCGCTCTTTGTGTCGTTTGTTGATTGATTTTGATGAGCGAAAAGTTAAATTGTTCAAACAAATTAAAAAAAAAAAAACAAAAAATTAATAAATTTAAGTGTTTAAACACTTTAATTAAATTAAATTAACTTCTATAGTAAGATATGGGGTATTGCAATCAGGGGAGATAAAAGGGGCGGTGTAAAATATAATAAAGTGCGAATAAATAATTAAAAAGGAACATTTTTTATGAGTAAAGTAATTCAGTAATTAACCCTTTAATGCCCGAATTTTTTCGGCCAGAGCTAAAATACTTTTAAGGACATGTGTTTGTTAGTCATGGCATAAATATGAAGTGACATTAAATTCAGAGTCCTACGTATTCTGGTTTTACCGTTATAAAATGTTGCCTTCAGGCAACATTGGGCTGTAGTGGAAAATTTTTAATGAAAGACTTATTTTTATATATTCGTAATTTTTAAATTATTTTCATTCTAATTTATTACGATAGAAAAGAAAACAGTTTTTTTTGGATCTTGGAATTCCGGTTTTGCGTAGTCTACATCGGCCTTTTGCTCCCCATTCTATCCAATGACTTTTGTCATCAAAACGTACGGCTTTTGGTGAATCAGCTACGTATTTTCTTCTTCCCCGCTGTCACCATCATCATCATTCTCAGACTCCTTCCAGTCAAATTTCAAAATTCTTTGTATCTCTCTTTGAGACAAACCTTTTGGACGCATACCTAATGCAGAAAAAGTTTAATGTAAATTTTATACATTATGGACCAATGTTGCCTATAGGCACATTGAGTTTAAAAAAATACTGGAATAAAAATAAAAACATATTTTCCACTTTTTTTGTTTATAATTTTTCTCTTACCTGCTTTTTAATTATTCATACACTTTTTATGAAAAAAATTCCAAAATTTACCGTTATTTTTTAAGTTTGAAAAATGTATATTTTTTCAATTTGGCATTGGCATGTGCCTACGCAAATTCAAATACTGATTAACTGAATACCTGTAGTGATAACTCATTAATTTTTTTTTAGAATACGCGTTTTCTATCAAGCTTGTTTGCAAAAAAGAAATTTTTTTACAAAAATTTCAAATAACGGAATTTATGAGCAAATATGTACAATGTTGCCTATAGGCAACAACGGGCATGAAAGGGTTAATTGAGGATTGCAATATACTGGTGAAAATTAAAAAATTCAAAAAAGTACAATTTCGAACAAAAAAAATTATGAAAAGTACTTTTTTTTTTAAAGAAAATTAATAATAAAACGCTGTTATTTATTTAACCCCTGAAAAATGAAGATTGTTTTCTTCTAAAAAAAAATTTTTCTTTGTTTTCTTTGTTATAAAAAGGTGCTAAACACGGGTCTAATTATGAGCGGGGCACATAAAAATAAAAATAACTATGAACTGTTTAACACGTGATAAAAAAAAAAAAAACAAGAAGAAAAAAAACACTTTAATTTACAATAACAATGAAATATTATTGTATTGTTATTAATAATAGAATCCAAAAAAAAAAAAATTATAATAATATTTAATAAGAGATCATAACAATCGATTTATTTTAAATACAAACAAAAACACCAAACAGCTGCCTGCTAAACTGAAGACGTAGATCGACGACGTTTATCGCAATACTCAGGCCAATGTCTCGACCATATGGAGCAAGAAGTCACCTGCCTCTGTCTGACATTTTTTTTTTTTTTTTTTATAAACGCTTTGTATGGGGAATTTTTAAATATTGTTGTTGAGTTTGCTGAAATTTAAAGAATTTTTTTCTGTTATTTTATTGTAATTGACCGTAAATGACTTTTAATTTTTTGATTAATTGAAAAAAAAAAAATGTTTTTTTTTTAAATTTTTTTCTGAATTTATTTTTAAGATTTTCATATAAAAAATTTGTAATCGATAACAATTTTCATGTAGAATTAATTACAGCAGAAGTTTCTAAAAACTTCTTCTTGAAGAATTTATCGATAACTACGTTTTGTTGTTGACAATTTATCGATTTTAAAATATTTTGGAATTGAAAAAAAAAAAAAAAATTAATTGATAATTTTTTTTTTAAAGATTTTTATATAGAAAAATGTAATCGATAACAATTTTCGTGCAAAATTAATTACAGAAGAAATTTCATTCTTTTTTCATGTTAAATAATTTATCAATAACTACGTTTTGCTGTTAACAATTTATCGATTTAAATATTCTTTTTGAATTAAAAAGAAGTTAATTTTTTATGATTTTCATATAAAAAAAATTTAATCGATAACAATTTTTACTTGGAATTAATTAGAGAAGAAATTTCTTTTAATAAAAATTTCATGTTAATGAATTTATCGATAACTACGTTTTATCGTTGACAATATATCGATATTAAATGTATCGAGAACTTCGTTTTGTTATTGGCAATTTATCGATTTTAAGATTTTCATATAAAAAACATTTAATCGATAACAAGTTTTATGTGGGATTAATTACTGAAGAAATTTCTGTTTTATATAAAATTCATATTGAAGAACAAATCGATAACTACAGTTTATCGTTGACAATTTATCGATATTATGTTTATCGATAACTACGTTTTGTTGTTAACAATTTATCGATTTTAGATTTTCTTATATAAACAAATTTAATCGATAACAATTTTTATGTCGAATTAATTACAGAAGAAATTTCTTTTCAAAAAATTTTATGTTGAAAAACTTATCGATAACTACGTTTTATTGTTGACAATTTATAGATATTAAATTTATCGATAACTACGTTTTGTTGTTGACAATTTATCGATTTTAAGATTTTCATACAAAAAACATTTAATCGAAAACAATTTTTATGTCGAATTAATTACAGAAGAAATTTCTTTTCAAAAAATTTCATTTTGAAAAATTTATCGATAACTACGTTTTGTTGTTGACAATTTATCGATTTTAAGATTCTCATATAAAAAAAATTTAATCGATAACAAATTTTATGTGAGATTAATTACAGAAGAAATTTCTGTTTTATATAAAATTCATATTGAAGAATTTATCGATAACTACATTTTATCGTTGACAATTTATCGATATTATGTTTATCGATAACTACGTTTTGTTGTTAACAATTTATCGATTTTAGATTTTCTTATATAAACAAATTTAATCGATAACAATTTTTATGTCGAATTAATTACAGAAGAAATTTCTTTTTGTACAAATTTCATGTTAAAGAATTTATCGATAACTACGTTTTATCGTTGACAATTTATCGATATTAAGTTTATCGATAACTACGTTTTGTTGTTAACAATTTATCGATTTTAGATTTTCGTATATAAACAAATTTAATCGATAACAATTTTTATGTCGAATTAATTACAGAAGAAATTTCTTTTCAAAAAATTTCATGTTGAAAAACTTATCGATAACTACGTTTTATTGTTGACAATTTATAGATATTAAATTTATCGATAATTACGTTTTGTTGTTGACAATTTATCGATTTTAAGATTTTCATACAAAAAACATTTAATCGAAAACAATTTTTATGTCGAATTAATTACAGAAGAAATTTCTTTTCAAAAAATTTCATTTTGAAAAACTTATCGATAACTACGTTTTATTGTTGACAATTTATAGATATTAAATTTATCGATAACTACGTTTTGTTGTTGACATTTTATCGATTTTATGATTTTCATATAAAAAATTTAATCGTTAACAAATTTCATGTGGAATTAATTACAGAAGTAATTTCTGTTCTCTACAAAATTCATATTGAAGAACAAATCGATAACTACAGTTTATCGTTGACAATTTATCGATATTCAAATTTTTACTGTTATGTAACCAAATAACGGTTTAAATTGTGTATAAAGTTAAATTCAAAATTGAAAATCCAACAGAATATATTTCAATTTGCAATTATTATTTAGGTTCGTTGTAATATTTCAAATTCTAAAAGTAAAAAACAGAAACGCAATTAAAATTGTTAATAAAACAAAGTCATATGAAAATAGAAAACGAAAATGTAATGCAGATCCCTTTAATGTTTCTTTTTTTTTTTTTTGTTTTCTAAAGAAATAAAACGTCAACTTTGTTGTATTATTCACAATTTAATGAGTCATTATTTTAGATTTATATCTTCTTCTACAAAAACCTAAATGCAACAACAGGCAAAAAAAAAAAAACTACAACATAAAAAATGTCTACAACAGCTACAACAAAAACAAAAAAAATACAATCTTTTATAATAACAGAAAACAGAAAACTCAAAACAGAAATAGTCATTCAAACACCCAAAATGTACAAAAATTTTCCTAAAGAACACAAAAAAAAACTGCACATTGAACATGAAATAAAAAAAAAAAAAAAAACAAAAAATGAACATGAAAATGCTGTCGTTGTTCTAGTAGCGGCTACTGCCTTGTTGTGCTGCAACATATTAAATGAAATTATTTGCAATTAGTTGCACATGAACAAAAAACAACCAATCACAATAGCAACAACAACAACAAAACAACTTAATATAGTCTACAATATTGTATATGAAAACAACAGCGGCAACATGAGCATCAAAATTTTCAGCCGCCTGCCTCAATGTAGAAGGAGAGGGAGGGGGGAGTAATGAAATTTTCCTATAAATCCCTACAACAAATGCTTGTGAATGCAAAACAAAATCATGAAAATGACAGGCAACAACAATTAGAAATTAGAAAAAGACAAAAACAAGAAAAGAAAAAAGAAACAAAATGAAAAACATCAAAAATATATAGTCAACGTACACAGCAAAGTATTTTTAGATTTGATTTAATATGATTAACCCTTTAGCTACTCAGCAGGCATGCATGCAGTCATATACATCTGCCTTTAATTCTTTTTAAATTTACGAAAAAAATCTACACAGTTTGCTTTAAAATTTTGTTTTATTCCTTGAAAATATTTTATAAATTTTCTCTTAAAGGATTAATACACTGTGTTGTGTGAGTGTGTATGTGTGTATGTGCATTTCTCTATTTGTCATGTTTATTTGCCTGCTTGCCTGCCTGCTTGCTTGCCTGCTTGTCCTGACTGCCATGAACACAGCCAGCCAACAACCCTTCAACAATAAAGAAGAATGATGATGATTTTGCCGCTGCTGAGATGACGCAGTCCTATAGATTTGTTTGCATTTGTGTTCTTTCTCCCAGCGTTTGTTTAACATTTTTTGCTCAATGGCATCTCTAATATGTCATCAATTTATTTTTGTTAGTGCATGGAACAACAACAACAACACAAACAATTGTTTTAATTTTAGTTTTTTGATTAACGGTTCTTAAATTCTGGTTTTTTAATTTTTTTGAGGTTTAAAAAGCCTGCAAAAAATTGTTTACGAATTTTTCCACAAACAGAGAGTTTTTGATATTTTTCAATCAAATAATCGATAAATTTTTACAATATGAATTTATGAATTTTTCAATAAACAGAGTTTTTATAAAATTACTAGCTGACCCGACGAACTTCGTCCCGCCCAAAATTGATTTTTTTTATTGCCCAAAACAGCATAAAACAGTTATATAAAAATAACTAACTTACTATAAGTATGTGGATCTATCTATCTAGTTCAAAATTTAATCGAAGTCGCTACGTTATTTAGGTGAGGCATACAAAGAATAACAATAAGAGGGTAGCGCTGACGAAGTTGTAGTTGTTGTACTCGCTCCAAAACAAAAACTAACAGACATACATGTTATATATGTATGTACATATGTAGTTATAAACCATCGAATTAGCCAACTTATAGGTATCTTTTAAAGGGGGAGGGTTGCCACTCCCATTTTTGGTGAGTTTGTCGATATCGACTCGACGAACTTACCCACCATATTGCATTCGTCTACGATCACTATGTCCCTAAATATTAAATTTTAAAAGTTTGCCACGCCTACTTTTTGCTATATCGATTTTTTTAAACCATCTAAACCTGATAAACTTTCGAACAAAAAAAGAATGGTTAAAATCGGTTCAGTAGTTTAAGAGTTATAGGTATCACTTGAAGGGGGAGGGTTACCACGTCCATTTTTGGTGAGTTTGTCGATATCGACTCTACGAACTTACCCACCTAATTTTTTTCGTCTACGATTAATATGTACCTAAATATTCAATTTTAACGATTTGCCACGCCCTCTTAACATTTAGGGATATGAAAAACAGATGTTGTCCGATTCTCAGACCTACCCGATATGCACACAAAATTTCATGAAAATCGGTCGATCCATTTCGGAGGAGTTTAACCACTAACACCGTGACACGAGAATTTTATATATTAGAATTGATTATTTTTTAAATATTTTAATAAAATAATCGATAAATTTTTACAATAAATTTTGTTATCGATATTAATTTTAAGTAATTCTTCGTATTTCAATTTTTTTTAATGAATTTTCAATAAACAAAGTTTTTAAAAAATTTTAATTTTTTTTTTTAAATATTTTAATAAAATAATCGATAAATTTTTACAATAAATTTTTACAATAAATTTTGTTATCGATATTAATTTTAAGTTATTCTTCGTATTTCAATTTTTTCGATAAAATTTTGGAAATTTTTTTATGAATATTTCAATAAACAAAGTTTTTAAAAAATTTGTATTTTTTTTAATTATTTTAATAAAATAATCGATAAATTTTTACAATAAATTTTGTTATCGATATTAATTTTAAGTTATTCTTCGTATTTCAATTTTTTCGAAATTTTTTTTAATGAATTTTCAATAAACAAAGTTTTTAAAAAATTTGTATTTTTTTTAATTATTTTAATAAAATAATCGATAAATTTTTACAATAAATTTTTACAATAAATTTTGTTATCGATATTAATTTTAAGTTATTCTTCGTATTTCAATTTTTTCGATAACATTTTCGAAATTTTTTTTTATGAATTTTCAATAAACAAAGTTTTTAAAAAATTTTTATTTTTTTTTTAAATATTTTAATAAAATAATCTATAAATTTTTCAATAATTTTTTACAATAAATTTTGTTATCGATATTAATTTTAAGTTATTCTTCGTATTTCAATTTTTTCGATAAAATTTTGGAAAATTTTTTAATTGAAACTCATTTCAATTTATTCTTTGTAATTCAATCTAATATATAAAATTCTCGTGTCACGGTGTTAGTGGTTAAACTCCTCCGAAATGGATCGACCGATTTTAATGAAATTTTGTGCGCATATCGGTTAGGTCTGAGAATCGGACAACATCTATTTTTCATATCCCTAAATTTTAAGAGGGCGTGGCAAATCGTTAAAATTGAATATTTAGGTACATATTGATCGTAGACTAAAAAAATTTGGTGGGTTCGTAGAGGCGATATCGACAAACTCACCAAAAATGGTCGTGGCAACCCTCCCGCTTCAAATGATACCTATAACTCTTAAACTACTGAACCGATTTTAACCATTCTTTTTTTGTTCGAAAGCTTATCAGGTTTATATGGTTTAAAAAAATTCGATATAGCAAAAAGTAGGCGTGGCAAACCTTTAATATTGAATATTTAGGGACATGGTGATCGTAGACGAATGCAATTTAGTGGATAAGTTCGTAGAGTCGATATCGACAAACTCACCAAAAATGGGCGTGGCAACCCTCCCTCTTTAAAAGATACCTTATAAGTCGGCTAATTCGATGGTTTATAACTACATATGTATACATATAACATGTATGTCTGTTAGTTTTAGTTTTGGAGCGAGTACAACAACTACAACTTCGTCAGCGCTACCCATGATTCGGATCTCTTATTGTTATTCTTTGTATGTCTCACCTAAATAACATACCGACTTCGATTAAATTTTGAACTAGATAGATCCACACACTTATAGTAAGTTAGTTATTTTTATATAACTGTTTTATGCAGCGTATATAACAATATAATATATAATGTGACCTGTTTTGCGCAATAAAAAAATCAATTTTGGGCGGGATGAAGTTCGCCGGGTCAGCTAGTTTTTCTATAAATTTTTTAACAAATTTTTTGATAAAACATTTTTTTTTAATAAAGTTTTTAAGAAATTATAAAATTTTATGAAATTTTTCGATAAAATAATCGATAAATTTTTACAATAAATATTGTTATCGATATTAATTATAAGTTGTTCTCCGAAATTCAATTTTTCTATAATTTTTTAAACCAATTTTTCGATAAACCAATATTTTTCAGTAGTTTTTAAAAAATTATAAATTATTCGATAATTATTCTTTTGTAATCTAATTTTTCTATAATTTTTTAAATCAATTTTTCGATAAATTAATAAAATCGTTATTTTTTCAATAATTCTTTCTTGGACGGTTTTCAATTACTTACATTTTTTTTTTTTCGATAAAATTTTGTTATCGTTTTTCGATAACAATTTTTAACAAAAAGAAAATCGATTTCTGTTTTCAAAGTATTGCTTTTAATAAAATTTTATGGAAACATAACGTATTAACAATAAGATTGAAATATTTTCTTTATAATAAGTATGTACACATACATACATACATACATACATACTTATGAGTAATCGATAATTGATTTTTTCTTTTTACAACAAAAGTCTATTACTGCTGTAGAGTTTAATTTTTCTTTTCTTAAGCTTGTGTTGTTGTATGTCGTGACAATAGTAGTCCTGCTGTTTTTGGCAGTAAAACTTTTTTTTTTTGCTTTTTCGATAAAATTTTGTTTCTTTTTTTAAATTTATTTCCGATTCTTGTTTGTTGTTTGTACTGCTCTACTGCTGCTGTTGTTGACACATTGTAGACAGCAGCCTCAAACGTTTGCCAAAAAAATAATAATAAATTATGAAAACATATGAAAAACAAAACACAAAAACAAAAAATATAGCAGAAATGGAAAGAGCAGCACAGACTTTAGTTATTCATGCAGGAAAAAAAAACCCAACAAAAAATGTGGATGAAAAATAAATTGTTGTCTAGGGATTTATTATTATTTTATTGTAGAGTTTTGATGTTTAAAGTTGAATTTTTTGAATTTAGATTTCTGGATGAATAAATATCAATTTTTTTAATTTCTTGATCGACCCAATAATTAGTCACTTGTGGTGTATTGTGACCATAAAGAAAAAATATTCTGCTCCTCTCTTTTTATTGACTTTTCACAAGCAGTCGATCTAGGTCTGACACATAAGTTGCAACGAAATTTTTCCTTTAATATTGTGCTGCCATTGGGGAACTACATATCATTCAAACGTTTCTCAAAAATATGTCGTGTTCGGAATCGACTTTAAACTGTTGGCTCCGGCAATCATGAATAAAATTAACACACACACAACATGGGTGGTGTGAGAAGCGTGGTTGAAATCCTGACTACTGCGTTGTAATGGCCAATAAAAGTGAGTGTAAGTGAGGTCAGCTGGAATGAAGTATTTAGTACACTGTTTTAAGAAACCGATGCACTTGAATGCTTCTAAAAAATGCTTTAAAAAATATGCTAATCCTAGCGAACCTCGCATTGTCTTTCCGTGTCCATAACATCTACAGATGATGTAATATTTTGTCGCTCTCATGAGTTACATTTCGAGCATTAAAATTGATGCTATTCGGCACGACTCCATTCGAAGTTTGTAGCTCGTACATTGTAGCTACCAAATCAAGATTCCTCATTGGATTTTTCGGGATTATTGTGAAAATCTTTTGAATTATTTTTAGTTCTAAAAATTCGTTTTTTTTTGGTCTCGAAATTATATGCACTGGATCGAGGAATTCAAGAAATTTTTTACGTGTCCTGTTGAAACGGCAAATCTAAATTGACATTGAGTGTAGCAACTAAAGTAAAACAATATTACATCCATAAATTCACTTAATTTTTCGAATAGAACCTGGTAGGTTTACTTTAAATAACTGTTTTATGATAGTAAAGTGTCCACTAGGACGTATGATATCTTAATAATGCTTTAATATTCCACATACGCCACTGTGTACATTGCAGTAATAAATGTTTTGTTATTCACTCACATTGCATTATAAATAATGGAATTAAAATAGAAATTCATTCATGAGAAAAATTCATAAATTTTTCAATAATACTGCAGCAAAGTAATGTTTTTTTTCTTTATTATTTTAAATATAAACACAATGCAACAGTGTAACGCAAAATATTTGCAACAAATATGAACACTTTAGAAAAGGATACACAATACAAATTAAAATGCTAAAGGATCTAAAAAATTATTTTGTTACGTTACACTTATGTTTACACTGTTCGGGAATGTCTGTTTGAAAACATGTTTCTAAAAATACAGGCACACTCACATACTTCATACCTGTATGAAGTACTTGTATGATGTATGCTTGTTAGTGTCGTGTAATATACAGGCACGTGTGTTTTATAACCGAAATATAAAATGTAAGTGTATGCACACAACTAACTAAATAAGTTTGTAATTGTTTTATAATTTTACTGTCAGTGTGTCTAGTCTAGACACACTAAATTGCATACACATATGCTCTCTTTCTATAATTTCCTCTTTTGCTCTCTCTCTCCCTGTGTGTTTGTGTGCAGAGAAGAACACAAATAAGCATTTATAATCCTTTAAATCAAATGCCATTTAATAATACAATATTATGCATGAGAGAGATATAAAAAGAGGTAAGAGAGAGAGAGAGAGAGAGAGGGAGGGAGAGAGGGAGAATGTGTGTGTGGCTCTTTGAAATTAAAATTTATTTTGAATTTTTGCCATAAGCTTATAAAAGGCCAACAGACAGGCAATGCAGCGTTTAAACCAGGGTTTACCAAAAATTTTTTGGTTATGTATTAGTGAGTAAGAGAGAGAAAATAAATTGAGAGAATTGATTTATTTACAGCCATAGAAAAGTGTTTGTAATATACCTTATTTTGATTTTCATTTTATCAACTTACATATGTAAAGCTATCTATCTTTGGCTTAATAATTTTAGATAAATAAAAATAAAATAAAAAAATCCATTTTTTTATTAAAAGATCTTAAAAGTATCCATCTTTGGCTTAAAAATTAGACCATGTTTTTAGATAAATAAAAATAAAAAAAAAAATAATAAACCATTTTTTATTAATAGAGAAAAAGCAAGCATTTAAAAACAATTATACTATGCGACAAAATATATAAGGCATTGAATATTATCAAAAGCATCTTTTAACATACAATATTTTTTGAGTGTCATTCTGAAAAAAATGGTAAAGCATCCGCCGCACATGTGTTCTTGTCGCAGTCTGATCGACAACTAAATCAAAAAACACAAGAATGCGTGTGAGTTCTCTCCGCACAATTGTGCTATGAAATGGTAATCGTTGGTTTAAACACACATATACGCAGACATACTTATATTTAAATAAACATTGATTTTGTAACAAAAAAAAAAAAAAAAACAAAAATCATAATTGATGTACCCACACCTACACACACATATACAAACTCAGATTGATAGTGAAATCTCACATATTAGCCTATTGGTAGAGGAATTGATGTGTTGATGATGCGTTTTGCCGACAATATGTTCGGCGTTGCTAATAGTTGTTTAAGGACAAACGATTTCAGACGAACGCCTATGGTTTTATTTTGTAACAACAAAAAAAAGTCATAACTGATAGACCCCCACATGCATACACACACTCACTTAAACTCATATTGACAGTGAAATCTCACATATTAGCCCATTGGCAGAGGAATTGATGTGTTGATGATGCGTTTTGCCGACAATATGTTCAGCATGTCAATAGTTGTTTAAATATTCTAAATTATTATCATTCCAATGTCATCTCTCTCTTTCACACTAACTTCTCTGTCTATCTAATTTTACGCAAATAAATAAATGATATTAAATGTGATAAAATAATTTTGTGGTCAACTGCATTTAAATGTTTAAAAAAATGTGTGTCAACTTTATGTTTGAAAATGTTTGAAATTTTTTTTAACATTTTTTTTTTTCTGTTTGTGGTTTTAAATTATTCAACAGATTGAGGTTTTTTTTTTTTTCTTTATTAAGAGGAGTATATTTTTAGTCTGGTTTTAATATTTTAGAATTTTGTTTAGAATTTTAAATTGACTCATCATCACAGTCATAAATAATGCGTAAAATATTAAATTGTTTCCATAAAATTATGACTGTTTTTTTGAAACATGTATTGTCGTCATATGATTTGAAAATAAAAATAAAAAAAAATTTATATTTTTAAATACTCCATAAATCGTTGAAATTTCTGTGTGTCATTATAAAACAAAAATTCTTTTGGAAATTTACAAAGACTATAAACAACTATGGATACTAAAGATATAAAATATTGTAGGACATTATGGTGAATTGAATATAAAAACTGGGATATGTTAGGTTAGCTTAAACTGGCAGCCGCCTTAATGGGCACAGCTTACTTGGGTCCTATAAAATCCTGTAGCAACACCGATATTACTTATTCCGTCATAATTATAGCTCCTGGCTTACATCTCTCAACCATTCCGTTAATCTTATGACGGTGTGGACTTTTCTTACATCACCTTTGGCTGGATACATCGTTTAGGTTTAGGTTAGAGGACGTGTACTTGCCATTGAGACAAGTATAGTACCCGGAGGTCAAGTTGACTCATTGTACTACGTCCTAAAAGAGAGAGGATAATGGAGTAGATAGGGAAAAGGAGAGGAAGTAGGAAAGGGAGAATAAGGAAGCGGAAGAATAACACAGACTAACAAACACACAAGACAGAGCGCCTATACTATTGAAACACTAGCACTTTTTAACCAGCTGAAACATATAATGAATCTATGGAGAACCTTAATGTCTGCTCTCGATAAGGAATTCCAACTCTCGAAGAAGCCGCTGCCAAGGGTTGTCAACCTCAACCTACTAACGGCTGGACAGTTAGAGAGGAGCTGTTCGATAGTCGCCAACTCCACTTCTTCGCAACATACCCTACAATAGTCCGACTGGGATCTTGGCTGGATTCATTTTTTCACTAAATTCTGGGTGTCTAACAATTCTTTTTTTAGTTTCCCAAGCGCCGGACAATGATAGAGAAGATGTTCTGTGGTCTCCTCTTGTTCGTCGCCGTTGCAACTTCTATAGAAGTCGTTATGAGGTATTCCTAGTCTCCGGGCGTGAACGCCCTGAGGCCAGTGTAATGTTATAATTGCTATGAGGTTCCTATTTTGGAATATTGTTAGGTTCAATACAAATTCCGTCAAACCTTATTAATAGGGTAAAAACAGGACTCTATTGCCCTCTAGGCTTGTAGCAAACTTTCTCAATTGATCATTCTGTCAGGAGATTACAGCCTAGATTCTATAGTGTCTGTTAAATTTTATTCATGAGTGCAGAAACCTACCTTTAATGTCGACTCCAAGCAACAGGCTCTTGAGAAATGGCAATTTTTAAACTACTGAGGGGAAGTCGCCGTAAGACATATTTTTTCTTCATATTTCGTTTTGTTCGAAATGTTTAGGCTAAGGTTTGAATCACGGCCTCACGCCTAATAAGCCAACGCACTACCTTCTAAACTACGGCGACTTCAGGAGAAGGAATAGGCATCTTTTTTTTTTCTTTCATATAAAAAATTTTTCCAGCGTTAAAATATTCATTGTTTGTTGTGAATTTGTGGCTCTTCTAACGAATTAATTCCTTTAAGTGTGTGTCTTAAACATTTTTTTTTTCAACTTTTTTTATTTCAATGCTCAACCACAAAAACCATAAATAGTTCATGCGTTAGTGTCAAACGTTTGAAATCACTCTTTCATCTCCTTCTCCTTCTCACTCTCTCCATCTCTCTCCGTGTTTTATTAATAAACTCGAGTCGAGAGGAGCTTTTAATCTGTTTAAAATGAACCTGTGGTTTTGCATAAATTCATTCGCTTTATTTGTCATAGAAAATAATGGCGTATGAATTAAAAGTGTTTACCTGGATTTTTTGCCTTAAAATAGGCACTCATTGTGTACAATATACGTTTGTATTTAAAAAAAAAAAAATATCATGAAATAAAATATTTATTGTGTATGCGACACACAGACAGACAGACAGACAGGGTGAATGGGTTTTTGTGCATACTTTTTGACTTCTGAAAGAAATCAAAGCACTTTGCTTTTTGGTAGCTGCTGGAAGGGGTGTTGTGTGGTTTACCAAAACTATACTTCCGCTTGAAACTCAAAGCTTTGTTTGGAGAAGAAAAGAAGAACAAAAAATACAAAATTCTAAAGATTTTGTTTGGTTTGTGCGGTTGAAGTAAAAAAAAACTTTTTCTATAGTTTAACGGAATTTAAGTCGCATTAGGCCTGATCCAATCTGGACTATAGAAATGCTGCTATTCTGGGAAGACATAGTCACAGTAGGGTTGATTATATCGTTCCTTATATCCTTCTGTATAGAACATTCGATTTTAGAATTCCAACTAAGAACGTCTGGTCTAAAGGTCTAGAGCTTCCCTATGGGACCCTTGTTCATAGCTGCCAGATTTGACGATTTATCGTCATTTTGACGATTTTAAGCTCCAAAAATATCATATTGACGACATGACGATAAAATAGATTAAATAGATCAGATGAAGTGAAGTATTTATTGCACATTTATTAAGAAACCAAGGCACTGAAAAATGTGTCAGTTCTAGCGAACATCACACTAAATTTTCATGCCCATAACGTCAAGATCTTCTGACTCCCTAATATTTATACCACACATGGGTATAGATGATGCAATATTATTGCTGCTTAACATTGACTTTATATGTTTTTATTTTTAAAAACCCTTTTAATTTATTTATTTATTTTTTTGACGATTTTTTTACGATTTCCATGAACGTATTTGACGATTTTGACGATTTTTTCTCAAATATTTGACGATTTGATGCTTCATTTATCTGGCAGCTATGCCCTTATTGTTTACACCGATGATTCAAAAATGAGTGGCAGGATGGTCTGTATGGCATATTTATTAAAGGTTCTGATATTAAACTTTTTGTCTCTAGCCACTTCAGTGTTTTTCTGAACAGAGTTCATGGCAATTTTGAAAGCGGCACAATGAAAATCTCTTCATTTACTTGGACGGCCAGAACGGACGTAGGATTTCTCAGAGAAATTTCGAATCATTCAACGGTAACTCCGTTATGGGTTGCGGGAGGTGCGAATATCGTTGGAATTTGTATTGCTGATGAGCTAACCAAGGCTGGTGTAAAGCGCACAGTCCCCGATATTTTTTTTTAGGGGCGTAGGTACATCGATTACCAGGGCTGGTATAAACATAAGTGGTGTGAGAAACCCGGTCGTAATCCTGACTTGTAAAACGAGTATGCAAAACGAGTGGACAATATGCAAATTAACTGTGATTAACGCCGATATTTTTTAATCGGTATACCTACGCCCTTAAAAAATATTGGGAACTGTGAGCTTTATACCAGCCCTGGTTAGCTCATCAGCAATACAAATTCCAACGATATTCGCACATTCCCCAACCCATAACGGTATAGGTATACCGATTACCTACGCCCTTAAAAAATATCGGCGTTAATCACAGTTAATTTGCATATTGTCCACTCGTTTTACATACTCGTTTTACAAGTCAGGATTACGACCGGGTTTCTCACACCACTTATGTTGTGTGCGTTAATTTTTATACATGAGTGTCGGGGGGACCTACAGTTTAAAGTCGATTACGAACGACAGATTTTTTTGAGAAACTTTTCATGGCAATTTTATTTACTCTCAAAGTTTTTGCCAGAAATCTGTTGAGAGGAAGTCGCCGAAGAAATATTTTTTTTTTTTTCATATTTCGTTTTGATGTCTGACCTGGGGTTAGAACCGTGCGTGGTCTTTCGTCTGATAAGCCGACACACTACCTACTAGACTACGGCGACCACTCGTTTTACGTGGAAGCTTAATTTCATTGGCCATAACAAACTGAATTTTAAAACCCTTTCGTGAATTACTAATTGTGTTTTCTTTTCTACAAAGAAAATGTTACCCTCTTACAAGGTACATTAAAAAAATTGCTGACCAACCCTGTTGTAATGTAATTTTTTATTTGAGAATAACAAAACACAAATTTTAAAAAAGGATATGCCCTGTATTTACCACTTATTAAGAAAATGAATGAGGAAATGCCAATTTGTTCAAAAGATGACGAAAATGAATCTAATAACTGATTTATTTCAATTTTCGCAAATAAAATAGATGCAGCAATATTCATATTTAAAAATTTAATTTAAAAATATGTTGTATTTTTTGATTTGTTTTCAATAAAATATATAAATATTAAAGAGGTGTTGCCAGATCGCTAATTTTTCAACTTAATTTTTTGAGCACTTTTTTATAACCAAAAAAAATTTTAACACTGTTCTAACACTGAATACAATTTTTTTTATATTACTGACCATGTAGCTTTAATAATGTAATGTTTACTTAATGTTACTCCACAAAACAATGAAAATATTAACTTCAAAATTGGATAACGATACCAGGCGACTTTTTTTAAATTTCATCTGGTAGCCCTATAAATAAACAAAAGTCATCTACTTTACAGGGCATTAGCAGCACTCTCGATTTATACGGGCATAAAATGCAATGCCCTTCACCATTGGCAAGTGCAAATTATTTAGAATAAAACATACCACCCTTTTAGAGGGCGAAACATTTTTAAGAAACAAACACAAAATTGCATTTTGCGTTAATAAAATGCACATTTTTTGGTAGAAAAGAAAACACCATAACTTTGTAGCATACGTGCCTTATAATATGCAGGCATTTGGAAATTAATCGACTTTGAAACATAATTAAAATTGATTGCCCTTATTTCTGCTTCATTTACAAGAAAATCAAATTGTGCATGCATAAAATAGAGCATAAACAACCGACTCTAAGGGCCATTATTACAACTTCCCGTTAAAGTTGGCGTTAGTTAAAGGTTCCTTTAGCTAAAGTGAACGGCAAAGTTACCTTTAACTTATTTTGGTTATTACAACGTACAGATAAAACAAAATTAGCTTTTTCAAAAATATGGCAGTGCCGGAGCAAAGTCGATAAAACTGCTCAATTAAACAAGTTTTTTTTTAACGCAGTGGTTGTTGTATATGCTGATTTTGTTTAAATTTGAAATTGCCATATCGAAAATAGTATATGATATGGCAAGTTCAAACATAAAGTGACCTTTAAATGTTAAAGGTAGGATGATCTTCCCTTTAGCCTAACGCTCACTTCTACCTTATTGGGTACTCGTAATAATGAAAAACAATTTATCTGCCCGTTAAAATCCTCCCTTTAGTTAACGGCAAGTTGTAATAATGGCCCTAATTCGATTAATTTTTTGCCCCCCCCCCAATTTATTAAATTCAATTCAAATGACCTTTCTTTTGTACATCTTTAGACTGCCACGCCCTTATTTAAAAACAAATTTTAATTTTTAATTTTTATTTTTAAAACAAATTTAAAACAAAATATTGTTTTGAAAAGGAGAAGAAGCAGCATAACATGTTCCATTTATTTATTAACGAGCTAATGCAGTGAAAATGCAATGCAAAACTTTATTCTTTTAATATTAAAAACAACAAAAACTATATATTTTTTATTGTTGTTGCCACATGCACATACAAATACAAATTTACCAAAAAAAAAAAAAAAAAAAAAAAATAGGGGGGAAAATATAGAAATGAAGGCACAAAAACACAGAAGAAGAAAAACTAGGGTGCAGTATAGAAAAACAAAATTGCAACTGCAATAACAACAAGAACAACAACAACGACAACAAATAACATTAGCGGCAGCATCAGTAGCAGCAACAACAACAATAATAATAAAACAAATACGAACAAAAAAAAGGAAAAAAACAATAATAATGGTAACAGCACACAGCAATTGCAACAAAAACAGAAAAAATAAAAGAAAAAAACGGCACAAGCAGCAGCCGCAGCAAAATGGTATTGAGGACATGGAACCAAATTAATAATAATAAAAAAAAAAATAATAAAAATAAAATAGAAAAACAACAACAACAATAAAAAGAACAAGAACAAATAATAGCAAAAACCACACACTCACCAACTAACACGAGAATGAACGATAAGTTGGAAATATTTTTCATAAAAAGGGACTTTACAAACAGAACACAGGGACACCACTAGGGTTGCCAGCCTGGCTGGACTTGGCTGGATTCTCCAGCTTTTTTGATGCTTGTCCAGTTTCAAGCTCAAATTTCATTTGTCCAGCTAAATAGAATTTTTTTTAGTACACTGCAATAACTTGAGCAATAATTTTCATGTTATCTGACTGTACATTTGTTATAAAGGGTGTTTTTTTATAGAGGTATAGAACTTTAAGTAGGCATTACTTTTCAAGATGGCGACCGATTTAACAGCTGTCAAGTGATTTATTCTCAGTTTGGTTTGGCAATTCATCATGAATAGACTCACGCCTGAACAACGCTTGCAAATAGTGCAATTTTATTTCGAAAATAATGGTTCTGTGCGGAAAACGTATCGCGCACTACGTCCGTTTTTTCGTCGACAAAATCGTCCATCAGAGCAGTTAATTCGATTAACCATGGAACGTTTTCGCACCACGTTTACTCTTATTGATAACTCGCATCCCCAGAGACGCCGTACGGTGCGTGCAGAAGAGGCTATTGCTGCTGTAGAGCGTCGCATTGAGGAAGACCCGAATGAGTCCATCCGCCATCGAGCACAGGTATTGGATCTGCGTCCATCCACTTTATGGAAGATTTTGCGGAAGGATCTTGGTTTGCGTGCTTACAAAATCCAACTCGTGCAAGAATTGAAGCCAAACGATCATCAAGTAAGGCGTAGATTCGTCGAATGGGCCCAAAACGAGATTACCGTTGTTCCCGATTTTCATAACCGAATTTTGTTTAGCGATGAGGCGCACTTCTGGTTGAATGGCTACGTCAACAAACAAAACTGCCGCATTTGGAGTGAAGGTAATCCTCAAGTGTATGTGGAAACACCGTTACATCCAGAAAAACTGACTGTTTGGTGCGCTTTATGGGCTGGTGGAATCATTGGTCCGTACTTTTTCAAAAACGATGGTGGCCAGAACTTTTTCATTCCTGATTTGAATACAAATGATGTCCAGGAGAACTGGTTTCAACAAGACGGAGCAACATGTCACACAGCTCGTGCCACAATAGATTTATTGAAAGACACGTTTGGTGACCGCCTAATTTCACGTTTTGGACCTGTGAATTGGCCTCCAAGATCTTGTGATTTAACACCGCTAAACTACTTTCTGTGGGGCTATGTAAAGTCATTGGTCTATACGGTAAAGCCACAAACGCTTGACCATTTGGAAGACAACATTCGCCGTGTTATTGCCGATATACAGCCACAAATGTTGGGAAAAGTTATCGAAAATTGGATGTCCAGATTGGACTACATCCGCACCAGCCGTGGCGGTCATATGCCAGAAATCATATTTAAAATGTAATGCCACAAGATTATCTTTCGGATAAATAAAATTCATGTCAATCGAATAATCCATCGTTGTTTTATTGCAACTTAAAGTTCTATACCTCTATAAAAAAATACCCTATACAACTAAGTTATGATTTCCCTCTTCTATCATCACTGACAACATGTCTCAACACTTGAACAGCTAATGTCATAATAAATATTATTGCGAGCGATAGTCAATTTCTTCTTACGTAGAGCTTTTATTTTTTTGTACATGAAAATAATAAAAATAATTTGCAGAAAATCTTGAAATGGATATTGATGAAGAAGCTGGTCCATCAAAAAGACAACTCACAACTTTCTGTGATAGATGGAAAGAGTTTGCAAAATATGCTAATTGCATAAGAAAAAAAGATAATTATACGGCAGAGTGTAAATTATGCCAAACAGACATTATAATCAAAAATGAAGGCAGCCTCTCGCTTGATAAACACATAAAAACAAAAAAAAAAAAACATAATAAAATGGAGATGTCGCAGAAGTTGTCTCAAACTATTTCGAATTTTGTAGTCCCAACAGAGGCAAAAATTGTATTTTTTATGTCCAGCTTTTTTTTTGTTTTGTCCAGCTTTTTAAAACCCAATGTCCAGCTTTTTGCGAATCGGAATCTGGCCACCCTAGACACCACACACATCACATAGAAAATGACAAAAAAATAAAAAAAAGACAAACGAATTAAATGGGGAACTAAGTTTTGATAGGGTGATGCACATAGTAAGCAAAATTTAAAATGAATACAAACAAAAAATGAAAAAAATGTTATCGAAAATGTTATCGATTTTCTTTAATAGAAAATTTTAATTGAAACATATGTAGTTAAAGAAATTTCTGTTTTTTAAGAAATTATACGACAACAAATATATACAGCTGCGGTCAAAATAACAACACCACGTTCAAATTTTTATTAAGTCCGTTCACATCTACTAAATGTGGCGCCTGTGGTGCCACAACGGGCTGCTATGCGTGCTCAAGTGAGCTTTTGGTATAAAGCTACCACATTAACCTAACCTAACCTAGTCCAATTTAATTCAAAACTCAATAAAATATTCTTTTATGTACGTGGTTTATTATCATAAAAAAATAAATTGCTTTCTTTCAATAGATTAAACTTTTCTAACTAATTAATAAAAAAAAAAAATTAAAAATTGCTCAGTCAAAATAATAGCACTTCAGGTAATTTTTTACAACAATTAGTTGTTTTACTAAAAATAAAATAAACATAATTAAAATATTTCACAGAGATATCTTGTAGATTAATTAAAACATTTTTTCAGTATTTTGTTTGTGTCCCTTATGCGCTATTACAGCTGCGCAACGTCTTCCCACCGAATCGACCAAATGTTGAGATCTTTCAACAGTAATGGAACACCAAATTTTCTAAACGGCTTCCCAAAGGTCTTCAACACTATTTGGTTTTATCGCAGATATTCCTTTCTTTATGTCCGTCAACAGATTTTCGATGGGGTTCAAATCCGTGGATTGTGCAGACCACTCCATCATACTAAAAACCACTTTTTTGCCATTTTGCTGGTGTATTTTGGGTCATTATCTTGTTGGAAGATCCACACCAGCGGCATTTCGTAGGAAGCATACGGTAACATTATTTCATCAAGGATTTTAACATATCCCGATGCATCCATGGTGGTTTTTATCCAATGTATGGGGCCTACACCTTGACATGAAAAACAGTCCCATACCATAATACTACAGCCACCATGTTTGATAGTTTTTGCTGTGAACTGGAGCTTGTATTCACTATTAAGTGGCCTGCGAACAAAAGATCTGGAATCCTTTCCACCAAAAAAAAACAATTCTGGACTCACCTGTCCATAGCACGCTCCTCCATTTTTTTCTTGGGTAAATTTACATGTGCTTTTGCGAACCACAGCCGTCTTGAAACATTCTTAGAGGAAAGGAGCGGCACTTTTTGGGGACTACAAGCTTTAAGATTGTTGTCTCGTAGTCTACGACGAATAGTTTCCACGCTTGCGGCACATCTGAGTCTTTTTTGAGTTCCGTAGCTGGCATAAACGGATAGCTTTTAGTCTTTCGAACTAAACGTTTTAACATTAAGGGTGACAAAATTCGTTTCCTACCACGGGATTCAGCTTTTGAATCATATCTCAAGGCATTTATTATCATTTTGTCAGAACAGTCCAGCAATATTTTGATTTCGGAGTACTATTTCCCTTCGGATGACAATTTTTTTTATTAGTACACGTTTTGCTGGCGTACAATGCTTTTCGCGACCCATTGCTATGCAATTTTAACAAAAATATTGAATAATTCTACACAAACTGCACCAACAATTGTAATTCTGTTCTTTTCAATTGTAATTTCTTTTCGTTGATACTTTTTTACCTAACTTAAATTGACTGGTGCTATTAAATTGACTGCATGAAAAGCGAAGTGTTAATAAATTATCATTCATTACTAACCAACGATTACAAAATTTAACAAAAAATACACGCTCTCTAAGAGAACACAAAATATGTAACTGTTTTTTACACTGAGAAAAAAATAATAGTAAACTGGTAAAATTTTTACGGCTTTCGAAACAGATTATTGTAACTGGTACTATTATATTGACTCGGCACTGTATGTATGTGGTTACATTAAAAAAGAAGATTAAAAAGTATAAAGTTATCGATATTATTTGTTAAAAAAAATTAGAAAACAACCAATTTTAAGTTATCGAAAATTTTATAGATTTGAACTGAAAAATATATAGTTAAAGAAATTTCTTTTTGTAAAAAATTATAAGAAAACATATATTTAGTTATCGAAAACTATATCGATTTTTTTTTTAAATTAAATTACAACAAAAAAAAAAATGAAAAAAGTATAAAGTTATCAATATTATTTGTTAAAAAAATTAAATAACACCAATTTTAAATTATCGAAAATTTTATCGAATTTTTTTTAATTGAAAATTTGAACTGAAACTGAAAACATATATGTATTTAGCTATCGAAAACTTTATCTTTTTATTTTGTAGATTAAATTACAACAAAAAAATTAAAAAAACTATAAAGTTATCGAAATGATTTGTTAAAAAATTAAAACAGAAAAAATTTCTAGTTGTCGAAAATTAATCGCTTTATTGCATTATATTACCAAAAAGTTTTCACAATTTTTATGTAAAAAATATGTAGTTCACGACATTTTTTTTCTTATTCTTAAAATTATGTTATCGATATAACGATATAAAAACAAATTTATACATACATATATACATAACTGCTCGTTACAACCCTTCAGTCAGGATTACGACATAGCTTCTCACACTCATGTACATATAAAATTAACGCACACAACATAAGTGGTGTGAGAAGCTAGGTCGTCGTAAAACAAATTTATAGTTATCGAAATTATCGTAGTTATCGATGATATTTTTTTTTTTTAGGAAAAATATTTTGAATATTTTTTTGTTATCACATTAATAGTTATCGAAAATTTTATTGATGGTTTAGATTAACACATTGCGCGCGTACTAGTACGTTTTCTGACGATTGGCACTTGAGCGTAGGACACTTACTAGTACGACCAAGCGTAAGGGCATGGTTTCTTTGTATCGATCTTAATGAATGAAGTTGTAGGCTGGTAAACATATTTTTAGCTATCCTTTGTATGAAATGTATGGCCAATAACAATATTTTATAGAATGCGTTACACAATTGTCGCTTTTGTTTGTCGATATACTATATGTACAGTGTTGGAAAAAATAATAGGGACACTTAAATTTTTCAATATATTCTTATATTTTTATTTACTTTTCCATAAATATTACAAAGTATTACATTAAAGGTATTCAAATAGTTTAACTAATAAAATAAAATAGTTTAATTAATTAATTATTAATAGTAAAATAGTTAAAGTAAAGAAAAATAAATAAAAATATAAGAATACATATATTGAAAAATTTAAGTGTCCCTATTATTTCTTCCATCACTGTATATACTGAAACTAAGAAAATAATTAGAGTTCGATTTACTTAAATAAAATAAACAAAAAATTACAAAAACAAATCTAAACATATTACAGTTATCGAAAAATTTTAATTAAAATATGTAGTTATCGAAAATTAAAAAAAAACTAGTAAACATTTACTTGCCTAGTCATTACAACAATTTAGTTAGCATTACAACCTATCTTATCACATCACCCTTGCTGTGTGTATTAATTTTATCCACGTGTGGGGCGATCTACAGTTTACAGTCAACTTCAAATGACTGAGTTTTGAAAAGATTTTCAAGGCAATTTTATCTATTCGAATTATTCGATAAATAGTTTAATTTTTAAATAGAAAAAATTAATAATTGTTCAAATTTCTTTAGAAATTTTGAATTGGTGGTGAAAAAACTTGTCTAAAAATATTGTGAAATCATCGATAACTTTATTGAAATTTATAAGTTATCGATTTGATATGCAATATATTTATGTTAATTACCTTTTTTTTTATAATGCAAAGCGAAGAGAAATTATTCGCATTTATATAGAATCCCTTGCCGTACAAAGACAAATACGAACAAAGAAGCAGAGGGAGGTAGGGAATCATAGTGTAATAAAACGAGAATAGAATTGAAAAAAAAAAATGGAAGAAAAAAAAAAAATCATGAATAAATGCTAAATTGTGCAAACGTACAATGACTTGAATTTAACAAAAAATAGAAAAAATAAAAAAAAATTCAAAAGAATAAAATAAAAATAGAAAAATATTGCAAGGGAAAAAATACAAAAACATAAACAAAAACAAAAAAACATCATAAATCCACTTTTATTTAAACAAATACTACCACTACCACTACCACTGCTACCATCATCGTCACCGTCGTATACTTTGATATTTTAACAGTGACTCAGACACACACCCATCCACTATGCGCTGCCGTCAATGCTTGGTGAGAGAGGTAAGCGAAGTGGAGCATAAGATCAGTTTTTTTTACATGAGATTGAAAAGCATTATTAAATGCAGCAAATGCAGTAACAGCAACAGCAGTAGCAGCAACAACATTTAACTGCACATGGCAACATAAATTTTAATTTGCATAAGGGTTTACCTCATAATATGACACATCCCAGCCATGCAACCGACAATGCAAATACAAATAAGAAGAGGAAGGGAAAAAAAGAACAACAACAACAGCAACAAAAAACAATTTCAAACTGAATACAACTTCAGGGAATTTGGGATGAAAAATAACAGGAAAAAAAATAAAAACATTTGAGATGGTTTTTTTTGTTTGTTTTGTTTTTTGTTGTTGCATTCATATCTGGATTATAAATTATAGGGATCTGTGGATGCCACACTTTACAATGACATGGTTAGAGTGCTAAGCTAAAGGAAGGTGCAGGGGGGTGGTTTTTAAATAAAGTTTAAGGATACAAGGGGACAGGCAGCAGTTTTTTGTTTGCCACTAACAAAAAAAAAAAAAAAAAAAAAAAAAAAAAAAAAAAAACGATAACTGTAATCGATAACAAAGCATATACAGGGTGGGGCAAAAGTCGCGAAGGGATTTGAAAAATTAATAACTTTTCTAGTTTAATTTTTTTATTATTCTTTTTAGGACTTGTAAAATAAATCAGGGAGATTAATTTTGGAAGGTTACAACGTTATCCAGCGAACCAAAATCATTGAACTTTATTTTGAACATCATCGATCAATAATTCAAACTCAACGAGCCTCTCGTCGTCATTTTAATGTGCGGAATTCACCATCCGAATCAATTAGTGACACGTTTTCAGGAACAAGGCTCACTAAGGGATCTTCCACGAAGCGGAAGACCACATTCTGTAATTAATGAAGCAAATATTCAACGCGTTCTGGAGAGTGTTGAGAAGAATCCTGAAACATCAACTCGAAGGCGCTCTGCTGAGCTGCAAATGTCTGGGCGGTCTTTACGCAAAATATTAAAGGGAAATTTACATCTTTTCCCATACAAGCTGCAGTTAGTGAAAGAACTAAAGCCACGAGATTCCCAAGAACGATTAAACGATTAAACCCCTTCGTGACTTTTGGCTCACCCTGTATAATTCTTTTTAACCTTTTTAAACATGATTTCATACCCTTAAACTTCTGAGACTCTGTCTATACTTTCTTATAAAGGGTGATTTTTTAGCTATTATCTTTTTGGCAACACTGGTTTAAACAGCTCACGCACGTTTCGTGTTTTGTTTCACTGTCAAACATCTTCAGTTTGGTCTATAATTTAACCATGAATCGTCTTACAAACGAAAAACGCTTGCAAATCATTGAATTTTATTATCAAAATGCGTGCTCTGTTAAGAAAGTTCATCGCGCGCTTCTTCCATTTTATGGTCAGTTTAATCGACCCACTGAAGCGGCCCAAAATGCAAGAGCTTGTCTTGCATGACATGTGGTTTCAACAAGACGGTGCCACATGCCACACAGCACGCATAACAATGGACTTATTGAGAGGCGAGTTCGGTGAAAATTTTATTTCACATTCGGGACCGGTCAATTGACCGCCTAGATCGTGCGATTTAACGCCTTTAGACTATTTTTTGTGGGGCTATGTTAAAGCTCATGTCTACACAGACAAGCCCGCTTCAATTGACGCATTGGAAGACAACATTGAAGCATTTATTCGTAAGATACCGGCCGAAATGTTGGAAAGAGTATGCCAAAATTGTACTAAGCGGATGGACCAATTGAGGCGCAGTCGCGGTCAACATTTGCATGAAATAATCTTTAAACATTAAATTATATGGACCGTACTATCGATTCAAATAAAGATTTCATGCATTTTTCTGAATTTTATGTGTTTTTTTTTTTTGAAAAATTTTCCTATAGCTCTTAAAAAATCACCCTTTACATTGTCGTGTGTTTTTATCTTCTCTTCTACTGTCGCGCGGTATGTGTTGCTTATTGTCTGTCTGCCTGTCTTGCTGTCTCTCTGTCTGCTTGACTGCCATCATCCATCCAACCCGCCTTATGTCATGGCAACTTTGTATGGCTGTGATGATGGTTTTTTTTCTTTCTTTTTCTGTTTTTTGTTGCTGCGTCGTATTGGTTGTCTCATTTGTAACGAGAGATGACAAAAAAAAAATCGTTTTTTTTTGTTGCTTTTTAATTTATTTCTTCTTCTTTTTCTTGTTTTTTTTTTTTTTTGTGTCTTGAGCTGCCTCTCTCTTGGAGATTTCTTGATGCGTGCTAAAGTTAAAATTTTTTATGCTGCAGTTGTTGTTTGTTGCTTTTGTTGCTGTTTGAAGTACATGAGATGTTCCTCTTCTCCTCCTTCTTATAGTTTTTTTTTTCTTTCTATGATTATCTAAAGGATTTTGAACCCATAGAAGACATATTTGCGTGTGTGTGTGTGTGTTTTTTTTATAAAAAATTAAAATTAAAATAGAATGACAACAATGTAGGGAGTTTTGGTGTTGAAAGTCAAGTCAGAATGACAGAGAAATGTCGCAAATTTGAAATGAAATTCAATAATCAAATCATTTGAAGGTCGATTAATGTCAACAGTTTACAATAATTATTGTATTTGTATGAAAATAATGAAGATAAGAAAAAATTTCCATCGATTATTGAAAATTTCCATGGAGATTTTCTTATAATGACGCAGAAAATTCAAAAGAAATTTTAAGAAAATTCAATTGATTTTTGGAAATTAAGTGGAAAATTTCAAATTTACTTTTTGTTTTGGCGTGTGTAATGAAAGTTTTCAATTTTACGAAAATTCTTTTTATTTTTCACGAAATAATATTCGACATTTTGAATTTTCTATGAAATGGTTATTGCTATGTAACTTGAATTTTCTATGAATTAATAATCGATAACTTCAATTTTCTATCACATAATATTCGATAACTTGATTTTTCTAAGAAGGTGGTTAGGTTAGAGGACGTGTACTTGTCAGTTAAGACAAGTACAGTACCCGGAAGTCGAAATTGACCCATTGTACAACGTCCTTAGAGAGGGAAGGAAATAGAGGGAATAGGATGAAAGGAGGGCATGTAGGTAAGGGGGGGGAATGGGAATCACACAGAAAGAAACAGGCACAAAGAAAAGGGGTGAGAGCGCGACTACACTTATGAAGTCCTAGCACCTCTCAACCAGCCCAAGCTGCTAATGAATCTGTGGAGAGCCTTGATGTCGGCTCTCGACACAGAACTCAAGCTCTCAAAGAAGGCCCTGCCAAGGGTCCTCAACCTCAACCTACCAAGGGCTGGGCAGTTACAGAGGAGGTGTTCGATAGTCTCTAACTCCTCCTCATCGCAACATACCCTGCAATAGTCCGACTGGGATCTGTTCCAGATCCCCGTCAGCGACCTAATCTCGCAGTGCCCTGTGATAAAACCAAAAAACCAAAAGAAGGTGGTTATCGATAACTTGAAATTTTTGTGAAATAATATTCGATAACTTCATTTTTCTGTGAAATAATATTCGATAACTGAAATTTTTTGTGAAATAACTTTTGGTAATTTGAATTTTCTATGAAATGGTTATCAGTAATTTGATTTTCAATAGCTTAAATCTTCTATGAAATGGTTATCGATAACTTGAAATTTCAATAAAATAATATTCTATAACGTCAATTTTCTTTGACATTATATTCGATAATTTACATTTTTTTATGAATGTGGTTATCGATAACTTGAAATTTCTGTGAAATAATAATCGATAACTTCAATTTTCTATGACATAATATTCGATAACTTGATTTTTCTAAGAAGGTGGTTATCGATAACTTGAAATTTCTGTGAAATAATAATCGATAACTTCAATTTTCTATGACATAATATTCGATAACTTGATTTTTCTATGAAGATGGTTATCGATAGCTTGAAATTTCTGTTAAATAATATTCGATAACTTAAATTTTCTGTGAAATAATATTCGATAACTGAAATTTTTTGTGAAATAACTTTTGGTAATTTGAATTCTCTATGAAATGGTTATCAATAATTTGATTTTCGATAGCTTAAATCTTCTATGAAATGGTTATTGATAACTTGAAATTTCATTAAAATAATATTCTATAACGTCAATTTTCTTTGACATTATATTCGATAATTTAAATTTTTTATGAATGTGGTTATCGATAATTTGAAATTTCTGTGAAATAATATTCGATAACTTAAATTTTTTATGAAATAACAGTTGTAACTTGAATTTTCTACGAAATAATATTCGATAACTTAAACTTTCATGAAGTGGTTATCGATAACTTGAATTTTCTCTGAAATAATATTTAATAACTTGAATTTGCTATGAAATGGTTATCAAATTTGAATTTTCTTTATTTGTCTTGAATTGTCTACGAAATAATATTCGATAATTGAAATTTTCTATTAAATGTTTATCGATAACTTGAATTTTCTACGAAATAATATTTGATAACTTAAATTTTCATGAAGTGGTTATCGATAACTTGAATTTTCTCTGAAATAATATTTAATAACTTGAATTTGCTATGAAATGGTTATCAAATTCGAATTTTCTTAATTTGTCTTGAATTGTCTGCGAAATAATATTCGATAACTGAAATTTTCTATTAAATGGTTATCGATAACTTGAATTTTCTACGAAATAATATGCGATAACTTAAACTTTCATGAAGTGTTATCGATAACTTGAATTTTCTTTGAAATAGTATTTAATAACTTGAATTTGCTATGAAATGGTTATCGAATTTGATAATATTTTTTGATTAATATTTTTTGAATTGTGTACGAAATAATATTCGATTACTGAAATTTTCTATGAAATGGTTATCGATAACTAGAATTTTTTGTGAAATAATATTCGATAATTAGAATTTTCTTTGTAATGCTTTTCGATAACATAAATTTTCTATGAAATTTTTTTCGATAATTTGTTTATTTTTGTTTTTATTTTGTTTATAATTTTATTGAAATCAAATTTATTTATTTTATTAAAACGATTTTTTTTTTGCATAGTCTTTATAATAGAGATCTTTGTAGACAATTCTGCGATAACCAAAAATCAATTTTAAAATTAACGTTGACTCAACACTCCACAAGTTTGTATATGTACCTGCTCTATTGTAGATTGTGTTGCAAAATAAAAAAATATTAAAGCTTCAAGGCAAAAGTCAAAGAAACAAAACGAAGAAAAATGTTATCGTAGATTATAGAAAAAGTAACGATAACAAGACATGATTATCATAAAATAACAACAGTCAGTCGATTTTATTTTTGTTGTTTTTCATTCTTTACGTTTTTGTTGTGTTTATCGAATAATTTATGCTCTTCACTCATTTACGGGGTTATAAAGACTCAAGGAATCTTTATGGTTTTTTTGTTTGTTATTTTTTATTGTTGTTGTTAAAATACAGCAACAATAAAATTAAATATTAAATAAAAAACAAGAACAAAAACAACAGCAACAACACAAGAAACAAACCCACCCACATAAGAAAACAACAACACACAGTGTGTGTGTATGAGCGATGCAAGTCATTTAAAGTTTTATTTCTTCTTTTTGTTTGTTTTTGTCATAGAAAAACTTAAAAGAATGCAACAATAACAACTACATCAACAACAGCAACTGCTATAATACTGTGCACATACAAGTTAGTCGAATTGAGTTGAGTTCGGTTGAGAGATACGGTCGTCATCAGTCGCATTCTCAATATTTTCCATTGTATGGCACAGCACAGCATAGCACAGCAGTTGCAGTAGTACAAGGCCACACGTGTGGTTTGATTTTTTTTTCTATTTCGGTTTCTGTTTTTGTTGCAGTTGCAGTTGCTGTTGCTATTTGCGGCAAATAATCATTCATACGTTTGAAATTAAGCTGAAAAAATCTTAACATACATACACGCTTAAAAAAAAAAAAAAAAAAACGTTGAACTCAAACAGAACAAAACAAAAATGCAAGAGAGGGAGTGAGAGTCAAAGTTTTTCAGTCTCTAATGTGGCATATGAATGTGAATTGAAACAGTTGAAACTGTTGAGTGAGTGTGTGTATGTGAATGAAAGCAACAAAAAATCAAATTTAAATAAATTCACACACACACACGCACACAGACATATGTATGTTCGTATATACGATTACGATTATAAATTTAGAAAATTTTATTGTCATTGCCAACGCGCCTGTGTGCCAGCACAAAACCCAGTTCACAGTTCCAGCAGCACCACCACCAGCACAGCGAACGCTTGATACCACACAGAGCTCAGAATAGCTCGAGTCATTCAGTCAGTCAGTCAAGCGTGTCATGCAAAACCTCATCATTATTATCATTTTCATAGAAAAAAAAAAAACAAATTTTTTGACTTGACTTAATAGCGTATTAAGACTGAGTGACTGACTGACTGACTGACTGCCAGACGACTGCAATGACAATCTTATTATTGCCTGGTTGGTTGGTTGGCAGCAGACTTTTTTTGTTGTTAAAAAAAATATCAAAAAAATTTTTTTTTTTTAATATTTTTTGTATGTTCGAGTTGCTGTTGCATATTTTGAATTGCACCCTGGCATTTGCATTAAACTTGACAGCAATCACTCGGTTTTACAACAATTTTTTTCGTTCCTTTTTTTTTTCAGTTCTTTAGCAATTTTTTTGATTGTTGTTGTAGAACGTCATGTATTTTATTGTTCTCTTTTAAATTTGAATTATTTAAAAAAAAAAAAAAATGTTTTATTTTTGTTGTAATTTTTTTTAGTTTATGACTCCATTGTATTAGAATTACTGGCTTTTTCTTAGTTTTTCAATATCTTTGTTGTGGAAACGTTTTCTTTTCTTTTATTTTTTTTTTTTGTTTTGTTTTCTTGCTATTGTTCGTTCCACCCTTTTTGAAAAAGTCTTATGCGCACTGTTGACTGTAATGTGTGGCTGCATACAGTGGCTTGCAGAAGTTAAAGTTCAGATTATTTCGTAAGAAAATCATGCTGGTCATTATTCTGTTCCATGTGTACAATTTCACTGCCTTTTTTGCATTTACCATGTGCCAGTCTTCCTCTTTTGTGCTTTCCCCTTGAGTTTCAGTCGTATGTCATTCGGTTTAAATTTTCACTAAGGTTGCCCTTAAGTTGTCATTGGAGACTCTATCACGCTTAAAATATGCATAAAATTCTCCTTTAACTACGGCTTTTAACCTTCCTATACCCGCGCGTTGGTCTGTGAGACCGATTTTTTTATTATTGCGATTTTTTTTGTAAAAAAAATAGTGCCAGTAAGTTGATATCACTGGTAGCTTCATTATTCGTAATAAGCTTCGTTTTTGCATCAAAAAATTTTTTTTGAAATAGTACCAAGGATATAGGATTTTCCATTGTCGGTCTCACAGACCAACGCGCGGGTATTGGTGTTTGACTTTTTGGCGCGGGTATAGGAAGGTTAAAGGCTTATAATGATGATAAATCCTCTCACGATGTATTCCAAGCCTCAAAGTCGTATAAGACAACTGACAAAGAGTCCTCGCATTCAATATTCTCATCTTTGTGTCTTCATTCTTAAATACCATCATCCCAAAATCAATCTTACAAACCGAAATTCTCACACCATCTATGTAATATATTTTAAAGTCCCTGTAACGGGCACAAGACCTTTTTTGCGAAAAACTTTAAAGTCTTATGGTGTTTTCTTTTCTACCAAAAAATGTGCATTTTATTAACGCAAAATGCAATTTTGCGTTTGTTTCTTAAAAGTGTTTCGCCCTCTAAAAGGGTGGTATGTTTTATTCTAAATAATTCGCACTTGCCAATGGTGGAGGGCATTGCATTTTATGCCCTGTATAAATCGAGAGTGCTGATAATGCCCTGTAAAGCAGATGACTTTTGTTTATTTATAGGGCTACCAGATGAAATTTAAAAAAAGCCGCCTGATATTGTTATCCAATTTGAAGTTAATTTTTTCATTGTTTTGTGGAGTAATCTTAAGGAAATATTACATTATTAAAGCTGCATGGTCAGTAATATAAAAAATTGCATTCAATGCTAGAACAGTGTTAAAATATTTTTTTTTGTTATAAAAAAAAGCGTGCAAAAAATGAAGTCGAAAAATTAGCGATCTGGCAACACCTTTGAAGAAATTGGCATTTCCTCATTCATTTTCTTAATAAGTGGTAAACACAGGGCATACCCTTTTTTAATATTTGTGTTATGTTCTTCTCAAATAAAAAATGACATTACAACAGGGTTGGTCAAAAATTTTTTAATGCACCTTGTAAGAGGGTGACATTTTCTTTGTAGAAAAGAAAACACCATTAATATACGGGCACAAGTCAGCCATAACTTTTAAGCCTTGTTAGCAACATTAGTTTCCTCCTTCAACTCCTCTTCACTGTAGCGTCTTATATGTCATTTCGTTTCCATTTTCATAATTCACAGCGAATTTTTAGTTTTTTTCCACAATTTTTTCTCTAAAAATAACATTTTTTTTTATTAAAACATGACTTCATTTTATTACAATCGTGTTTTGGATAAGTGCTAATAAAAAATCTACTAAAACCTCCTGCATTCTAGTTGAGTATTCGACTTTCTCTATTGTGTTTGTGTCATAATTTTATTTCGGCTATAAAAATATCTCGTTTGTTAATCAAATGACAGTGTGCAGTTTTGATGTTAGTTTTTGCCATAAAATCATAAAATTTTCCAATTAATTTTTTTATGTTACCAAAAAATTTCAATTTTAAAAGATTTATTGGCATAAATTTCTATTACCGATATTGTGCTGAAAATTTTTGTTATCGATAACTTATGTTATCGTAAAAATTTCCAATTAATTTTTTTTTTTTTGTTACTTTTATTTTAATTTTTATTTTCTATTCTCGATATTGTGTGAAAATTTTTGTTATCGATAATTTATGTTATCGAAAAAATTTCCAAATAATTTTTTTTTCTTACTTGGAAATTTCAATTTTAAAAGATTTGTTGTCATAAATTTCTATTATCGATATTGTAAAGAAATTTTTTGTTATCGAAACAGTTTCCAATTAATTTTTTTTTCCTAAACATTTCAAATTTTAGAAGATTTCTTTGCATAACTTTCTGTTATCAATAATTACACGGTGCGACAGTGACAATACACCCGAGTAACTACATAGTCCACGTTGTTCAGTTAGTTAAGTAGAACTCAAAAATATTTTTTTATATTTCTCGAACCCTCCAAACTTGTTTCATTTGGCAAAAACTGTTTTTTTCGACTTTTCGCACAAATTTCTGGATTACTCAAACATTTCTGACCAGATTTCCAAAATTTAAATCTTGTGGGAAAGGGGAGAGATGGAGCTTTAAAACGGTGTACATATATCTATTATTCGACTTAATCTGCTATTAGATTTGATGAGGTAAACTTGGAAAATTCGAATTTATTTCATATTTTTTCAAGTTTGTCCATTCATAGTAGCAAACTTTAATAATAAAATATAGGATAAGTGATAATATTCTTAAAGTCTGTTCTCTTGTGAGGAGATTGAGTCATCATTTGATAAAATTGGATAAAAAATACCGTAGTTATTATTTAAATAGTATAACGTGTTATATTTTTGATATATGTCATCTCACCAAATGAACTTTTAGTTCAAAAATTTTCAGAATTTTTAATGGATCTTGATTGTTTATCGCTAAATGTGTCAATTTCACATTTGCACGACTATCAGAAGTCGGCTAATGTTTGTGTTTTTTGCAAATATTATTATTTGTACCTAAATATTAAATTTTAACGATTTGCCACGCAATCTTAACATTTAGGGATATGAAAAATAAATGTTGTCCGATTCTCAGACCTACCCGATATGCACACAAAATTTCATGAAAATCGGTCGATCGATTTCGGAGGAGTTTAACCATTAACACCGTGACACGAGAATTTTATATATTAGAGATATAACTAGAAATTTTTTCGATAACATATGTTATCGATAACCCATAAGAATATTTATTGGCTTAGGAATATTATTTAATTTATTGTTTTATTTAATTTTAAGTTATCGAAAAAATCTAATTCGATAAATATTTAAATTTTCAATTAAGTTGTCAATGGAAATGTTATCCTTAAAATCTATTAAAAATGCCAAGAATATTACTTAATTTATTGTTTTAACTTTAACATAAGAATAAATTTAAATCTTAAAGTTATCGGAAAAATCTAATTCGATAAATATTTAAATTTTCAATTAAGCTGTCAATGGAAATGTCATCTTTAAAATCTATTAAGAATGTCAAGAAAAAAAGTGAATATAGGCAATCATGTTTAACTTATCGAATTATTATTGTGTTATCGGAAAAAAGTTTCTTTTTCTTTCTTTTTGATTTTTTTGAAATTATTTTTTGCAATTCAAATGAATTTAATGAAACTCTGTTTTTCTTTTCATTTGCTGTCTTTTACTTTCAGGTTAGTTTATTTGTTGACTTAGAAAACTCTTATAAATTACGGTCTAAATGGTATGTTTTGTTGAGAATATAAGCCGAAAGACTTTAAATTTAGTTTCTCTTGCACAAAAATTTATTATTCATCCACAGACAAATTTCCATAGAAATTCTTTTTGTAGTTTTTTTTTCATTTCATCTTACTTTCCTCTCATTTCGGTCTTTGTAATCAGGATTTCAAGTGACCCAAATTATTATCCTCATTATACGTTCAAAAAAATTTAGATGGAGACCGAAAAGAGGGTGAAAGAGATAGAGAGAGCGAGAGAGTGAGTGAAAGAGATAGAATATAATAAAGTTGACTGTCAACGCTGTGATGCAGCAACAAGAACTACAACAGCAACAACAGCGGTTTGCTGTTATCTGGGGTATAATTTGTTAAAAGAAACCGGCTTACAGACAAACCAACCAACACTATGACTGTGTGGCAGAAAGACTGTCTGTTTGTCCTAACAGCCAGCCACAGAGTTGGTGGAGTAAAAGCAAAGCGAGATAGAAAAAAAAAGAAGCAAAATTTCACACACACACATAGAGAGATAGAGAAAGAGAGAGTAAGAGATCTGTACATATACATGCACAAACTAAAACTAAGAAAAGTAGGCCACAAAATGTATGCCAAACTACAACCCTGATTTAACACATGCATTATAAAGATATACTCTCTCGCATTTGTACATACACATGTATACACATACATATACTTCGTTTAATTTTTTTTTTATTTTTGTTGCGAGTATGGTTTACGCAAACAACACACACACACACACGAGAAGAACGAAAACATGTCGGCAAGGAACATAACGGAGTAACAAAAAATAAACTACAGTTTGATGACAACTTAAATTACTACACATACATACGTATCCATACGTACACGTACCCACTCATACATCTACACGTACAGTGTGTCTCTCAATTGCTTATCCTTAGCACTGTCGGTTTCATTTCATGTGTTTTGTTTAATATGTATGCGGGTCTCAAAAGAGAAAGATAAACATGCATCACCAACAACAACTCTCATAGCAAACAACTCTCCTCTCATAGAACATTATCATTGTGTAAGTGTGTTTGTATACGTGTTTTTAGTGTAAGAAGAAGTATGTAAACAACATACGTTAGTCTAGGATAACATAATTTACTATAAAACTGAAACTAAAACTAAAACACTGAAACATTATGAAAAACAACTAAAACTATTTACAATACACTTACACATGCACTCGCTTACACACACACACACCAGGATACAAAAGAACTGCTATTGCAGCATGGCTGGCTATCTTTGAATATTAAAAACTCATCATTTGGGTTATTTCGTAAAGAAATATTTGCTTAAACGATTGTGGGATATTAGACATGGGTATCACTGCATACAAGTCCAGGCTACACGCCTATCGGGCAAGGAGATCTATTGAGACGGGTCTATTATGGTGTTTTCTTTTCTACCAAAAAATGTGCATTTTATTAACGCAAAATACAATTTTGCGTTTGTTTCTTAAAAATGTTTCGCCCTCTAAAAGGGTGGTATGTTTTATTCTAAATAATTCGCACTTGCAAATGGTGGAGGGCATTGCATTTTATGCCCTGTATAAATCGAGAGTGCTGATAATGCCCTGTAAAGCAGATGACTTTTGTTTATTTATAGGGCTACCAGATGAAATTTAAAATAAAGTCGCCTGGTATTGTTATCCAATTTGAAGTTAATTTTTTCATTGTTTTGTGGAGTAATCTTAAGGAAATATTACATTATTAAAGCTACATGGTCAGCAATATAAAAAATTGCATTCAATGTTAGAACAGTGTTAAAATATTTTTTTTTTGTTGTAAAAAAAGCGTGCAAAAAATGAAGTCGAAAAATTAGCGATCTGGCAACACGTTTAAACAAATTGGCATTTCCTCATTCATTTTCTTAATAAGTGGTAAACACAGGGCATACCCTTTTTTAATATTTGTGTTATGTTCTTCTCAAATAAAAAATGATATTACAACAGGGTTGGTCAAAAATTTGTATAATGCACCTTGTAAGAGGGTGACATTTTCTTTGTAGAAAAGAAAACACCATTAGTGAAGTGCATTCATGAACGTAAAGGGGGGGGGGGGGCTTATTTGATACCACACCCCACTAGGTCTTAAGTCGTAAGTCGTAAGAGCTTGACAGAGAGTTGAAGTGGTAGCTTTGACGCATAGCGGCCCGTTGTGGCCCCACGGGTAAACGCAGTCCCTGTACTGACCGAATTCCATCAAGCTGGGGAAGAAGTTGGTCAGCGCAAGGGCTGCACTTGACAGAGGGAAAGAAAAATGTTTTGCAACGACACTTTGTAACAAAAATAAATGAAGCCATCTGGAATAGTTACTATTTTGTGGCATACAAAGATGGCTGAAGAACGGATTTTGAAACAGGAGCAGGAGAAATATTCCAAGAATAAAATGTTCCGAGCCCACGGGGAAACTCGCGAGTATTTTTCAAGCAGAAGCCTATATTACCAGAAGATGGGCTCAATTTAATTTGGATAGGAGACATAAAAGGCAAAAGTTAACAGTATTACCTGACAGTCAGGCCGCCATTCGAGTACCCGGCTTTCAAGAGCTTAAATCGAAGTTAGTAGGGACTGTTTGAAGGAACTGAATCGGCCAGGTAGAGAGAATAGGTTTTATGCCTCTGTTAAGTTGAAGGTCATGTGGAAATTCATGGCAATGTGCCAGCAGACGAGTCTTTGATAAGGTGACCACTGATAAGACCAGAGTAGGAATGTTCAACGAAAGGATGGATGAAGAGAAGCAAACTCTCTTCTCAAATCAAGTAGGTTTGAGGCAATTGTAGTTGGGAAATTGCAATAAGAGTAGATCTGAGTCATGCATTAAACTATCGTAGAATAACCTGAGGATGGTAACCGATCTTTTGACAGGACACTGCTGACTCTCAGAGTACACTTGTTCAAAATGGGCGAAGTTTCGAGACCAACATGTAGATTCTTTAACGATGAAAATTAATCATGGGAACCTGTAGGGCACCAATGCATCCCGGAAAGAAACGGGTGCTAGAAAGCAAATTACCATTGTTGATATCGAGCAACATTTTGAGGTTTCTCCTCCAGGCAATCGTTTTGAGGCAGACATCATAGAGATACCGTATAAATTTGTAGGGGAGTGGTGCTAATGATCGTATAGGCTGCCTTCCAAAATGTATCAATACAAAGTTTGTATGCAGTTCTACTACTGTACATATATAAACTATTTATGTAGATATGCAAAGTAACCAAACAATGCATCAACTATAAATCCGATGCCTGATGGCTTTTTGACTGCGTTAAAAATACATATTGACGACGTTTTGAAATAGAATACATTGTATACATATATTTTGTACAGCGGCATTATGAAACACGATACTTTGTTCAAATACAAAGCAACTAACAATTTGGAAGGCAGCCATACTAAGGCACCCCATCAAGGCAGATAAGAATCCCTTACCAAATTATTGCTTTAAAATTGAAATGACCCACATATGTACGTAGTACGTGAAGAAATTTATTCATGTATAGGTGGTGTCTGCTTAACTGTGCTTTAAAGACTACCAATTATACCCGCAGTTGTTGCTGTTATTATTGTTGTCAACGTCATGATTGTATCATTAGTAGGAGTGTGAGTGTAAGCGTGAGCACACGAATATGAGTATGAGTTTAAAAAACTTTGATAAACATAACCTAGATCATATTCAATGGATATCCTAGTTTTAAATTTTTTTTTTGTTTTGTTCTCATTGTTCTTAAACTCTCTTGATTCATAATAGAGCAAGGGAAAGACAGCGAGAGAGAGAGAGAGACAGTATTTGCATGACAAAATATTAAATTTACTCGACACGCATTTATTCATTTGTATGCTTAGAAACATACACACATTCACTCACCAATGCTTTGTATTCTTTTCACTCTCTTTCTCTCTCTCTCTCGCTCTCTCTGTCTCTAGTGGTTACAGAGCTGGGAATCCTACACAACTAAAATGAGGTTGATGATGATGATTTAGATAATGAATATGATTTTCTAAAGGTTTTTGTTTTTGTTTCTGTTTCTGTTTTTTGTTTTTTGTTTTTATTGTTGACAATAGTACAATAACAAAAAAATCTAAAATTTAGCACAAGTACAACATTTAAAGCAATAGCAATAGCAACAACAACATCATACAACTACAGCTCTAACAGCACTAACAATGATTATAACACGAGAGAAAAAACAAAGTTTCGTACTAAATTTTACAGACAATGGTCATATCAAAACAAAAACAACAGCAATAACAACAACACACACAAAAATTAGATGACATACAACATGAAAACTAACAAAACTTATATACACACACACATTTGTGAGTAGATAACCGTATACACTTACACTTAGAAAGCTTTGGTTGTCAGCCAGTCATGTTAAGGAAAGGCACACAAGGCTGGCATCAGGCTGGCTGGCTGGCTAGTTGGCTGGTTGGCATGAATGCATATCAGGCTTTTAGACAGCCAGAAGGCCGACAGTTAGTCAGTCAGACAGTCAGTGTATCAGTCTTTCAAATAAATTTGAAAAGTGAAAACAAAGTCTTTTTCATATCAACAAACACAAACACATACACACACACACACACACACACACACTATACTAAACCAACACATGACAGTATAACTGCAAATAAATGAAACAAATTTGTGTGGGTGGTTTTCCATCTAGTAATTGAATGTTGAAAGTAAATTTGTAGAAATTTTATTTCGATTTGTAGGATATTTTTCCCTGTTAATAGCAAATTTTGTTATGTTATCATCAATAGTGGCGCGGGTTAAAATGTAGGTTTGTGTCTTGGGTTTTCATTCGAATTCGAATTTAGCCTCACACACACATCAAAGGATACTTTAACTGGGTGCGTTATATAGACCCCGTGAGGAGGAGAATGAATTATCAGGACTTATACTTGGAATCTACGCAATTAAATGCATCTCAGAAGGCAAAATTTGAGCGTTTAGCAATGCCGTTAAAGAACTATTGTTACTGGTAACGTTCAGCATCTCAGAGAGGATGTGGGAGACATGTAGTTCAAGGGCAGTGCAATAAATCATCTGGTCGCATACAGTCAGTGTCAAAATAAAGTGTACAACACCATTTGATGTAATATTGTTGTTATTTCATTTTTTTTTACTCTACGACTAAATTTAATATTTACTGTTTTTTTAAATCAGTATTTAGTTCTCTACTTAATACCAAAAAAACAACAAAACTTTCTTAACACAGCAAAAGTTGTGGTATAAAAATAAAATCTACGCGAAATTTCACGCTGCAAAATAAAGTGTACAACATACTGCAATGGCATTTTCATTACAAAAAAAATACTGTAAAAAAATACCCTTTAATTTGGTTTTTTATTTGCTTTTTGCATTCTGCTGAAACATTACACGGTGCGACAGTAAAAATACACCCGAGTCACTACATAGTCTACGTTGTTCAGTTAGTTGAGTAGAACTAAAAAATACCTTTTTTATATTTCTCTAACCCTCCAAACTTGTTTTATTTGACAGAAACTGTTTTTTTAGGCTTTACGTACAAATTTCTGGAGTGCTCAAACATTTCCGACCCGATTTCTAAAATTTAAATCTTGTTAGAAAGGGGAGAGATGGACCTTAAAAACGGTATACACATATCTATTATTCGACTTAATATGCTATGAGTTTTGATAAGGTAAACATGGAAAATTAAAATTTTTTTCATATTTTTCAAGTTTGTCCATTCATAGTAGCAAACTTTAATAAAAAAATATAGGATAAGTGATAATATTCTTAAAGTCTGTTCTCTTGTGAAGAGATTGAGTCATCATTTGATCAAATCGGACAAAAATTACCGTAGTTATTATTTAAAGAGTCTAACAGTCGAGTGATATTTTTTATATATGTCATCTCATCAAATGAACTTTTAGTTTAAAAATTTTTAAAAATTAGCAGAGAAAGTTTCATCCACATCAGGTACTAGCGTAAGTGCCAGCACAATACGCCGAGCTTTACATTCAAATGGATTACATGGTCGATTCCCACAAAAAAAAAAAAAAAAAAAAAAAAATGCTCATATCGACAGTTAATCAAAAAGGAAGTCTTGATTATTCAAAAAAAATATGAAATAAGATGTTCCTTTCTGGAATAATGTCCTTTTTAGCGACGAAAGCAAGTTTGAGGTATTTGGTCAGAAAAAACCTGGAAAAGTGTGGAGAAAAATAAACAGTGAATATGCCGAGCAAAACTTAATAACCACTGTTAAGCACGGTGGCGGTTCGGTGATGGTTGGGAATTTAGTGTTTATTGAAAATACTATGAATAAAATAGACTATTTAAAAATGTTAAAAAACAATTTGCTAACCAGCGTGGAGGAATTGGGTTTACAGGGATCTTGGATCTTTCAACAAGATAATGATCCCAAACACATAGCAAACGTAGTACAAGAATGGCTGCTCTACCACACTCCTAAGATGCTAGATCATCCTCCCAAATCAACGGACTTGAATCCAATCGAACATTTGTGGCAACATCTTGACCGCCAAGTTTGAAAGAGAACGATCAGAAATAAGGATATGCTGAAATCTGTTTATAATGGAGGAATGACAGAAAATTTCTCCTGATGTAACCAAAAAGTTGATAGAAACGATGCCTCGAAGACTAAATGCCGTTATTAAAGCAAAAAAGAAAATCAACCAAATACTAAATAGTTAAAAAGGTCACAAAACAAAAACACATAGAAAGTGTGTACGCAAATGTACATTTTATTTTGACGCATAAAATATGGAGTATATTTAGTTTTTTGTCTATAACTTTTGTTTATGTAAAATTTTTTTTGTTGTTTTTATAGACTTAAGTAGAGAATTAAATACTGTTTTGAAAAAACATAAAATGTTAAAGTTAATCTTATAATTAAAGACTTAAATAAAAGCAATATTGTAATAATGTGTGTGAAGATAGATTTTAAAATCTAACTCCCAAGACGCAAACCAATCAGTTAACAGAGCTCTGTTATGTTATTAACAGAGCTCTGTTATATTATTAACAGAACTCTGTTAAACAATTAATTTGAGGCTGGGAAAGCAAAAAAGGAAAAATTAATTAAATTCCTGGGTAAAATAAGAAAAAAAAAGCAAAAATTGGTAAAATAAGTCATATAGTTAATCACTGTTACAAAATATTGCGTAATAAGAACTACAATAAACATATAATCACACATTTCCGAAAGCTATTGTAATCCGATAAATAAATCAATATTGTGGGATTTTGCTATTAACAGACATAAGTGGCGCTGCTACAAAAGTAGGTTGTTTCCTTGGTTTTAAAATTCAAATTTAGTTTCGCACACGTACAACCTTTCGTAGTAAAAACATTCCCAATTTTTTTTTTTTATCAAGTGAATATTAAGGATTAATGATCACCAGATTTGTTACAGTCATTGAAATTAAATAAAATAAATTTGTGATTTTTGTTTACCATCAATAGGTCAAACGCCCAAAAAAAAAATGTCAGCTTTTATACCCAAAGAAGTGAATATTTTGCAAATTCAGAATCTTTTTTTTTTTTTAACAGAACTTATAAAAAGAATGTGTGTTGAAATCTGTAAAGAATGTTGAACAACTTAATCTTTAAATTCTGCTTGAAAAAAAAGAAAAAAAAAAAAAAAAGAATAGAAACTCTTTTGCAATGTCATCACCATTTATGCCATCATCAGCAGTAACGTGTTGTGCCCATTGTGATAGACGCCAGTAACCACCACAGCCTATTGACAGCGTGTGCTGTCATACAAATACGCGCTGAGTAGCATGGCAAAGAAAAAATAGAAAAAAAAAAATCCACTGACATGTTGCCAAACCGTTAAAGCCAAAACAAATAAAAAAATTTTTGTTCAGACTTGACTTTACGCCTTAAAATATTTTAATTTTTTTCTTTTGGTTTTTAATTCAAAAATTTTAAATCTGCATTCATTTATTAATGCCAACCAGTAGCCGATTTAAGCATGGCCTGGCAGTCTGTGCATGCAGGTATTAAACGAAAACTGACCAAAAATCGATGTTAAGCAGTTGTTAAACTAACGCCTCGAAACACGGTTTCATTTGTATTGTCTAACAGGGAGGTCATTTAAAGGAATGATTTAACAAAAAAAAAAAAACTTATGTGTGTGAAGATAAATTCGAATTTGAAAATCCAAGACACAATCCATAAATTTTAGCAGCGCCACATTTGGCGTTAACAGAGCAAAATTTCCTATTAACAGAGCACTGTTAGCTATTTAACAGTATCCATCTGAACAAGCCCACTTGTTTAGCAGCTAATTTTGGGAAATACTCTAGGTCTATGAGTACCATACTATATGCAAAGGAAGGTTATAAGGCCTCTTAATATAATCAGCAACATAGTCACATATAAAGTGATATGGTATTGGGAAAATTGGCTTTGAAAATATAAGTTTTTCGCTTGAAAATTCTCTAGAAGATCAGTGGCCATTTTGGAACATATAAGAAATAGTACACCATACAGACTATATGCAAATGGTAGTCCAGAGGGTCCTCTTTCCAATCGTGGTAGTGGGATAGCTGGAATAATTTTTAAAGTGGAGTAAGTTGGCCCCCTCCATCCCCCACCAACCATCCTTTACATTTCAACACTTTTGTTCACAAATAATAATGATCATCATGAGAATTATATTTTATGTTAATATAGTCTGCAATAATTTCAAAGTAGAATCTACTAGAATCTAATCTTATTGCCACTGTTAAACAGTTAACAGTGCTCTGTTAATAGCAAAGTTTACCCTTTTAGAGGCAAGAAGTGGTGCTGCTAAAAGTGTGGGTTTGCGTCTTTGGTTTCTAAATTCGAATTTATCTTCACATACATAACTTACTTGGAGGCAAATTAACGCAATGTGAACTGCAGAACAAACTAATATGTCTAGCTAAGCTGAGGACGTGGTTGAAACCCCAGGTCTCTAACAAATCTTTTGGCGACTTCCCCTTAGCAATCTTCTGGCAAAGACCCTGAGAGTAAACAAACATGCCGTGAAAGGTTTCTCAAAAATCTGTCGTTCACAGTTGACATTAAACTGAGTTCCGGCCACAGGTGCGTAATCCTGACTGAAGAATTGCAATGACCAATGAAGTGAAGAAGGCCATTTCTTCTAGAAATTCTGTAAAACAGATTATCTGGTCGCCGCGTTTATGGAAGTCTGGTCTATTGTCTGGTCTGTCAAAAGTTTTTATTCCTTTAACGAACTGGCCCCAATTCACAACTGCAGCAATGACACCAGTTTGTCATCAAAAAGTCTTTAAAAAAAAATATTTTTTGGACTTTTAAATATTCAAAAAAAAAAAAAAAAAAATATATATAAAATATTGCTATTACTGTTGTTGTTGCCACTTGGCTATATTTCATCATTGTCAACGTCATCATCATCATCACCAACACCATCATGATTATCATTATTTAAATCGAATGGTAAATCGTATTGCTATTTTGCCAATTTGCCAATATTTCGCATATTTTTATGCATATTTTTTGAAAAACGCACACACACATACAGAGTCACAGAAATATTTCTGCATAATTTTATCACACATTTTTGCAATATTTGCTACAGTCAAACCCAAATAGTTATGCAGCAACGGAACAACAGCAGCAGCAGCAGTACAAATGTTTTGACTGTCAACTCTTGCATATAATCATGCATGCAATTGCTGTTAAATGTTGTTGACATTATTGTCGCCGCTGTTGTTGTTATTGTTGTTGCGGTTATTGTTGCTGGTATTTACTATTAAAATATGAGCTGGTTATGCAATCAACACTATCTACTTAAGCATGGCCATATTAATTAAAAAAAAAAAAAAAAAAAATCTTTTTAATGTTACCTTTGGACCCAGTTTTTATTCGAATGATTACTAAGGAGTTAAAAAATATACTAGACTGTGATATTTTTTAAATATTGTTTAAGGAAAAATCAAAATTTACCTTCTTTAAGTCAAAATTTTGCAGCGTTCTTAAATGCTACAAAACTTAGTTTAGAATAGCCTGAAATGTAGAGCCAGGTCCATAAAAAATAGCAAAGATAGATAATATCTATCTCGTAATCGCAGAGAATTTACACGATATTAAAAGTTATGGAATAAGGAGTAGCCTAAGATGTAACTCAACACAAAGTTTAGAATAGCATGAGAATAAAATAACAAGAAATAAAGTATAGCATAAATAATGACAATAGCACAGAATATAAAACATTAAGAGATAGGGAATAGTGGAACATAGAAAATAGCATAACATTTACATTGAATAGCATGATTTATAAATCCTAGGTTTCTGTGGAATAGCAGGGTTTAAAATCCTTGGGTTTATGTAGAATAGCATAATTTATATCGAATAACAGAAACGCATTGTTTGTAAGAATATTATGTTTTATAAACTTCGTGTCAATACCTATATAAAACTACAGGATGTGGAAACCCTATGTTTGTATAGAATAGCATGGCATATAAACACTAAAAATCAGTTTTTGTCTGACAGTATTTTCTTTAGAACTACTATTGCATAAATGATGATGTGGCTGATAATCTTTTTGGACAATTTTTTTCTTAACGAATACGATTGGTATTGAAAATAAAAAATGAAAAAGGAAAAACCAATAAAACGATAAACTGCAAATATTTAATGCGTCCAATTGCCATGCCTCATAAAAATAGTTGCCAATAAGCTGTTGAGACATTTGCTATTCAAAATCGAAATTTTTCTAGCATTTGTGTCTCGAATTGTTGAAAAGGCATTCGAATTTTACATTCACTGACTCTGCACTGTGAGAGTGACAATCACACTCCGGCTAGCGTGTCATATGCTTCATATGTGACCATAATTTTTACTTGACGTAACCAGAGGTCTTTTTTTTTATGAATATACTACATATGAACAGCTGTTAAATACTAAATGCCATGATAAATTGCCGTTAAATGTTTAACCAAATACAGCCACAACTATTGTGGCATAGCAGTGTGGAGAAGCAGAAGCAGAGCTCCTCTTCCTTTTTGCTAAAGTGTGGTGTTGGCTTTCAATTTTTGGGATAATGGAAAATTATATTTTTTTTGCTTTAATTTATAAATATTTATTTTATTTTTGCTTTCTTAATGGATTATTGTAAATTGTTACTGAAATTGAAATTAAAAATTAACGTCGTTTAGGCTTATAAATGTATGCTATTACTTGCTTTCATCATTTATTTGTACTAAATTTATTTATCACATGCTATTCTAAATAAACCCATTGTTTATATTTCATGCTATTCCATATAAACCAATTAGTAACACTTATGCTATTCTGTATAAACCCAGGGCATAAATCTCAAGTTATTCTATATAAACCCTGAGCTTAAATCTCATGCTTTTCTGTATAATGCTACATACATACATAATTGGTCGTTACAACCCTTCAGTCAGGATTATTGACCTAGTTTCTCGCTATACTATATAAACGCAGGGGTTTAAATCTCATGCTATTCTATATAACCGCAGGGGTTTAAATCTCATGCTATTCTATATAACCGCAGGGGTTTAAATCTCATGCTATTCTATATAACCGCAGGGGTTTAAATCTCATTCTATTCTATATAAACGCAGGGGTTTATATCTCATGCTATTCTATATAAACGCAGGGGTTTATATCTCATGCTATTCTATATAAACGCAGGGGTTTATATCTCATGCTATTCTATATAAACGCAGGGGTTTATATCTCATGCTATTCTATATAAACGCAGGGGTTTATATCTCATGCTATTCTATATAAACCCGGGGTTTATATCTCATGCTATTCTATATAAACCCGGGGTTTATATCTCATGCTATTCTATATAAACCCGGGGTTTATATCTCATGCTATTCTATATAAACCCGGGGTTTATATCTCATGCTATTCTATATAAATCCGGGGTTTATATCTCATGCTATTCTATATAAACCCGGGGCTAATATCTCATGCTATTCTATATAAACCTGGGGTTTATATCTCATGCTATTCAATATAAACCTGGGGTTTATATCTCATGCTATTCAATATAAACCTGGGGTTTATATCTCATGCTATTCAATATAAACCCGAGGTTTATATCTCATGCTATTCAATATAAACCCGAGGTTTATAGATCATGCTATTCAATATAAACCCGGGGTTTATAGCTCATGCTATTCAATATAAACCCGGGGTTTATAGCTCATGTTATTCAATATAAACCCGGGGTTTATATCTCATGCTATTCTATATGAACACGGGGTTTATATCTCATGCCGTTCTATATAATGCTATTATAGATAAACCTAGGGTTTATATCTCATGCTAAACTATATAAACGCAGGGGTTTATATCTCATGCTATTCTATATAAACACAGGGCTTAAATCTTATGCTATTCTAAATAAAACAAGTGTTTATATCTCATGCTATTCAGTATAGACCCATAGTTTTCATGTATCATTTCTCAGTTTTTTAGGAAAAATACCAAATATGTAAAGAGTTTTTATTAAGATTTTTCTGTTGTTGTAAAAAACTCTTTTACAACAATTTTAAGTATTTTTTTTTTATCTCAAAAGAATCAAAAACAAATTTTGCTGAAAAATTATTGTGTCCCTCATTTAAATTTGTTTTTCACTCTAGAATGTGGTCCGTAATTTATGGGTTCTTTCCTTCAAGTGGGAAATGAAAACCCCGGCAAATTTATGTGACACTTACATACGCGCTGCATAAGACTTTCTTGACATGTTGATGAAAATGCAGTACATTTTCCAACATAACGGATGGTACTCAGAAGATTATAAAATGTACTTTTTTTGTGTGTTTTAAAGTACTTTTTCTTGTTTTTGTTTGTGTTTCACTATTTTCTACATTGTAGCGTGTGTGTGAGTGTAATTAATTAATAGCCCTGTTGGTGTCATTTATTTGCAAATTTTTCGTGGCTTTTCTTAAAGCAATGAAAAGTCGCGGGTTTTTCTCTTCTCCGTAAATCAGTAGCAGCGCTAAAAGGAGTGTAAGGGGGGTTGGTGGGAATCAAGCGAAATGTTTCACCAATGAAGCAACAATTGCTTAAACCTGTTGATTAATTTGATTTAAGATGTCTGGTCGCCGGGTTGCTCAACAAATGCAATCACTTGAGGTGAATTTATTACCTCAAGAGACATTTTTGGTTGAGACATGACATGTTGTTCGCTATGCATAGTCGTTGACTCTTCTTTTTTGTTCTGCTATTGTATGTGCGAAAGAGGTGTTAGGGGCTATTTAAAGGAAACAAATACCGAGGATATATGGAAAAAGACGATTTTCACGGTTTGTTGTGTTTAGAGTCAAAGAGTGCTTAGGTAGGAGGATGGTACCTAAAAGATCTGGCCTTTTTCCCTTTAGGGACACTTAAGTTTTGCTTCTGTTTTATAAAAATGTCTGGAATTGGCTATGTTGTGTTATCCGTGATACTACTGGGACCTACTCTTTAATGTCGACTTTGAACGACAGATTTTTAAGAAACTTTTCAAGGCAATATTGCCTGAAGACTGCTGAGAGAACGTTGCCTAAGAAATATTTTTCATATTTCGTTTTGTTCGAGATGCCTGAGCCAGAGGTTGAACCACGAACACGCGTCGAATAATCTTGAAAGTCTATACATTTTAGCAGCGCCATATTTGGCGTTAACAGAACAAAATTTGACCTTAACAGAGCACTGTTAGCTATTTAACAGTATCCCTCTGAACTTGCCCACTTGTTTAGGAGCTAATTTTGGGAAATATGTAGTTTAGGTCGTGTATGAGTACCATACTATATGCAAAGGAAGGTTCCAAGGCCTCTTAATATAATCAGCAAAATAGTCACATATAAAGTGATATGGTTTTGAGAAAATTGGCTTTGAAAATAGAAGTTTTTTGCTTGAAAATTCTCTAGAAAATCAGTGGCCATTTTGGAACTAAGTATACCATAGTACACCATACAGCCTATATCGACGCCTCCGTTCTATAACATTCTAAGTCGAAAAAGTGTGTTTTGAGTTATGTGTATTCTAAGTAGATTTTTCCCTATAACTTCGGAACGGATCGGCGCATCTTAACCAAATTTTGACAGTATTTAAGTTAGAGAACGTAGAATTTAAAAATGCAAGAACATTAAAAACGTTCTAACTACACTTAGAACGTTATAGAATGGAGGCGTCGATATATAAATGGTAGTCTAGAGGGTCCTATTTCGAACCGGGGATAGCTGGAATAATTTTGAGAGTTGAGATTTTGAATTTTTGGACTCCTCCACCCCCACCAACCTTTATTTACATTCCAACACTTTTGTTCACAAATAATAATGATCATAATGAGAATTAAACTTTATATCAATAGTCTGCAATAATTGCAAAGTAGGAGAATAATCTCCTTGTTGCCACTGTTAAATAGTTAACAGTGCTCTGTTAATAGGAAAGTTTATCCGGTTAGAGGCAAGAAGTGGCGCTGCTAAAAATGTGGGTTTACGTCTTTGGTTATTAAATTCGAATTTATCTTCACACACATGGTTTATAACAGGGATGCTCAAAGCTAAAACTGTAGTAGTATTGGTGAGCGAGAGAGAACTGCACTGAAAGAAAAGTTGTGTAAACTGAAATAAAATGTACGGAAAAAATCCAAAAAGCGGAATTTACAATAAAATTTGGAATAGAAATTTTTCTACAATGGCGGCTTCTAAAGATGCCCCCAATTGATCAGTGCTCCGAATAACACTACTGCGTGACAATGGAAGGTTTTCGATAAGCTTAAAATTAAGTTTTTGAAAACATTTATTTAAATTTTTTTAATGAACTCCCCATCAGAAAATGGTCTACCATGACTAACAATATCCAAGCTTATTAAGCTTGATAACTCCATTTTTAACATTTTATTTTCTGAGGTTATTTCATTGTTTTCTTCTTTAAGTAACAACTCATTCAATTTTTCCAAATTAATTTTTTTTATTTTTACAAAATAAATCATTAAAATCATTCATATCACTATGATAAGAACAATAGTGCCTTCTAAAAGCATATTCTCTACATTCCTTCAATATTTTATAACATAAAATGCATTGAGCATCACCAAACGCATTTTTTATCATAAAATGTTTCGTAAGTCATAGTAAATTTTTTTCAGTACTTTAAGCAAAAAATATTACAAAAAAATCGTACACCCGCCACGCATGTGCATTCGTCGCTGTCTGAGTGACGACTAACCAAAGAGAATAAGAATATGTGTGTTTTTAGTTTGCGCAAAAGCACTATGAAATGGGCATCTATGGTTTATAATGAAGTTGTATAAGGGTTGCCTCCCGCTTTCGAAACAAATTATTGGCTTGTGATTCAGTGATTCGGCGATAGGAGAGTAATATCTGCTTAAAGAGCTCTATGTATTGTACTTTTAAATATTGTTTGCTTTATTTGTTTATTTTAAACAAATTTCAAATAAGCCTGAAATGGACATCATTTATCCGCATTAATCGGTTTAATCTGTAATAATTTTGTTTTTTTTATTTTTTTTTTATTTTTTTTTTCTTTTTTGAGAACCTGTCTGTCAGATTAAAAGTCAATCAACTTTATTTGTTTATTTTTAAATTTTATTATTTTCGTTTTTTATTTTTAATCAATTTAATCCATAATTTTTTTTTCATTTTTTGTTGTGTGGCATGAATGAACTCAACTTGTGTGATTAGAAAATTACAAAAAAAAGGAGACCATCTGGTCAATTCCAGCCAGACGTATGGGTAGACATACAATTTCTGTTTATTTTTGTGCAAAAAAAAAAAGAATCAAAAGAAAAAAAATTCATAATTTTATAAACAAAAATAAAGAGAGAAATAATTTTGTTTTTTTTTTTTCAATTAATTGTTTATATAGTAATTGCTTATAAACAATCCACATAAAAAAATAATTTTTTTCTTTCATTACTTTTATCTGCACGTCGAATGGTGAATGACTTTGAAAAAACCAAAAAAAAAAAAAAATATTTTTTAACCATCCGAGTTCTTCAACACAGTGGCTTCTTTTAAAGCTTAAAACTGAGAGCGATTGTTTTCTAATGCTATTGTCCTCTGCCCGCCCGTCTGTCACTCTGTTTCCTTTTTGGTCTTCTATTTTCTTACATTCCCTGCTTTAAATTCTTTTCCGTTTTTTTCTTTTATAAAATAGATTGGATTTATTCTGTCCAGTTGTGCCAAAAACTTTTGAAATTCCAAGTAATTGCTTCTGTGATTGATAGATAAGTAGGTGTTGCCATTATTTACGAATGTAGTCAGATAAGTTGTATATATTGTTACGTTTTTACCTTTTAAAAACGTTAAAAATATGAGTTCGTAGGTTGCAAATAAAATAAAAATAAATATGTGTTTAATTTTAAGTCAATTCTTTATTATCTACACAACTTTTGTGCCACTGTTCGAACTTATTCTACGTATACAATGATAACTTTAACAATATGTGCTTATTCGTGATATTTCTCCGCTTACAACTTTTTTTGTAAGCAACAACAACACTTGTTAGTTATTCTTCTTTGCTCACAACCATTTTTGTAAGCACAATACTAACAACTGTTTTCTTCACGCAACTTGTCTGCACACAAGTCTGACTGAATTATAACTCGATCTCGTATCTTCACACACCACTGGTTGAATTCTCACTTAATTCAACGCGACGTCGTCACACGACTAACTTAACTCGATCTCCGAGAATCACGTGTCTTCATACACGACTGACTGAATTCTAACTGAATCCTCGTTGCTCGCTTTATCTTGCCTTTTATATCACTGGATCAACAGTGTGATGAATGCCCTTGAAGGATGATGACGACCTTCGGGAACAATCCAAAAATGTAAACAACTTGTTTCCATTTTTGTTGTTCGTGTATCTTGTTTACTTTCGTCCAGGCAGAGTTGTTGTTGTTTTGTTTGTTTGTCTTTCCGCTATATTTTTTTATACATGGACGTTGTTGCTATATTTTTGTTTATTCATCGATCTTGTAAACAAGCCTGTTGTTTTTGTTGCTATATGATTACTTATTCGTTGATCACGTGAACAACTGATTGTTTTGTTTTTGGAGCTTTTGTTTATCATTTTATGTGTGATCAAGACATTAAAACTATTAACAAAAATACAAAAACAAAACAATTAACTTGTTTACAAATTATCGCACTGCTTAATATAACAACAAACACCAGCATAAAAAAATGGTAAACAAGTAAACAAAAATATACCAACAAACACCAGCATAAAAAATGGTAAACAAGTAAACAAAAATATATCAACAACACTATAATAATAAACGTAAACAACAATGTTTACATTTATAGAGCTTTCGAGAAGGCAAAGTCATGAACGTTTGCTTTCAATAACATTCATCAGACTGTTTATTTTGCCACATAAAAAAGGCAAGGCAAAGCAAGGCGACTGAGTTAGTGAAGTTCAGTCAGTCTTGTGTGAAGACGCGGTGTGAAGAGAGTAATCGTGGTTTGAAGATCTTCATTACAAAGATCTGTCGAACAATTGTCCAGTAATTATTATTGTTTATGCAAAGTGTGTAAACAGAGGGATAACAAAGAAAAGCAATTGTTGTTGTTTACATAAAGTTGTGAACAATGGCACACAGAATAATAAAGAATTTTAATTAAAACTAAATACAAATTTATTTTTATTTTATTTGCAATCTACGAGCTCATATTTTAAACGTTTTTAAAAGGTAAAACCGTAACTTTATTAATAGACAATCATTTTCAATTTTCATACCTATGTATATAAACCAGATTATTAGGCCTCCTAGCTTATTTTCACTTCAACTCGCACTCTCGTTAAAACTAAGAACGAAATTTAAATCATCAGAAAAGTTTCTTTTACTAAGAAATGTATTTGAAATTTGGCACTTGTTCTCTTTCTTTTCTCACTCTGTCTATCTCTCTCACGTCCTATCTCTATCTGTGTCTGGTTATTTCACCAATTATGTTGCACTGGTTGCTGCTGCTGCTGCTGCTGTTTTTGATGCCTGTTTGTTTGCTAATGTTGCACTTTAACAAGATTTATGTTGCAAGGCAGGCATCCATTAATTTTCATTAAATTCTTTTGCACCGTGTTTTTTTTTCTTTCTCTTTCTCTCTCTCGTCTTTTTTCTCGTAAATTTCTTTGAAATTCTTGTCAAGTTGTTGTTTTTGTTGTTGTTTGTGCAGAAAAGAAATTTCAAAAATTTTCATCTTGTTTGTTTTCTTGGTTGTTTTTGCTTTATTTTTGAAGCAGAAGAAACAAAATTTCTGAAGGTATGGAATTTCATAGCTGCCATGGTAGATTTAAAATTTGTTGCAATAAATGTTTTGCAATGTTTTGTTTTTTTTTTTTGTTTCGGATACTTTAAAGTGCAGAAAAATGCCGTTTCTTTGTAAATGTCAGGCCAGAACATAAGGAATTTATTCTCCCTTTCCTACTTTCTCTCCTTCTTTCCTATCTCTACTATTATCCTCTCTGCTTTAGGACGTTTGTACAATGGGTCAACTTGACCCCGGGTACTGTACTTGTCTCAATTGGCAAGTACACGTCCTCTAACCTAAACCGAAACCTAAAGACTTTATTAGTGCTACGTTGCCTTTCCAAGATTTCTTAGCTAATAAGCCTACATTACAGAGAAATGTAATAGTGAAGTTGGAATTTAAGAGTATATGGAGGATGGACAGGAAGGACTAATGACCTCCATACTTAGATGCAAGAAAAGAATCCAATATACTGCCACCATGAGAGAAATTTTATGGCAGAAGACGTATTAATTGGCTATTGGGCTTTCCAGCTCTATCATCAGTGGTGTTGTGCTAATTTTTTTTTTTTACCGGAACGCGTACATATGTATATATAATTATATAGACAGTGTCGATCCTGGGCCGCTCTGTGCGGTCTCATGTTCCAAATTTAACGACGGGGGTGATTTTCCATGATAATAAATTTATTAAATTTAATTTATTTAAATTTATTAAAATATTGTTACCTTACTTGCTACCATACATTACCTTCATATTCAACACAATAATAACTAAGTGCGTTTTTCCTAAAAACTGGAAACATGCGAAAATAATTCCTATACCTAAGGCCAATGGTGATTATCGGCCAATCGCAATACTGCCATATTTGTCGAAAGTATTTGAGAAATTAATTCACAAACAGATTTTTGAATTTGTAAACGATAAAGGCCTACTTACTGATAGACAATCAGGCTTTCGGCCTAGACACAGTTGTACAACCGCCGTGTTAGAAGTGTCAGAGGATATTCGAAGATGCTTAGATCAAGGGAATATTGTGTTTTTGGTTTTACTTGATCATTCTAAGGCATTTGATATGGTCCATCACGAAAATCTCTGTTTGAAGCTGAGACACTTATTTAACTTTTCCCAAACATCAACGTGTGTCTTCTATCATCGTGCTTGGCTGATCGCCGACAATCGGTTTATAATAAGAATAATTTTTCACGTCCTTTACATGTCTCTAGGGGAGTGCCTCGGGGCTCGGTTCTCGGTCCACTTCTTTTCACAATCTATATTAATGATTTAATTGGACATTTGTTGTTTAGTAGGGTACATATGTACGCCGATGATGTGCAAATTTACATTAGTGCTGACAGAAATGATATTGACGAACGTGTGTCCAGACTTAAAGAGGATCTTAAACGGGTACATAATTGGGCATGTGCGAACGGTCTTTGTATCAATCCCACTAAATCTAAATGTTTGGTAATAACTCCTAGATCTATGAAATTTTCTATACGGCCTGAGATTTTTTTGAATAATCAGCTGGTTGAAATTGTTAGATCGGCTAAGAATCTTGGGATTATTTTTAATTATAATCTGACATGGAAGGATCATGTAAATTATGCCTCAGGAAGAACTTTTTCTATGTTGAGAATTTTGTAGAGGACACAATACTTTACTCCACTTAGGGTGCGCAAGCTGCTCGCTAAAACTTATTTAATTCCTGTTTTGTTATATGGTTGTGAAGTATTTGCTTCGTGTGACTGTGCTACTCTAAGGAAATTGAATGTGGCTTATAATGCTGTTGTAAGATATGTCTATGGATTATCAAAGTACGACCACGTATCTAATTTTGGGAGGTCACTCTATGGTGTATTATTTAGCGACTTATTGAAAATAAGGGTTCTGATATTCTTACATAAGATCATTCACACTCATGAACCGGACTACCTTTTTAGGAGGCTGTCATTTACTCGTTCTCATAGATTAAATGATCTTCTTCAGTTCCGATATCGATCTCTAATATCCGATTGGCAATTCTTCATCTATTCTATACGTCTTTGGAATTCATTACCCACGGGCACAAAAATTATAGGTAATGCTTTGCAATTTAAAAGGGCTCTATTTAAATATTATTCCTAAATATTATTTATATACTTTAATTTTATTTTATTTCTTTTTTTTCATAATTTCTGGAAATTTTTTATTTTTATTTGGAAATTTTTTTTTTTTTTTTATTAATTTGTTGTACGTTCTAATTTTAAACAAATTTTTCATGTTTTTAAACTACGTGCTAGAATTACTTTTTTGTTCTATAATTAATATTGGTATTTAAGCATAGTATATCTGATTCTGTACTATAATCATAAGACCTCAGGTCTTGTTGTGTAGAATATCGAATAAATAAATAAATAAAATAATCCTGGCGGCGGCGTTTTTTATTTAGGTCTCATGTCCCAAATTTGACGACGTGGGGAGGGAGATTTCCCCCAATTTTCGCCCGTCGCCAGGATCGGCCCTGTCTATATAATTATATTCGGAAAAACAAGCCGGCCCGTTCCGGTTTTTGTTCCGGTTCGGGTACTGTTCGTCAAAAATTAGAAAAAAAAAATCAGCAATTCTTTTCAATTTTTTTTTTCAAAACGTCAGCCATTTTTCGTTATCAGAAATCATCTTTAGTTCCGGAACGCGTTCCTGTCCAAAAAGGAAGTACCGGAACGACGTTCCGGAGCGTTCCGGCTCGACAACACCACTGTCTATCATGTTTTAGTAAAGAATCGATTGATCGTCTAATGTCTACGCACAGAATCTTGGTCTGTCTATCAAGGATGGTTCAACACATGCAACTTTTCCTAGAACATATTACACTCTTCGTTATTGTTTATAAGTTCTAACTCCACCTATCAATGCCAGCAATTTTGCTGAAGAAAATTCCTCATACCAGGGCTTTATTCCATTAGTTTCTTTAAGGAAGTTACCCTAGTCTAGTAGGTAGTGGTACAAACCCCAGCCCAGATATCTCAACCTTAGCAAAATATGAAAAAAAAAATTTTTTTTTTCTTTTAGAGACTTTCTCTTCGCAGTCTTGTGCAAAAACTCTGGGCGTAAAATAAAATTGCCATGAAAAGTTTCTTAAAGAAATCTGTCGTACGGAATTGACTTTAAACTCTTGGTCTCGCCACTCATGGATAGAAATTAACACACACACGTAGGATGGGTGGTGCGAGAAACTAGGTTGTAATCCTGACTAATAGGGTTGTAACATAAGTAATTACTCTTCCAATTGTTTTAGATTTCTTTCCTCATTTAAGATTGACAAAGATTGGTGTTTGAAAAATATTCTCCACTTTTTTTCTGTGAACCTAGTATAGTCATGCCCCATTTGTCATTTCTGAAGGAACCGTAGTTCACTTATTATAAAAATAGCTGAGATCATGTTGTTTTATCTGTTTCTGCTGTGTATGACTGACATTCCCTATCCTTTCCCTTTCATTTTACACTCACTTTTTTTACATTTTCTTCGTGTATAATTGAAAATACACACACACACACACACACAAAACGGCAATAATTCTTGTGTCACATAATAAATGAACACAATAAATTAACATTTACAAATAACAACAAATGCTAGACAAAAACAACAATAACAACAACAAAAATAGATGAAAAAAACGAAAATAAAAAGAAAACTAAAAGATTAAAAAAGAATTTAAAGTTAATCTAGTTAATACAGTCAAGGAAAAAAGTCTGCCTACAATATAACAATTAGCAGGAAATAGTCTACATGCAATGGTGTACTGTATGTATACTTTTTTCCTTGACTGTATGTTGCCCTACTGTGTAGTTGTAGTCTTCGAACGATAAACTTCTTCCATGAAGCACCACAGAGTGTGGAAGATTTACATTTCCTAAAGCACTCACTGTGTTCCAATTATTGAAATAAAGAACTGAACTACACATCCATAGAGCATCTACTACTCATTATTTGACAATGCACTCAGACATTTCAGTTTATTCATGTTATTTATGATCCAGAAAACACGGCTTCCAAAGAACATCTATTGTGCAAAGCTTATTATGTTATGTGTATGAAGATAAATTGGAATTTAAAAACCAAAGACACAAACCCACACTTTTAGCAGCACCACTTCTTGCCTCTAACAGGGTAAACTTTGCTATTAACAGAGCACTGTTAACTGTTTAACAGTGGCAACAAGTAGATTATTCTCCTACTTTGCAATTATTGCAGACTATATTAACATAAAATTTAATTCTCATTATGATCATTAATATTTGTGAACAAAAGTGTTGAAATCTATTGGATGGCTGGTAGGGGTGGTGGACGGAAATTTTCTCAACTCTCAAAATTATTCCAGCTATCCCACTACCTCGGTTTGAAAGAGATCCCTCTGGACTACCATTTGCACATAGTCTGTATGGCGTACTATAGTATTTCTTATATGTTTCCAAATGGCCACTGATCTTCTAGAGAATTTTCAAGCAATAAATTGATAGTTTCCAAGTCAATTTTCTCAATACCATATCACTCTATATGTGACTATGTTGCTGATTATATTAAGAGGCCTTGGAACCTTCCTTTGTATATAAGGGGTGATTTTTTAAGAGCTATAGGAAAATTTTTCAAAAAAAAAAAACGCATAAAGTTCAGGAAAATGCATGAAATCTTTATTTGAATCGATAGTACGGTTCATATAATTTAATGTTTGAAGATTATTTCATGCAAATGTTGACCGCGACTGCGCCTCAAATGGTCCATCCGCTTAGTCCAATTTTGGCATACTCTTTCCAACATTTCGGCCGGTATCTCACGAATAAATGCTTCAATGTTGTCTTTCAATGCGTCAATTGAAGCGGGCTTGTCTGTATAGACATGAGCTTTAACATAGCCCCACAAAAAATAGTCTAAAGGCGTTAAATCGCACGATCTAGGCGGCCAATTGACCGGTCCCGAACGTGAAATAAAATGTTAACCGAACTCGCCTCTCAATAAGTCCATTGTTACGCGTGGTGTGTGGCATGTGGCACCGTCTTGTTGAAACCTCATGTCATGCAAGTCAAGCTCTTGCATTTTGGGCGGTATCGCTCACCATTCACAGTTACGTTACGATTTGCAGCATCTTTGAAGAAGTACGGTCCAATGATGCCAAATTCAATGATTTGCAAGCGTTGTTCGTTTGTAAGACAATTCATGTTTAAATTATAGACCAAACTGAAGATGTTTGACAGTGAAACAAAACACGAAGTGTGTGTGAGCTGTGTAAACCAGTGTTGCCAAAAAGATAATAGCTAAAAAATCACCCTTTAGTATTAAATTAGCTCCTAAACAAGTGGGCTTGTTCAGATGGATACTGTTAAAAAACAGATAACAGTGCTCTGTTAAGGGCAAATTTTGTGCTGTTAAGAGGAAATTTTGCTCTGTTAACGCCAAATGTGGCGCTGCTAAAATTTATGGATTGCGTCTTGGATTTTTAAATGCGAATTTATCTTCATACACATTATTACGTTAACAGCTTAAGAAATTAAAGCCAAACATAGGCAAGAGGTTGTGTGTGGTAGAAGTGTCCATCAACAACACAAATACTACAGATATCCGACGATATCCACGAGTGTCAATCAGGAGTATTGCGCCTTAGTATGCCAGTTTGCAACTAAAGGTCGTACCCGAACGAGATTTGTTTGGCGCCTGACTGTCAAAGAGAATGGAAATGCTTGTAGTTGGAGATCTCTTACTCAGATCCAGATCTGCAGCGGAATTTAGGGCCATTACCTCGTCCTAAATCGTATATGCATATGTACTAGCTGACCCGGCGAACTTCGTCCCGCCCAAAATTGATTTTTTTTATTGCCCAAAATAGGTCACATTATATATTTATTGTTATACGCTGCATAAAACAGTTATGTATATAAAAATAACTAACTTAGGGTGCGAACAGAGTGGACGCTGATGCCGAGCGGAGCCGAGCCGAGCTTATTGACGCTTATTTTCTTGCGAGAAGAACATTTGGGTATAACACAGTGAATGCGAGAAATCAGCGCTGAAATTCTGTTTATTGCATGTGTTTTGCTTTTTTTATGTCATTTAGTCTTGTTGTTCATTTGTGTTTATAAAATTGCTGTACACTGTAATGGATTCCTCTGATGAAGAGTATTTTGCTTCTCCTAGTGTGATTAATACAATTATTAAAAGAAAAGAATCTGGAAAACATCTAATTACACTAAAAAGGAATGAATTTAGTGAATTTCATCATTTATGTAATGATTTAAGAAAATTTCACTTATTATTTGTTCGATATCCATTTTTTTATTTTAAACCATAAAAAACACGCCTGCACACTAAAAATTAAACATCAACAATGCAAACAAGCGCGCAAAACGCTTTGAAACTGTTTTCTCGCACTCATCGGCTTTGATCTCTGCTTTCGTCGGCGTTCACTGTGTTATACCAAAGAAAATAAAGTATAAAGAATGTGCATCTTAACATATTTTGGAATATTTTTCAAAAATATTTCATGACGCGGGGGGAAAAAGATAGGAGGGAAGTAAACAGAAACGAAGAGCGTAACAATGCGTTGCTCTCATTCTTTGCTCTCATCGCGATGAGATCAAAGACTATAAATATATGAAGATGTTGCACTGCCAGTGCCAAATTTGTCGATGGCAGTACGGCTACTGCCACTTATTGTACTCAGAGAATTTATTATACTCAGAGAACGTATTGTTCTCTTCTCTAATTTATTCTCATATGCGTGTATACGTGTGTGCTTGTACATTGCCAAATAAAATAATAAACAAACTGAAAGATGTCTTGTTTTCACAAAATGTATGTGCAAAGCCTGTGGAAAAGAAATATTACCGTTTGTTTTATTGTAGGGTAAGAATATGTGTTTTATTGTTGTAGAAATGAAACTATATCGATTCGCACCGAAATAAAAAATCCACATTTTGTGTTGACATTTGAAACTGAAAAACTGAAAAATTGTTTTATAAAAATGTGAAATTGTAGTGCATGCTCAAACAAAACGTTTAATAAATATAATATATAATTAAAATCATAAATCATATTTTTAGAAGATATTGATAGGACTGGAAATATATCAGAAAGTACCCATACCCCTGATATAGATGTCGCAGATATATGTATGTATACGATGAAAATAAAGAATATTTTAATGAAGGCACCGATTGTTTTACGTCCAACAATGTGCCAATTGAATTAACATCAAGTCGATATTTTGTTGGTTACATAGCTCAACGAATATCATGCGTTAAATGTCGTGTGGATATAATAAAACCAGCGCAAATTTTGTCATATCCTTCAGAAATGTTAGGTTAGAGGACGTGTACTTGTCACCTGTGAAAATAACGAATGTTATAAACACAGAATGGAGATGCTTAATTTACTAATTGTTGTTTTACTACGGAAGCATTCCATATGGGAAACATACAAATTCAAATTATCCAGTATGGAAAAAGTTAAAATTTTGAACCATTAAAATGATAAATAAATTTAATAAATACTAAACAAAAAAAGCATTCGTTTTATTACAACTTCATTCTATACAAAAATAGACACATATGGTAAATATGTACATACATAATTGAATAGTCTAAAAAATAACATTATAATTCGGTGCGAATCGATATAATTTCATTTCTACAACAATAAAACACATATTCTTACCCTACAATAAAACAAACGGTAATATTTTTTCCACAGGCTATTTTCACATATATTTTGTGAAAACAAAAATTCTTTCAGTTTGTTTATTATTTTATTTGGCAATGTATGTATACACACACGTATACACGCATATGAGAATAAATTGCTTAGAGAAAAAAACAATACGTTCTCTAAGTATAATAAGTTCTCTGAGTACAATAAGTGTACTGAGTCTTTTTTGTTTTCTTTCTCTCAGTTAACATGAGAGTGAGAACGACAATTTAGCTTTCCCTGTTACCTACCCCCTCATCCTAAAGAAGCACAAAATTTTGTCAATTTTAAATACACTGTGTGCAACATCTTTACATATTTATAGTCTTTGGTCAAACAATAACAACGATCATACATACATAATCGTACATACGCATATACATACGTACGATGAGAGCAACACATTGTTACGCTCTTTGTTTGTGTTTATTTTTCTCCTGTCTTCCCTCCCTCATCCAGAAATGATTTTTAAAAGAGATTTTGGTGAGAGCGGGTGTTACTGGTACATCCCGCCATAAGAAATTTTACTTCTACATGATGCGCATTCTTTATATCCATATTCTTTGGTTATACCAAAGAAAATAAAGTATAAAGAATGCGCATCTTAACATATTTTGGAATATTTTTCTAAAATATTTCATGACGCGGGGGGAAAAAGATAGGAGGGAAGTAAACAGAAACGAAGAGCGTAACAATGCGTTGCTCTCATTCTTTGCTCTCATCGCGATGAGATCAAAGACTATAAATATATGAAGATGTTGCACTGCCAGTGCCAAATTTGTCGATGGCAGTACGGCTACTGCCACTTATTGTACTCAGAGAATTTATTATACTCAGAGAACGTATTGTTCTCCTCTCTAATTTATTCTCATATGCGTGTATACGTGTGTGCTTGTACATTGCCAAATAAAATAATAAACAAACTGAAAGATGTCTTGTTTTCACAAAATGTATGTGCAAATAGCCTGTGGAAAAGAAATATTACCGTTTGTTTTATTGTAGGGTAAGAATATGTGTTTTATTGTTGTAGAACTGAAACTATATCGATTCGCACCGAAATAAAAAATCCACATTTTGTGTTGACATTTGAAACTGAAAAACTGAAAAATTGTTTTATAAAAAGTGTGAATTTAAAAATTGTAGTGCATGCTCAAACAAAACGTTTAATAAATATAATATATAATTAAAATCATAAATCATATTTTTAGAAGATATTGATAGGACTGGAAATATATCAGAAAGTACCCATACCCCTGATATAGATGTCGCAGATATATGTAAACGATGAAAATAAAGAATATTTTAATGAAGGCACCGATTGTTTTACGTCCAACAATGTGCCAATTGAATTAACATCAAGTCGATATTTTGTTGGTTACATAGCTCAACGAATATCTTGCGTTAAATGTCGTGTGGATATAATCAAACCAGCGCAAGTTTTGTCATATCCTTCAGAAATGTTCGTTTATACAAAAAATTATATAAAAGATTCCGACTTTGGAAGTTTGTGCGCTCCATCTGATTTATTTTTTGAAGTTTGCAAAATTCATATAAGTCTTCGAAAAAATTTTTTTAGAAAATAAATCTATAAAAAACAAAAAAACATTTGTAGTTGGCCAAAAAATACAAAAAATGCACAAAAAATACAATTTATTCCTTGGTTTGATGAAAATAACGAATGTTATAAACACAGAATGGAGATGCTTAATTTACTAATTGTTGTTTTACTACGGAAGCATTCCACATGGGAAACATACAAATTCAAATTATCCAGTATGGAAAAAGTTAAAATTTTGAACCATTAAAATGATAAATAAATTTAATAAAACTAAACAAAAAAAGCATTCGTTTTATTACAACTTCATTCTACACAAAAATAGACACATATGGTAAATACATACATACATAATTGAATAGTAATATATAATTCGGTGCGAATCGATATAATTTCATTTCTACAACAATAAAACACATATTCTTACCCTACAATAAAACAAACGGTAATATTTGTTTTCCACAGGCTATTTGCACATACATTTTGTGAAAACAAAAAATCTTTCAGTTTGTTTATTATTTTATTTGGCAATGTATGTATACATACATGCACACACGTATACACGCATATGAGAATAAATTGCTTATAGAAAATAACAATACGTTTTCTCTAAGTATAATAAGTTCTCTGAGTACAATAAGTGTACTGAGTCTTCTTTGTTTTCTTTCTCTCAGTTAACATTAGAGTGAGAACGACGATTCAGCTTTCCCTGTTACCTACCCCCTCATCTAAAGAAGCACAATATTTTGTCAATTTTAAATACACGATCATACATACATAATCGTACATACGCATATACATACGTACGATGAGAGCAACACATTGTTACGCTCTTTGTTTGTGTTTATTTTTCTCCTGTCTTCCCTCCCTCATCAAGAAATGATTTTTAAAAGAGATTTTGGTGAGAGCGGGTGTTACTGGTACATCCCGCCATAAGAAATTTTACTTCTACATGATGCGCATTCTTTATATCCATATTCTTTGGTTATACACAAGCTTATTTGTATTGACTTGTATCAAAGAAAATAAAGTATAAAGAATGTGCATCTTAACATATTTTGGAATATTTTTCAAAAATATTTCATGACGCGGGGGGAAAGAAACAGAAGGGAGGGAAGTAAACAGAAACGAAGAGCGTAACAATGCGTTGCTCTCATTCTTTGCTCTCATCGCGATGAGATCAAAGACTATAAATATATGAAGATGTTGCACTGCCAGTGCCAAATTTGCCGATGGCAGTACGGCTACTGCCACTTATTGTACTCAGAGAACTTATTATACTCAGATTATATTGTTCTCTTCTCTAATTTATTCTCATATGCGTGTATACGTGTGTGCATGTATGTATACATACATTGCCAAATAAAATAATAAACAAACTGAAAGATGTCTTGTTTTCACAAAATGTATGTGCAAATAGCCTGTGGAAAAAAATATTACCGTTTGTTTTATTGTAGGATAAGAATATGTGTTTTATTGTTGTAGAAATGAAATTATATCGATTCGCACCGAAATAAAAAATCCACATCCGCACACACATCAAATTAGCTTCAATTTTCTGCGGAGCAGGTAGCGAAAATCAAAACTATTTTGATATTCTTCAAACTCAGTCTGTACGTGTGAGTTCAGTTTTCTATAAGTTTGAGTACAGTTTTACCAATAAAATCACACAAATGGCAATTTGACCCAATCAGTTTGATCGTTAGTCTGTTGTCAGCTTTTAACAAAGAAGTGTGTCCGCGGATGTTCTAAACTTTTGTGAACGCAAATGAAATATATGTGTATAAATTTATTGGCCAACTATTGAATAGCAACATCAATATATTTATTAAATATAAGTATTTCTATAATATTTATATTTTCTGTAATAAATTTTTTTACAAAATATTTCACAATGGATGCGAATAAAAAAAACAAAAATTGTTTGCCATCAGGCATAAAATGTTGCGTAAAAACATGCCAAAAATCGAAACGACATTTTAAAGGTTTAAAAATGTTTAAATTTCCTTCTTCAGACATGATGCTAGGACAAATTTGGAGGGAGAAATGTCGAATTCCTGAGAAGGATTTCGATAAAAATCTTTACATATGCGGAAATCATTTTTCCAGTTCATACGTTGGGAGGAAAAACTTAAAGGCGGAAGCCATTCCAACTGAAAACATGGGTGAAAAAGACGAGGAATCGGAAGATTTTAGTTTAGAGTTCCGTTGCTCCCAACAAATATAGAATGCAAAAATGTCGAAGCCCCCTTTTGCGCAAATTGCGAAAAACAAATGGAGCTAGTAAATCACTACAGGAAAAAATATTCCAATCTCCTAAAAAAATACAAAAAAAGGAGAGAAATTTTAAAATCAAAGAGACGCACTAAATCTGTAAGAAAGTTTAGTCGTAAAAATGAAGAAAAGTCTCTTAGAAAATCGATAGATAATTTAAAAAATATTAGCGCAGAAAGCAAAACCTTTTGTAAGCTTCTGTTGACCTCTCGGCCAAAGGAATATACTGAAGAAGTTAAATATTTAGCCCAGAATATATTTTACAAGTCCCAATCCACAATCAATGTGAAAGATGTAGTGATGAATTAAGAAAGTTGGATGAAGTTCTAACTGCTCCAAGCGAGCTTTTTATATTCTTTAAAAATTATCAATCGCTAACAGATTTTGGAAATTTAGTTGCTCCATCAGATAAATTAATGGATGTAAGCAAAAAACATATTTTAATATTTCATGAAATCTTTAAAGCTGAGCCCCAAAAAATTGGTATAAAATCTTTTATTATTGAGTCATGTAAACGTTTGACCCCAGAGTGGTTTGCCGACGCTTGTTTTGAACACAAAATAAAAGTATTGGACTTTCTACTATTAGTACTTCTCCGAAAGCATTGCTCTTGGTTTATAGAAAAAGGAAATTTCAAAAAAAGAAAAATACAAATTTTGTCAAACGAATAATTAGATTTAATTTATTAAAAAATAATAACTATAAAATACTGCGTTAGAGGTCGAAATGTTGCGAATGCAACCTGTTATATTATATACCTTGAATTTGTTTTTACTAATATAATATAGTAGGTATGCCTAGAATTTTTATTCATTATTTTTAATTATTATTTTATTCATTAGTCAACTTGTATTCATAAAATAAAGACACCATTTTTATGCAAACTACCGGGACATAGAGACATTCCCGGCAACTGCAGAGCGGATGACTTGGCCAGAAATGGCACAACCATCGAACTCTCTGATAAGTTCTCTACATTGGGGATCCCTTTGGGTACCTGCAGGCTTATAATTGACAATGCAATCGTGGACCTTGTCAACAGTAGGCGCAGCTTCGGATAAGGGCAGAACGGCGCAAAAAATCTGGCCAAGGCTGGATAGGAGGCGTACGGCAACTCTGCATAAGCTCCAAAAAAGCAGGCTCAGCGCTGTTATCGGGATTATTACGGGGCATTGTATTATAGGAACGCATGCGAGGCGTATTGGTCTTGGACATCTCGCGAATGATTTCTGCAGGAGATGAGGAAGAGGATGAAGCTATTCTTCACCTACTGTGCACATGCCCAGCACTTGGTCAGAGGAGAAAGAGACACCTGGGTGCCTACTACATGGAAGACCTAGATGAACTGTCATGCATTGATATTGGCAGTCTGAGTCGCTTCATCGGAAGCTCCGAGTGGTTCCTGGAATAGGGGAGAATTTGAAATTGTGGTATCACAATGGGCCCTGTATGTGACCTAAGTGTTTCCGCTCATGACTCCGTCGAGGGGACAGCCACTTTTACCTACCTACCTATACAAACTAAAAACAGGCAATTGAATCACTCATATACTGTTTGATGTTTAAGAATAAAAATGCAACAATTCACAAAATAAAGTTTTTTTACTTTAATATTTTTCTAAAATTATTTAAAAAAATTGACAAGCTTTTTTTTAAAATATATTACATTTGCGATAAAAAAAATACATTTTATCAAAATTAGTGTTTCAAATAAAGTCAAAAACTATAGGTATATTAAAAATGAATTTTTTTTATTTACTTTAATTTTTTTTTTAAACTCGAATTTTTGTATATATTCAAACGTACATATATAAAATATACAAAGTAAATAGTCTTTAAAAAAGGAATTTGTAATTTTTTTAATAAAATATATTAAATTTTCTCAAAAAATTTATTGTTTCAAATAAAAAAAAAACTACTCAAAAGAAATCACAAAAAAAGAATTGAAGCAATACATATAGTACCCACATACATGTTGTTTTGCTCTATTGAAAGCTGACAACAGAATAAGTGATTTCACAAAAAGAAATAAAAAAGTGGTCAAACAATAAAAACGATCATACATACATAATCGTACATACACATATACATACGTACGATGAGAGCAACACATTGTTACGCTCTTTGTTTGTGTCTATTTTTCTTCTGTCTTCCCTCCCTCATCGAGAAATGATTTTTAAAAGAGATTTTGGTGAGAGCGGGTCTTACTAGTACATCCCGCCATAAGAAATTTTACTTCTACATGATGCGCATTCTTTATATCCATATTCTTTGCTTGTATGTAACCAGTTTTATCGCATTGACAATCTTTATCGCACTGACAATCTTGGCTCGGCTTTCAGCGCGCACTCTGTACGCACCCTTAGTATAAGTGTGTGGATCTATCTATCTAGTTTAAAATTTAATCGAAGTCGGTACGTTATTTAGGTGAGGCATACAAAGAATAACAATAAGAGGTCCGAATCATGGGTAGCGCTGATGAAGTTGTAGTTGTTGTACTCGCTCCAAAAAAAAAACTAACAGACATACATGTTATATATATACATATGTAGTTATAAACCATCGAAGTAGCCGACTTATCTTTAAAGGGGGAGGGTTGCCACGCCCATTTTGGGTAAGTTTGTCGATATCGACTCTACGAACTTACCCACCAAAGTGCATTCCTCAACGATCACTATGTCCCTAAATATTCAATTTTAAAGGATTGCCATGCCTACTTTTTGCTATATCGAATATTTTTTTTTAAACCATCTAAACCTGATAAGCTTTCGCACAAAAAAAAATGGTTAAAATCGGTTCAGTAGTTTAAGAGTTATAGGTATCACTTGAAGGGGGAGGTTGTCACGCCCATTTTTGGTGGGATTGTCGATATCGACTCTACGAACTTACCCATCAAATTTTATTCGTTAAAATATTAAATTTTAACGATTTGCCACGCTCTCTTAAAATTTAGGGATATGAAAAATAGATGTTGTCCGATTCTCAGACCTACCCGATATACACACAAAATTTCATGAAAATCGATCGATCCATTTCGGAGGAGTTTAACCACTAACACCGTAACACGAGAATTTTATATATTAGATGTATCGGAGATACATAAGTCCTGTAGAGCATGTGGATCTGCCTCGATCATTATGATAATTCGATACCCCCGGGTATTGTAGATATTTTACGAAAAAAAAAAAAGAAATTTCTTAGAAAATAAAATTAAAATGAAATTCCATACGTAATATGGGGAAATAATCCCCATCATCATTCATCATCAATATGTGAATGAGTAATAATGCTGAGTTACTTATTTATCATACGATTGCTGGTGTTGTTATTTGTGGGAAAACACATCCAGAGAGAGAGAGAGAGAGAGCGGGAAAGAGCATAAATTTATTGTCCTTTTAAATTGTTTGTTTTATTCTTCTATTATTTCTACATAAACGAGCATGATTTTGTTGTTGCTCTTTTACATTTTTGCTGTCATGTTGCCGTGCTGATATGGTTTTTGTGGTGTTGTTGCTGGTGCTGTTATCCGTTGCCATTGTAGGAATATATAGCCTGGCGACACAATTGAAGCGTCAAATTGGCGACGACAATATGTCGCCAATTTAGGCGATAGTTTTATGGCTGCTAATGTGTGATGTGAGTAGTAAAAGACAAAAACAAACACAACAAAAAAAATAAAATAGAATTGTTGCGAAGAACATCATCAGAGAGGGTCGTTAATAATTAATAAAAAAAAAAAATGGAAAAAAAAATTGAAGGAATTTCCATGTAAACACAACTATTTGCCGATGATGGATTTTTATAAAACAAAATATTTTAAAATTTACTCAGGCGATAGCATTTATTGCAACATTATCAGCAGCTTTTAAAATATATTTCCATGAGTTTCTCGGGATTTTTTGTTTAATTTTGAAAATATTAAACTACAGTGCAGAGCAACAAATATTCTAAAATTATTTTTTTCTTTTTTATTTCCAGGTATGTACGAATTGAACATGGATTCACTTGAACTTCAGTTTGCAAGGTATTTAAAATTGTTATGAAATTTTGTTTTCTATTGAAATTAAAAATTCTTAAAAATCTTTAATGATGAAAACTTAATTCAAAAAAATATTATTCGTGCCTTTTCAATAACATTAGAAGGCTCCGCGGTGTCTAGTAGGTACTGTGTTGGCTTATTAGACGAAAGGCCCGAGTTCAAATCCCAGGTCAGACATCAAAACGAAAATATATGAAAATATATATTTCTTCGGCGACTTCCTCTCAGCAGATTTCTGGCAAAAACTCTGAGAGTAAATAAAATTGCCATGAAAAGCTTCTCAAAAATCTGTCGTTCGGAGTCGACTTTAAAACTGTAGGTCCCGCGACTCATGTATAAAATTAACGCACACAATACGACGTTGTACAATGGGTCAATTCGACCTTCGGGTACTGTACTTGTCACAGTTGACAAGTACACGTCCTCTAACCTAACCTAACCATTCAACAACATTTGGCGTTGCGAAGTGGTTAATGTGCTTGACTATTATCCCAGGCTTTTCAGAATACGTATTTGGAATCTGTGCAACTTTAGTGCTGCTCAGAAGGTAGCAGCCGAGTGCTTATCAGAGATCAGCAATGAGTATTCAAAGAGATGAATAGAATCGAATCAAACTCATAATTTCTGATACCTAACGCATTCTTACTTATTTTAATATCATTGGGAACCTCTACTTATATTGAAAGTTTGAAGTGTACTCATCCCAATCATACTTAACAATACGTATGATGTTGTTGATTTCTACTTTCCATGACTCAACGTACTTATACACGAATTACAAAATAAGTATGAATCGCGTACGAACACAAAAGTACTCACTAAAAGGTTGTATGTTTGCTCTGTTTGCTGCTCTGTCTTTGTTTGCTTATGTGTCTTACTAAAGGTATAAACACATAGACGACAGACAACAGAAAGCTGCCAAGTTTAGAATACACAAGTTTATATGAAAACGATTATATTGAAGGCAGAACAGAAAAAGCCAAGACAACAACCTAAGCAGGTGCTGCCCAAATTAAACTATTTTCTATTTTTGTGAGCAGCTAAAAGAAAATTAGTGATGCCAATACAACATAAAATCATAATAAAAAAAACAGATAAAAATATTTACTATGAAAAGAAAGAACAATTCTAAAATTAAGAAATAAAAAGGAATCCATGTATTCATAATAAATAAAATAGAATTATAGATTCAATTTTGTATCTGAATTCATTTGATAAATGTTTTGTGTGTGAGGTTTTTTCATAAGTGAGTTTATTTTTGCGTACAAAAAACCTGATAGTGTCAACACTAAAAAATATATTTACATTCAAATTTGAAAATTATTGACAATCGTTTTTTTTCTGCTCTGCTTTCAAAAAATTTAAGCAGTCAGCATACGACAGAAAAAACAGTTGGCATAATTTTCTGTCGAACAGCCGAGCTGCTCTCTGTCGTCTATGTGTTTATACCTTAAGGCTGTAAATTTTGATGAATGATTCGAGTCACTCGTATCATTTCTAAGTATTATAAATATTTTTCTAAAGTTATGAATCCAAATGAGTAGGCTTATGAATCAAACATATTTCGAATGGTATGGGTTTGATGTCAACGTTGTACGCATACTCATTGCAACCTGTACTTATAAATCAACGTTGTAGGGAGTGTTTATGAGTAGCGAAAAAACGATTCATTGCTGATCAAATACATTTTCTCACACGTAGTCTTAAGACAAGATTAGCTACCTAGAAGTTGTTGGTTTTGAATTTGCCATTTAATTTCGATCCAAGTTTTAATATTTTCTGTCTTAAGTTCGACGGTAAACTATATAGCTCAGGGTCCGGTTCGAAGTTGATAGAGTCCCACGGTAGTTTTTCTTTAAAGAGAACTATTCTTGCTGACGTCATGACAAAAAGCCTCAAGAACTTCATGTATCGCTGCATAATGCATCCATTTTTCAGTAAAAAAAAAAAAAAAAAATAGTCCTTAATCTCAGGATGCTGGAAAGAGCCTCACTTTCAATATTAATAGAAAGCGTATTGCATCGATACACGTGATGCAGTACACAAACTTCTTTTGCATAGTATTTTGGCAACCAAGGCAGGGGCATGTCCTTGTTGACTGCCCCGCATCTAGCAAGTTAGCACATTATCTACTAGACAACGCAATTTCAGCGCTGAGGTACCGTCCGAAGGTAGGTAGGTCGGAGTGGTAGCTCTGATGTCACAAAGCTCACTTGAGCACGCATAGCGGCCCGTTGTGATGCCTCGGGTGAACGCAGTCCCTGTACTGACCAACTTCCACCACAATCAGGGAAAAGGAAGAAGTTGGTCAGCGCAAGGGCTGCAAAACGGAAGCACGACTACCCCGCACTGGAAAACCAGCCAGAAAGTTTGATGAACAAAGCTATATCCTTGATATCAATGGATGATAGCTCCGTTAAGCTAACAAGGAATGGGGAGCCATATAAGCTATATCTACACCTAGCAAGAGACGGGCACTGACAAAGAAAGTGTATAACAGTCTCCTCTTCCTCAGAGGACCTGCATCCACGGCAAAAGTCGTTAAAAGGGAGCCTCATTCTTTCCGCGTGTCTACCCATGACGCAATTACCCGTAAGCACGGCCACTGTAGTCGAGATGACGTCATGACCAAGACCAAGTAATTGGTTGGTACGCCTTTTATCCATCAAGGGCCAGGTGAGCCTAGCGGTGGAGCAGGACTCCTTATTGACCCAGGATAGGTTGGCGTCCCGAAAGAATTTCCGCGTAATGGTCAACTTGACCGAGGCAAGTGGTATACCCAATTCAACAGAAGAGGATTTCGGAAGGAGCGCCCCAGCTCTGGCGAGCTCGTCGGCTACCAACCGAAATTTGATAAAAAAAAAGTATTTGAAATTTCTTGAAAATAATGAAATCCTTCTGTCAATCTGCTGGGTCCGGGCATTATAATACAATAAAAGCTTCAACAAAATCATGGCTTTGTAAGAGTTTTATTTAAGTTTTCTTTTGAAATCGGATAAAGGATAACCCACCATCCACTCTGCTTTCGGTTGTTATTTATGTTTCTATTTGAAAGTGGACGTATGAGGTCAAAGACTATCTTTAGGTCTTCACATTCTAGGCTTTTCACTTCATAGTGACGTTTAGTCTTAAAGGGAGACAAAGGAAGTTAAAATAAATTTAAATTCGATTTTGTTTTTAAATTTCTAGAAAAAAAATTTTAATTTCTTTTTATTTATTTTTTAATTCCCCCGAAGAAACCAAAAACATTTTGCAGCAACATTTTATTTTCGATTAAAAACTAAGGCTTTGTGAAGAAACCAAAAAAACTTGCTGGTTTCGTAACCAAAAAAAATAAAATTTTTTAAACTGGGATATCCATGGAGGGTTAAAATATTCGTTTATATGTTTTTGACCGTGTATGTGTGTCACTGTATGCAAAACATGACAAATGTTGACAATGTATGGACCCACGACCAAAAAGTTGACAAAAAAAAAAAACAAGAAGAAACTGTCGAAATAAATTCCAAATCAATGCTGGATTTTCTTTCTGACTGAGTGACTGAATGACAGGCATACAGTGCTGATACGTGTGGCGTTGATAACTATTGCAATGACAATCCCCGCCTGGTTAACAGTTAAAAATTACACTATGCGACAAAATAAAAAAAATTAAATACACCCGGCTAATGACATAGTGTAGGTTGTGAGTTTTGTTGAGTAGATCACAAAAATATTTTTTTTTATATTTCTTGAACCCTCCAAACTTTTTTTATTTGACAAAAACTTTTTTTTTTACCTTACGCACAAATTTCTAGATTACTCAAACATTTCTGACCCGATTTCCAAAATTTAAATCTTGTTGGAAAGGAGAGAGATGGACCTTTAAAACGGTATACATATATCTATTATTCGACTTAATATGCTATGAGATTTGATGAGGTTAACTTGGAAAATTCGAATTTTTTTCATATTTTTTCAAGTTTGTCCATTCATAGTAGCAAACTTTAATAAAAAAAATATAAGATAAGTGATAATATTCTTAAAGTCTGTTCTCTTGTGAAGAGATTGAGTCATCATTTGATCAAATCGGACAAAAATTACTGTAATTATTATTTAAAGAGTCTAACAGTCGTGTTATATTTTTTATATATGTCATCTCATCAAATGAACTTTTTGTTCAAAAATTTTCAGAATTTTTAATGGATCTTGATTGTTTATCACAAAATGTGTCAATTTCACGTTTGCACGACTTCCTGAAGTCGGCTAATGTTTGTGTTTTTCGCAAATATTATTATTTCCCTTTGCGCAAACATTGGCCAACTTCTGATAGTCATGCAAATGTGAAATTGACACATTTTGTGATAAACAATCAAGATCCATTAAAAATTCTGAAAATTTTTGAACAAAAAGTTCATTTGATGAGATGACATATATAAAAAATATAACACGACTGTTAGACTCTTTAAATAATAACTACGGTAATTTTTGTCCGATTTGATCAAACGAAATGCCAATCTCTTTACAAGAGAACAGACTTTAAGAATATTATCACCTATCCTATATTTTTTTTTATTAAAATTTGCTACTATGAATGGACAAACTTGAAAAAATATGAAAAAAATTCGAATATTCCAAGTTTGCCTTCTCAAAACTCATAGCATATTAAGTCGAATAATAGATATATGTATACCGTTTTAAAGGTCCATCTCTCCCCTTTCTAACAAGATTTAAATTTTAGAAATCGGGTTGGAAATGTTTGAGTAATCCAGAAATTTGTACGTAAAGTAAAAAAAAAAAAAAAACAGTTTTTGTCAAATAAAACAAGTTTGGAGGGTTCGAGAAATATAAAAAAAGGTATTTTTGGGTTCTACTCAACTAACTGAACAACGTAGACTATGTAGTTACTCGGGTGTATTTTTACTGTCGCACCGTGTTACCAAAAAAAAGTTTCTTTTGGCTTACACGAGTGGTGCCAGGCCCCAAAAACAACTATTTTAGCCCACAGGCACGAGGATGCTATTGTTAATGGTGAAAACTGTGAATCGTTAATAAAATGATGAAATTCTGTTAAAATTTCTTTAGATTTCTATGAAAAATTGAACAAAAACCAATTAAAAGAAGTCGTAAAAAAGGAATGCCAACAGTTTTCCAAGCCAGTAGCAACCAGCCAACCACCACTCCACATAGTCATACCACACACTCTCAACTATTCGGTCACTCAGCAAGACCAGCAAAAAAGTGAGCCACTCTCCTTCCTTCCTTCCTGGCACCCAGTTTTATTTGTTGATTATTTGCACAACTAAAACTGACAGACACTGTCAGTTAAGCTGATGTGATATAAAAACAAATACTCTGTCAGTTTCTGAGTTTGTCTGTTCATTCGTTCGTCATTCATTCATTTATTGCCGCAAAAAAAAAAAAACAAAGCAAAAACCGGACGAAATGAAATTCTTGGAACATAAAAAAAGAAAAAAACGAAAAAAAAGAGAGAAACAACGCTTGGTTAGTGGCAGTTTTATAGCAACACTGAAAAAATGAAAAGGGATGCTGTGTGTGTGTATGTATATGTGACTGACAGTCTCACTGTTGAGCACCCAACACTGCTTGCTTAGTTTAGTGTTGTCTCTGGTTTTATTTGTCCATTCATCTGTTCCGTTTCCATATTTCTTTTTTGTGTTCGCCTCTTTCCCTGGCTCTTTTCCTTGTGCTGTGCTTCGCTTTAAAGGTTTTGGGTGGTAAAACAAAAATCAATAAAATCAGCCACAGAGCCACAATCACACTCACACTCACACCCACTACAACAGAAAACAACTCACTCTCTCTCTCTCTCTCTCTCACACACACAAACAGATTTTATAGTAAAAGAAACTAAAAAAAGCTGAAAAAAAAAACATAGAAAAAGGACACAGGAAAATAAGAAAACAACAACAACAGCAAAACATTGCTTTCCGTCCATGTCTTTATAAACAGAGTCTGGAAATGAGTGACACAAAAAGCGTAGCAAAAAAAAAAAATAAAAACAAAAAACACAAGAACTACGGACTTTAACTTTATAAAACGGAAAGCAGAAGAAAATAACAGACGCACACATACACACACAAAACAGTCTTCTAGGAATGCAATGCAAATAAAACTATGAAATCGTATAGAAAGTGTTCTTTAGAAAATCTTAAATTAACTTAAATGTACTTTAAACAACTTGAGTCACAAGTTTTTGGAAAAGCCTACTTATTCATAGGTTTGCCTATTTGAAAACAACTCCTTTATGTCCACTCCATACACTGAACCAAAAATTTCCGTAAATACTGTAAAAAGGGGTGTAGAATTGAAGAAATTTCGTTATATATCAGCTAACAAAAAAGTGTATTCATATCTACGTCTTTTTTAGTAAAAAATTACAAATTTAGTAAAATATTCGTATTGAAAAAATTTCTTCATATTGAAGAAATTTCTTCATTTATTCATATTAATGAAATTTCTTCAATATGAATAGAATGCTTTCGTTATTTTGAGGGATGTAAACATGGCGAAATTAAGTTGAATTTAATAAAAAAAACTTTATTTATATTGAAGAAATTTTATTTGAATTTACTAATAATTGTTATTTATATTAGAGAATTTTTATTTAATTTTATTAATATTTTTCGTTAATATTATAATTATTATATATGCATACATACATATGCACTTTTAGTAAAAAACAGTTAAAAAAACTTAAATATATATAATAAAAAACGTAAGTTTACAATTAAAAAAAAATTATTTCAAACTTGAAATTAATGTATTAATTTGTGGGCTGTTCAAGTCTGTATTTGTGGTAATTTACGTATGGGCTCTGATTTTGGATACATGTGCATGAAATCCATATTGATCTGAAAAATTAATCAAACATACACTTCCTTAAAACACAGTTACATAAATTAAAAATTGTCATTCATAATACTAATTTCCTAACTAAAAAAAAGAAATCTTTTTGATTTTATTTTGAAATAACGTACATACCAACTTAAAACCAAGTGGTTTTTTATATTGTGGACATTTGTCTATTATGTGCGAAGTGTGTTTCGCACTTGCTACTTCAGATAGCCGGTAGTTTTTGGTAGCTGCCCAATGGTTTTCATTTTTCTCCCAAGTGAAGTCGTCGAGAAGGATTGCTTCGATGCTTTCCTCAGTGTTTTCTTCAGGAGGATCTAATTAGACATAACAAATTATATCCCTTAATATTTTAAATATGTTTGTACAGCTCTTACCTAAATTTATAGCCCTTTTCTGCTCCACAACCGAATGCAAAATTAAAGCATTTATTGAAAAAAATAATTTTTTACTCTTATAACACTTCACATTTTGTTAAATTAATAAAAAAAAATCTCACTTTATATTAACACTTTTTTAACTAAAACCACAACTTTTTAATCTATACACTTTCGTAGCAGATATGAAACTAAAATTCTGACAAAATTTTTCCACCGCCTTCTTTGTTTTTTTAAAACTTCAAAAATAAATGAAACCAACATTCGGAGAATAATTTTTCCAACGCCTTCTTCCTTTTTTTTTTAATTTCAGAAATAAAAGAGTTGAATTAACGAAATTTCTTTAATTTTACAGTAGCATAATAAATTAAACGAATTTTCTTCAATTCTACTAAATTTTTTTTAAAATTAACAAAAAATAATTATTCAACATGACTAAAAAATAACTAAAGTTTTTTGTTATTTTTATTCTAGTAGATTTATTTAATTTTAGGGGGATTTTAGTTAATTTAACAAAACTTTTATTATTTTTAACAAAATTTTATTCAAATCAACAGGGTCTACTTAAATAAATTTTAAATAAAAATTTTGTTTCGTTAATTTAAATAAAAATTTTTATTTTTAATAAAATGTATGTAGATTTCAAGAAAACTTATGTAGAATTGAATAAAAAATCTATAGAGATGAATATATTTTTCGTTGAAGGTTTACTAAACTTTTTAGTTAATATTACCTACGATATTTTTTTCAGTGTACAATCTGCACTTAAATCGCGTGTTGGCTCATTGTGGTATCATAGTTTTTCATTCCCTCCGAAAAGTGGCATCATCCGAAGCTTCAGATGAAGCCATTTGCACTGGCAAAGTCCATCCTTGCCTTATTAGTAGAGTCCATGTGCTTCCTTCTTCTAGGTTATAACGCAGGGCATGTACAGAACTGTTGACGAACAATTTCCTATTCTTCCTGTAAACAATTTTCGTTAGAGCTGCAAGAGTTGTTCCTACAGAAGTCTTTGGCTTTTACGCTCAAGACCAAAGTGTCTCGCATTAGTACCCAGCATACAATGTCTAATAATGACTCCGTTAACTGCGCTAAGCTTGCAGCAAAGAGGGAAATAGAGAAAACGATAATTTAATTCGTATTTAAATCATTTTAAATATGGTTATCAGGTCCTTTTAAAAACAAAATTTTTTTTTATTTTTTAAATGTTACAGCAGTTTTGCAAGCTTCAATGCTGCCTTAATGCTCCAATTAATGCACTTATAACTGCGACATGCGACATAACCACTTCATTTATTACGGAAGCTTCTTAATATTTTGCATTTAAATTGAATTTATCAATGAACGAATTCCTTTGCAAACTTACACACGCATACACACACACATTTTCATCTTCTTCTTGCATAACATATAACTTTAATAACAACAACAACAAAAGCAAGTTGAAAATAATCACCCTTGAGACAAAAAGACTCGTTAAGAACTGACTTGGAAAAAGTTTTATAAGTTTTTCTCTCTCTCTCACTCTCTTTCGCTCTAGCCAAGTCTCTTGTGTACTTACGCACACACACACACATACGCCATGATACAATTTCGTAGAGAAACTTTTTTTTTGTTAAAAACGACTTTTAAGACGGAATAAAATGAAACAAACAAAAAAAAAATACCCGGTAGTTATCACAAGTTCGCACACACACACACATACATATACACATGAAACAGTAACAACAACAATATACGAAGAGAATGTTTTTCGAAGAAAATAAAGTTTTACTTGAAATGAACACACAATAAGGCTGGCGTATGAACGAACAAACGAGCACACTTACAAAAGGACGACGTGCCGAAACTAATGTTATGCGAAGAAATGCCGCCATGGAGACAAAGAGAATGAGAAAGAGAGAGAGAGAGTGTGTGTGTAATGGAGAAAAGAAAACAACAACAACAACAATTTAAAGTAATTCATTTAGAATACAAGGAATATTAAAAGTTTCTTTGTTGCTGTAGGTTGTGGTTGTGTGGCTGAAACCTAAATTCGTTGCAAACCAGACACAACTTTTATGGGGTGGTTTTTAAAACACCAGCAACACAAACAACACCAACAACAATAACAATAGCAACAATTTACTGGCAACCCAATTTTCCTGTCTGTTTTGCTGTGTAATTTGTTTTTTTTATTTTTCTCTTTATCTAATCATTTAATACACACGCACACACATACAAACAAAGAATGAGAATAAGTGTAAGTATTTGAAATAGTAACACAGAGTGTAGTGGGGTAGATGTAAGGAAAAATATAGAAAAAGTTATGATGGTCTACACTGGCATTAACATTTTAGAATTAAGTAAGGTTAGGTACAAGAGAGAGAGAGAGAGAAAGAGAAATGCTAATACTGGGGTTAAAAAGGAAAGAAATTGTGAGGAAATTAACTGTCAATTAAAGGTTAAAACTGTTTTTCAACTTCTTCGAGATTAAAGAAGCTTTTGACACAAACAAATACGCTTCGCATGAATGTCTTACTTCCTTTACTTAATTGGCCCTTTTAGTCAGGATTATAACCTAACTTCTTACACCACTTAGGTTGTGTGCGTTAATTTTATCCAAGTGTGGCGACAGCTACAGTTTAATTTCGGCTCCGAATAACAAATTTTTTTAAATACTTTTCATCTCATTTTGCATTTACTCTCAGAAAGAGAGAGAGAAAGTCGCCGTAGATATATTTTTTCATGCTTCGTTTTGTCTGAGCTGAGGTTTGAACCAGAGGTACTTGTTTAATAAGCCAACACACTACCTACTAGACTACGGTGAGTCCGTAAGTCTGTAAAGTGTTAAGTACCTGCCAGGTCTCACTTTCATAGAACAGAGTAGGCTTCATATTTGCGTTTATTATTCTCAGCTTGCTTCGTTTAAATATTTCAAAGAGTCCCTGTGTTTTTACAGACGTCTGCATGTATTCCTCACTTTGGTCAGTCTGCTATTTGCGTCTGTTTCCGCGCCGTCGATTGTTGTAATGACGCCAAGATCAAAGTTGTTCTGTTAGCATGAAGTTCACTGTGCTATCTTTGTTTATTCTCATATCTCCAGAGTTTCTAGTTTTACTTGCCAGTTGGAAATCTAATAGGGGAGAATACAAATTCATGATTCACTGTTTGAATTATTTACAGTTACACTGTATGTTATTAAGGTGCCTCAACTACTGGCTGGCTGTCTGCCTGTCTGGTAAAAGTCGTGTTTGTTTTTCTTTCGTTTTTTTGTATTACAAAGTCGTTGTCTTCATCGTCGTCGTCGTTGTCGATGCTTTCTTTTAATGTTGTTTTGTTTGTAAGATATTACAAGAGACTACTACGCAAACCATTAGACTGTCAAGTACACCCACACTGACGCATACACACACACACTTACACGCAAATACAAGATGTATTTACAAATCAACAAACATTTGTAATCAAAAATTATTATATAAACTCTCTTGTCTCTCTCTCTCTCTGCCATCATTCCTTTCTCTCTCTCTCTTTGCTATTAAATGTTTATACACACAGAGTGAGGGGAAGCATGCTTTAAAAGAAAAAAATATAAACATAGTCTCTCTAGGAGAGTGCGTATGTACATGAGTGTGTGTGAATGTATGCGTTTAATGTGCCTTAACAGACATTTACTAATACAGACTTATTGAGAATATAACGAGTTTTTTTTTTCGGTTATGTTCGTTTGTATTTGCCGACATGATTATCTTATTTTTGTTTTTTTTTATTGTGTTTTTATTTTGTTGATTTTTTCTTCCTCCAAACTCGATGCCAGTCACACTCATGTTGTTTCTCTTATTTTCAAACACACACAGACACTCCCACACTTGTTCACTTCTCTCTTTTAACATAGAAAAATATTTTCTAAAGCATAACATCAGGCAGTTTTAGTGGTGTGTGTTTCTGTTTTATTTTCAAACAATTTAATGTGGAAAAACTGTTATTTCTTCTTCTTCTTCTTCTCTTTTTATTTTGGAATTTTTGTTGCTGCTCAATTCTGTTTATCGTGTGTTTGTGTGTGTATCATGGCGCGTGTTTGGCATTAGTGACAGACATGACAGTGCACAAAAACTGGGTCTTAAATTCAAGCAAACAATCAAACAAACACACACAAACGAACTGAACAAACCAATATTAAATTGAATATTTTCATGATTTTCCTTTTTTTGGTTTGTTTTTCCTTTTTTGTATTCTTTTTTTTTTTTTTTTTTTTTTTTTTTTTTGAGGATTTTCCTTGTTTGGAAAATTTATCGAAAATTTTAATTCGGTTTTCTTTTTTGTCTGCAAAAACAACAGCAACAACAACAAGTTAAATTTAAAGTATGAGTCGTCGTTGCGTGTTTTTGTGCTTTTTAAAGCTGAATTCAGGCTGTTTAGGAAAATTTCCAGAAAATATTGAAGCCTGCGATGTGACAGTCAGACATTCAGTGTTAATTAATGGCGAAATTTAAAACTTTTTCGATTGTTTTATTTGTATTGAAAGCAATTTGTTGTTAAAGTTTTGATTAATGAAGGGAAAAAAAGGCATTCAATTTCTGAGAAATTAAGAAAAACAAGACAAGACAACACACGATACAACTGCTATTAAGTTTATTGCGAAGCAAGTAGCCAGGAAGAGTATTTTTATACGTTTTATAGACATCAATTTGCTACCAAGATCATACTATTTAACGACATTAGCCTTTCTGTTGTAAGTCTATCATCATATATCGTGTCTATGCACATAATTCACGGACTTTGAAGAACTTGTACATCAATATTCGGCAATTTAGAGAGTGCCTATTACAGTATCTATTACAGCCATATTATTTTCTGTTTCAGGATGTGTGTAAAGATAAATTCGTATTAAAAAATCAAAGACACAAACCCTAAACTTCTAGCAGCGCCACTTCTTGCCTCTAACAGGGCAAACTTTGCTAATTACAGAGCACTGTTAACTGTTTAACTCGTTGACGCTCACCACGAAATTGACGAAGGCACTCAGAAACACACTTCATTTTTTTGCTTAGTTATTTAAATCTTGGCGAGTTTGATGGTGATTTAATACTTATAGATTAAAATTATAGTTTTTTCTATAAAATTTTTTAAAGTAAAGGTGGACGTCTATAGCCGTTTCTTGCTTTTCATAATATTAGTTCCATTGATGTGAAAATGACGGCATTAGACGTCCGGATACCGAAAGATATTTTTTGAAAATAATTTAGAAAATCATGATTTATATTAACTTTTATTAACTTAAATTAATTTTTACACAAAATTCATAACAAAAATAAAAAAATTCATTTTATAAAGCTTAAATAATGTAAAAAATCGAATATTATTCACATATGTATGTACTAACAACAAAATAAGTGGTATTGCTCACAGCATTCGGTACATAGAGCTGGCTTTTCAGGACACATTTTACATCTATATTTTGTTTCTTTTCAAAATTGATGTTTTGTGCAATTTCTGCAGCGGCGATATGAAGAATCTCTTTTACAGTTTTCCGGTGTAGGAATCTTTTCAATATAATGTTGTTCACGTAAACTTACAAAAGATGTGTTAGATGTTTTTTGTGGTCTGCCATATGTCACTTTAGATATTAGTTGGTTGCCATTAGAAATATCTTTGGGTAACCTTATAAGCGATCTAATAAGAGACTCCCGAAACTCAAAGGAATTTTACATTTTTATGGAATTTTTTATACAGGTAATATGAATTCCAAACACATAGATCTAATACATGGAAAATTAATTTTTTACAGTTATAATTCCCAATAAAACCAAAAACAAACACTTACATTGATTCAAATTAAGTCAGACTGAAAGAGACGCTAAACATAATGAAAAATGTATTGACGGCTATACACGTCGTTAAAATCTACATGAATTCTTATAGCAACAAAATCATGAATCTAAAAATAAATGAAGAAATATAAGTATAATATTTTCCTTTTAGAATATTATTGAGTGAATTGGTAGAAATCTAAATCAAACTGAATTACAACTAAATTTTTGTTTTATAACTCTAAATTTTTTCGACGGTTATAGACGTCGTTTGCATTTACGTGCATTCATACATGACGTCTATAGACGTCATTTACGTCAACGTGTTAACAGTGGCAATAGTTAATCAATCATTATGATCATTATTTTTATAGAAAATTTTCTCAACTCTCAAAATTATTCCAGCTAACCCAGTACCACGATTCGAAAGAGGACCCTCTGGACTACCATTTGCATATAGCCTGTAATGGTGTACTGTATCTTTGATGCTCCAAAATGGCCACTGATCTTCTAGAGAATTTTCAAGCAAAAAAATTGATATTTTCAAAGCCAATTTTCTCAATACCATATCACTTGTATATGGGACTATGTTGCTGATTATATTAAGAGGCTTTGGAACCCTGCTTTGTATATAGTATTAAATTAGCTCCTAAACAAGTGGGCTTGTTCAAATGGATACTGTTAAACAACAGCTAACAGTGCTCTGTTAGGCGCAAATTTTGTGCTGTTGAGAGAAAATTTTGCTCTGTTAACGCCAAATGTGGCGCTGCTAAAATTTATGGATTGCGTCTTGGATTTTTAAATGCGAATTTATCTTCACATACATTATTATATTAACCGCTTAAGGAATTCAAGCTTAATATAGGCAAGAGGTTGTGTGTGGTAGAAGTGTTCATCAACAACACAATTACTACAGATATCCGACGATATCCACGAGTGTCAATCAGGACTATTGCGCCTTAGCATGCCACTTTGAAACTAAAGGTCGTACCCGAATGAGATTTGTTTGGCGCCTGACTGTCAAAGAGAATGGAAATGCTTGTAGTTGGAGATCTCTTACTCAGATCCAGATCTGCAGGGGGATTTAGGGCCATTACCTCGTCCTAAATCGTACATATGTATGTACCGGAGATATATAAGTTCTGTAGAGCACGTGGATCTGCCTCGATCATTATGATAAATCTTTAGGAGGTATTGTAGATTTATTTATTTATTTATTACAATACAATTACAAATTATATCCTAATTATATACGAGCTGAGTGACTTTGACCATGTGCTCGATGTAGTGTCACAGACCAGAGCCTCTGGTGGGAATCGAACCCACGACCCTCACACTAATAGTCTAGCACACTACCCACTAGACTACCAGGGCGCTCTGGTATTGTAGATATTTTACGAAAAAAAAAGAGATTTTCTTAGAAAATAAAATTAAAATGAAATTCCATACGTAATATGGGGAAATAATCCCCATCATCATTCATCATCAATATGTGAATGAGTAATAATGCTGAGTTACTTATTTATCATACGATTGCTGGTGTTGTTATTTGTGGGAAAACACATCCAGAGAGAGAGAGAGAGATAGCGGGAAAGAGCAGGAAAGAGCATAAATTTATTGTCCTTTTAAATTGTTTGTTTTCTTCTTCTATTATTTCTACATAAACGAGCATGATTTTGTTGCTGCTCTTTTACATTTTTGCTGTCATGTTGCGGTGCTGATATGGTCACCCAACCTGTTTAGAAAACATGGGATGCCTAATAAATGAGATGACTAGATACTCTATATTCACCCTAGCATTGGATAAGCGGCGCTTGAATGTAATTTAACGTTAGTTAGGCTAACGGGGCCTAATAAGCCCTAGAGGAATATCAATCACGTGTTTACATTCTTAATGTTACACTGTTCTAAGCTTAGGTCCCTTAAGCCCTAAGTATTTAAATTCTTTACACCTAAATCAACTCTATTTATAATAGCGTGTGTGCATTTATGTGTGTATGGGTAAATACAACACAGAACCTTAAGAGCCAACATTAACAAACGCCAACACCAATTTCAACAACAAAAAACAACAAGAGAATGCAGAAGAAAAACATAAAAGAGACCGATTTCATGTTATTTGTTGCTGATCATGACTGAAGCTGACGTTGAATTTGATGCTATTGCTGTGGCTGTTGCTAATGATTATGATGAGGGTTTTAACAAAAAAAAAATAAAGAAAGAAATAAAGAAAATGAAAATAGTGTTGTAAAGTGTCAGTTTGTTATTGAAATCCCCGGTAATAATGATGACGCTGATCATACTCATGCAGGGGATAACGATCTTTAAAGCGATGAAGCCAGAGTTGGGAGTTGTAAGTCAGTCGCCCGTTTGATAATGATGATGACAATGGCAATTACAACCAACAAAACAAAAATAGAAAAAGAAAAAACAAAAACAAAATTTACAGCCGCCAAATGGTAAATTCATGTTTTTCTTTGATTTCTTTGGCCACAACGTAGAGATGACGGTGATGGTGGTGGTGGTGGTGGTGGTGGTAGACAATGTTTCATGTTGTCTTGTCGGTAGCCAAATGATGTTGTAAATATTTATTTACGTATGTTATGCTGTGTTATTTCTTTTATTTGCTGTTGTTTGTTGTTGCTGTTGTTGTTGTTTAATACTCCTTCTGTATAATGGAAGTTTTCGTAAGCAACGTAAAACGTGTTGTAGTGTGATGGTCTGATCTATACAAGGGGGGGCCCTATGTTGTTGTAAAGAAATGTAATTGGCTGCTGTATAGAGTTGAAGACAACACAATGATGGCACCAACATGTATGGGAGTAGGTCGTGTATTGCACAATCATAAATTGTTTGTACATGTTGACTAGAAACACCACCAAACACAACAACAACAACAAGAACATCAGCACAACAATTTATTTCGATATGTTAAGCTTTAATCAACCATCAAAAGGCCAGGGAAACGTATCTCTGCAGTCAAGCACCTTTACAACACAGCCATAAAGAAAATTAACAACAACAACAGCAGCAGCAACAACAGTGAACAGCACACGAAAAGAAGTGGAAACAAAAAAAAAAATTAACGAAAAAATATCAACAAATGAAGGCCGACTGGGTTAAATTTTTTTTAGACGGCAGTGCTAGCACATTGCGGCGGTGGCGGCATTGGCGGCGGCATATTGTCTAAATTTCTTTTTAACATCTGCTTTCAAAGGTAAGGCAAAGAAGGGAGGGCTTGCATATCTAACTAAACAGACATTACCGGCATATGGTAAAGCTCCTCATGTTGGAAGTGGAAAAGAGAGAAAGAAAAAAAAGCAACACAAATGATTGGACATTTTAACAAATGTTTTTCCTTTAAACATAAAATATTCAACACATAAGCCTTATGTATACACTCGAGAAAAATTATTTCAATCAAGTAAAGTTGTGTGTGTGCGTGTGTGAAGATAAATTCAAATTTCAAAATTATTCCGAATATGCAAACATATCTGTTGAAAACACCTAACAGTGGTCTGTTAATAGCAAATGTTGCTTTTTTGAAGACAAATTTTGTTCTGTTAACAACAAAACTGGCGCAGCTAAAAATTTGAGTTTGCGACTTTGGTTTTTAAATTAAAGTTTATTTTCCTACGCATCCTTTTCTACCATTTTTATCGCATTCATATACTCTTCGCCGTAGTCTAGTAGGTAGTGTGTTGGCTTATTAGACGTAAGCCCTGGGGCAAGACATCAATACGAAATATGAAAATATATTTCTTCGGCGACTTCCTCTCAGCAGATTTCTGGCAAAAACTCTGAGAGCAAATAGAAAATTGCCATGAAAAGTTCCTAAAAATCTGTTGTTCGGAGTCGACTTTTTTTTTTTTATTATTATTTATTTATTTAATTCATGTTATTCGGACTAGAAAAGTGCCCCAGCGTCCCTAAGACATTAGAGGGGCTAGTTGGCAATGTAAAATTCAGGATATAAATAAATACAATATATTCAAAGTGTATAAATAAAGGGAAATAATTCAGAAATGTACAGCAATATATTTGATAGTGAGTATTAAAACTATTAAAATTACAATAGAAGCATATCTATTTCTTGAAGCAAATATTTCTTTAGGTTTGTTTTAAAAGGTGAAATTCTGGATATGTTTTTGATTTCATTTGGAAGGTTATTGAATTCACGACAGCCAGCATATTCCACACGTTGTTTCGTGGTTTCTAACTGACAACTCTTAACAAATAGATTGGTATTATTCCGAGTATTATAGTGACTCTGGTTTATTGTGAAAACTATGGTGTGGTACCCAATGCTACTTATAGCTTTATACATACAGTGTTGGAAAAAATAATAGAAACGCATCAAATTTTTATTATTTCCTTAAATTTTTATTTATCTTTAAGTAAATAAAAAAAGGTATATACATAAACTTAAAAGTATCCCCATTGTCATTTACATTAGCAAGAATTTAACAGCGATTTCCAACAATAAAAGTTTATTACGAAAAAGTATACAATATTTTAATGATAAACTAGTAATCGTTTCTATTATTTTTTCCAACACTGTATATAATAAAAGTTGCATTTTATACAATCCAAAGATAGGTAAGATTGTTTTGGAAATATCCCGGTATAAGGATATGGACGAATGTATTCTTGGAATGTTATAGACAAGTTTTATGGCTTTGTTTTGCAGCCTTTGTATTGATTTTAAATCTGTTGATTTCCTGAAAGCATATATCATTGGCATATAATTTAAATGACTTTGTATTAAAGCATTGTAAAGAAGGAGCTTAGTCTTCACGTCAAATATGTTTTTAAATTTATAGAGTATGCCTATGGCCGGTGCTATTTTTTTCCTTAAGGATTGAATGTGTTTGTTCCATTGTAGATTACTTTGAAAAATCATTCCCAGGTAAGTTACATTGTCACTTTCAATTACTTCCGCATTACCAACCGAGATGCACAGGACTGCATCATATATAGAAGAATACGGTCGAAATCTTATTACCTTCGTTTTGTCCTTGTTCAAGGATAATTTATTAACTCTGGCGTATTCTAGTAAAACTTCAGCATCATGTTCCATTTGTGATTTTAATATTACTTCATGATTGAAGGGATAAAAAAGGCTAATATCGTCGGCATACATTACAAGCTTACCATGTAGTTTAAGATTCGACACATCATTTATGAAGAGTGTGAACAGTAAAGGCCCTAAAACACTTCCCTGCGGTACTCCAAATTCAAACGCTACCAGTACCACTTTTGTCATTGTTGATTGCAACATACTGCAACCTGTTTCGTAAGTAGCTTCCAATAAGCCTTATAGCACTGTCTTGTAACCCATAATATGGGAGTTTTTCGAGTAATAAAATATGGTCAACAAGGTCAAACGCCTTTGAGAAATCGTAAAAAACAGCTCCAACGCCGCCATAACCATTATCTAGCTTATCACATATATAGTTTACAACATTCACCACTGCTTCCTGTGTCCCACTTCCTTTCCTAAAACCAAATTGGTACTTGGGACTTTAAACTGTAGGTCTCGCCACTCATGTATAAAATTAACACACACAACATGAGTGATGTGAGAAGCTGGGCCGTAATCCTGACTGAAGGGTGGTAATGGCCAATTATGCATACTCTTCATGAACAGTTTTCTTTATCTCTTATGGTAGGTAGCCAGTGTCACTGCAAAGTTCTTTTATTTTCCTCCTCTTCCTTAAAGCCATAATGTCGATACCAGAGATCAGCACTCATAAGTACTCATGAAATTTTGAATATAAGTGAGTCAACAATATTGAAATTTAACTATGTACTCTGATTCATTCGTACTCACTACAACATTGATTTATAAGTACAGTTTGCAATGACTATGAGTAGTACAACATTGGCATCAAACTCATACCATACGAAATATGTTTGATTCATAAGCCAGCCTACTCATTTGGATTCATAACTTTAGAAAAATATAATATTGTAATATGTATTATTATAATATGTACTCATAGATGATTCGAATGACTCGAACCATTCATCAAAATTTACAGTCTTAGTTATTGTTGCATTTACAACAAAAGAAAAAAGACACATAAGCAAAAAGGACAGAGCAGTAAACAGAGCAAATACACAACCTTCTAGTGAGTATTTTAGTGTTCGTATGCAAATCATACTTATTTTGTGATTCGTGTTGAATCATGGAGAGTCGAAATCAACAACATCATGCGTGTTGTTAAGCATGATAATGATGAGTACACTTCAAACTTTGAATATGAGTAGAGGTTCCATGATATTATTGTAAAATAAGTATGAATGCGTATAAGTATGAGAAATTATAAGTATGAAGCGATTCTACTCATCTTTTTGGATACTCATTGCTGATCTCTGATCGATACATTGTTGTTGGGAGTTCTCTAGCAATCTTCTTTTGCAGTTCGCCTCTAGTACCGCCTGTTATTAGTTAGTTTATCTAGCCGTGGTCCGTTTTAGCCGGTCCACCCTAAGATTCTGGAACTTAATATTATTTTTTGTTTGTTTTTTGCTTTCCCACTTCTGCGTTGTGATTGATTTTTTTTACGAATTTTTTCTTTTGAGTGTATAAAGTAGCCAACTTATCTAATCACAGTTAAATAGTGCCGTTGCCGTTGTGGTTGTTATTGTATTAAAGGAAAAAAAAAAAAAACGACAACAACAAAACAAATATTGTTTTAATGTTTAACTAACTAAGTTTTGTAGTTGTTTTTGTTGTTGTTGTTATTCCATTTGATTTTAAAAATGAGGATTAACAACTTATGTTGCCAGTAGCCATTACACCTAACTTGGCAATAATGTTGTGTGTTTTTTTTTTTTGCTTGCTGCTGCTGTTGTTTTTGTTGCAGTTGCTGTTGGTTTAAAATCCTAAATTGAGTAGAAGAAGCAATTTGTTAGATTTTTGCAAACCGGCAGACAGACAAACAGTTCCAGAAAGTGGAGAGAGAGAGAGAGAGAGTGAGACAAAGGCAGTGGCCAGCCATTCATCGTATAAATGCTTGTTTTTTTTTTTTTTTTTTTTTTTTTTTTTTTTTGAAAGATCTTTAGATCAACAACAGAGATTCAACAATTGCTTACAAATATTATTATGCTGCCATGGATGTAGCAATTTTCTAGTTGTTGTTGTAGTAGTTTGTTGTAATTGTTAGTGATCATGTAGTTTTTTTTTTTGGTTTTTGAATATATTTCTTGGCTCTTTTTTTTTTTTTTTTGTTCTCTATCGCTCTTTACCAAAGTGAAGTTCATTAAAAGTGACACATTATTTCCTGTGGCATTTTATTTTTTTCTTTTCGTTTTGTCGATAAAGATCAATGTTAAAATAATTTGTTGTTATTTCTAGTTGTTGTTTGTATCTTTAGTAGGATTTTTTTGTTGTTGTTGTTGTTATCCAGGTTGTACATCATAATCAATGTCGGTTTTGTGTCTGTCAATGCAGTCACACAGACAGCATTAATTTACAGCCGCTCAATTTGTAATTGAAGTCCCAACAATTAGAGATTGAGATCGCCGCTTTATCTCCTAGATAAGTCTGGGTTATTGGCAACTAAAGGGTGATTTTTTAGCTATTATCTTTTTGGCAACACTGGTTTAAACAGCTCACGCAAGTTTCGTGTTTTGTTTCACTGTCAAACATCTTCAGTTTGGTCTATAATTTAACCCATGAATCGTCTTACAAACGAACAACGCTTGCAAATCATTGAATTTGGCATCATTGGACCGTACTTCTTCAAAGATGCTGCGAATCGTTACGTAACTGTGAATGGTGAGCGCAATCGTGAGATGATATCCAAATTTTTTTTGCCCAAAATGCAAGAGCTTGACTTGCATGTCATGTGGTTTCAACAAGACGGTGCCACATGCCACATAGCATGCGTAACAATGGACTTATTGAGAGGCGAGTTTGGTGAACATTTTATTTCACGCTCGGGACCGGTCAATTGGCTGCCTAGATCGTGCGATTTAACGCCTTTAGACTATTTTTTGTGGGGCTATGTTAAAGCTCATGTCTATACAGACAAGACCGCTTCAATTGACGCATTGGAAGACAACATTGAAGCATTTATTCGTGAGATACCGGCCGAAATGTTGGAAAGAGTTTGCCAAAATTGGACTAAGCGGATGGACCATTTAAGGCGCAGTCGCGGCCAACATTTGCATGAAATAATCTTCAAACATTAAATTATATGGACCGTACTATCGATTCAAATAAAGATTTCATGCATTTTTCTGAATTTTATGTGTTTTTTTTGAAAAATTTTCCTACAGCTCTTAAGAAATCACCCCTTACAACAACAACAACAACTAATGCAACAACAACAAAAATTAGAAAAGGAATTAAAAACACTGTCTTTTAATTAAATGCCAAATGTGGCGCAGTTATAGTCTTTTTAATTATTTTTGAACGTTGTTTGCATTGGGAACAGTTTTAGATTCATGCAATTTAATGTTAGTTTTTTCGGCATTAAGCTTAAGATTTTAAGAATATTATTAAAAAAAAAAAAAACATTCACTGGAGCAGAAAATGAAAAACCAAAATCGAAGAGATTTAATCAATTAAATTCTATTCTTACTTACTTAACTTAATTGGTCATTACATCACTTCAATCAGGATTATAACCCCAGCTTCTCACACCACCAATGTTGTGTGTGTGTTAATTTTATCCATGAGTGGGGGGGGACCAATAGTTAAAGTCGACAACGTTGGCCAGATTTCTTTTTTAAAAACTTTTCATTGCAATTTTCTAAACTCTCAGTGTTTTTTCTAGAAGACAGCTAAGAGAAGATGGTCGAAGAAAATAAAAATCTTATCTTTTGTAAGATTATTGCATTAATTATCACTGTATCTAACTGTATGTATTAGTTTTTGTAGCAAAAAAAACCTTTACTTATCGTCTCGCAGACTAAAGCGAACACACGTATTAGATTTGCCTTTTAAAAACTAATTTTTTTTTGTATATATTTAAAAATGTAAAAATATTAATTATAATATATATGTATATACAAATGTATATATATGATTTTAATTAATTGTATTTTAAATTGTATATAGCCATGCAGTTCATTGGAGCTGCATTGCTTCTGTTATTTTATGTAATTAAATTTGCTTATTGTCTAAATGTAGATAGATTGCAAATAAAAAAGAAAGAAAAAACAAACAAAAAAAAAAAAAAATTATCGTCTTTTCTTGTTTAAAAATGTCTGGGCTTTTAATTTCCTTTTCCGGTTTTACATTTTGCTAATGTTTAGATACATGCATGCATGCATACATCCTTGCTATTTTATTGTATTGTATGTGTGTGTGTGTCTAAGTGAGTGTGTATTAGTTAGTGTAAGTAAGTGTTAAAGTTCATTTCCTAAATTAATAGACACATACAGTCTAAACAGAGAAACATAACGGCACGTGTAAGCATTTAATAACAACTACTGCCCTCTTCTCTGTAGTTGTGTCGCCCTCGCCCTCGCTCTCTCCCTCTTTCTCTCTTTCCTTCTCTTTAAATAAAAACGCCTATTTGTGTTAAAAAAAACAAAACAGAAAAAAAGGAGAGAGAGAGAGAGATAGAGAGAGAAAAACAAGAAAATCAATGAATATGTCCTTAAAATGTCTCAAATTTGGCTGTAGGCAAATGGACTTGTAATAACAACCAACACAACATATACAAACAAAAACAAAACCAAGAGAAAAAAAGAAAGAGAAAAATATTATACACATACATACATACATACGCTCTTTCAACAGACTCTGGCTGACACGCAAACAAAGCAAAAAAAAAACAATAAAATACTAACAATACATAGTTGTTTTTTTCTTTGCTTTAATAAAAGCAAATACAAATACACGTACATGGCATGGCATGTATACGAACGAGTGAGAATGTTGATGGCAGTCAGTGTCCTTGATGGGCCTTCATCATCATCATCATCATCATCATAGTTGTGAGCGTTGACGTCGTCATCTCTTTATCATTATTGTTCTCAACTGATGAAAACATCATTATTAGCATTGTCATAAACACAATAAAAGTACACAAACATACACACGCAGAATATAAAACAAACAGCAGCGGCTGTACAAACAACAATAGTAAGGCAAACAATGCATGCATAAAAGCAAAAAGAGACTAGGACTACAAGCAGCAAGGCAGCTACACCAACATCAACACGCACGAAACTCAACTTACTGCTGCCAATACTGCTTTTCAATAAGGCACACTATACACTTACACACACACATACAAGCAGACCAAAAATTACCGTTATTATTATTGTTATTGCTGCTGTGTTGCCAAAGAATCGAGTCGAGTCGAGTGGTGAGTATAAATTTATTTCACAGTCCACTTGTAAAACTAAAAATAAAACTCACTTCCATAGACTCTCCAAACCAACTCAATATTATTGTATTATGCTCAAATATAGAGTATCTAAGTGTGTGTGTACACATTTAGTAAAATAGCAACACCACCATCAACGCCAACCATTATTATATTTACAGTTAGTTTTCTGTGAGTAAGTACAGCAAGTATGAGTGCAAGAGCATAATGTTTAATTGTTTGTTGTTGTTATTGTTGCTTTATATTCTTCATTTGTATTCTCACACAATGAGAGTTGCTGGTGCTCTACTTAATGGCATACATTTTTTCTCTTCTTTCTTTTTTTTTTTTTTTTTGTTTTTTCTCTTTTGTATTAGAAATTCTTGTTTATGCTCCAAAATATTAAAAAAAAAAAAACGCAATGTGAGTGTAAACCAGGAAGAAAGTGGATAGAGTTTGGTAGAAAAGAAAAAAAAGTTCGTTGAATGGCCTTCAGAATACAAAAAAAAAAAAAAAATAATAAAAACCAAACAAAACAAAATAACGGCAAGAAAAACATTTTTGTATAGGGCGTGCGTGTTTCTGTGCATGGCCGTGTTGTTTTGCTTTGTTATTGTTATTTCAATACAATACAGTAAAGAGCAAATAATTGGGGGTGCTATTATAATTAAAAAAAAAAAAAAAAATTTAAACTTGCAAATCAATTAAATTTCACTGGCACAAAAAATTAATTCAGTTTAGAACCAAAACTGATGGAGGTGTGTCCCTATTTTTTTCAACTTGAAAGCAGAATATTCAAAAACAAAATCCAAAATGCAAATGCCTTAACAACTCCCTTCCAAAAAAGGCAACAATACATGCTGGCCTGTAAAGGACAGCCAGTGTATGTAAGTATGTACATACAGGGTGGCTGATATGTATTGCAACCAACTTCAGGTTGTTATCATTTGTAAACTGCTCGTCTGACAGCTGACAGATTTATTCCAGTGGCAGTTCATTTTATTATTTACAAGCTTACAAAAGCATTTTGATCTATTGCATTCAGAAATAAAGTTATTCGTGATGGAATTCAAGCGTGATAGTGTGATTGCTTTATATTTGGCTCGAAAACCACAGGTGGCTATCGTTAGAGCCCTCCAGCATTTAAATGTGAATAAATCTTTTGTTTCTCGTACCATTGCTCGTTACCGTGATACTGGCAGTGTTGCATCGCGTCCAAAAAGTGGACGAAAAAAAAACGGTAACAACACCAGAAATGATCCGAAAAGTGAAGGCCAGATTTGATCGAAATCCACGCCTCAGTGGTAAAAAAATTGCTCGTGAGCTGAACATATCGCGAGAACGGATGCAACACATATTGAAAAATGAGCTTGGACTAAAGCCATTGAAGTTCCAAAAAGTGCAAGAGCTCACCGATGGACAAAAAAAATTAGACTGGAAAGAGCCAAGGAGTTACTTCGCTTGCACGAAAGTGGCCAGTTACCGAATTTGGTTTTCTCCGATGAGAAGCCATTCTAAATTGAGCAGTTTGTGAACAAACAAAATGATCGGGTTTACTTGCCAAAGAGGTCAGCTGAAAATTTACACCTGCGATTGGCCACCAGAACTCAAGCGCCGCCGATGGTTATGGTGTGGGCCGCCGTAACGGCCGATGGTCGCTCCCCGCTCGTATTCATCGACTGTGGGGTCAAAATAAATGCCGAATATTATCGGGAAAATGTCTTAAAGACAGTATTGAAGCCCTGGGCAGACAAACATTTCGGCCGCAGACCATGGACATTCCAACAGGACCAAGAATGGCTTAAAAAGGAGGTTCCTCGCTTCATTTCTACCGCACAATGGCCACCAAAATCTCCGGATCTCAATCCGTTGGACTTTTGCGCCTGGGGCATTTTGGAGAGTAAGGTTCTCACTAAAAAATACCAAAGTGTCGATCATCTCAAGACGGCGCTTCGCCGGGAATGGGCCAAAATACCGCAGAGCCACTTTCGTGCAATCTGTGATGGCTTTGTCGTACCAAAGGTGGCCAATTCGAACAAATCTAAAATGATTCTAAAATTTAATGTTATTTCCAACAGTTTTTGCTTTTGAACAATAAAATAAAAAAAAAAAAAAATTAAAAAAATATAGCGCTTTACTTTGTTGCATTATATATGAGCCACCCTGTATATATGTATGTATGTGTGATCATGTTAAGCCGTTATTTCTCTTTTTATGAAAAAAAAATTTCTTTCGGTTAAAATATACGAAATAAACATGACAAGACATTTTAAAAGAAAAAAATCAAAACAGTTACACACACACACACACACACACATAAATACATGAAACCCTGTTCTTTTAAAGGTAAGCGGCCTTACATTCATTTACATATCTATGGCCGACAGCGACGATGACAATAACGACAGCAACGAAAATAATGATCGTTTCATTTCGTGTACGGTAGAAATGTCAGAGTGTGAGTACGTACTTATACTTTACTTGTTATTTGTATATGTTGTTGCTGTTGTTTTATTTGGAATACTTTACAGTCATCTTGTATGTTAATTGTTTATAAAATGTTATGTTGATGTCCTGTCCTCTGTATCTGTTATTGTTTCATTGTTTTTACTCTTCTCTCTCTCTCTCTCTCTTTCTCTTTCTCTTGTAATTTTTTTTACTGTTATTATTATTTTTATCAATCATGCTTATGTTTGTACACGATAATTGAAAAAACTGAAATAGCTGACGTCAACTGCAGGTATTGTTATGTGATATTCGTTGATTTTTTGTTTGTTTACTTTGTTTTCATTTTGTTTAACGGTATTTAACTGTATAGTTTTAAAGGCACAATTATCACAAGAAAATATTGTTCTCAATTATTTTTGATTTAAAATACATATTTTCAAACGCAAGCAAAGCTTTTTTTATAGCGTTTCTCATAAAATTTGTTAAGTGCCTCGGCCACGATCAAACAGATTGGATCAAATTTTGCATATGTGTTGGTAATTTTTGTTTGACTTAACACAGCAACGCATCAAATTTAAGCCTTCAATTTTCATTTTTTTTTTTTTTTTGTTTTTTATTCTCTATCACAGTTTACAATTAAAATATTTAAATTTCAAATTTCATTTAAAAAATGTCGTGAAGAAGAAAACATCATATGGTTTTCATCGGAAAAAATTCTTTTATGGTTTTCTGTCCTTTTTAGAAAATATTTTTTTAGGTTTTCTCAAAGAACATATGGTTTTTGGTTGGGAGATTTGTTTTTGTTTTTTTATTATCGAGTTTTTTTCTTTTAATATGGCAAATGATTATTTCATAGCCATTGCCCTGTCGCAGGCAATTAAAAAAAAAACAAAAAAGGAAAGGATGAAACAGTGGTTGAAGAAAAGGGATGAAAACAAAAAAAAATTAAGAATCTTCTCAATGAACGCATTGTTATGGAAACTTGTGGAGGAATAAACAAAATTTTAAAATATAATATAAAGGCAATTAAAACAAATTATTAATGGGCTTAATTTTTTCGGCTTATAATTAAAATCGTTAATAATTTTGTTAAACAAAACAAAGTTCATAAAACTAGAATAAATAAACAATATCATAAAATTCATAAATAAAAACAAAACTAAATAAAAAAGATCAAAATAGCTACTTTTTTACAATTGTTTTGCTACACACTTTCAAAAACCCGCGAAACAAAGTGTGATGTTACTCGTAAGAAATCTAGAGAAAAATGAAATTTGAAGTGATTGCCCGCACACACATCAAATTTGCTTCAATTTTCTGCGGAGCAGGTAGCGAAAATCAAAATATTTTGATATTCTTCAAACTCTTCTCAGCCTGTACGTGTGAGGTCAGTTTTCTGTACGTGTGAGTACAGTTTTACCAATACAATCACAAAAATGGCAATTTGATCCAATCAGTTTGATTGTGGCGGGTCTGCATTATTTCCGTTAAGTTTTATCAAAGAAAATAAAGTATAAAGAATGCGCATCTTAACATATTTTGGAATATTTTTCAAAAATATTTCATGACGCGGGGGGAAAAAGATAGGAGGGAAGTAAACAGAAACGAAGAGCGTAACAATGCGTTGCTCTCACTCTTTGCTCTCATCGCGATGAGATCAAAGACTATAAATATATGAAGATGTTGCACTGCCAGTGCCAAATTTGTCGATGGCAGTACGGCTACTGCCACTTATTGTACTCAGAGAATTTATTATACTCAGAGAACGTATTGTTCTCCTCTCTAATTTATTCTCATATGCGTGTATACATGTGTGCTTGTACATTGCCAAATAAAATAATAAACAAACTGAAAGATGTCTTGTTTTCACAAAATGTATGTTCAAATAGCCTGTGGAAAAGAAATATTACCGTTTGTTTTATTGTAGGGTAAGAATATGTGTTTTATTGTTGTAGAAATGAAACTGTATCGATTCGCACCGAAATAAAAAATCCACATTTTGTGTGGACATTTGAAACTGAAAAACTGAAAAATTGTTTTATAAAAAGTGTGAATTTAAAAATTGTAGTGCATGCTCAAACAAAACGTTTAATAAATATAATATATAATTAAAATCATAAATCATATTTTTAGGAGATATTGGTAGGACTGGAAATATATCAGAAAGTACACATACCCCTGATATAGATGTCGCAGATATATACGATGAAAATAAAGAATATTTTAATGAAGGCACCGATTGTTTTACGTCCAACAATGTGCCAATTGAATTAACATCAAGTCGATATTTTGTTGGTTACATAGCTCAACGAATATCTTGCGTTAAATGTCGTGTGGATATAATCAAACCAGCGCAAGTTTTGTCATATCCTTCAGAAATGTTCGTTTATACAAAAAATTATATAAAAGATTCCGACTTTGGAAGTTTGTGCGCTCCATCTGATTTATTTTTTGAAGTTTGCAAAATTCATATAAGTCTTCGAAAAAATTTTTTTAGAAAATAAATCTATAAAAAACAAAAAAACATTTGTAGTTGGCCAAAAAATACAAAAAATGCACAAAAAATACAATTTATTCCTTGGTTTGATGAAAATAACGAATGTTATAAACACAGAATGGAGATGCTTAATTTACTAATTGTTGTTTTACTACGGAAGCATTCCACATGGGAAACATACAAATTCAAATTATCCAGTATGGAAAAAGTTAAAATTTTGAACCATTAAAATGATAAATAAATTTAATAAAACTAAACAAAAAAAGCACTCGTTTTATTACAACTTCATTCTACACAAAAATAGACACATATGGTAAATACATACATACATAATTGAATAGTAATATATAATTCGGTGCGAATCGATATAATTTCATTTCTACAACAATAAAACACATATTCTTACCCTACAATAAAACAAACGGTAATATTTGTTTTCCACAGGCTATTTGCACATACATTTTGTGAAAACAAAAAATCTTTCAGTTTGTTTATTATTTTATTTGGCAATGTATGTATACATACATGCACACACGTATCCACGCATATGAGAATATATTGCTTAGAGAAAATAACAATACGTTCTCTAAGTATAATAAGTTCTCTGAGTACAATAAGTGTACTGAGTCTTTTTTGTTTTCTTTCTCTCAGTTAACATGAGAGTGAGAACGACGATTCAGCTTTCATAAGATAGAAGCACAAAATTTTGTCAATTTTAAATACACTGTGTGCAACATCTTTACATATTTATAGTCTTTGGTCAAACAATAACAACGATCATACATATATAATCGTACATACGCATATACATACGTACGATGAGAGCAACACATTGTTACGCTCTTTGTTTGTGTTTATTTTTCTCCTGTCTTCCCTCCCTCATCAAGAAATGATTTTTAAAAGAGATTTTGGTGAGAGCGGGTGTTACTGGTACATCCCGCCATAAGAAATTTTACTTCTACATGATGCGCATTCTTTATATCCATATTCTTTGGTTTTATACACTGCGTATGAGTAATATTTGTACATTAAAGTCACGCGGTACTCATACGCCAAAGAGAACAAATAAAAAAAATTCAGTTTGGCATTCAGCTTGGTTATCCTCTTGAATATAATATTTGAATCTTTCCTGCCATTATGCATAAAAATCAAATGTCATTGAGGTAATTGCCACTGGATTAGTTGTAGCGCACATTTAGGGCAGTGGTTGCGGCAATAACATGTCGAATTGATTTTGCGAGTGGCCCAACGTTAGACGGCTATCCGCGTAAAGAAACTATTGGACGTAGCTTCACAGAAAAGTATCTAACAGCGTCAAATCGTTTACTAGTAGCTTTTTCTAGAAACTTTGAATTTTGCCGTAGTGGTTTTTCAAAAAAATTCTGTCTTTTAAGAGTCGAGACTTTAAACTGTAGGCTCTACCACTCATAGATAAAATTAATACACACAATATGGGTGGTGTGAGAAGCTAGATTGTAATCCTGACTAAATGGTTGTAATGACCTAATAAGTCAGTAAAGTAAGTCTCTATAAAATCTTAAAAGTTTTATTTCATTAAGACTGCATCTCGTATGAAAGTCGATCTTTTTAAAAATGGAACAATCGTTTATTTATTGTCTCATTGGGGGTTTATGAGTATTGCGTTGAAAAATTTTTCAAGAATATTGCTCATACGTTCGATGTTCTCTCTATTCTCTGAAGGAACGATGTTACTTATCCCCTTTAAATTTTTTTTTTAACATTTATTTCATTCTTACAACGTTTTCACTTACACTTCCGTAAACGATTCCTAAATTCTTTGCTAATATTTGATGGCATTTCTAATTTAAGCCCCTATTAAATGAAAATTTTATGGCTGATTTACGTTTTTTTTTTTGTTTTGGCCACAACTAAAATGACAAGTTTAACCCGCCTTCCGGTTTTAGATTTCTTACGAAAAAACCAAAATTGAGAGAGAGAAAAAAGTTGAATTTTTTTTTGGCATATTTTAGCATTGATCGACCGGCGACAGCACAATCATGCAACTGAAGCAGAAAATTGAGAAAGAAAATAAAAAAAATTAAAAGAAAACAACAACAGACCCAACATTTTTATTTTCGTCGTGGTCTGTTTATGCCCCCCAGCTGTTAGAATGTGTAGAGGAGAGTTGGCAATAACATTTATGGCCGGCCCACACATTGCTATTGATGCCACTGTCTTTTTTGCCAGCACCAGCACCACCACCATCAGTGTCTATTGCAAAGTGTTCGCGCATGTCGTCACTTGTAATTTATGACATCGAAGTGCCCCATGCATGCACACACATTCTCACACACAATTGCAATCTTCTTCTAACTGAGAATGCAAATGGTCTATGCCGACTGATTTAGTTCTATGCCATATACACACATACATACATTCTCTTTCTCACACATACATACATTTATGTATGTATACGTACGTGTTTGGAGAGTGTCTGACATAAAGTCTGGATGTTTGGCTATTCGACTGTTGCATTGGTTTTACAAAGTCTGCAATGTATACGGTTTTAGTGCCTGTGTGTATGTGTGTGTGTGTGTTCGTTTATAATGTTAACACCACTAACGGAAACATGACTATTCATTCTCTCACACACACACACATACATATATACAACCAGACACATGCCAGCATCTGAACCATTGCGAAGCAGCCCAGGACCTATTGGTCCAGAGGGTAAAGGAGGAGAATATTGATGTCGCCATCATAAGCGAACCTTATAGGGTACCGAAGAATAGTACTTGGATCACGGACGGATCTAGTACTGCGGCTATATGGATCTGTGGTTCATTACCCTTCCAGCAAACCTATGCGCGGGACATTGGTTTCGTTATGGCCAGGATAAAGGGAGTTTTCGTCTACAGCTGTTACGCCCCCCCGAGATGGTCAATGGATGAGTTCCAACATATGCTGGAGAGGCTGGCGTCACACGTGCGCCTGAATACCCCCGTCATTATTGGAGGAGACTTTAATGCTTGGGCGACCGAATGGGGTAGTAGATATACTAACGCCAGGGGTCGCTGCCTCCTGGAAACGTTCGCTTCCCTTCCTGTGGCGCTGATGAATGATGGAAGAGGAAGCACATTTAGGAGAGCTGGATCGAGCTCGATAATAGATTTGTCGTTTGTGAGCGATAGCCTTGTTTCGCGGACCGCGTGGAAGCTAACTGAGGACTTCACGAATAGTGACCATCAGGCAATCGTAATGACGGTTACTGGGCGCAACACGAGAGGAGATGGATTGCCGAAGTTTACGGGACCTAAATGGAAGGACTCCCGCTTTGATGAGGAGACGTATAGATTGCTGTTGTCGTCTTTTCATACGACTGGCAGCACGGCCGAGGAATTAGTGAGCGACGTATGCGAAATGCTCAACACTGCATGTGATGCTGCTATGCCTAGGAGGACTGTGTGTAGGGGACGTTCCCCCTGCTACTGGTGGAATGACGAGATTCGAAATCTGCGGTCGGCTTGCTTTGGGGCGAGAAGAAGGGCCCAGCGCACGAGAGGAAGACCGACATGGGAAGCCGAACGGGCTTCATATGAGGATCTAAGGCATCAACTTAGAAGAGCCATTAAGAGGAGCAAGAAACTATCCTTTCAGCGGATATGCCAAGAAGCTGACGTCAATCCTTTTGGGACGGCTTATAGAGTCGTCTGCAAGAGAATCGGTGCTCGGGAACAGCCTAAACTAGGCTGTCCAGTTTTGCTACGGGGGATTATTAGTACATTATTCCCACGGGGCCAGCCCTACACTTTCATAAGTAGGGATCCGGAAGCTACCCATACCATACCCGAGGTAACAGGAGAGGAGGTACTCGCAGCATGCAATGGAATAGGAGATAGGAAAACACCGGGGCCGGATGGAATCCCGAATAGGGCACTTAAGGCGGCTATCCGGTTCAGACCAGATATGTTCGCTAAGGTGTTCCACAAGTGCTTCGTCGAGGGTGTTTTTCCACGTAGATGGAAGAAGCAGAAATTGGTTCTCATTCCAAAACCTGGTAAACCACCAGGGGAACCATCGTCATATCGGCCCATTTGTCTACTCGACACAATGGGAAAAATACTGGAGAGGATAATATACAATCGACTACTGACGCGTGCCGAGGCAGGAGGAGCTCTCTCGGACCTGCAATACGGATTTAGGAAAGGACGGTCCACTGTTGACGCGATAAGGAGGGTAGTCGACATTGCAAGAGATGCAATAGAGGGCGAAAGATGGAGATTTGGCACTAAGGAATACTGCGCGGTTGTCACACTTGACGTTAGAAACGCGTTCAACTCAGCGAATTGGGGGCGGATTATGAGAGCCCTCTTTAACATGGCTACGCCGCCATACTTAATGGAGATTCTGAATAATTACTTTCAGGACAGGAAGGTAATATACCTAACGGATGAAGGAGAGCAGGAATATGTAGTGACGGCGGGTGTCCCGCAGGGCTCTGTTCTTGGCCCACTACTATGGAACATTATGTACGATGGAGTACTTCGACTGCAATTGCCAAACGGGACTACAATTGTGGGCTTTGCAGATGACATTGCCATAGTCTCGGTAGCTAAGACGGTAAAGGAAATAGAGGAGAAAACTAACACAGCGATTCGAAATGTTGGAGCATGGCTGGATGAGGCAGGTTTGACACTTGCTGCACATAAAACGGAAGCCGTCTTGATAAGCGGCCGGAAGATAGTGGAGAAGATGAAAGTCACCGTTGGAGGCACACAGATCGAATCAAAGAGGGCGATAAAATACCTGGGAGTGATTATCGACGACAGGTTGAATTTCAAGGAGCACGTAAAGTACATCGGCGAAAAGGCATGTGTAACGCAGGGAGCACTGGCGAGGATGATGCCAAATATTGGAGGACCAGGTCCATTCAAGAGGAGGATAATTTCAGCGGTAGTAACGTCGATAATGCTGTATGCTTGCCCCATATGGTCGGAGGCACTCTCCGTGGGGACGACAAGGAGAATACTGTCCTCGGTGTATCGTCTAAGCGCGATTAGACGGATAAGTGGCTTCAGGACAGTGTCTGATGAAGCGGTATTGGTATTGGCAAAGGCAATACCAATAGACATATTGGCGGATGAGATGAGGCGGATATACTTTCGCCGTCTCGAGTATCCAGAACGGACAGCGGATATAAAAGCGGAGGAAAGAAGGACTTCCATGCACAAATGGCAGTCACGATGGGAGAGCAGCTTAAAGGGAAGATGGACATTTCACCTTGTCCCTTCTATAACCCTTTGGATGGAGAACAAGCATTGCGAGCTGAATTACTACGTGACCCAGTTTCTAACTGGTCATGGATGTTTTAGGAAGTACCTGCACAGATTTGGACATGATACTTCCCCTATATGCCCAAACTGTGTAAATGAAGAGGAAGATGCGGGGCATATTCTAACATGCTGCCCCAGATTTAGATGGCCCGGAGAAAATAGATTAGGACCACACCAGCTCATGGAGGAGCTGTTGAATTCTAGGACGCTATGGAGCCAATACAGCCAGAAAATGGCCGAAGTAATGATGATACTCCGAAGATTGGAGGAACGAAGGCGAAATTTAGGATAACGTGATAAAGCTTTCGAGCTAACCAGCCCTCCGCGAAGTAATACCTTACGGCAGTCCCGCGGGGGGAGAGTGGTTGAAGTGTGTAGGGGGTGGGTTTAGTACGTAGGCACCAGTGATGGTGAATCGTGCATGCTTTTGTCGGTACAGAAGTATCTTTCGAAGATTACCACCTCCGGCTCAAGGCAAAAAAAAAAAAAAAAAAAAAAAAAAACACATGCCAGCATTTTATCATGCAACTTTGTGTTGCGCTCATTCAATAGATGTTGTCAGCAATAAAAGAAAAAAGAAAAAAGGAACACACTGTCGTCGTTATGTTATTAATAATGACAGACAGAAAGACAAACAATAACTTTGCCAATCGCATTTGTAATGATGGTGATGATGATGATAATGATAACGTAGATAATGTTTCCTCTTGAGATTGCTTTATAGAAGCGGGTCAAGTTAAAGGTTTTATTGGGGAATGTTAGTAGTCCAGAAATTTAGTTTCCCCAGAATGAATTCATGTTAACAAAGCTGCAATTAGTGAGTGGAGACTATTGCCAATCTCCTGCCAGATTATGTAAAATATTGCAAAGTGTTTCTTCAAGGAAATGTTTTCGAAAAACAAATCGAAACTGCTTCCCTCTCCATCTGATGTACTGATTGAGCTTTGTTCTCATTTTCGTCGAAATATTCCAAAGGAATGCCAACATATTGACTACTAAAGCCATTTATCGGGTGTATTACCAAGTAATTCCTTGTTTTTACATAAAATCGAAAGACTTTACTTAGCACAATCACACAATGCAGTTCAAGACGAAGGACAAAGGCCCATTGCTTAAAGGAAACCAACCTAACTGCAGAATAAGTCTTACAATTTCATTAATTCGCATCCATTTAAGAATGACTGAAAATGAGAACCTCCATCTCTTTATGGTAAGAGCAAGGCACTGACAAATAGGGTGATAGGATTTACTCCTATGGCCTCTTTAGGCTATTTTAGTTAGCAAGGGTTAAATAATCTTCCTTCCAAAATGTTAAATGCCAATTGCATACTATAGCCTACGCCCACTTTAAGTTAGGAAATTTAAAATTTTTTTCCAATCAAATTCCACAAAATATTTCAAAAATTTCAGTAAAACATTGGCATAATATTGCTTGAAATTTTAAAGTGTTTTGAATTTAAAACAGCAATTTAAGTTGACCTATTTTAAGGACTCACATATACTTTCTGTCTCTGTCTAACTCCTGTTCTTTCATCCCTACATACATACATACAATAAGTACTGAAGGAAAGAAAAACAAACGAACAGCGAACTTCATACCAATTGAAACCAACAATCATGCTTCCAAACATTTTATGCAACTAAAACCTCCCTAAAAACACCACAGCATCCACCCTCCCAGTTAAACAGAAAGTGCCGAAAGAGAGAGAGAGTGAGAGAGAGGGACTGGGAGAGTAAAAGAATGGACGTCATAAAATTGTTTAAAAATGTAACAGCAACTCAGTGTTGCTGTGTATGCATGCATGAACAATTTTACATTTGTGTATGTATGCATGTGTGTGTAAATAAAACCAACAGACTGGAATATACAACAATAGACCACCAGCAGATGCAACAACAGCAGCAGTTTTAAAAAATAGTTTTAAACATCACTTACCCAGTCATCTGAAGATGATGATGATGATGGTTTATTTTTGTTTTTTTGTTACGAACTCTATGAGCAGCACCAACATGCTACACTAATACCAACCCACACATTGCAACCAAAGCAACCAGCAAATCTTTTTACAAAAAAAAAAAAAAACACGCACTCACACATTTACACATTAATCATTCACAGTTATAGAATGTGACCCACAATACAGTTGCCCAACAACTATTTGTTATGAAAATATCGAAAACAACGACAGCAACAACAGCAACAACAACATCCAACAACATTAAAGTGTTAAAACAACGAAAAAAAAAACGAAATATTTGCCAACACCCGAAACGCTTATAAATACGAAGCAAAACCTTTTACTGGCTCCACCGTGTTATTAATGTGCGTGAGTATGTATGATGTCTGGTCGTTTAAATTGTTTTATTTGTTATTGTTATTTTACCCCCTAGGCTAATAATAACACATGGCGTCAAAGACATCAACAACAACAAAATCTCACATAAAAGTTAGTTGTTGTTGTTATTGTTTGATTTTTTTTTATACTCCTTGTTCTTTATAGCCTTGCCTTACACAACAACCCACTGATGACGATATTATTTGGACTCATTGTAATAAAATACACAAATACCGTAAGAGCAAGAGAAAGAGAGAGAGAGAGCATGTACGAAAGCAAGTAGAAGAGATCGCATGGCTTTTATTTACAACATCACAACAGACTAAACAGACAATGAAACGAACATACGAACTCTTAACTCAGACTCTAACAAAACGACGGTTGTCGGCTTCTTTGTATATGGGGAATGGCAGCAACAATAAAAACTTAAAATAACATCCATAACATCATGAGAAAAGAAAGAAAAAAAACGAAACAAAAATTCAAAAGTTCGTGTCTAACCAGGACAAATAAATAAAAGCAGCCAGCAACAACAAAAATTTAAGCTTTAATACACAACACAAACACTTATACACTCAAGAGCTAAATGAGTCCACAAAGTGGGCGATGGTACAGACAACAGCTGATACAACTCATACACGTGTGCTGTTATAGAGATATTACCACAAACACACACGCACACACTCGACCCATTTGAGTCCTTTAAATGAAAATAAAAAATAAATAAAAAAAAACGGTAATAAATTGAGCGTGGCATTAAAATAACAACGAAAACAGTTATTTTTGAATGAAAATATAGTGGCAGAGAGAAAGAGAGAGTGAGAGAGAGAGACAGTCATTTGCTCTATTTAGGAAAACGAGTAGAAGTTAAGAACCTTACCTAACAATTGTAATGGCACAGCTTGAATATTTTGATAAATAAGCGGCGATTTCTGTCACCTTTTTTTTTTATCATAATTTCAGGTTAGTTTCCCTGTCCCTGTGGGGGACTGTTACTGAAAGCAATTTGATGTAGTTTCTGTTGAATATCGATTCCTTTGAAGCTCAATGCTCTTCTTAAAATTGTTTTCAGATGCTTATGTTACATGTTTTAGCAGCCAATTTAACGCTTTTCGTATTGCCTACAACTGTTCAATGATTATTTTGCATCACTGTAACATAGTTTTTCTCTTTTATAAATTCTCCTTCTCTCATACAGTGAGTGGTAACGAGAACAAACAATTTAAGCGTTAGATTTTGTTGCTGTTGAACAGCATATTATACATGCATACATACGTATACTCTCCCTCTCTCTCTCTCTCTGTGTGTGTATAAGCGTTCTTCTCTCTTTTGTCCCTTCGCCTGTATGCCAATGACGTTTTGTTGAACTAGTTGTTGTATGACGTTGTATAACAATGTCTGTTTGTGTGTGTTTGAGTGTGAAAAAAAGGTTTCTTCAATGGGTGTGTAATGGCTGTTGATGTCTACAGCCAATGCCGGTTCCAACGAACACATTCGTGCAAGAGTTTTGAATGTATTTGTAAGTTTTACTTGTACATGTAAGTTGTTTCTCATGTTTTAAGGGTTTGGGCTTGATTTTGTGTTGCTTGTAATACCAGCTTCAACTGTGCGTGTTGTTGTCATGAAAGACGAAAAAAAAAAAACAAAAAAGAGAAACCGAAAAGAACAGCCAATAAGTTTGTATGTCAGTGACGCAGAGTAACGAGCGTCAGTGAATGAGTCAGTTAGACAGTCAGTCTCTCAGTAGGTCAGTCAGTCAAACATCTCTGTTCAAATCACATAATGTTTGTCACAATGTTTGTCTGCTTGGATTGTCGTGGTGGCTGGTTGGTTAGTAGTTGAGTAGGACAGAACACAACGTGCGATGGTTTTTATGTGCCAGACAGACTTCGACCTAAAATCACAGACACAGTTGATACTTACTTGTGTATTCGTATATACAAACAATAAATGTAATTGGGTGTGTGTGTGAGAGAGTAAATTTTCATTTTGTTTATGCCTGGCTTAGTAAAATACAAACAAAAACTACAACAACAGCAGCTACAGCTACAGCTCTTGATAAATAATAAGACTTTCGTTATACCATATTTGTGGGTTTACTTGTGTGTGTGTATGTGTGTGTTTGTGTGTGTATAACAGAATCCTTTTAAAAAATTTTTGTTTTGCTTTCGTTAGCATGGGTGTGTATATGTTGAAATAAGGAGTGTCTGCTCTAGAGACATTAAATAGAAGCAAAAAAAAAAAGAAAGAAAAAATAACGAAAACACACATACACTCTTACATAAGCAAGTACATGTATATTCAATTATATTACATATATGTATGAGGGTGTGGGTGTTTGGCTGTGTGTGTGTGTGTAACTATGCCAATGTGTTTTGTGTCTTTCTCTTTTGCTTTCGTTTTTTCTGTAGCATACTTTTTGGCAAGTCAATTACTCTTAAATATTATTGCCTTCCTTTAATATTGTTGCTGTTGTTGCTGTCATTGCTGTTGCTGTCGTTACTATTGCTGCTGCTGCTAGTGTTGTTGTTGTTGATGTTGTTGGCATATTAACAAAAAAAATTTATTACCCAGTAAAAGTTCACTTCAGACAGTCATTATTAATTTCTGTATTTGCTTTGTAGACTTGAAAGGCGGCTTAATGAAAAAGAAATCTTGTTCATTTTCTTTTTCTGTCTTTGTTTTTCTTGTTACAAAACAAATATTTTTAGAAAAATATTAAATTGTTGTTTTTGCTATTATTGGCTTTAACGAGTCTCCACAAGCTATCGATTTCGTTAGTTTCTCATTCGTTTAAAAAGTTTGCTACAATAAGGATTTTCCATTCAATTGCTATCGTTTAAAAACATTTAAATTGCTCTCAATGAGATGATGTAGTCGCCGTAGTCTAGTAGGTAGTGTGTTGGCTTATTAGACTGAAGGCCCGATTTCGAATCCCAGGTCAGACATCAAAATGAAAATATTTCTTCGGCGACTGCCTCTCAGCAGATTTCTGGCAAAAACTCTGAGAGTAAATAAAAAATTGCCATGAAAAGCTTCACAATAAAATTTGTCGTTCGGAGTCGACTTTAAACTGTAGGTCCCGCCACTCATGCATAAAATTAACGCACACAACATGCAGTAGTGTGAGAAGCTAGGACTGAAGGGTGCGGGCTTCTTGGGGACGATTGCTGTAGACTGTCTAATGCTGAAGGTATAGCACTGGCCATTTTATAGTCACCTAGCAGCAACTCGTTTCCTTGCCGTTCGCATCTTGAGATGTCTACAAACACTACTCCCTCTCTTCCACCTTCCTATAACCCATTTTCCTAAAAACCTGCACAATGCACTGCATGAGTAGGGGACATCCCCTGAGTGCTGGTTTCACCAAAAAAAAAAGAGTAAGGTTCTATGCGAAACACCTGAATGTCCAAGAGTCCTTCTCATATATTCCCAAAGTACCGAGCAATAAGTCATAACAGCATTACAACTCCTGCTGAAATCATTGTCAGGTATTCCTATACTCCGAGCATGTGCACCCAGAGGCCACACTCTCGTTGAACTGTCTGTCTGCAGGCTATACATTATTCCACCCATTTTTCTTTTGCATTAGACCTGTTCTTCCCGTAGTCTTATCAAGACAGATACAATCGTTCGGAATCACTTCCGAACGACAGTCAAGAATCCTTTCTAGAAGTTGTAAACAGGAGTTAAACAATATTTTCGCAATTGTTCAGATCTCTGTGGGGGTTTCCTTTTCCTTTTAACAAGAATCCACACAGTATGATCACGGTAAACTTTAGTTAGGCTGCGTTAGAGAAAGAACAGCCGTTTTTTTTTTATTTTAAAAATGCTCAGGCTTTCTAACATACATACTTTACACATGAAATAGTAACTGAATATTAATTTCTTCTCTTTTCAGGTAAGAATTTTTAACAACAAAACTTATGAATGAAGCTGTAAGTATAAAATGTTTAGAAAATAATGTTAAAACACTCCTAACTAGCTGAACAATCAGCATAATGGTAACCAAGTATACTGATCAATGTCTGATTGACAACAAATCTTAATTAATGTTGACATTTTACAATTTTATGAGCGTCAAGGCCTATACAAACTCGACATGCATCTTAATTGACTTTAGTTGTGAGTCTTTTTAAGTTAAACGTTGTAACTAGAAACGATTTTTCGATTGTTTTTTAACGTTTTCATAAAAAAAAAAAACATAAAATATACACGAATATTGTTAATTAAAGTTCTTTAACCCATTAACGCCCAAATGGGAACCACAAACAATTTTCAAAAAATTCAATCTTTATTTCTGGATTTAAATAACATTTTTTATAGTACCTATAAAAGAAAAAAACAAAAAAAATATTCTAAGTTGTGTTTTTTGAGGTGTACTAAGTTTTTAGTACAATGAGCGGTTACGTGTGGTATTTTGCAAAACATCCTCTTTCCAAACAAAGTGTATTCAGGCACTTACAACATGATGTTTTAACTCGATTTGAGCATATGACACATCGAAGTTGATTTGGAATTTTTTTCGGGGTTGTGGCCATTATTTTTATTCATCTAAGCTCCAGTACGATCTTTCACTAGGTAATTTATGATACCCGGTAAGTATGAGTATGCCCAAAAATTTACAGAGTTCCTTTTTGGTAAAGACGCTATCGTGCCTATTATTTTGTCCGGCATAAATGGTACTTTGCTTTGCGATAAGCTCTAACACTTCATCGTCAAAAAGCTGCTCGAAAATTTTCACTGGGGTCATATCTTTTAAGATTTCCGAAACATTAGCACGCCGGTCTTCAGTATGTTTTTGATCTGGAGGAGATGAAAAAAACGAATAAACGGGAGCACATTTTCTCCAACTTGGGAACTCAACACTAGCTCCAATTCTTCTTTTTTTTTTTCTGAACATTCCGTGAAGTAGATGACGCGATCGTTTGTAGGGGCTCATCGTCATCGCTACTCCATACATCTTCAACCGTAGGTCTGTAAGTAACCACCTCTATATTACCGGGCACATCTCGAGGTAGTTTATTTTCATATAATTCATCGTCTCCACCTTTCTCTTCGTCAGTGAGAACATCTAAATCGTGTGGCAGCATAACTACATCGTAAGTAACGTCATTTTCATTATCTTGGCTAATAATGTCACATATTGCCTCTTCCAACCCAAAATAGTTTTTGCTACGTCGGTTTTCCATTTTATATCTTTCAAAGTATTTTTTAATGAATAACAAGACGCTATTCAAAAAAAAAAAAGCAATCAAAAAACCAGGAAAAACTTTTATTCTAAAGCACAATGCCGGAAAGAAAACGTCTTCATTGTACTATTTTATCTTATCTTGAACGCCCAGTGTACTAAACTTAGTACAGCAACACTTAATATGCTATAGCTCAAAAAATTCTATACGAACTAAACCGTTTTATATTGCTTTTATTAGAATATGATGTTATCCAGTAAATAAACTGCTTTTCAACGTTCTTCAAAGTTAACTGATGTAGAATAAACTAAATAACCATTCATAATCCCACAAGAAATAGTAAATCGCTAGCCAAAATGGGAATTCTTCTCATTGATATTACAACAGCTACGTGGATGTTGCATGTACTCTTATTGACTGGTAGCAAGCGTTTCCAGAATAAAAAACTACATTTTGTAATTTTTACTTCGACTTTAAGTTGTGTACTATATATAGTACAGCGGGCGGAAATGGGTTAATTAAAAATAAATTTAACTCTCTCTCTCTTTTTTATGTTAGACATTTCTTCATTTATTTTTATGTTTACACGTGTAAACCATTATTTCCGGCCTTAAGTCTAAAGGTTATAAATAGTCTCTCTCATTAAGGCACTCACTCGCACACACGAAATTTCAATTAATTTGTCGTTTGACGTAGCAATTGTGACCTACTAACAGGCAACAGCAGCAGCTACAAGTTTAAATACAAAACCTACCACATACAAGATACACATTCTCATCTCACACTCATTCCTCCTCTGTAAACAAAGAGAATGTGAGAGAGAGAGAGACTAGAAGAACATTACACTCTCACATCATCATAACATAAAAACCATCTTTAGGCCTCTTTTGTTGATACAACAAAAAACAAAATTAATTTTTCTATCGTATAAAGTGTACTTGTATGGGTGTAACTTAGGCAGTGTAACTACTATTACAAATACTTGTAAAAACCAATCGTTTGAGTAAAATAACAACACCACCAACAAAACAGTATACAAGCCGAGGCACAGGCACTGACAATGTGTACTCGTGTATTAGAAATGGCAGACAAGGCAAAGACATTTGACGCGACAATGTCGAGACATTTCAAATGAGAATGTATACACAGCCCATACACATACACATTTACCGTAAACACACACCTACGATAAAATGTTAAAATTATATAAGCAAACAAACCAACCAAATCTTCTCTTATAAAGAAACTAATAAGAGAGCAAAAAGGCAGAGAGAAACGACAGAAATCAGGAAAAAAAAACTGCCTATTCCACTATATAAAATGTTAACAACAACACTGTTATACACACACATATAACAGCCTAAAAAACCCTGCAGGAAGTGCCAATAGTGAAACTCTACTGACTTACTATTGACACAGTCACCAGTACTAGTGACATTTTATACCCCAGCCAATGTTATTTACAATAGACATTTAACATGTGCGTGTCATTGAAAATCTACTACTGACGTTAGTACTATTGACTAGGTACTCCTTTTGGGACCATATATAGACATTGGAACCAGTGAATCAATAGTACAATTTAGCATTTCTAGTCTACACTTTTGGTACTTTTCTGTAGTAAACGACGACAATAAAATTTAAATTTTTGTAAATATTTGATATTTTATTAAAAAAAATAATAAAAAGGTACGATTTTATTGTTACAGCCTTTTTTTAAATTTAAATATAAAAACTAAAAAGGTACTATTAATTCAGTCTTTCTTATTTATATAGGAACATCAAAATAACGTTTTTGTTTTATTAAAATTAAGTAAAATTATTAATCCTCTTTGAAGAGTCGTCTTCTTCACGATTTACATTATTTTTGGTTTTGCTGCGACCCATTTGTTGAAATATTTTTTCTTTTGGCGCTGAAATGCTGCTCTAAGTTGATATTACATCTGGATATTAAAAAAACGAAACAAATTGTTAAAATATTACAAATATTTATGAGAACACAAACAAGCATTTATACCTATTAGGGCTTTAAAAACATTTGAGTATTCGCGCAACCTCCTTTTGCCAAAATTCATGATAATATTTTGGCCAAATATTTCATGAAGGTTTTGTTCTGCATTACTCGCAAGGAGCGATTTCATTTGTCGAATCTATTGAATATAAACAAAAAATGCAATTTTATTCGTTGAAGTAGTTCCACAATAAAAGTAAATACTTACGTATGGGTCTGAATGAGTTTTCAAAATAGCATCAAATTCCCTCAGTTTTTCTTCTGATTCGATAGGGAAAAATTCCATAAGATTTGAAGCAGTTTCATTTTGTTTAACAATTGTGTCCAATATACCAATTTTTTATCTTCTCGCGCAAACTATATTTTGGAAAATCTATTTGAGACGACACAGAATATTCAGGCACCACAAAATTTTCACAATTCACACTTGGACTTATAATTGCCTCATTTTCACTACTTCTATAACATTTATTGTTTTTTTTATTAAACGTTTATAATTTCTTGACAATTTGACAATTGACAATTTTTTTTCTCATCAAAGGCAAATTAAATAATTGTTGACGCTTCGATCACAACGTCACCATAAAGTCACCAATATAGTCGACAAAACTGGTGACTTGGAGACACTTGTCGACATGTTTCCTTCAGGGAATATACTAAATTTCCGTACGTGTGTCTCTGCTACTTTGATTGTTTCTTCTAACCTTACTTTCCTTAATTTTTATACGCTTTCCCGTATTTCATAATGGACATGAAATCACTTCTTTTGATAGCAATAAACCGATAAAGAGTCAGAACAAGTTTGTTTACATATGTACATTAGAGCGACTCAAGTTGTATGGAAGCGAAATTCGTGATCGATGTACCCTTCTAAAAATGAACCTTGGACTTTTTTAAGATGACATTTAAAATATTTCGGCTCCAGCTTTGACCTCTCGTAAGCTGGACCATTTTAAAAAAGGGTCTATTTTTGCATGTTTTGTTAATTTGAGAATCTGTTTCCTTACCAACATATACAATATCATATATCATAAGAAAGGTTTTTTAAGGCGCGTCCAACTGTATATACAATTTGTCCAAGGACGATCATCCATTTCCTTTTTTTAAGGATATTCTGTAAAAATAACGGTTTTTGAATTTTTTGTTCGGGGTTATTTGTAATAATAATGCCACATTAACATATTTTAATCTTTAGTCGATTTAATTAAATACGGATCTCAGCTTTTTTTGAAATTCGCGCTAGTTCGCGTTTTGTAGTAGTTGCGATGAGGAGAGCCTGCGCGATTTTCTCCATGGGCTCGAAGATGTATTTCTTTTATTTTTGGGCCAAAACTCCTTCTCCTGTTCTTCTACTAGCTTTTGACTCGTCTGTATACTGCAAAATAATCCCTCTTCCAGCTTACTCCATTCATATTTGTTACAAATTTTCATTGCAAAGCATTTCCCAACATTATAGAATCGACTGGTTCTGTCCAGTTACTCAGGAAGTTACTCATGGAGGCTGGAAATAGTATACTCCTTTATGGCTCTGAAATCTGGGCTTCTACTTTGAAAACTCCAGAACCAGAGCTAAAAAACTACTATCTGCGCAGAGAATAGCAGCTTTACGGACGGGTCACATCCTCGTATCGCACGTTATCAACACAAGCTGCCTTAATAATAGCTGGAATGATTCCCATAGACCTTCAAGCAATTGAGCGCCAGATGATTTTCAACGCTAGACAGAGCACGACTCAGTCGCAGAGCATAGAAACGATACAGCACGAAGTCTTCTTAAAATGGCAATATCGCTGGGAAAATGAACGGCATGGTAGGTGGACATATAAACTGATTCCAGAATTGCAAGTGTTAAAAAACAGAAAAAACGGCGAAGTATACTATTATAGGGTGATTTTTTAAGAGCTATAGGAAAATTTTTCAAAAAAAAAAAACACAAAATTCAGAAAAATGCATGAAATCTTTATTTGAATCGATAGTACGGACCATATAATTTAATGTTTGCAGATTATTTCATGCAAATGTTGACCGCGACTGCGCCTCAAATGATCCATCCGCTTAGTCCAATTTTGGCATACTCTTTCCAACATTTCGGCCGGTATCTCACGAATAAATGCTTCAATGTTGTCTTCCAATGCGTCAATTGAAGCGGGCTTGTCTGTATAGACATGAGCTTTAACATAGCCCCACAAAAAATAGTCTAAAGGCGTTACGATTCGCAGCATCTTTGAAGAAGTACGGTCCAATGATGCCACCAGCCCATAAACCGCACCAAACTGTGACTTTTTCTGGATGCATTGGTAGCTTTCGCAATGCTTCTGGCTGATCTTCACTCCAAAATCGACAATTCTGCTTATTTACGTATCCATTGAGCCAAAAATGAGCTTCGTCGCTGAACACAATTTTTCGATAAAGAAGTGGATCTTCGGCCAACTTTCCAAGAGCCCATTTTGATAATAAAATTCAATGATTTGCAAGCGTTGTTCGTTTGTAAGACGATTCATGGTTAAATTATAGACCAAACTGAAGACGTTTGACAATGAAACAAAACACGAAACGTGCGTGAGCTATTTAAACCAGTGTTGCCAAAAATATAATAGCTAAAAAATCACCCTTTATATAAACCAGATGCTAACCGGTCATGGATATTACAGATATTACACACTTTCTTCGGCTGCAATCACTGGGCCGAAAGACGTCAGGGTCTCGAGGCTGAAATCGGCATTATTAGTGTCACAAACGTCGTCCTGAAAATGGTAAACAGCAGAGAAAACTGGAACCCAGTAAAACAATTTGTGCACAATGTCCTGCGAAGGAAAAAATATGACCTAGACGCAGTAGAATAAGGGAAGAGCGGAGCCTGGACGCAGGCTGACAATGATGTTACTGGCACAGGTGCCAAAAAGGGATCAACCTCGAAGTAATACAACCGTGGTTTCGAGTTGGAATGATACCCCGGTGAGGAGACAAGGCGGGTTTTTAATCGGTATACCCATGGGGAGAGTCCGACATACCAATTATGGTGACGACCCTCATGAATGGATAAAGCATTTTCCCTCCTTCCCGCGAAAAAAAAAACTGGTTCTGTCCACGGAACAGTGAAGGAGGAAGCTGGCAGCTAAATTCATGTTAAACTTGTCTTCTATCAAACTAACAATAGACTCCAAAAAATTGTTTTTCTCTACTATGTGTAGCGGACTTAAAACAGAGCCTCTAGGCCCGTTATGGGCGAGGTTCTCATTGCCCTTTCATGCGAATACACACTAATCTGTGTGAAGTTAGCTCTGAAGGTTATATTCTGTTTTTTTTACAATGAATGTTAAGTTAACAGAGACTGTTAAGTTAATAAAGATTGCCTGTAGCCATTAAGACCATGTCGTCTGCATATCCTCCTCAGATAATTTTGTCAGTAGATTCATCTACAATCAGGCACCACAGTGAAGGGACAGCACCCTATGTGGGCATCCCCTCGTTGTGATGATCCTTATTGTTTCGCTTCCTTTGTATGTTTGCTTGTGTAACCACCAATTGAGAAATAAGCGTCATCGGGGAAGACAATTTTTATTAAAAAAAAAAATCAGCATTGAAAACCTATTGTTGTAGCACCCAAACAGCCGATTTATTTACTGAATAAAACTGAACTTCTGACATTTAATACAAGGCTTCTTATTTTGAGAACGATATGTCATGATTGAAGTCGCCGTAGTCTAGTAGGTAGTGTGTTGGCTTATTAGACTGAAGGCCCGAGTTCGAATCCCAGGTCAGACATCAAAACGAAATTATGAAAATATTTCTTCGGCGACTTCCTCTCAGCAAATTTCTGGCAAAAACTCTGAAAGTAAATAAAATTGCCATGAAAAGCTTCTCAAAAAACTGACGTTCGGAGTCGACTTTAAACTGTAGGTCCCGCCACTCATGTATAAAAATTAACGCACACAACATAAGTGGTGTGAGAAGCTAAGTCGTAATCCTGACTGAAGGGCTGTAATCACCAATTATGTATGTATGTATGTCATGATGCCTGATATTGCCTATCTAATGTTCATTGACCTCAATTCAATCCAAATGACAGTTTTGGCTTTAGAACGGACACATTTTCACTTGTGATGTAAATATGAGTGACAGATATAGGGAATGATTTGCCCCTGTAGAATAAGAGAAGACTTAGCTGAACCTCAGTAAGTTGTCTTCAATATCTTGGTCTTTGATTTTTTTCCATTAAAAGGTTTAATTGACCGTGTGGTAATGCGTTCTCTTACAATGTTTTTCTGTTTTAATTTAAAACGACAGTGTTTGTACAACAACAGTCAGAGAACACACTGTTAGCCTGCAGAGTAGACAAGTAGTTCAGTCAGTCAGTCAGTTTTGTTGACATTAATCCCCGGCGATAGAATGTTGGCTAATGTTGGCATGCAAATGTCCATTCACGCAAAGTAAAAAACGAAAGAAACAAATTGTGGTTGTGGCCTCACAAGATGCTAAAAAAAAAACGGAATATTAACCCTTTAACAGTACAAGGGGAGTTATAAAAGCGAACGGCTTTTGAAAATGCAAAAGGAAACTAAGAAAGGTATGTATGTTCTGGCTTTCGAATCATTTTGAATTCACATGAAAGCTAGAATTTCGAAGTTGTGTTCGAAACAAATTTGACAAATGTCATAGTAAATTATGTAAACACATATGGATGAATTATTTACTGCGATATATAAAGAAAACAATAAAATCAGAGTACTATAAAATGCCAGGAGCTTTTATTTTATGTTACTTACAAAATGACAAAATGTTACTTACAAACTTTACAGAGAAGTTGTGCGTAGACGGATCTTAAGGGATGCATCAAATCCGATGGATATGCCAGACTCCTTGTAAGTCTTTTTGTGTAAGTTTTATTGGACTCTATATTTTTAAGATTTATTGGATTCTATCGGTTAAACAAGTCTGCGTTTTCAATGATTTTAAATCAAATTGCATCCTTAATAAAGAATACAACAATTCCGCCAACAATACAATTGGCAGCAACGCTGAGGTTTTATGCTGTTGGAGAATTCCAGGGTGTAATAGCCAATGAAATGAACATTAGCATTGGTCGTAGCACTATGTGTAAAGTGTTGTGGAATGTTGCAAACATACTCGAAAGTCATATTTGACAAGCCTGGATTAATATGGAAATGGATGATGATGAAATAAACGCATCAAAAACCTATTTTAAAGAAAAATATTGTTACGTTTTTACCTTTTTAAAAACGTTTAAATATGAGTTCGTTAATTGCAAACCAAGTAAAAACAAATATGTGTTTAGTTTCAATAAAAACTCTCTCTTTCTTTATTGTTCACGCTTTTTATGCCACTCACTGTTCACACTTAACCGATACAACATTAATTGCTTGCTATTATTCACACACAACTATTACTCGCAACCGATATCTTCCAACACGACTATTTATTATTCACACGCAACTTCACTCAAGACTGACTCAATTACAACTGACTCACTCGTCTGCTTTGTCTTGCCCTTTTATAGTCCAACACGAACAGTACATCGAACGTTCTTGAAGAGGAACGTTCGCGGTCTCTCATTCTCGTAATTTCTATGCTGACTGTATTGCTTGTTGTTGCGCTTGCTTATTTTTCCATCCCTTTTGCTCTCATGCTTGTTGTTGGTTTATTTGGAAGATGTTCGATGTATTCGTTAGAGTGTGTTTGTGTATTGTATACACATTGCCTCTTGTTGCGCTCGCTTATGTTGCGTTTGCGTTATCCATCTCTTTCATACTCATACTGATATTGTTGGTTTACTTATAAATGGTTCGATGTACGCGTTAGTGTGTATTTGTGTCGTGTGTATTGTGTACGCATTGCCTCATGGTCTTTGTATTTGTAGCTTTTGTTTATCGTTAATGTTAAACGATATTAGGTCGTTTCGATATGCGTAACAATATGGTATACAAGGGGTCATTGGATGTGTCGACGGAACCCACGTTCGAATGAGAAAGCCGGTGACTGACGAATCTCTTTATTATAATAGGAAAGTTTACTTTAGCATTATTGTTATGATCGTGAGTCAAATGTTCTCTCTTTAAATCCAATTTTATGTAAGAAAAGTTTTATAATTAATGTATGCGATTACAAAATGTGAATACTTGCGGTAGATGGATGTAGACCTGGCTCATGCCATGACGCGTTCATTTGTAGTTTAAGTGATGCTACGAATTTTTATGAAGAGAATAATCACAATGGCTGGTTACTTGCCGATTCAGCATATACTCTAGAATCATTTGTAATGACACCCACCGTACAGAAATCCACAGTTTGGTTCTCTTGAGCACTTATACAATCAAAGGCATTCCAGCGCCCGAAATATATTAGAGAGAACAATAGGTAACTTAAAGTCTCGTTTTCGTTGTTTACAACCAATTTTCATTTTGACAACAAACATAAGTTTACCTACTAACAGTGATGCCAAATTGTTTTTAGGAAACATATAGAATATTTCTAAGGTTTTTATGTTTTTCTTCCTCAATAAATATAAGAAAAAATATATATTTTTAAAATAGTTCACAGTTTTTTATTTGCCAAATTTTGCTCGCTGTTACAATCAACTAAAGTTTGGTGAAACTATGTTATCTCAGTCTGTCATCTTTATTAATTTCGAAATTTGCGTGCGGTGGCAGCACAGTGTTTTTCGAAAATAAACAATTGCCCGCACAACAATAAAGTTGTAAAAATATGTGAAATCGATGAAATTATTTTTTTAAAATTGATATTTTGAATGAAATTAGTAGAAAACACGTGTAATTATATTCTAAACAAATAATTTATTGTGTATACAAAGAATACAAATAATTATTAATATCAAAAATGTTCTTTTATTAAAGAAAATCATATACGAGTATTTATCAATACAAGTCAGTTTTTAGTGTTTTTGAATAGATTTTTGTAGAAATTTTAGTTGTGATTTTAAAACATTTTTTTCATTATTCAAAAGAGTTTAAATTTTGTATTAAAGCGTTATTTTAATAATTTAAACTTTAAAGTTTTATTTTCTGTCATTTTATTTTACACAAATGAGATGTTTCATAAAGGAAATGCTGATTCGTGAAAAGTATTCGATTTTATTTCTTCGGAAGTGAAATCGGGAACACCAAAAAAATGTAAACGCGGTCGTTTTCACATTTTGTCTTGAGAATTCGAAAGCCAGAACATACATAAGGAATTCTTTTAGAGGTACTTCCGCCGTAGTCTAGTAGCTAAAGTGTTGGCTTATTTGACGTGAGGCCACGATTCAAACCCCAGCTCAGACATCTCCAACAAAATCAAATACGGACAAATAGTTGTTCGGCGACTTTCACTTAGCAGATTGCCGGCAAACTCTCTGAAAGTAAAATAAAATCGCCACGAAAAGTTTCTCAGGAAATTTGTCATTCGGAATCGACTTTAAACTATCGATTCCGTCACTCAAGTATAAAATTAAAACCCATGCAGCATTGATGATGTGAGAAAGTAGGTTGTAATCCTGACTAAAGGCTTGTAATGACCAATTAAGTACGTTAAGTAATCGAAAATCGACTATTTGGTAATGGATATTTTCAGAGTATCTTTTGAGGGTTAAATCTTGCGTTTAAATTTCTCATGGCTGCTGACCAGTTTAATTCCAAACTTCTTTGTTGTCTTCAACGTCTGTTACGATTTCTATTTATTAAAGCAAGTCTTCTACGAACTGAAACGAACTGAACTCAAGCTCATCATTATAAATGTTTAAATTGTTTATAAAAATTGAAGAAAAAAAAATTAAAAAAACCTACAAAGACTTAAAGCAGCAACAACAACAACAGCTAAAGAGAAACTAATAAAATATTCAATTACAAACATGGGAGTGACATTAACACAACCGTGATTGTCGCAATGCGGCGGATTGTCACAAAAGCAACAAAAAAAACAAAAAAAAAAAAAAAGGAGCCAAAGGGGAAATAAAAACTTAACGACGACGCTCGCAATTAAAACGAAAGAAAAAAAAAAAAACAGAAAAGAAAGGCAATAATTACAAAAGAACCACATAGAGAGGAAGGGAAGAGAGAGAAAGAGCAAGTTTTGCATGCAATAAATACGAAACACTTTGAATAGATTAAACGTCACCATTTGGAAATATAATATACCGCTAGAGGCTCATGGGAAATGACCAACACTAATGAAAAGTTAAAAAAAAAAAGTTATTAGGACTTGAGTTATAACCCTCTGTACCAGAAGCAAAGAATTGGCTTGTAAAGTTTCAATTAAATGTGGGGATTTTTATGAGAATATGCAGTGATCAATTCCAGCACAAAATTATAAACGAGTTCATACGCAGCAAAACTGTTCAGTTGCAGTTCATACCAAAGTTTGTCAACCGCCTCACCGAATACAGCTTACTTGGCTCCTGTAAGGTAACGTTGTAACACCGATATTACCTATTCCACCATATATGTAATTATGGCTTCTGGTTGGTATCTCTCAACCATCCCGAGTGTATTATGAAGATGTGAATTTTTCTTCTTCCGTTAGACAAGTTTTGTCACTAAATTCTGGATACCCAGGAATTTGATTTCTTAGGTTGTCTCAACATCGAAGAAAGTATGTTCTGGGGTCTCCTTTGTGTGAAGATCAATTCGAATTTAAAAACCAAAGCCGCAAACCCACAATTTTAGCAGCGCCACTTCTTGTCTCTAACAGGCTAAACTTTTCTATTAACAGAGCACTGTTAAGTGTTTAACAGTGGCAACTAGAAGATTATTCTTCTACTTTGCAATTACTGCAGACTATTGGCATAAAATTTAATTCTCGTGATGACCATTATTATTTGTGAACAAAAGTGTTGAAATCTATTGGATGGCTGGAGAGGATGGATGAAGGAATTATTCCAACTATCCCACTACCACGGTTCGAAAATGTACATATAGTCTGAATGGTGTACTATTTCTTATATATTCCAAAATGGCCACTGATTTTTTTTTTTGTGAAACCAGCACTTAGGGGATGGCCCCTACTCATGCAGTGCATTGTGCAGGTTTTAGGAAAATGGGTTATAGAAAGATGGAAGAGAGGGAGTAGTGTTTTGTGGACATCTCAAGATGCGAACGGCAAGGAAACGAGTTGCTGCTAGGTGACTATAGAATGGCCAGTGCTATACCTTCACCATTAGACAGTCTACAGCAATCGTCCCCAAGAAGCCCGCACCCTTCAGTCCTAGCTTCTCACACTACTCATGTTGTGTGTGTTAATTTTATACATGAGTGGCGGGACCTACAGTTTAACGTCGACTCCGAACGACAAATTTTATTGAGAAGCTTTTCATGGCAATTTTATTTACTCTCAGAGTTTTTGCCAGAAATCTGCTGAGAGGAAGTCGCCGAAGAAATATTTTCGTTTTGATGTCTGACCTGGGATTCGAACTCGGGCCTTCAGTCTAATAAGCCAACACACTACCTACTAGACCACGGCGACCACAAAATTCTAAAGAATTTTCAAGCAAAAAATTTATATTTTCAATGCCAATTTTCTCAATGACTGTGACTACGAGTATGTTGCTGATTATATTAAGAGGCCTTGGAACCTTCATTTGCATATAGTATGGTACTCATAGACCTAGCGTATTTCCCAAAATTAGCTCCTAAACAAGTGGCCTTGTTTAGAGGGATACTGTTATGTAGCTAACAGTGCTCTGTTAAGCTCAAATTTTGTTCTGTTAAGAGGAAATTTTGCTCTGTTAACGCCAAATGTGGCGCTGCTAAAATTTATGGATTGCGTCTTGGATTTTCAAATTCGATGTTATCTTCATACTAGAGATGAGCGGTATTTTCAAAACTGTGATTTAATCACGGTGATTGATAATTCACTGGTAACTACAGTGATTGAAATTGCCAAATAACAGTTACTAATAATGTCGTTCTTTCAAAATTGTTACATACTCAAATTTATTTCATTTTATTTTGAGCGAAGCAGAATTACTCGTAGATGATGCTGATTATTTACTTTTGTCTTTTATACATGAACTTTCTGTGAAACTTAATTATCAAAATTCATATAAAAAAAAATTACACTAAAAATAATAACATTGATGACACCACTTTGATTTTGTTTAGTAGTCTTTTCGTAGTATGTAACTAGTTGTCTCTTTCTTACGACTTAATAAAATACGTTATTGTCATTATTGTATTATTGGAATACTGTGATCACAGTCACTGTTTTAAAGAACAGTGATTAACAAATCACGTTTACTGAGAACAACGTTCTTCAAAAATCACTGGATCGCTCATCTCTACTTCACACACATGCTGGCGTCTCCTCTTCTTCCTCGTTATAATGTATTTCCAGCCTACTGGCGTGAGCACCCAGATACCAGTGTCTCGTTATCACTGCTATTAGGTCCCCAGATGGAATGTTGTTAGATTCAATGCAAATACTATTCCCCATATATCCATGTCAGGCCATTTCTGTCTATTTCTACAAGTGGATTCATATTAGTCCATCTTACCTTTGGCAATGAGACAGTTTTTGTGAAACCATTTGTTTGCCTCTCTGTGGGAGAGAGCATATCTCCTGTAGGAATTAATTTAAATTTTACGTGGTGCCATGCTTTGGCAAGTGCGTAAGCCTTGTGTCCACATGCCCCAAATTAGGGTAGCCGTGGAATGTCTCGCTATCTCTTCCAGTGCCACCGCGTGTTCTTGGACAATCATAGATGTGGTGTACACATTCCCAAGGAATCTAATGGTCGTTTTACTGTCGATAAATTTGCGTATATGTATACGCATCACCATACGATATAGTCTGATGTCTCGAATTCGAATTCTTCTGAAACTTTCATTATGATATTTAAAGATATCAAAGCTCTCTCTCTTTCGCTCTCTCTCTTATCAAAACTTGTAATCAAAGTTCTAATTTAAGCTCCGCAGTAGATTCTCTTTATAAAACCAAGATTTTTATTAAATTTTTCCTTAAAAAAAATTTCTTTTTTTTTTCTTTCTTTCTTGCTTTCAAATTAAATTTCTAATCCACGAAATGATATCAAAGCAAAAATGTTGAAAAAATTTTGCCTTCAATAAACGTCAAATAGAAATACAAAAAAAATAAAAGTTTCAGTGAAATTTTTAAAGTGAACAAGAAAAAATTAGCAAAGACGACAACAACAACGTCGAGAAAAATTGTTTACGAAACATTTCTGTACATAACCTCAATTATTAGTAAATAAGAGACGCTGTTTCATCTCACTTGCTCTGTGTCTCTCGCTCTTTTCCTACGTTTTCTTGTTCTGTTCGAGTTTCAGTCGACGAAGATGTTCAAAAAAAAAGAAAGAAAAAAAAAGTTGAGAACTTTTCGTTACAAACAAGTTTATCGAGTAGGGAATAGTGTGGGTAGGTTAACCTACCGTTATTTCTTGTTTTCTTTTATCTGTTACAACGAAGTTTCAGGGAGTGCGTTGTAAAATGGATTCTAGAAATATGTGGCGAAAGAAACCAACACTGTTTAAGACTCCATGGTTGAATTGTAATATTCTTCATAAGAATGAAAGTTTTTATCACCTACAGCCAAATTACAATTGCAACCATTTTTGTCACGATATCAACACACAGTGATGTTTTAGGTCAAGGTAGGGCAGATGAACTCGGCAGGCGCGACACAATCATGGAACTCTCCAATGAATTCTCGACTTTAGGAATCCCTCTGCAAGCTTATAATTGACAATGCTATCTTAGACACGGGTAGAGCAGCACAGAAAATCTGTCCAATGCTGGATGAAAGGCACATGGCGAATCTGCTTAAACTCTAAAGAAGCATGCTCAGTATGGTTGTCGGGTTCATTATGGGGCATTGCATTGTGGACACACAAGTGAGGCGTCTTGATCTTAGACACCTTGCTAATGATTTCTACAGAAGCTATAGAGATGAAAAAGAGGAAGAGACTGTTCTTCACCTACTGGTTACAAGACCGGGACTATGTCGTCCCTACTATGTAAAAAAAAAAAAAAAAACTGGAAGAACTTTCACGCATTGACATTTGCAAACTGAATAGCTTCATCAGAAGCTGCGAGTGGTTCCGAGATTAGGGGATAATAGAAAACTGTAACATTACAAATGTGTGTAAAGATAAATTCGAATTTAAAAACCAAATACACAAACCCACGCTTTTAGCAGCGCCACTTTTTGCCCCTAACAGAGTAAACTTTGCTATTAACAGAGAACTGTTAACTGTTTAACAGTGGCATAATTAAGTAATCTTCTACTTTGCAATTATTGCAGACTATACATACATACATAATTGGTCATTACAACCCTTCAGTCAGGATTACGACCTAGCTTCTCACACCACTTATGTTGTGTGCGTTAATTTTTACACATGAGTGTCGGGACCTACAGTTTAAAGTCGACTCCGAAGGACAGTTTTTTGAGAAGCTTTTCATGGCAATTTTATTTACTTTCAGAGTTTTTGCCAGAAATCTGCTGTGAGGAAGTCGCCGAAGAAATATTTTCATAATTTCGTTTTGATGTCTGACCTGGGATTCGAACTCGGGCCTTCAGTCCAATAAGCCAACACACTACCTACTAGACTAATTGCAGACTATAGTAACATAAAATTCAATTCTCATTATGATCATTATTATTATAGAACAAAAGTGTTGAAATGTAAAGGATGGTTGGTGGGGATGATGCAGGGCGGAATTATTCCAGCTATCGCACTACCACGGATCGAAAGATGACCCTCTGGGCAACCATTTGCATATAGTCTGTGTGGTGTACTATTTCTTATATGTTCCATAATGGCCACTGATCTTCTAGAGAATTTTCAAGCAAAAAATTAATATTTTCAAAGCCAATTTTAACAATATCATATCACTTCATATGTAACTATGTTGCTGATTATATTAAGAGGCCTTGGAACCTTGCTTTGCATATAGTATGGTACTTATAGACCTAGAGTAATTCCCAAAATTAGCTCCTAAACAAGTGGTCTTGTTCAGATGAATACTGTTAAATAGCTAACAGTGCTCTGTTAAGGGCAAATTTTGTTCTGTTAAAAGGAAATTTTGCTCTGTTAACGGCAAATGTGGCGCTGCTAAGATTGCGTCTTGGATTTTCAAATTCGAATTTATCTTCACACACATACAGTGAGCGTCAAAAGTGAGTAAACACTGCTGAAATAATTCATTTTCTTAGGATAGCGAGAAAAGTAAATGACAATAGTCGAATAAATTCCCATAAATTAAAAACGTTTATTTATTACTTATAAAATGTTAAAACAAAAAAGTCGCAAAAATTATTGTTGTGCTACAAGTATATTTTTTATAATAGAAAATTTAAAATTATAGTGGGTGTTGACTCACTTATGTGAGTCACGCTCTGTGTACATTACACTGGGCCCTAAGTGGCATAAGTGTGTCCATTCAATCTCCCTGGACAGACAGACACCTTTACCTACCTACCTACCTACCCATGCTGAAAGAAGTTGTTGAGCCAGTTCAACGAACCCCGTAAGAAAATTGGCACTTCGTAACTGTTGAAGTCCACGGGTCAAAAGGGTGTAGTAATGGTTTGATAACCTAATTTGATGAGAAGCACAGGAGAAGGAGCTTTACTTTGTACTTTTTAGGATTTGATATGAGATGTGGGTATAGGAAAGCGTTTTTACGATGCCCTGTATCGAAGATTTACTTCATGGTCTTTTAACATAACAGACTCGAATAGATTTCATTTCAATCGGGTGTTCTTGTAACACCTCTCTTCCTTTTTTTTTTGTTAATGGCAGCAGCTGAAATTCACTTGTTTTTCTTCTACTTTTTTTTTCTTTTTTCCGCCATCCATTAGCCAGCTGCACAAAAGAAAAAAAGTGAAAAAGAGAAATTTTTTCTTGTTGAAAACTTGAACGACTACAGCCAAAAAGCATTACAACAGTAACAGCATGTATTTCACACATACATACATACAAAAAGCACACACACACACACTCTTATATGTATACTGGTATTGATATATAGAACACAAGAATCTATTCACACACACACACGCGCGCGCACATCACAACTTATTTCATTCATTTTCACACAGCATAGCATACAGCATACATATGTACATTATGCCACCAGCACCATCAAACAAAAAAGTCCTTGAGTGTCTGATTTAATGTATAGACTTGGCTTGACTTGAGTTTTCAATAGAAAAACTTGCTCAAAAGCATGAGATTTAATAGAGAAGCGGTGGAGGATGAGAGACGTTCCTTCTTGTGAGATTTAAAAGAATTTAAAGGAATTTAATTTTTAATCTAGTATGTATTGCGTTCATGAGTGTTTTTTTTTTTTTTTTTTTTTTTTTTTTTTGTTGTGTTATGCTACAGAATTGTTAGTTAGTTTCCTAGCACGCAGTAGGCCTTCCTATGCCTTCTGGCCATAGATTTTAATTAAAAGTGTTGGCGCTCTCTTTTGCATAATTTTTTGTGTAACTTTATTCCTGATTTAGTTTCACTAACTTTTGTATCTTGTCCACCCTGTGTGTACTGATGTAATAATTTCGACTCAATTGACGATTTAATCTGCATAAGTTTTAAATAATAACTCCTCTAAATTCCATTGACTGTGCTAAAGCAGTGCTAAAACGAAGAGTCCTTAAACTCCTTAAAATCTTCATTTCAAAGCGCCTCACAGTAGGCACAAACAAACAAGAAAAAACAAACACTTTCGCCTGTAGGCTGGCATTAATGTGGGTCATCCATCAGCAGCTTATAGCAGAGATGCTTGAAATGTCAAAATTAAACATCATTTAAGGACTGGTCTCTGTTAGAGAAATCAAATCAAAATTCATAGAATAGAAATGCAAATTTTTGATTTCATGCTGTTGCTGCTGAACATTCACATTCACATTCTTTTCTCTTTTTTTTTAATTTTTTTTAATTTTTTTTTGCAGATTTTCTGCTTTATTATGATTATTTCGTTTGTAATTGTTTTATTTTCATTTTTTTTTGTACTCTGTTTCTCTCTTTTTTGAAATTTTTTTTAATATTTCTTTGACTTCCTTTGTGGTACAAAGGAATCCTTATTTCACTCACAAAAAAAAAAAAAAAGAAGTGTTCTCTGTGCTTTTATTTTTATCCCTGTTCTCTTATAACATTTCAGTTCATACATACGTATGTGTGTGTACATGTACATGTATTTGTATATAAAAACATGCCATATTTTCATTTAATTTGTACGCATTCACTATGAAAATATTGTTGGTTGCTGTTGTTGTTGTTGTTGTGTATGTAATGGCAACTACTTCATTATACAAGTACTGCTGCTGCAAATCAAAGAAAAACTTTTTTTATATGTTTTTCTTACCCCCCCTCCCCCTTTAACAGCCTTCCGCTCTCTCTCTCTCTCTCTCTCACTGAATGTGTTTTTTTTTAATATTTTCGTTGATTTCTTACCTAAAAGTATGCTACAATAATATTTGGAAATCTAAATGCAATAAAAATAAAATAAAAAACATACATTCGAGTATGTATGTATGTATGCAAAGCATACACATGTGTGTGTGTGATAAGAAAACAACAGTATCAGTATTATCAACAGCGCAACATCAGCATGCATTTGTATTGGTAACTGGGTTAAGCAGTCTTGTAAATAATCATCCATCACACATACATACACACACACACACACTCTCTCTCTCAACCAGAGTGACACACTTGCACTTGCACTTTTCCATACGGACCGTAATGGTTATAAATGTATGCCATGCATGTAATGCATATACAGGTAGTCCCCGACCGTTCGACTTACGACTATTCGCACTTACGACCATTTTTTTCCAATTTTTTTTTTTTTCATAGAAAATACTTAAAGACAAATATGTAGTTGCGGGGAATCCCCAAAATATATGAGAAAAATTAAGAAAAAAGTAAAAAAAATCGATTTACATAGATATTTCAGTGCAAATAATACATTACATTAGCTAAGTCGGAATTTTTTTAAGTGAATAATTTTATATCCTTCCAAAAATGGCTGGAACTAGTAAATAAAGTTAGAATTATATGAATTTTGGACAGTTTCACTTCTCCTGACCCTCAAAGTTAATAGTACAGTATGTAATTTTTTTCTTAAATTTTTTTTTTTATATGAAATTCGACTTACGACTTAATCGACTTACGACCGATGACAGAGGAACCTATCTCGGTCGTAAGCCGGGGAATACCTGTACTTTATTGCGTGTGTGTGTGTGTCTGTGCATTCACTGTATTTAATGGCACTCTCTCGCTCTCTTCTGCAACACTCCAAAAAACATTTCAATAGTTTTTGTTGCATTAAAATGAAAAAAAAAAAAACAAAAACAAATGAATGTTTTTTTCTTTGTGCCACAAATGTACTCATCGCTCGCGTACTTGTAGCATTTCCATTGAACATCGTTCTGGTTTAACCTAGAAAAAATAGCAATTCTTTTAAAATCACAACAATAACCATAAACAAACGGAAAAAACTACAAAAACATATCGAGTGCCAGAATTCTATTTTAAGTTCAGATTTCTAATTTCAAATACAAGTAGTTTTGACAGAAACAATAAACTAATGACGATTTATTTTCTGGCATAAATGTTGCCTTTATTCTGCCTTTTGTCATTTTTTTTGTTCTTTTCTGAAAAAAATGCAATTTTTCAAACTAATAACATGTTCTTTTCTAAAAATTTTGCCATAAAACCCAAAAAATATGCTGCATGTTTGACCCTCAATTTAATCAAAGGGTTGTAAGGGCAGCACTTTTAAAACAGCTGTTCTTGTTATTGTTTTGAAAAAAAAAAATAACAAAAATTATTTGTTTTAAAAGTGTTGAAATGGAAGAAAAAAATTTTATTTTGGAAGATTTGTTGGAATCCTCTTCATCGTTAGATGAGGACGACATGTATCCATTATTATTAAAACGAAACTCTTGCCCCGAATAAAAATTTTGTTGAAAATGTTATTTATCAGTATTGCCCCAGGTTCTAGTAACAAATTTATAAACAAATAACAGCTGACTATAGGTGTTGATAATTTTATTTTTGTAAAAGCAGAATGAGCTTTAAAATCGCTAAAAAAAAAAATTTCATTTTTGAAAACATTGGCCTTTTTAACTTGTATGACCCCCGAGCCCTCGGTAAAAATATTATTATTTTTTTTATTTAAAACATTTTTTGTAAAGTTAGTTTCCGAAAATAAAAAAATAATTTAATTGGAAATTATTTGGATAATTAAAAAAAATATTTTTTCATTTTCTATACAATGATTATTTTTAAAATCGTTAATTAAGTAAAAAGAAAACGCTAAATTGGTATAAAACTACAAAAATAATTGCATAAAGGGCAATGATTTTTGTTCTTTTGTAATCGTTTAAAATGCACACATTATGAGGGTTCGTGTAACCTCCAATAAGTGCTACAAAATATGTAGGCAACATTTTTTACCAGAAAAGAAATCACCATAAGTAAACTTGTAGTTGTCACAAGCCACCGATGCCTTAACTGGCTGGTGATCTAAAATTGCCAGCCTTATTGAGGCTGAGTATCACAGGAATCGTTCGACCGTAGCTCTACTCGAGCATACCAAAATTCAAAGTCCAATGCAAATAGTTTGACTAATGCTTTCCTGCTTCCATAATCGTTAATAATTTCTACTTGGCCGATCTGTAATGATTCCGCAACGACAAAAATACCTCAAAATGGGATAAATAAAATGCAAACCTTTACAGAGGAATCCTAACTGAGAGCTGGAGATAAGAAGGCTGGAGAAGAATATACTGGAGACTATGCTTTAAGCAAATGAATGATTGTAATGTCCGCCACATTGAAGTATCTACTATTTAGGCAGCTGTACCTAAACTAGATAATATTTTATCAGGTTTAAAGGCCTTTGGTAGTTAGTTGAACAGATTTATGGACATATGACTTGTATGCTTCTAAGAGCCTATACAAAACACAAATAGATCATGGGACTCATTCTGTTTGCCCTAGAAAAACTACAGTGGCCGATAGAGAGAATGAAAATAAAACAGAATAACAGAGGGATCAGCTATTTATGAATGGAAAAACGTGCCTCATTCAGCATGAATCAATAACTCTCCAGGATATTCAGTTTTCTTCCACCAAGAGCCGGACAACCACTCTATCGTCTCCAACTCCTCCCCATTTTCACACACTCTGCCCGAACTCTGTTGTCGATGGCAGCCACTAACCTGACACCGCAATATCCTATAAGGAACTCAGTTCCTAGTCTGACGTTGTGCTCGGGGAAATCTCACAATTAGTTTACTGCCAAAGTTTCATGGTAACTTGATAGTGCGATCTATCCTTCCAATGTTTCTGCTACCTTCCTAAGTCTAGATAGACAGATTGTAGCGTTAGAACCAATACTCACCTCATTAATAGAATAGTCATCTAGCAGGGGAATTATTTTTCTCATTCTACAAAATATCGGCGCGACTTGGAACCCAATTGAAATTAATTCGGTACGATCCAGATACCATTTTGACGCCCTACCAGCAGCAAACACTCCCCAACTGTGCAAAATCGGAAGTCATTTTACAAATAGAGTAAAACAACTGTCACTTGATAGTCAACGTCATGGATAGTCAAGTTGTCACTCGTGTTTATTTGAAAATTTCAAATTAATAGCAGTTTCTCCTAGTAAAACTGTCAGTGTAATTAAGAAATTAAAAGAAGAAAAACTGCTGAGTAATTTAAATTTTTTTTTTGTCTTTGTCATACTCCGCCAGACGATTGATTGATTAACTTGTGGAATATTTTTTGTTTTTTTTTTGTTTTTAATTTTATTTAATTAAGTCAACAAAATTTTTAATTAAAAAAAGAGAAAAAAAAAACTAAAAATTTATCAACAAAAAAAAATTTTCCCTTAAAAAATACAAAGTTTATCAATTAAATGATTAGACGGACGCAGCACTATTTCAATATAACTACATATATTATTACATTAAAAACAATTTTTGAGATACTATCATAAGATATTTCAACATATATTAACTAAGGTTAAACGGGTAAAAAGACTGTAGATTAGTAGGAGGAGGAACATATTTGTAGGAAAAAGAAAGTAAAAAACCTACAGTAGAAAACTACAGCACTATTTCATTACCACCACCATTCGTATAAAATGTGGACTTTGATATCGAGAAACTGACAAAAAATTATACGCAGTTTAATGAGAAATTTCCCAAAAAATATTAAAAATTTGAAAATGATAAAGAAAAACTTTTAAGTTCTTTGAACCACACGCGAATACATGTGAGATAACATGACATGAGACCAAGTTATCGATATCAAATAGAAATAAATAACCTTGTGAAGGTTCTTCTAACACTTATGCGAAGAATGAATGTGGTTTTGTTTTTCAAACAAACTGGACAAGAATTTATTTTTAAAATCAAAAAAGACGATAAACTTATCGATAAAAGTAATACATACATGGATGGCCACATACATTTTTAATAATAGTGATGATGGTGATGGTGCACAGTGGTTGCGCCCATATGACAAAAATAAAAAATTTTTTTTTTTTATATTAGGTTTGTAGCGAAATAAATGTCATCTAATGTCATCAAATTTCTCACTTCTGAATTTGTTTTGATAATATCTAACGGTAATTTTTAACTGCAAACAATTAAAGTGCGATTTTATATAGAAGAAGAAAGTTGACTAAGCGACTGTGAAAACAAAGTGAACATAAAATTGTTAAAATACATTTAATTAAAGTGCCCAATTAAAATAATTAAAATGGAAATTAATGTGAATGGTATGGACATTATTTTTAAAATATTATAGCTTAATAAATTGTGTTATAATTTTCGTAAACTACTGATTTTTAAGAAGTGTTTTTATTAACACCGTTTGAAATTTTTTGTAAAAAATAATTAGACTTTTAGTTAGTTTCCCAATGAAAGCCAATGACAAAAATGGTTTGTAAATATTGATACACATCTATAGTAAAAAATTGTGTTTAATTCAAGTGTAGCTTTTTGCAGGTTTTTTCTATATATTTAATATACTGGCTTAACCTCTGTGTTTATTGAGTTTTTAAAATTTGTTGTGTATCTCGTTTGATTTAAGAATACTGACATTTTTGTTGTTATTGATAGTTTTTTTTTTTTTTATTCTACATAATAGAAACATCCCGTCAATGCATATTTTCACGAATGACAATTTTCGAGCTTTGGTGCTCCAAGAAGGGTTCAAATTCGGCGAAATCACAGCAAGTTTATGACGAAGTACTCAAATTAATTAATTTTGAATGCGAAGAAGGTGCGTTTTGTGATTTATTGAAAAGTGTACAATACTTATGTAAAAGAATTGTTGACATTTGGAAAGAGAATCACCGCTTAAAATCAGACGTTTTAAAAAATCATTCAGAGTGGTTAGCAAAAAAAGAGGTTGTTTTTTTAATTTAAAAAAGAAACATCCCAAGTTTGTATTGCAGAAAGAGATTCTTTCAAGCAGAAAATTGATACTCTGAAATACACAGAGTATTCTAAATTTGAAAAGAAAATATATGTTGAACACAAATTGCAACTGACTATGGTCGATGGTAAAGTATGCAACGCATTAAGCCAAACGTCATCTGCCAAATGTTATATATGTAAAGCAAACCCGAAAGAGATGAATGATATAGAAATATGTTTAGAAAAAGTGGTGAACAAAGAAAATTATGAGTTTGGATTGTCACCCTTACATTCATATATTCGCTTTTTTGAGTATTTCATTCACGTTGCTTATAGATTGCATATAAAAAAATGGCAAATTAGATCAACAGATGAAAAGAATAAATTTATGGAAAGGAAAAGGGAAATTCAAAGCAAATTTAGATCCGAGATGGGCTTGTTAGTAGCCAGGCCTAGACAAGGGGGTAGTGGCACGTCTAATGATGGCAACACCGCAAGACGTTTTTTTAACAATCCTGGTTTGGCTGCTAAGATAACTGGCGTTGATGAAAGGCTCATAACCAGATGTGCAATATTACTGCAAGCTATGACATCAGGCTACAAAATAAACATCGACAAATTTAAAATATTCGCACTTGATACAGCTAAAGAGCTTGTAGAGAAGTACCCTTGGTTCTATCTTCCACCTTCTGTACACAAGATTCTTTTGCACGCTTCCGCTGTAATTGAAGACGCCATAGTTTCAATTGGAGAGCTTTCAGAGGAAGCTGCAGAAGCAAAAAATAAAGACATTAAAAGATATAGGCTACAACACACACGAAAAATTTCTAGAATTGCAACAAACACGGATTTACTAAATATATTATTGCTTAGTTCGGATCCATTCATTTCAGGTCAACGAAAGTTACCACGTAAAAAGAAAAGTACGCTACTAAAATCTACAATTGAATTGTTGCAAGAGTAGCTTTTTTATATGTTTGATATTTTTTTGAAAACAATAAAGTACTAAATTTAATTTTCAGAAAAACACGTATTTGAAAGATTTCTGGAAAACCGAAAATTTATTCTGAATATTTTATCAGGAAAAAATTTAAAAAATGGGCAGTAGGGGCAAGTGACCGCGCCCATTTTTTTTTTTAGAATATTGTGGTTATTATATCCGAAATGTATTGTGAAAATTTCAAGACTATATCTTCAATATAAATATTTTTGTCGCTCCTTCTCATACAAGTGCAACCACTGTGTGGTGATACGATACTGTTCGTGGTATATACTACAATATAATTTCCTTTAACCTTCTTTCCGATAACAATCATTGTAAATTCGTTTATATTTATTGTGTGTATGTATTAAAAAAAAATTATTGTTATTAATCAATATATCGATAAATATAGAGTTTTTATACATTTCAACTTCCTGAACTAGAAATAGCATCTAGGCTTGCGTGTGTAGAACCATATTTGCGTATACGCTTTAAGCACAAAGAATCATTGACTATTTAGCAAACGATCAAGTCAACAAACCAGTCAGCCAAAGTGCAACCATCGATCCAACCAGTCAACCAACCAACCAACCAACCAGCCAACCATTCATACATCCATCCATCCAGCCAGCCAACTAAGCAACCAACTAACCCAACCAACCATCTAACCAATAATCATTGCACGTTATCTTAAGCGGATGCTAATGTAATTGATTATTATGTTCATATAGTATCTGCAGTTGAGATATTCTATTTAAATGCTGTCTCCGCCAACCGCCAACCGCCACCCACCCCAAACACAGCACAACATAGTCTATGCTGCTGCCACTTTTACAGTTGTAGCCACTTCCATTGCCATTGCCTTATAAAAATAGACTACGTACCGTATCGTACCGTATTTATTTTGTGGGGGCTTAGATACGCGCATTCAACCACATCATCAGCAGTATCACAGCATAAGAAAAAATCAAATCTGTGGGTATTGAATTCACCTCCCTCTCAACCAACTTTCTTCTGTTGTCTTTCCTTAGCAGGTAAACCACCAAGCCCGGTACAATAAATTCAATGTGTGGCGCATTTACTACATCAGCAACCTATAATGACTACTGGTCACACCAGGTTACAATCGATTGGGAGTTGAAGAGACCGGCAGACAGACAGACAGTGGCAGTAAAGCTTGAAATCTTCAAGTTGGTTGCCATTAAACTTGAATACTTCCCTCCTCCTCCTTGTTTTACGAGCGACGGGTGTCTGTGTCTGTGTTTGTTCGTTTGATTCGTTCTTCTTCGTTTTTGATCAATGATTTCTTGTAATAAAAGTCCCAAATAGCGGTTCTTATATTTCTTTTCTTGTCTCTCTGCGTCTGTCTGTCTACTGCAGCAGCAGCAACTGTTGATGCCATTTATTTCTGTTTTAATATGAATATTGCAGTTATTCGAACGACAGTAGCTGCTGGACTTGCAATGATGCGTATCTTTATATGGAGTTTTCTTTTTTTCTCTTTTTGTTGCTTTATACCTGTCTATGGTATTTATCCCCCGGATTATTAGTGGGCTTCACCCACAAACACGCACTACAGCAGCTATTAACTCCTATACATCAGCGGGCAGATATGTAAAGGTATAAAAACATTAGATTTTTTTTTTATGAATTTTGCCTCCCAACAAAATAGATATAAAGGGTCCGCCAATATTTTCTCAAATTTCTTTTTTTATTTGAAAGTACAATCCTTCCGGTTAATAATGGAAAATAATTTCATTCAAATGGCTGCCTCGGCTGGCCATGCAGTAGCCTACACGATCGATCCAATTTTTAAGCACATTATCGATTGTGTGCAGCTGTATTTCACCAATGGCTTCACGAATATTGTCCTTTAAAGCGACAATTGTCTCTGGCCTGTCGGCGTAACACTTATCTTTGACGGCACCCCACAAATAATAGTCCAAAGGTGTCAAATCGCAGCTCCGAGGTGGCCAAACGACATCAGCTCTGCGGCTGATAAGGGCGCAAAACATCGAGTGTAGCTTCGGCTGTGTGGCACGTAGCGCCGTCCTGTTGAAACCAAATGTTGCCAATATCCTCCTCTTCAATTTTTGTGAACAAAAATTCGTTCAACATGGCCCGATAACGATCGCCATTGACTGTAACGGCCACTCCTTGCTCATTTTCGAAGAAAAATGGCCCAACTATGCCTCTGGACCAAAATCCGCACCAAACAGTGACTCGTTTTGGGTGCGTCGGCTTTTCAATGTACATATGCGTGCGGGTTTTCTGTGCCCCAAATGCGACAATTTTGCTTGTTTACATACCCGCCAAGATCAAAACGAGCTTCATCTGAAAAGATGATTTTTTTTTTGCCAAAATCGGCATCTTCTGTAAGTCGATCGCAGGCCCACTTAGCGAAGCGAAAACGCATTGGATGGTCAATTGGCTTCAACTCCTGAACCAATTGGACTTTGTATGGCGTCGTACCAAGGTCTTTATGCAAAATTCGTCTCAATGATGTCTCCGAAATGTTCAATTGTTGAGAACGACGGTGAATTGATGTTGATGGCGCTTCACGCACACTTTCTGCCACAGCAGCAATATTCTCGGGTGTACGCACTGTTTTTGGCTTTTCACGCTTTGGTTTATCGATGAGGATGCCAGTTTCTTTCACTTTTTTCACAAACGAACATACGGAGCCGACGGTGCTTCTCTTCTTCCAAAATCCGTACGCAATTTTCGTACACATTCTGCAACATTACCATGATTTTCAAAGTAATGTCGCAATATTTCCCAGCGTTGTTCAAGCGTATACACAACCATATTCGTTCAGCGGAAGGATAAAACTAATTATCTGTCAAATCAGACATGAGCTAAGTGTTACCATTCACGAAATAAGCACTAGTTGAAAAAAAAACGTTAGATGGCGGACCCGTTAGTAGGCTGTGGGGCTGGCATTAACCTTCCGTATAGGCTGTCCATACTTAAAGCTTTGCAACGCTTGTTTAGCCGATTAACGAATTTCCGTCTGCTTTAAGACATCCTTCCAGGCGTCTCTGCTTCTTGCACGCCTACGCCAGTTAGTCACACCAATCGATGACAGGGCTTCCTCGATTTGGTCCTTCCAACGCAGACAAGGTCGTCCTCTTTGCCGACTTCCGCAGATCATACATACATAATTGGTCATTACAACCGTTCAGTCAGGATTACGACCTAGCTTCTCACACCACTTATGTTGTGTGCGTTAATTTTTATACATGAGTGGCGGGACCTACAGTTTAAAGTCGACTCCGAACGACAGTTTTTTGAGAAGCTTTTCATGGCAATTTTAATACTCTCAGAGTTTTTGCCAGAAATCTGCTGAGAGGAAGTCGCCGAAGAAATATTTTCATAATTTCGTTTTGATGTCTGACCTGGGATTCGAACTCGGGCCTTCAGTCCAATAAGCCAACACACTACCTACTAGACTACAGCGACTTCCGCAGATCTCCGCATCAAATACCCACTCGCTGTTGAATCGGATGCGGAAATCATCGACAACTCGCACTGGACCGAAAATCTTACGTAGGACTTTGTCTCTCGAATACTCTCAAGGCTGCTGCATCAGTGCTTAATAGTGTCCATGCCTCTGCGCCATAAAGAAGCACGGAGAGGATGAGCGTCTTGTAGAGTATTAGTTTTGTCGTACGAGAGAGGTCTCTCAACGCTTGTTGCCTAATGGAATTTTGTCTGAAAATCTTAAAAATTTAGTGCGATTGCCAGGCTGCGATAAAGTTCCTCACGTACGTCAGTTTAATGTCCTTTCCCGTTCAAGAATTCCGGGCATTTCTTAGGTCAATTCGGTAACTTTTATGCCAATTCCTTAGAACCGGATATTGTCGAAAAGCGCATTTCTGATGCATCAACTGAAGTTAAGAGATAACACACAAAGTCTGACATGTTACAGGGCATAGGTGTTCCGATTGCCTCACTTGAACTCAGTTCAAGTACTCCTTTCGCATTACTAAGCTGATCGAATTCGTTGGTAGCATGAGGTATGTATGCGCAATATTTTTTGACTCTGGTATACTGATATGGATAGCAAGAGGACTGAATGTCTTCTTTACTTACAACGTATGCCATCCATCCATCGCACTATTGTGTTACTAACAGGTCACTTAACTATGGAAATGCAGGGCGTTAAAGCTTATCTTCATCGAATGACTTCTGCGGGAGCTGTTGATCTGGGGAGAATAACGAAACTATTTTTCTTATCATGTGCTAGTGCCGGTATAAAGTCTTGCTTAAAAATTTCGAATTCCACTTAACATGACTAGTGTTACTAGACAAGAAGTATTAAAAAATCCATTAACAACTAATTTTGTCCTTCACTGTACTATACATAACTGTTGATATCATATTATGCTACAGTTTTCCTCGTCTATTTTTAATTTTTTTATTTTGTGGTTTTGAATTTGAAAAAAAAAAAAATAAAAATTTAAACAAAACCGTAAACGCATAATGATTTTGATTTTCTTTTAACCACGTTTACCCATCTTTCTGATAATAATAATTGTTGTTGTTGTTGTTGCTGCTGTTGTTGTCGGTTATGAGTGATATTGATGATCAATAGCCAGCCACAGCGATCAATGAATGAATGAATATGAGTGCATGAATGTGTGGCTGTCATCATTTATCTAAAGTCATCGGTTATTTCTCATACAGAAAACTACTTTAGATAAATCGTTTGAAACTTTAATGATACTCTTGACTTGACTTAGCTTAACTTGGTTTGATTTAACTAGACTTGGCCTAAGCCAAGCTTAATTGCAATTGGTTTATGTTCCGTTGCCATACAGTTGTCTACGTAATTTATGAGTATTTTATTACAATTCTAAAATGAATCTTAAGTCTATACAAAAGAGAAGTTACGCATGAAAATATAAATCAAGAGGAATATGGGTAAACAGTTCGAAGTAATAATGTCAACATCATTTTTATAGCAACTTTAACTAGCAGCAGACCGGACAGCAAAGCTTTATCAGAGGCTTATATCTGATACCATGGGTGTAGGGAGCACTACAGCTACATACGTCGTGATCCATTGGGGAACAACGTGGTGGTTGTGTGTGAAAAATTGGAACGTGCGGTGTGAAAAAGTGGAACGTGCGGTGTGAAAAAATGGAACGTGCGGTGTGAAAAAGTGGAACGTGCGGTGTGAAAAAATGGAACGTGCGGTGTGAAAAATTGGAACGTGCGGTGTGAAAAAGTGGAACGTGCGGTGTGAAAAAGTGGAACGTGCGGTGTGAAAAAGTGGAACGTGCGGTGTGAAAATGTGGAATGTGCGGTGTGAAAAAGTGGAACGTGCGGTGTGAAAAATTGGAACGTGCGGTGTGAAAAAATGGAACGTGCGGTGTGAAAAAATGGAACGTGCGGTGTGAAAAAGTGGAACGTGCGGTGTGAAAAATTGGAACGTGCGGTGTGAAAAAATGGAACGTGCGGTGTGAAAAAGTGGAACGTGCGGTGTGAAAAATTGGAACGTGCGGTGTGAAAAATTGGAACGTGCGGTGTGAAAAAATGGAACGTGCGGTGTGAAAAAGTGGAACGTGCGGTGTGAAAAATTGGAACGTGCGGTGTGAAAAAGTGGAACGTGCGGTGTGAAAAAATGGAACGTGCGGTGTGTAAAAGTGGAACGTGCGGTGTGAAAAATTGGAACGTGCGGTGTGAAAAAATGGAACGTGCGGTGTGAAAAATTGGAACGTGCGGTGTGAAAAAGTGGAACGTGCGGTGTGAAAATGTGGAACGTGCGGTGTGAAAAAATGGAACGTGCGGTGTGAAAAAATGGAACGTGCGGTGTGAAAATGTGGAACGTGCGGTGTGAAAAAATGGAACGTGCGGTGTGAAAAAATGGAACGTGCGGTGTGAAAATGTGGAACGTGCGGTGTGAAAAATTGGAATGTGCGGTGTGAAAAAGTGGAACGTGCAGTGTGAAAAAATGGAACGTGCGGTGTGAAAAAATGGAACGTGGGGTGTGAAAATGTGGAACGTGCGGTGTGAAAAAGTGGAACGTGCGGTGTGAATAAATGGAACGTGCGGTGTGAAAAAATGGAACGTGCGGTGTGAAAAAGTGGAACGTGCGGTGTGAAAATGTGGAACGTGCGGTGTGAGAAAATGGAACGTGCAGTGTGAAAAAATGGAACGTGCAGTGTGAAAAATTGGAACGTGCGGTGTGAAAAAGTGGAACGTGCAGTGTGAAAAAATGGAACGTGCAGTGTGAAAAATTGGAACGTGCAGTGTGAGAAAATGGAACGTGCAGTGTGAAAAAATGGAACGTGCAGTGTGAAAAAATGGAACGTGCAGTGTGAAAAAAGGGAACGTGCAGTGTGAAAAAATGGAACGTGCAGTGTGAAAAAATGGAACGTGCGGTGTGAAAAAATGGAACGTGCAGTGTGAAAAAATGGAACGTGCAGTGTGAAAAAATGGAACGTGCAGTGTGAAAAAATGGAACGTGCAGTGTGAAAAAATGGAACGTGCAGTGTGAAAAAATGGAACGTGCAGTGTGAAAAAATGGAACGTGCAGTGTGAAAAAATGGAACGTGCAGTGTGAAAAAATGGAACGTGCGGTGTGAGAAAATGGAACGTGCAGTGTGAAAAAATGGAACGTGCAGTGTGAAAAATTGGAACGTGCGGTGTGAAAAAATGGAACGTGCAGTGTGAAAAAATGGAACGTGCAGTGTAAGAAAATGGAACGTGCAGTGTGAAAAATTGGAACGTGCGGTGTGAAAAAATGGAACGTGCGGTGTGAAAAAGTGGAACGTGCGGTGTGAAAAAATGGAACGTGCAGTGTGAAAAAGTGGAACGTGCTGTGTGAAAAAATGGAACGTGCGGTGTGAAAAAGTGGAACGTGCGGTGTGAAAAATTGGAACGTGCGGTGTGAAAAAGTGGAACGTGCAGTGTGAAAAATTGGAACGTGGGGTGTGAAAAAATGGAACGTGCGGTGTGAAAAAATGGAACGTGCAGTGTGAAAAAGTGGAACGTGCGGTGTGAAAAAGTGGAACGTGCGGTGTGAAAAATGGAACGTTGGGTGTGAAAATGTGGAACGTGCGGTGTGAGAAAATGGAACGTGCAGTGTGAAAAAATGGAACGTGCAGTGTGAAAAAATGGAACGTGCAGTGTGAGAAAATGGAACGTGCAGTGTGAGAAAATGGAACGTGCAGTGTGAAAAATTGGAACGTGCAGTGTGAAAAAATGGAACGTGCAGTGTGAGAAAATGGAACGTGCGGTGTGAGAAAATGGAACGTGCAGTGTGAAAAAATGGAACGTGCAGTGTGAAAAAATGGAACGTGCAGTGTGAGAAAATGGAACGTGCAGTGTGAGAAAATGGAACGTGCAGTGTGAAAAAATGGAACGTGCAGTGTGAGAAAATGGAACGTGCAGTGTGAGAAAATGGAACGTGCGGTGTGTAAAAGTGGAACGTGCAGTGTGAAAAATTGGAACGTGGGGTGTGAAAAAATGGAACGTGCGGTGTGAAAAAGTGGAACGTGCGGTGTGAAAAAGTGGAACGTGCGGTGTGAAAAAGTGGAACGTGCGGTGTGAAAAATGGAACGTTGGGTGTGAAAATGTGGAACGTGCGGTGTGAGAAAATGGAACGTGCAGTGTGAAAAAATGGAACGTGCAGTGTGAAAAAATGGAACGTGCAGTGTGAGAAAATGGAACGTGCAGTGTGAGAAAATGGAACGTGCAGTGTGAAAAATTGGAACGTGCAGTGTGAAAAAATGGAACGTGCGGTGTGAAAAAGTGGAACGTGCGGTGTGAAAAAGTGGAACGTGCGGTGTGAAAAAGTGGAACGTGCGGTGTGAAAAATGGAACGTTGGGTGTGAAAATGTGGAACGTGCGGTGTGAGAAAATGGAACGTGCGGTGTGAAAAATGGAACGTGCGGTGTGAAAAAGTGGAACGTGCGGTGTGAAAAATGGAACGTGCGGTGTGAAAAATTGGAACGTGCAGTGTGAAAAAATGGAACGTGCGGTGTGAAAAAGTGGAACGTGCGGTGTGAAAAAGTGGAACGTGCGGTGTGAAAAAGTGGAACGTGCGGTGTGAAAAATGGAACGTTGGGTGTGAAAATGTGGAACGTGCGGTGTGAGAAAATGGAACGTGCGGTGTGAAAAATGGAACGTGCGGTGTGAAAAAGTGGAACGTGCGGTGTGAAAAATGGAACGTGCGGTGTGAAAAAGTGGAACGTGCGGTGTGAAAAATGGAACGTTGGGTGTGAAAATGTGGAACGTGCGGTGTGAGAAAATGGAACGTGCAGTGTGAAAAAATGGAACGTGCAGTGTGAAAAAATGGAACGTGCGGTGTGAAAAATGGAACGTGCGGTGTGAAAAAGTGGAACGTGCGGTGTGAAAAATGGAACGTTGGGTGTGAAAATGTGGAACGTGCGGTGTGAGAAAATGGAACGTGCGGTGTGAAAAAGTGGAACGTGCGGTGTGAAAAAATGGAACGTGCGGTGTGAAAAATGGAACGTTGGGTGTGAAAATGTGGAACGTGCGGTGTGAGAAAATGGAACGTGCAGTGTGAAAAAATGGAACGTGCCGTGTGAAAAATGGAACGTGCGGTGTGAAAAAATGGAACGTGCGGTGTGAAAAAGTGGAACGTGCGGTGTGAAAAATGGAACGTTGGGTGTGAAAATGTGGAACGTGCGGTGTGAAAAAATGGAACGTGCGGTGTGAAAAATTGGAACGTGCGGTGTGAAAAATTGGAACGTGCGGTGTGAAAAAGTGGAACGTGCGGTGTGAAAAAATGGAACGTGCGGTGTGAAAAATTGGAACGTGCGGTGTGAAAAATTGGAACGTGCGGTGTGAAAAAGTGGAACGTGCGGTGTGAAAAAATGGAACGTGCGGTGTGAAAAATGGAACGTTGGGTGTGAAAATGTGGAACGTGCGGTGTGAGAAAATGGAACGTGCAGTGTGAAAAAATGGAACGTGCCGTGTGAAAAATGGAACGTGCGGTGTGAAAAAATGGAACGTGCGGTGTGAAAAAGTGGAACGTGCGGTGTGAAAAATGGAACGTTGGGTGTGAAAATGTGGAACGTGCGGTGTGAGAAAATGGAACGTGCAGTGTGAAAAAATGGAACGTGCAGTGTGAAAAAATGGAACGTGCAGTGTGAGAAAATGGAACGTGCGGTGTGAGAAAATGGAACGTGCGGTGTGAAAAATGGAACGTGCGGTGTGAAAAAGTGGAACGTGCGGTGTGAAAAAGTGGAACGTGCGGTGTGAAAAAGTGGAACGTGCGGTGTGAAAAATGGAACGTTGGGTGTGAAAATGTGGAACGTGCGGTGTGAGAAAATGGAACGTGCGGTGTGAAAAATGGAACGTGCGGTGTGAAAAAGTGGAACGTGCGGTGTGAAAAATGGAACGTGCGGTGTGAAAAAGTGGAACGTGCGGTGTGAAAAATGGAACGTTGGGTGTGAAAATGTGGAACGTGCGGTGTGAGAAAATGGAACGTGCAGTGTGAAAAAATGGAACGTGCAGTGTGAAAAAATGGAACGTGCAGTGTGAAAAAATGGAACGTGCAGTGTGAGAAAATGGAACGTGCAGTGTGAAAAATTGGAACGTGCAGTGTGAAAAAATGGAACGTGCAGTGTGAGAAAATGGAACGTGCAGTGTGAGAAAATGGAACGTGCAGTGTGAAAAATTGGAACGTGCAGTGTGAGAAAATGGAACGTGAAGTGTGAAAAATTGGAACGTGCAGTGTGAAAAATTGGAACGTGCAGTGTGAAAAAATGGAACGTGGGGTGTGAAAATGTGGAACGTGCGGTGTGAAAAAATGGAACGTGCGGTGTGAAAAAATGGAACGTGCGGTGTGAAAATGTGGAACGTGCGGTGTGAAAAAATGGAACGTGGGGTGTGAAAATGTGGAACGTGCAGTGTGAAAAAATGGAACGTGCGGTGTGAGAAAATGGAACGTGAAGTGTGAAAAATTGGAACGAGCAGTGTGAAAAATTGGAACGTGCAGTGTGAAAAAATGGAACGTGGGGTGTGAAAATGTGGAACGTGCGGTGTGAAAAAATGGAACGTGCGGTGTGAAAAAATGGAACGTGCGGTGTGAAAATGTGGAACGTGCGGTGTGAAAAAATGGAACGTGGGGTGTGAAAATGTGGAACGTGCAGTGTGAAAAAATGGAACGTGCAGTGTGAGAAAATGGAACGTGAAGTGTGAAAAATTGGAACGTGCAGTGTGAAAAATTGGAACGTGCAGTGTGAAAAAATGGAACGTGGGGTGTGAAAATGTGGAACGTGCGGTGTGAAAAAATGGAACGTGCGGTGTGAAAAAATGGAACGTGCGGTGTGAAAATGTGGAACGTGCCGTGTGAAAAAATGGAACGTGGGGTGTGAAAATGTGGAACGTGCAGTGTGAAAAAATGGAACGTGCGGTGTGAAAAAATGGAACGTGCGGTGTGAAAATATGGAACGTGCGGTGTGAAAAAATGGAACGTGCGGTGTGAAAAAATGGAACGTGCGGTGTGAAAAAGTGGAACGTGCGGTGTGAAAAAGTGGAACGTGCGGTGTGAAAAAGTGGAACGTGCGGTGTGAAAAATTGGAACGTGCGGTGTGAAAAAATGGAACGTGCAGTGTGAAAAAATGGAACGTGCGGTGTGAAAATATGAAACGTGCGGTGTGAAAAAATGGAACGTGCGGTGTGAAAAAATGGAACGTGCGGTGTGAAAATATGGAACGTGCGGTGTGAAAAAATGGAACGTGCGGTGTGAAAAAATGGAACGTGCGGTGTGAAAAAATGGAACGTGCGGTGGGAAAAAATGGAACGTGCGGTGTGAAAAAGTGGAACGTGCGGTGTGAAAAAGTGGAACGTGCGGTGTGAAAAAATGGAACGTGCGGTGTGAAAAAGTGGAACGTGCGGTGTGAAAAAATGGAACGTGCGGTGTGAAAAAGTGGAATGTGCGGTGTGAAAAAATGGAACGTGCGGTGTGAAAAATTGGAACGTGCAGTGTGAAAAAATGGAACGTGCGGTGTGAAAAAATGGAACGTGGGGTGTGAAAATGGTTAACGTGCGGTGTGAAAAAATGGAACGTGCGGTGTGAAAAAATGGAACGTGCGGTGTGAAAAAGTGGAACGTGCGGTGTGAAAAAATGGAACGTGCGGTGTGAAAAAGTGGAACGTGCGGTGTGAAAAAATGGAACGTGCAGTGTGAAAAATTGGAACGTGCGGTGTGAAAAAATGGAACGTGCGGTGTGAAAAAATGGAACGTGCGGTGTGAAAAGATGGAACGTGGGGTGTGAAAATGTGGAACGTGCAGTGTGAAAAAATGGAACGTGCGGTGTGAAAATATGGAACGTGCGGTGTGAAAAAATGGAACGTGCGGTGTGAAAAAATGGAACGTGCGGTGTGAAAATATGGAACGTGCGGTGTGAAAAAATGGAACGTGCGGTGTGAAAAAATGGAACGTGCGGTGTGAAAAAATGGAACGTGCGGTGTGAAAAAGTGGAACGTGCGGTGTGAAAAATTGGAACGTGCGGTGTGAAAAAATGGAACGTGCAGTGTGAAAAAATGGAACGTGCGGTGTGAAAATATGGAACGTGCGGTGTGAAAAAATGGAACGTGCGGTGTGAAAAAATGGAACGTGCGGTGTGAAAATATGGAACGTGCGGTGTGAAAAAATGGAACGTGCGGTGTGAAAAAAATGGAACGTGCGGTGTGAAAAAATGGAACGTGCGGTGGGAAAAAATGGAACGTGCGGTGTGAAAAAGTGGAACGTGCGGTGTGAAAAAATGGAACGTGCGGTGTGAAAAAGTGGAACGTGCGGTGTGAAAAAATGGAACGTGCGGTGTGAAAAAGTGGAATGTGCGGTGTGAAAAAATGGAACGTGCGGTGTGAAAAATTGGAACGTGCAGTGTGAAAAAATGGAACTTGCGGTGTGAAAAAATGGAACGTGGGGTGTGAAAATGTGGAACGTGCAGTGTGAAAAAGTGACGTGACTGCATATAGACTGACTGCACGTTCCATTTTTTCACACCGCACGTTCCATTTTTTCACACCGCACGTTCCACATTTTCACACCCCACGTTGCATTTTTTCACACCGCACGTTCCACATTTTCACACCGCACGTTCCATTTTTTCACACCGCACGTTCCATTTTTTCACACCGCACGTTCCACATTTTCACACCCCCACGTTCCATATTTTCACACCGCACGTTCCATTTTTTCACACCGCACGTTCCATTTTTTCACACCGCACGTTCCATTTTTTCACACCGCACGTTCCATTTTTTCACACCGCACGTTCCTTTTTTTCACACCGCACGTTCCATTTTTTCACACCGCACGTTCCATTTTTTCACACCGCACGTTCCATATTTTCACACCGCACGTTCCATTTTTTCACACCGCACGTTCCATTTTTTCACACCGCACGTTCCATTTTTTCACACTGCACGTTCCATTTTTTCACACCGCACGTTCCACTTTTTCACACCGCACGTTCCATTTTTTCACACCGCACGTTCCACTTTTTCACACCGCACGTTCCATTTTTTCACACCGCACGTTCCATTTTTTCACACCGCACGTTCCACATTTTCACACCCCACGTTCCATTTTTTCACACCGCACGTTCCATTTTTTCACACTGCACGTTCCAATTTTTTCACACCGCACGTTCCATTTTTTCACACCGCACATTCCACTTTTTCACACCGCACGTTCCATTTTTTCACACCGCACGTTCCACTTTTTCACACCGCACGTTCCATTTTTTCACACCGCACGTTCCACTTTTTCACACCGCACGTTCCATTTTTCACACCGCACGTTCCATTTTTTCACACCGCACGTTCCATTTTTTCACACCGCACGTTCCATTTTTTCACACCGCACGTTCCATTTTTTCACACCGCACTTTCCACTTTTTCACACCGCACGTTCCATTTTTTCACACCGCACGTTCCACATTTTCACACCGCACGTTCCAATTCACACACTCCACGTTCCACTTTTTCACACCGCACGTTCCACTTTTTCACACCGCACGTTCCATTTTTTCACACCGCACGTTCCATTTTTTCACACCGCACGTTCCATATTTTCACACCGCACGTTCCATTTTTTCACACCGCACGTTCCATATTTTCACACCGCACGTTCCATTTTTACACACCGCACGTTCCATTTTTTCACACCGCACGTTCCATTTTTTCACACCGCACGTTCCATTTTTTCACACCGCACGTTCCATATTTTCACACCGCACGTTCCATTTTTTCACACCGCACGTTCCATTTTTTCACACCGCACGTTCCATTTTTTCACACCGCACGTTCCATTTTTTCACACCGCACGTTCCATTTTTTCACACCGCACGTTCCATTTTTTCACACCGCACGTTCCATTTCTTCACACCGCACGTTCCATATTTTCACACCGCACGTTCCATATTTTCACACCGCACGTTCCATTTTTTCACACCGCACGTTCCACTTTTTCACACCGCACGTTCCATTTTTTCACACCGCACGTTCCATTTTTTCACACCGCACGTTCCATATTTTCACACCGCACGTTCCATTTTTCACACCGCACGTTCCATTTTTTCACACCGCACGTTCCATTTTTTCACACCGCACGTTCCATTTTTTCACACCGCACGTTCCATTTTTCACACCGCACGTTCCATATTTTCACACCGCACGTTCCATTTTTTCACACCGCACGTTCCATATTTTCACACCGCACGTTCCATTTTTTCACACCGCACGTTCCATATTTTCACACCGCACGTTCCATTTTTTCACACCGCACGTTCCATTTTTTCACACCGCACGTTCCATTTTTTCACACCGCACGTTCCATTTTTTCACACCGCACGTTCCATTTTTTCACACCGCACGTTCCACTTTTTCACACCGCACGTTCCATTTTTTCACACCGCACGTTCCATTTTTTCACACCGCACGTTCCATTTTTCACACCGCACGTTCCATTTTTTCACACCGCACGTTCCATTTTTTCACACCGCACGTTCCATTTTTTCACACCGCACGTTCCATTTTTCACACCGCACGTTCCATATTTTCACACCGCACGTTCCATTTTTTCACACCGCACGTTCCATATTTTCACACCGCACGTTCCATTTTTTCACACCGCACGTTCCATATTTTCACACCGCACGTTCCATTTTTTCACACCGCACGTTCCATTTTTTCACACCGCACGTTCCATTTTTTCACACCGCACGTTCCATTTTTTCACACCGCACGTTCCATTTTTTCACACCGCACGTTCCACTTTTTCACACCGCACGTTCCATTTTTTCACACCGCACGTTCCATTTTTTCACACCGCACGTTCCATTTTTCACACCGCACGTTCCATTTTTTCACACCGCACGTTCCATTTTTTCACACCGCACGTTCCATTTTTTCACACCGCACGTTCCATTTTTTCACACCGCACGTTCCATTTTTTCACACCGCACGTTCCATTTTTTCACACCGCACGTTCCATTTTTTCACACCGCACGTTCCATTTTTTCACACCGCACGTTCCATTTTTTCACACCGCACGTTCCATTTTTTCACACCGCACGTTCCATTTCTTCACACCGCACGTTCCATTTTTTCACACCGCACGTTCCATTTTTTCACACCGCACGTTCCATTTTTTCACACCGCACGTTCCATATTTTCACACCGCACGTTCCATTTTTTCACACCGCACGTTCCATTTTTTCACACCGCACGTTCCATTTTTTCACACCGCACGTTCCATTTTTTCACACCGCACGTTCCATTTTTTCACACCGCACGTTCCACTTTTTCACACCGCACGTTCCATTTTTTCACACCGCACGTTCCATTTTTTCACACTGCACGTTCCATTTTTTCACACCGCACGTTCCATTTTTTCACACCGCACGTTCCATTTTTTCACACCGCACGTTCCATTTTTTCACACCGCACGTTCCACTTTTTCACACCGCACGTTCCATTTTTTCACACCGCACGTTCCATTTTTTCACACCGCACGTTCCATTTTTTCACACCGCACGTTCCATATTTTCACACCGCACGTTCCATTTTTTCACACCGCACGTTCCATTTTTTCACACCGCACGTTCCATTTTTTCACACCGCACGTTCCATTTTTTCACACCGCACGTTCCATTTTTTCACACCGCACGTTCCATTTCTTCACACCGCACGTTCCATATTTTCACACCGCACGTTCCATTTTTTCACACCGCACGTTCCATTTTTTCACACCGCACGTTCCACATTTTCACACCCCACGTTGCATTTTTTCACACCGCACGTTCCACATTTTCACACCGCACGTTCCATTTTTTCACACCGCACGTTCCATTTTTTCACACCGCACGTTCCACATTTTCACACCCCACGTTCCATATTTTCACACCGCACGTTCCATTTTTTCACACCGCACGTTCCATTTTTTCACACCGCACGTTCCATTTTTTCACACCGCACGTTCCATTTTTTCACACCGCACGTTCCATTTTTTCACACCGCACGTTCCACTTTTTCACACCGCACGTTCCATTTTTTCACACCGCACGTTCCATTTTTTCACACCGCACGTTCCATTTTTTCACACCGCACGTTCCATTTTTTCACACCGCACGTTCCATTTTTTCACACCGCACGTTCCTTTTTTTCACACCGCACGTTCCATTTTTTCACACCGCACGTTCCATTTTTTCACACCGCACGTTCCATTTTTTCACACCGCACGTTCCATTTTTTCACACCGCACGTTCCATTTTTTCACACCGCACGTTCCATTTTTTCACACCGCACGTTCCATTTTTTCACACCGCACGTTCCATTTTTTCACACCGCACGTTCCATTTCTTCACACCGCACGTTCCATTTTTTCACACCGCACGTTCCACTTTTTCACACCGCACGTTCCATTTTTTCACACCGCACGTTCCATTTTTTCACACCGCACGTTCCATTTTTTCACACCGCACGTTCCATTTTTTCACACCGCACGTTCCATTTTTTCACACCGCACTTTCCACTTTTTCACACCGCACGTTCCATTTTTTCACACCGCACGTTCCACATTTTCACACCGCACGTTCCAATTCACACACTCCACGTTCCACTTTTTCACACCGCACGTTCCACTTTTTCACACCGCACGTTCCATTTTTTCACACCGCACGTTCCATTTTTTCATACCGCACGTTCCATATTTTCACACCGCACGTTCCATTTTTTCACACCGCACGTTCCATATTTTCACACCGCACGTTCCATTTTTTCACACCGCACGTTCCATTTTTTCACACCGCACGTTCCATTTTTTCACACCGCACGTTCCATTTTTTCACACCGCACGTTCCATATTTTCACACCGCACGTTCCATTTTTTCACACCGCACGTTCCATTTTTTCACACCGCACGTTCCATTTTTTCACACCGCACGTTCCATTTTTTCACACCGCACGTTCCATTTTTTCACACCGCACGTTCCATTTTTTCACACCGCACGTTCCATTTCTTCACACCGCACGTTCCATATTTTCACACCGCACGTTCCATATTTTCACACCGCACGTTCCATTTTTTCACACCGCACGTTCCACTTTTTCACACCGCACGTTCCATTTTTTCACACCGCACGTTCCATTTTTTCACACCGCACGTTCCATATTTTCACACCGCACGTTCCATTTTTTCACACCGCACGTTCCATTTTTTCACACCGCACGTTCCATTTTTTCACACCGCACGTTCCATTTTTTCACACCGCACGTTCCATTTTTCACACCGCACGTTCCATATTTTCACACCGCACGTTCCATTTTTTCACACCGCACGTTCCATATTTTCACACCGCACGTTCCATTTTTTCACACCGCACGTTCCATATTTTCACACCGCACGTTCCATTTTTTCACACCGCACGTTCCATTTTTTCACACCGCACGTTCCATTTTTTCACACCGCACGTTCCATTTTTTCACACCGCACGTTCCATTTTTTCACACCGCACGTTCCACTTTTTCACACCGCACGTTCCATTTTTTCACACCGCACGTTCCATTTTTTCACACCGCACGTTCCATTTTTCACACCGCACGTTCCATTTTTTCACACCGCACGTTCCATTTTTTCACACCGCACGTTCCACTTTTTCACACCGCACGTTCCATTTTTTCACACCGCACGTTCCATTTTTTCACACCGCACGTTCCATTTTTTCACACCGCACGTTCCATTTTTTCACACCGCACGTTCCATTTTTTAACACCGCACGTTCCATTTTTTCACACCGCACGTTCCATTTTTTCACACCGCACGTTCCATTTCTTCACACCGCACGTTCCATTTTTTCACACCGCACGTTCCATTTTTTCACACCGCACGTTCCATTTTTTCACACCGCACGTTCCATATTTTCACACCGCACGTTCCATTTTTTCACACCGCACGTTCCATTTTTTCACACCGCACGTTCCATTTTTTCACACCGCACGTTCCATTTTTTCACACCGCACGTTCCATTTTTTCACACCGCACGTTCCACTTTTTCACACCGCACGTTCCATTTTTTCACACCGCACGTTCCATTTTTTCACACTGCACGTTCCATTTTTTCACACCGCACGTTCCATTTTTTCACACCGCACGTTCCATTTTTTCACACCGCACGTTCCATTTTTTCACACCGCACGTTCCATTTTTTCACACCGCACGTTCCATTTTTTCACACCGCACGTTCCATATTTTCACACCGCACGTTCCATTTTTTCACACCGCACGTTCCATTTTTTCACACCGCACGTTCCATTTTTTCACACCGCACGTTCCATTTTTTCACACCGCACGTTCCATTTCTTCACACCGCACGTTCCATATTTTCACACCGCACGTTCCATTTTTTCACACCGCACGTTCCATTTTTTCACACCGCACGTTCCATATTTTCACACCGCACGTTCCATTTTTTCACACCGCACGTTCCATATTTTCACACCGCACGTTCCATTTTTTCACACCGCACGTTCCATTTTTTCACACCGCACGTTCCATTTTTTTCACACCGCACGTTCCATTTTTTCACACTGCACGTTCCATTTTTTCACACCGCACGTTCCATATTTTCACACCGCACGTTCCATTTTTTCACACCGCACGTTCCATTTTTTCACACCGCACGTTCCATTTTTTTCACACCGCACGTTCCATTTTTTCACACTGCACGTTCCACTTTTTCACACCGCACGTTCCCTTTTTTCACACCGCACGTTCCACTTTTTCACACCGCACGTTCCATTTTTTCACACCGCACGTTCCACTTTTTCACACCGCACGTTCCATTTTTTCACACCGCACGTTCCATTTTTTCACACCGCACGTTCCATTTTTTCACACCGCACGTTCCACATTTTCACACCCCACGTTCCATTTTTTCACACTGCACGTTCCACTTTATCACACCGCACGTTCCATTTTTTCACACCGCACGTTCCATTTTTTCACACCGCACGTTCAAATTTTTCACACCGCACGTTCCATTTTTTCACACCGCACGTTCCATTTTTTCACACCGCACTTTCCACTTTTTCACACCGCACGTTCCATTTTTTCACACCGCACGTTCCACATTTTCACACCGCACGTTCCAATTCACACACTCCACGTTCCACTTTTTCACACCGCACGTTCCATTTTTTCACACCGCACGTTCCATTTTTTCACACCGCACGTTCCATTTTTTCACACCGCACGTTCCATTTTTTCACACCGCACGTTCCATTTTTTCACACCGCACGTTCCATTTTTTCACACCGCACGTTCCATTTTTTCACACCGCACGTTCCATATTTTCACACCGCACGTTCCATTTTTTCACACCGCACGTTCCACATTTTCACACCCCACGTTCCATTTTTTCACACTGCACGTTCCACTTTATCACACCGCACGTTCCATTTTTTCACACCGCACGTTCCATTTTTTCACACCGCACGTTCAAATTTTTCACACCGCACGTTCCATTTTTTCACACCGCACGTTCCATTTTTTCACACCGCACTTTCCACTTTTTCACACCGCACGTTCCTTTTTTTCACACCGCACGTTCCACATTTTCACACCGCACGTTCCAATTCACACACTCCACGTTCCATTTTTTCACACCGCACGTTCCATTTTTTCACACCGCACGTTCCATTTTTTCACACCGCACGTTCCACTTTTTCACACCGCACGTTCCATTTTTTCACACCGCACGTTCCATTTTTTCACACCGCACGTTCCATTTTTTCACACCGCACGTTCCATATTTTCACACCGCACGTTCCATATTTTCACACCGCACGTTCCATTTTTTCACACCGCACGTTCCATTTTTTCACACCGCACGTTCCATTTTTTCACACCGCACGTTCCATTTTTTCACACCGCACGTTCCATTTTTTCACACCGCACGTTCCATTTTTTCACACCGCACGTTCCATTTCTTCACACCGCACGTTCCATATTTTCACACCGCACGTTCCATATTTTCACACCGCACGTTCCATTTTTTCACACCGCACGTTCCATTTTTTCACACCGCACGTTCCATTTTTTCACACCGCACGTTCCATTTTTTCACACCGCACGTTCCATTTTTTCACACCGCACGTTCCATTTTTTCACACCGCACGTTCCATTTTTTCACACCGCACGTTCCATTTTTTCACACCGCACGTTCCATATTTTCACACCGCACGTTCCATTTTTTATACCGCACGTTCCATTTTTTCACACCGCACGTTCCATATTTTCACACCGCACGTTCCATTTTTCACACCGCACGTTCCATTTTTTCACACCGCACGTTCCATTTTTTCACACCGCACGTTCCATTTTTTCACACCGCACGTTCCATTTTTTCACACCGCACGTTCCATTTTTTCACACCGCACGTTCCATTTTTTCACACCGCACGTTCCATTTTTTCACACCGCACGTTCCATTTTTTCACACCGCACGTTCCATTTTTTCACACCGCACGTTCCATTTTTTCACACCGCACGTTCCATTTTTTCACACCGCACGTTCCACTTTTTCACACCGCACGTTCCATTTTTTCACACCGCACGTTCCATTTTTTCACACCGCACGTTCCATTTTTTCACACCGCACGTTCCATTTTTTCACACCGCACGTTCCATTTTTTCACACCGCACTTTCCACTTTTTCACACCGCACGTTCCATTTTTTCACACCGCACGTTCCACATTTTCACACCGCACGTTCCAATTCACACACTCCACGTTCCACTTTTTCACACCGCACGTTCCACTTTTTCACACCGCACGTTCCATTTTTTCACACCGCACGTTCCATTTTTTCACACCGCACGTTCCATATTTTCACACCGCACGTTCCATTTTTTCACACCGCACGTTCCATATTTTCACACCGCACGTTCCATTTTTTCACACCGCACGTTCCATTTTTTTACACCGCACGTTCCATTTTTTCACACCGCACGTTCCATTTTTTCACACCGCACGTTCCATATTTTCACACCGCACGTTCCATTTTTTCACACCGCACGTTCCATTTTTTCACACCGCACGTTCCATTTTTTCACACCGCACGTTCCACTTTTTCACACCGCACGTTCCATTTTTTCACACCGCACGTTCCAATTTTTCACACCGCACGTTTTATTTTTTCACACCGCACGTTCCATTTTTTCACACCGCACGTTCCATATTTTCACACCGCACGTTCCATTTTTTCACACCGCACGTTCCATTTTTTCACACCGCACGTTCCATTTTTTCACACCGCACGTTCCACTTTTTCACTCCGCACGTTCCATTTTTTCACACCGCACGTTCCAATTTTTCACACCGCACGTTTTATTTTTTCACACCGCACGTTCCATTTTTTCACACCGCACGTTCCATATTTTCACACCGCACGTTCCATTTTTTCACACCGCACGTTCCATTTTTTCACACCGCACGTTCCATTTTTTCACACCGCACTTTCCACTTTTTCACACCGCACGTTCCATTTTTTCACACCGCACGTTCCACATTTTCACACCGCACGTTCCAATTCACACACTCCACGTTCCACTTTTTCACACCGCACGTTCCACTTTTTCACACCGCACGTTCCATTTTTTCACACCGCACGTTCCATTTTTTCACACCGCACGTTCCATATTTTCACACCGCACGTTCCATTTTTTCACACCGCACGTTCCATATTTTCACACCGCACGTTCCATTTTTTCACACCGCACGTTCCATTTTTTTACACCGCACGTTCCATTTTTTCACACCGCACGTTCCATTTTTTCACACCGCACGTTCCATATTTTCACACCGCACGTTCCATTTTTTCACACCGCACGTTCCATTTTTTCACACCGCACGTTCCATTTTTTCACACCGCACGTTCCACTTTTTCACACCGCACGTTCCATTTTTTCACACCGCACGTTCCAATTTTTCACACCGCACGTTTTATTTTTTCACACCGCACGTTCCATTTTTTCACACCGCACGTTCCATATTTTCACACCGCACGTTCCATTTTTTCACACCGCACGTTCCATTTTTTCACACCGCACGTTCCATTTTTTCACACCGCACGTTCCACTTTTTCACACCGCACGTTCCATTTTTTCACACCGCACGTTCCAATTTTTCACACCGCACGTTTTATTTTTTCACACCGCACGTTCCATTTTTTCACACCGCACGTTCCATATTTTCACACCGCACGTTCCATTTTTTCACACCGCACGTTCCATTTTTTCACACCGCACGTTCCATTTTTTCACACCGCACGTTCCATATTTTCACACCGCACGTTCCACTTTATCACACCGCACGTTCCATTTTTTCACACCGCACGTTCCATTTTTTCACACCGCACGTTCAAATTTTTCACACCGCACGTTCCATTTTTTCACACCGCACGTTCCATTTTTTCACATCGCACTTTCCACTTTTTCACACCGCACGTTCCATTTTTTCACACCGCACGTTCCACTTTTTCACACCGCACGTTCCACATTTTCACACCGCACGTTCCATTTTTTCACACCGCACGTACCATTTTTTCACACCATACGTTCCACTTTTTCACACCGCACGTTCCATTTTTTCACACCGCACGTTCCATTTTTTCACACCGCACGTTCCAATTTTTCACACCGCACGTTCCACTTTTACACACCGCACGTTCCAATTTTTCACACCGCACGTTCCATTTTTTCACACCGCACGTTCCAATTTTTCACACCGCACGTTCCACTTTTAAACACCGCACGTTCCATTTTTTCACACCGCACGTTCCACTTTTTCACACCGCACGTTCCATTTTTTCACACCGCACGTTCCATTTTTTCACACCGCACGTTCCATTTTTTCACACCGCACGTTCCACTTTTTCACACCGCACGTTCCACTTTTTCACACCGCACGTTCCTAATTTTTTCACACCGTGCGTGCCGAAGTTTTCACACCCATTTTTTCGTGCGTACCAACTTTTTTCACAACGTGTGTGCCGCATTTCATATAATATATATATAATATAATATACATATTTACATATACTATATACAAAAAAGGAAAATACAATAAATAAATACATATATCGTTAGTAAAATTCGCAAACACGCTAGCTAAGTCCACTTTTTTCCAAAATTAAGATTTTAATGCAAAACGGTAACATTATACATAATACATATTTTACAACAAAAAAACATGTCATTATATAGTTTAAAGTTGTTGTAATTTTGTGGTTTGCAAAAACGCTAAGTCCACAAAACTACGAAAAATATCAATATTAATATTCACCCTTATTCTGGTTGTCGTCGTCGACGTCGTCTTGCGTCGACAGTTTAAAATTGGTATTCTGTTTGTCGTTATTGACAGTTATAGATGACTGTCGACGCACATTTGGTATTCTGTGAGTCAATACGCCGTCGATATTGTGTTGTGTCGAGTCTGATTTTGTCGACTCTGATTTTATCGACATCATTTTTGGTAACGACGACGACGGCGACGACGACGACGACAACCAGAATAAGGGTGATTATTAATTAATTAATAATAATAATAATAATAATTAATATTATTAGTTATTAATATTAATATTATTATTATTTTGTAAAAATAATTGCGTTTTAAACAGTTTAGAAATTTTAAAAACTGAAAAAGCTACAATGTTTTTTGTGTCTCCTGTAAAATTTGAATAAAGGGACTTAACACATTTGCGAATGAGACTAACGATATATTTAATAGAAAAAGAAAAAAGATCCTGGCCAGGGATTGAACCAATCTGTTCGAGATTATTGCTAAGAGTTGTAAATAATAACTTTTTGAGAATATTTTTTAAAATCAATTTAAAATTCAATTGCTTATTCTCAATCATCTGCGCATTCAATCCCTAGTTGGGGTTTTTGTGTGATTATTTTTCTTTTTTAATTTTTTCTTAATACATATATACATATTATACATATATACATATATATACATATTAATATTCTGATATAATCCCTGCAGGAAATGTCAATAGTGAAACTGTACTGACTTACTATTGACACAGTCACAAGTACTACTGACTTATTATATGACAGGCAATGCTTTTTACTATAGACATTTAACATGTGCGTGTCATTGAAAATCTACTACTGACGTTAGTACTATTGACTAGGTACTTCTTTTGGGACCATATATAGACATTGGAACCAGTGAATCAATAGTACAATTTAGCATTTCTAGTCTACACTTTTGGTACTTTTCTGTAGTAAACGACGACAATAAAATTTAAATTTTTGTAAATATTTGATATTTTATTAAAAAAAATAATAAAAAGGTATGATTTTATTGTTACAGCCTTTTTTTAAATTTAAATATAAAAACTAAAAAGGTACTATTAATTCAGTCTTTCTTATTTATATAGGAACATCAAAATAACGTTTTTGTTTTAATAAAATTAAGTAAAATTATTAATCTTCTTTGGGAGAGTCGTCTTCTTCACGATTTTCATTATTTTTGGTTTTGCTGCGACCCATTTGTTTGAAATATTTTTTCTTTTGGCGCTGAAATGCTGCTCTTAAGTGTTTTGTCCGAATTTTCATTGAAAGTTGATATTACATCTGATATTAAAAAAACGAAACAAATTGTTAAAATATTACAAATATTTATGAGAACGCAAACAAGCATTTATTACCTATTAGGGCTTTAAAAACATTTGAGTATTCGCGTAACCTCTTTTTGCCAAAAGAGCCATCAACATTAAAATTCATGATAATATTTTGGTCAAATATTTCATCAAGGTTTCGTTCTGCCCCCAGGGAGTGATTTCATTTATCGAATCTATTGAATATAAACAAAAAATGCAATTTTATTCGTTGAAGTAGTTCCACAATAAAAGTAAATACTTATGTATGGGTCTGAATGAGTTTCCAAAATAGCATCAAATTCTCTCAGTTTTTCTTCAGAGTTGATAGGGATAAATTCCATAAGATTTGAAGCAATTTCATTTTGTTTAACAATTGTGTGCAATATACCAATTTTTTATCTTCTCGCGTAAACTATATTTTGGAAAATCTATTTGAGACGACACAGAACATTCAGGCTCCACAAAATTTTCACAATTTACACTTATAATTGTCTCATTTTCACTACTTCTATTTTTATATAACATTGATTGTTTGTTTATTAAACGTTTATAATTTCTTGACAATTTGACAATTGACAATTTTTTTTCTCATCAAAGGCAAATTAAATAATTGTTGACGCTTCGATCACAACGTCACCATAAAGTCACCAATATAGTCGACAAAACTGGTGACTTGGAGACACTTGTCGACATGTTTCCTTCAGGGATAATATACTGATAAATATTATATATTTGATATGTATTAGAACAAATTAAAAAAAATGAAAAAAAAATTGTTTTAAGCCCGACCTGGAGTTTGAAACCTGGCCTTACGTCTAATAAACCAACACCCTACTTACTAGACCACAGCGACTTCAAATCAATCGCCTGTATACCATCTATACATATAAACTGTTTGACAAAAACTTAATCTTGTACTGTTGCCTCCCTTAGAAATAATGTTGTTTCTCTGTTAAATATGAACTTTTGTTCTGTTAAAATCTAAAATCTCGGAAAAAATTTCAAAATCTACAATGAAAACTCGCTCTGTTAAGGATTCTGACGATTGGGTAAGTTAAAGGGACGTAAAATGCTTTAAAAACAATTTTCATTGTCCGCTCATGTTGTCCTGTTTTCCCACAATATTGATTTTTTTTATCGGATTACAATACCTTTCGGAAATGTGTGATTATCTGTTTATTGTAGTTCTTATTATGCAATATTTTGTAACAGTGATTAACTATAGGACTTATTTTATCAACTTTTGCCCTTTTTTTTTTCTTATTTTACCCAGGAATTTAATTAATTTTTCCTTTTTTTTCTTTCGCAGCCTCAAATTAATTGTTTAACAGAGTTCTTTTAATAACATAACAGAGCTCTGTTAACTAATTGGTTTGCGTCTGGGGAGATAGATTTTAAAATCTATCTTCACACACATTTTTTTTTTTAATCGCTTTTCGGTTCCTTTGTAATCATCCTGTCAGGTAATCATGTCAATCGCAATGAACAACATCCAACATTCAACATTTTTCGTATGAAATTTATGATGACGTTACTAAAAAAATAAACGTTACAGCAGATATATGTGACGCGAGCGATATCTTCTTCATCTAATTATCAAGCCAGCATTCCAAATCAACACTCTTCTTCGTTCGGCATCATCATCATGTGTAATTACCAATCCAATCAGTTTTTATCAAATGTGCAACACCAGGAACAGCAAGTTGGGCTAAAACAGTCAAATGACAGCAAAAAGAGAAAGAAAACAAGAAGAAAAAAAAAAAAAAATCAGCAAATCAAGCAACAACATCTCCGTTTAAAAGCGCAAAAAAAAACTAAACAGAATAGATGAGAAAGGAGGAGAGGAAACCGCGATGTACCAATAATTACATGGGTTTTTCAAGCAAGCCACATAGATGTGTACGCGCGTGCATAAAACGTTAGGTATTTAGAGTTTTGCAGTTTGTCGTTCGTTTTGGGTAGAAAAAAATTGACCAGAAGTATCTAATCATCATAACATTGAGCCCAGTGGAGTTGAAAACAAAACATGGCAGCGGCAGTGGCAATTAATTAAGGCGCCCTGTCGCCAACATTTGTGGTCATAATTATACGGCAATAACAAGAGCAGCAGCATTGGCAGCAGGAGCAGCAATACTGCACCAGCACTGTCTCAATTTAACAATTATTTTGGGCTGAAACTGAATGTGACAACAAATTCGTGAGTGAGGCTTTCAACATTTTAAAAGACACCAACCAGCAGCAACAGTAGTAGTAGTAGTAGTAGTGACAGAGATATTATCATGTTGTGTCGTGTATTAAAGTGTACATTTAGGAAAAAGTATTGTTGGTTGCTTGGTTGCTGGTTCACTAGCCGTTGCAACAATTGCAGGCAGCAGGTTGTAATAGTCAGCCTTTAATTTCTAGCTGCTAAGGAAAAAGGTGAATTTAAACAAAATATTTCTATTCTTTTTGTTTTTAATAATAAACAGGCTTTAATTTTTAGTCGCATACATTTCCCTCTCTCTCTCTCTCTGTCTTTGGATTTCGTTTGTTGCCATACCATGGTTATGTTTTCGCATGTCGGTGGTTAGACATGAACTTCCCTTTTTGAATCACAGACAAGCAAATAACAACACGATAACAACTGTTGTAAGTCGTTTTTTTTTTTTTTTATTTCTTGCTTCGATAATAAACTTAAAATAAAACGCAAAGTACAGAAATGTAAAGGAATGTTTTCATTAAAAAGAATTTTAAAATTTTAAATTGAACAGAAAAGCTCAATTCAATGAAAACCGTATAGACGAACAGAGACACAGACACACACTATTGCAGCTCCAGTCTTTTGTACTACTTTACTTAAGGTAACTAAGGTCCTAGATGATCTCCGATGATTCCAGACCAGAGATCAGCAATGAATCGTTTTTTCGCTACTCATAAGCACTCAAGAAGTGAAAAGTTTCTCAAAAATCTATAGACGCTAAACTGTAAGTCCCGTTTCTAAGTGATCAAATTAACACACACAACATGAATGGTATAAGAAGCTAGGTTGTTATCCTGATTAATTGGTTGTAATGACTAATTAAGTAAGTAACAGAGATCAGCAATGAATCGTTTTTTCGCTACTCATAAGCACTCAAGAAATTTTGAATATAAGTAAGTCAACAATATTGAAATTTAACTACATACTCTGATTCATTCATACTCACTGCAACATTGATTTATAAGTACAAGTTGCAATGAGTATGCGTATAACGTTGACATCAATCTCATACCATTCGAAATATGTTTTATTCATAAGCCAGCCTGCTCATTTAGATTTATAACTTGTAACGACACGTTTCCGCTCGAGTGCTGGGGTAGTTCAGCGGCGTCCAGTGGTTACATAAAGAAAAGACATTTCCTTGTAGATTCTAAGCTATTTATTTACAATAACTTAAAATAGCTTACTTACTACACTACGTTAGGGCTACATAGAAGAAAAATTAAGTTTAATATTAGTTAATAAGCCCTAGGCCGGCCAAATAACGGTTCGTCAAGTAGCAGTGTCAGTCATGTCAAGTAACTATCGTTTGTCGAGTAACAGTGCCGAAGAGTAAAGGGGGGTTGAGTCAGAACATCAGTCAAGCGGTATGCGCTCCGGATGGCTGTGGTTCTGCTGGTCCTTGCTATTAATCAAGGGGGGTTGAGTCAGAACGACAGTCAAACGGCATGCGCTCCAGATGACCGTGGTTTCTACTGGTCCTTGCTATTGCCCCGGCACAGTCAGTCAAATCAACCAAAGGGGAATGTCAGAAGAACAATCAAATGGCCTACGCACAGAATGATTGTGGTTCTGAAACCTCTGGTGTCTGTCCAGTCACAGGTTCGTCAAATTATCGTGTTAGTTGAGTCAAAAAAAGGGGAGTGTCAGAAGAACAATCAAATGGCCTACGCACAGAATGATTGTGGTTCTGAAACCTCTGGTGTCTGTCCAGTCACAGTTGCCAACGTTTTACTGGCGGTAAACAAGTCACAAGTGTGGGAGAACCACACCTCCCGTGACCAGCTTATGTTTATTAGCTCAGTCGATGTCACAAGATCGACCTGCCTTACCAGCAACTCGTCACCAACTGCCCCGACCGCTGAAGACTTGCTTGCTTTAATACACAAAAGAAATGAATAACGGATCGAACCTCAAACAAGTTATGTCCAACGTTACAACTCACCAATGTGAGAGCAAGCAACAATTGAATTCAGCAGAGAGGTCGTGTAGGTCAAATGAGAGTCGAACGACAACCGTTATTAATAAAAAGAATATTTCTAAAAATAGAAAATAAAACCTTAACAACATTAATAAATATTTCAAGCACAATGGGCTTGTTATGAACTTATACTAAAATAATTACAATAATTTTGTTTTAATAATAATTACAGGTTAGAATTTAACATACATATAAATAATTATAAGTATATAATATTAGTTATTAGTACATACTATACAATGATTATTTGGTTGAACCGGTGGACATATGTAAGTAGGTATGGTGTGGGCAAAAACGAGGTCTCCGACTTTTGTCGTCACAAACTTTAGAAAAATACTTGTAAAAGATTCGACTGACTCGAAGACATATAAGCAAAAAAGGTAGAGCAGCAAACAGAGTGTTCGTACGCGAATCATACTTATTTTGTGATTCTTGTTGAATGTTGAGTTATGGAGAGTTGAAATCAACAACATCATACATGTTGTTTACACTTCAAACTTTGAATAGAGATTCCATGATATTAAAATAAGTATGAATGCGTATAAGTATCAGAAATTATGACTATGATTTGATTCTACTCATCTTTTTGAATACTCAGTGCTGATCTCTGTTCCAGGCTGATTTAATTAATCTAAAGATCAAAATATTGTTTAAATACTTCTTAGGCTGAATGATGAGACTGGAAACCATAAAAGAATTACCTTTGAATGATCCGGAATTTCCTGCTGCTGAGAAATCTCCAGCAGTCATGAATGAAGGACGTGGTTTGTCGAAAGACTTGATCAGAGCATGGCTGCCCAAGTACATAGAGATTTTAAGTTAAAATTCCATCACCTAACAAGCACTGTGCCACTTTCAATACGGTCCTGATCTCCCCCATTTTGAAAACACTGCAGTAGTCAGACAGCCTATGTAACAATAGGCCTTAACCCCAACCCTGCGGATTTTTAATAGTCACAAGGTCAATCTATAATTCATATATATTCTAAAAATTTTAAATAAAAATTAACTCTGCAGCGAATTACTGTCCTTACCCCGTTAATAGCGTTAAAAATTCGATATGATAAGTTTTGCCCAATTGATTGCAGAAATAATTTTTACTTTGAACTGAAGACTGCATACCTTTACATGCATGACTTTTTAGTTTTTCACACACTTGCACTTGCACTTGAAACGCATGTTGATAATTGCATTTGCAAATGACAGCAGCAGCAACAACAGTAACAACAACAAACTTTTTTTTAACAGGCAAATAAAGCGAAAAAGAAAGAAACTGTCGGCACTTGTGATTGTAAGAAATAGTGAGCCGAGATCGAAAAAGATTCTTTTGGAATGAACGAACGAAGCAACGAACATTTATTGAAAGCAGCTTTGCTGCAAGCAAAATGCCAAAACATTTCAAAAAATTAAATTCACCTGCTGTTGCTGTTGCCATAGCTATTTGCTACTATTGCATGAGATGAAGATACTATTGCTGGCTGTTGTTGATGCAATTGATGGGATGCCTGATATGTTTACATGCTGCTGTCTGTTCGGTTCTGTTCTGTTCTGTTCGATTGTGATCCTCTGCTAAACATATTTTGATGAAAATGATGTTGTCTCCGCATCGTGCTGCGAGTTTAAATGAATGTTGCGCATGCCAAGCACGCACTGTGCAATGCGACAGATTATTATCGGTTGTTGCTGGAAAAATCGCTGTGTTTCTGACTGTCTGTCTGTCTGTCTGCTGTTAAATATTTCACTCTCTGTGGATGTGTTTTGTCAGTCAGCGTTATTGGCAATGTAAAGATAATGTTAATGTCGATGTTGTTGTTGTCGTGGTCGTGGTCGTTGTAGTGCATGTCACAAAAACATTTGATTTGTTGTTGTAAAGTAATGTTCTCTTCCACCTCAGCAATTGTTAAGATATTGACAATTCATTGATAGTTTCCTAACGATACTCTGTTTTTTTTTCCTTTTTTTTGCGTTGCTCTGGCATTGAAAGCAGACGACGTCTGGTGTTTTTTTTTCTCCATCTTTCTTCTTTTTTGCTCCCTAAACACCAAGGCGTGTCATTATCATAGAAAGCCCCGGCAAGAAGCCGAAGAAGCTGCATTAGTCTCTTATTAATGAAATGATTCTGTTATTATAGACGCCAACCAGCCAGCCAGCCAGCCAGCCATATAGCCAGCCATCCAGCAACCATCCTTAAATGCATAATTTACATGCTCGAAGGTCTCTGTCTATTCATAGCCGTTTACTATAAGCAAACGAACGCAAAAAAAAAACGAAGAAGAACTCTTCCTGAAAATAATGAACGGCGTCAACATTTTTTTTCTTATTCCTCTTCTAGGCATTCTGTCTGTCCAACCATTCGTTTTTTTTTTTTTTTTTTTGTTTTTCTGTCGATAATAGTATGGCGGAAATTTATTTGCATAGAAATCAAAAAATTGTGAAATTTTCAAGTTTAATATCTGCGAAATAGAAGACAGCACCAGCATCAGGGCAATAGCAACAAAAGCATCATCATCATCATCATCGTAGACTAGAAAGTAGGAACTCTTTCTCTCTCTCTCTCTCTCTCACTGCTGCGGCTGCTGTCAGTGTTGTCAGATTTTTTTTTACCTCCATCGCCAAAAGCTATACGCAAAATCGCCAAAAATCGCCAAAATAAAATATTCTTCATTTTTTCCAAAATAAAAATCGCCAAAAGTTTAAAAAATCATTTATATTTATTTATTTCATGTATTATAAAGTCAATATAAATCTAATAAAAGTCTATAATAAAAAAATATTATAATTTTACATTACATTTGTACTTTTAGTGCATTAGTTATTAGTTGTCAAAATATTTTTTACAAAAATTAATTGCATAAATCTATAATATCATATACCTCATTCTCTGCAGATTCATTTTCACTGCTTGGTATATCATACATTGTATTAGAATTAAACTTTTTTAACATTTTATCTGTAGGCTCAAATGAATTGCAACAAATATTTTAACATTCATATAACTTATTATTCTTATCAATGAATATAAACGGTCATATTGAATTTTATTACGTAAGCGAGTTTTAGTGTAATTCATAATAGAAAATACCCTTTCTACCCAAGCGTTGCTGCTTGGTAAAATTAACATATTTAGAACGTCCAGTGTCTAAGTCTTTAAAGTGAAATGTTCCAGTCGCATCGCAATAATTGTAAACTTGTGGCCAAAAGTTGGGATTTTACCTTTAAAGATCTCAGTCCAATTAATATATGCTAATTTTGACAATTGCAATTCGTATTCCCCTGCAGATATTTTTGGATTTAAAAATAAAGTTTCTGAATTTTGAACTACCGAAAATTTTACTTGTGTTAAAGGGTTTCCACATTTTAATATTGAAAATTCATTATATGTTTTAAAAATATTTATATTTTCAGGTAACCGCTTTAGCATTTATTTTAATAGTTTTTTTTAAATGCAAAAAACAATTTTCTTTTAAGATTTCTGCATCATATTCATTCATTTTTATATTTTTTAATTTCATTTCAAATTCTGTGTCAAAATCTATTCCATTCCAATGGCAGCATAGAATCCGGCGAATCAATAGCCAAATTTAATGAACATATTAAGTTATCCAAATTTCCATTATTTTTTAAAAATGACGGCTAAAACATTTTAGAAGAAATAATTAATATTGTTAAAACTATTTCACCATACATGCTATCTGCATCCATATAATCAGATTGAAGTTCTAAATTTAAATGATTCATTTTATTAACTATTGGGTTAATAATTAAATATCAAAAAAAAGTCTATTTTTTTCGTCAGATAGTTCTTTATAAATATGTTAAGCAGTCTTGTTGTTTTCAGCAGTTGAGATTAAAGAAAAGTGGTATTTTAACTCCATCCACTGCTCCAAAACTCTTCTGATGGCGGCCCCATAAGACAGCCAACGAGTCCCCGATATTTGTACAAGTTTTCTAAAATTATTCGAATCAACTCCAATGTTAACCAAATCAAAATTTTGTATTGTAAAGTACGAAGTGGGCTATAGCTAAAATAGTTGTAAATTTCCTTAAGTAAAAAGTCAGCCTTTTTGGGAATTTCACTTGAAAAAGTAATAATTGTGGAATTTCTTGTTTTATTTATTTATTTGTTAAAAATAGCCAAATAAATCGCCAACTAGTCTGTAAATCGCCAAAAAAATCGCCACGTCGCCAATTGAAAATGTTGGTCGCCAAAGGCAATGAAAAATCGCCACGTTTGGCGAGAAATCGCCACATCTGACAGCACTGGCTGCTGTTATTTTTATTAAAACTGCCGCCATTTAAACATTACTTATTCCTGTGTGTGTGTAAGATGTGTGCTGCACAGTGTAATATGCATGTGTATGCTTTTAGAACTTTATGGCCTATGCTAAGTGTTCTTCTTAGTGTATGTGTATGTGTGTTTGTGTGTGTAGTCGTAATTGACCTATACACGTACAACAAATGGCTAAATAAATGCGTTAATGGCTGTGTTTTTTGTGTTTCTTTACCCGGCTCCTTGTCGTTTTATAGGTATCGTTTTTCGTAATACATGTTGGAGCATTAACCAGCCATTATTTTGATTTTGTTATTCCGCCGCTTTCCTATTTTTTTTTCTGTTTTGAACTTACAAGTTGGCGCCAAATATGCTGGAAGCATTCATTCATTTGCTTAACTCTTCATCAGTATCACCACCAGGCTAACAATTTTTACAATAATATTGTTGTTATTGTTGTTGCTGTTGGTATTGCCATTGTTCCATAATATTGTTCTTCTTCCTTGAGTTGTTGGTTCTTAAAGAACTTTTTTTAATTAAATTTTAATTTTTAGACTCTTTTACCCTACACTATCACTTTCATAGGTTGTATTTATTTAATTATCATATCAGGGGGGTTACCCCCATTCCTTGTTAGCTTAACGGAGCTATCATCCATTGATATCAAGGATATAGCTTCGTTCATCAAACTTTCTGGCTGGTTTTCCAGTACGGGGTAGTCGTGCTTCCGTTGTGCAGCCCTTGCGCTGACCAACTTCTTCCTTATCCCTGATTGTGGTGGAACTTGGTCAGTACAGGGACTGCGTTCACCCGTGGTATCACAACGGGCCGCTATGCGTGCTCAAGTGAGCTTTGTGACATCAGAGCTACCACTCCGACCTAACCTAACCTAACCTAACCAGGGGGGTTACCGCGTATTTCGATTCGAAAGAAATAATTTAAGAATTCGAACGATTTGTACTGTGTATTACGATAATCGTAATATTTTTTACGAAAGAACAAAAGTGATCGAAAACTAAATTTCCCTTTCGAAATAGCAACTCTGTATTACGAAAACAATCATTCGGAATGAAAAAAGCGTTAGGAAATTATTCGGAACTATTTTGTTAGTGACAAATTGGAAGAATAATAAAAATGTAAGTATTTTAACAATTTAAAATAAATAAAAGTGTACAACAAACGAGTAAATGTTAATAATAAATATTATAACATTTATATAAATATAAATAATAAATATATATAAAAAAGATATAAATAAATAGAATAGAAATAAATATTTGTCTTTCGCTTGATAAGTTCCATACGTGCGAATCATGGCTAGCACCACCAAAGCGTCCATTCACAGCCCTTACAAACATTTCATGATCGCATATCTGCAAAAATAAAAAATATTGAAACATGCGTCCATAGTCATGTACATATAATATGTTTTACTGTACCACCATAGCATTGATGCTGTGTTTTAATTTTCTATTAAAATATAGATGCTCGATCGTTTTTGGTCTTATTATTTGGATATGAGTACCGTCTACTGCTCCAATAATACCTGGAATTCCACTGATATTATAAAAGCATCTTCTGGCCTCTTTCTGTTTTTCTTTTGTTGCTTTTAACACTATGTGTTTGAAACAAACAAAGTGATTTCTCAATGGCTTTTAAAACTTCAAACAAGCAACTGGACATTGACTGCTGAGAAATTCCTAAGTGTCGATATTGCCCGATTTGATGTTGGTACCCACCTTGTGCTAAAAATTTCAGCGTGGCTGCTAGCTTTAAAGTAGGTGTAATGGCTGTAGATCTCTGAGCATTTTTCAACTCACCTTCTATGTTAGTAAGGACATAAGTAAATGCATCCTTACCTTTAAATGCCGACAATTTTTCACAAAACTAAACGTGCAATTTATTAATATTGTTAATCATTTAATATTTTTGGTTTCTTACCTTTTATCATTAAGATCCATAATATTTGACGAGTCCCTTACTATTTTTCTTTGGACTCTTTCTGGAATGGTATCATCGTCATCAAACCACAAGGCAACACAATCCATTATAATAAAAAAATAACACAATATTTATCACAGTGTAACTTGTATTTTAAACTTAAAAATACAATTAAAATTTTATTTTTAAAGCTCGGTGATATTTACATACTTTTATTAATTTTATTTTTGTTATGGGAAATTTTCGTTCATTTAGACATTTTTGTTGCAGTGCTCCCAAGTTTTTCTAATATTTCCCATTTGTTTATAAATACAACTCTGCCATCATTTCGAACGAGTTACACAGTACGGTTCAGCTTTCGATTCGGAAATCGCTCTCGAAGAATTTTACTTAACGAATCGAAATACGCGGTAAACCCCCCCCAGAGTATCTTTCTGTAGCATATCTATCCATCATTTACCTGGCAGTGTAAATTTTTAGGTAGCCCGTAGTCTAGTAGTGTTGGCTTATTGGATGTAAGGTCACGGTTCAAACTCGAGGTCAGACATTTCCAACAAAACGAAATTTGAAAACTTATTTCTAAGGGGACTTTCTCCCAGTAGTGTTTTGACAAAAACTCTGAGAGTAAATAAAATTGCCATGCAAAGTTTCTTAAAAAATCTGTCGTCCGCAGTCGACTTCAAACTGTAGGTCCTGCCGCTTATGGATAAAATTATTACACTCAACATTAGTGGTGTGAGAAACTAGTTTGTAATCCTGAGTGAAGTGTTGTAATGGCCAATTATGTTATGTGTATGACAGATGGCAACCGTATAATTCTAGCACCTGTTGTAGTATAATAGTCATCCGATTAACTGAAATTACTGGGATAAAATACTTTAGGAATCACACCCAATGTTCCTTAAAAGAATGAAAAGAAATATAAAGCGCACTTGGTGATGCCTTAACCTGTTTAAGAATCCTATAAAATGCAAATTATTCAGTTATAGGGTTTATATGCATCCAGCTGAACAGCTCTATTCCAACAATCTTGTTATAAATTCGTCAAGATGGATATTATAAGGTCTGAACAAAGAAAACATTAACGAACAAGATAGGACGAGAAAGTCAACAGTTTCCGATACTGTTGACTATGCTCTCACGTTCGCTGCAGAATGATCCCACCACATCCCTTCGGCCAAAGGTTGTCAATTCAAGAACATCTTTACCATTAGAAAGTGATTTCTCCTGGGAAATTCTTGTAAATATAGTAGAACTGTTTCGCCAACTATTGGAAGAGTTGTGATCTACTAACAGTGTTTTACATTCTCGTCTATCGCATTCAGAAGTCTGGTATTTTTGCTACCAACCAAGAGGTAACCAGACGAAGTAATGCTTTTGTAGGAATTTGTTCTAAGCGGCAGCTGATACTTAGAGGAGTTTATTTTTGTAAAACTGAAATAAAGTAACAAACAGAAACGTGAAACCGTTTCTTAACCTTCCTATTCCCGCGCCAAAAAGTGAAACACCAATACCCGCGCGTTGGTCTGTAAGACCGACAATGGAAAATCCTATATCCTTGGTACTATTTCAAAAAAAATTTTTTGATGCAAAAACGAAGCTTATTACGAATAATAAAGCTACCAGTGATATCAACTTACTGCCACTATTTTTTTACAAAAAAAATCGCAATAATAAAAAAATATGTCTCACAGACCAACGCGCGGGTATAGGAAGGTTAAAGGCTGAATATATTCAGTAGTACGTTTGCCAGGTTACCGCCTTTCGGCCTAAACCTTATCCTCTCATCCACAACTGACAGAGAAGGAATTCATTATATACAAAGTAATAAGAGTGTGTATGTATTACAATAAAATCATTTAAATAAAATTGATGCCCTGCTTGTGTAGAGGGCGTAATGTGATAATCCATAATGTGTAACGGTTGTAGGTTATCACTATATTGGCATTAATAAACAAATAAATCCAGCTTAGAAAAGAGATTGTTTTATCTCAATCTCAACCTGGGTACAATACTTGAACACAAGGTGTATTATATTGTAATCGGTTTATGCACGAAAGTGCTTGTAAATCAATCGTATTAATACTGAAATATATTGTGTGTGAAGATAAATTCGAATTTGAAAATCCAAGACGAAGTACATAAATGCCACATTTGCCGTTAACAGAACAAAATTTTCCCTTAACAGAGCACTGTTAGCTATTTAACAGTATCCATCTGAGCAAGCCGGCTTGTTTAGGAGCTAATTTTGGAAATTACTCTAGGTCTATCAGTAACATACTATATGCAAAGCAGGGTTCCAAGGCCTCTTAAAATAATCAGCAACATAGTCCCATATAAAGTGGATATGGTATTGAGAAAATTGGCTTTGAAAATATCAATTTTTTGCTTGAAAATTCCCTAAAAGATATGGTCACTGATCTTTGGAACATTTAAGAAATAGTACACCATATAGACTATGTGCAAATGATAGTCCAGAGGGTCCCCTTTCGAACTAATTTTGAGAGTTGAGACTTTGAAAAAATCGATCACCAATCATCCTTTACATTTCAAAACTTTTGTTCACAAATAAAATTAATTTGAAGTCGCCGTGGTCTAGTAGGTAGTGTGTTGGCTTATTAGACTGAAGGCCCGAGTTCGAATCCCAGGTCAGACATCAAAACGAAAATATTTCTTCGGCGACTTCCTCTCAGCAGATTTCTGGCAAAAACTCTGAGAGTAAATAAAATTGCCATATAAAGCTGCTCAATAAAATTTGTCGTTCGGAGTCGACTTTAAAAAACTGTAGGTCCCGCCACTCATGTATAAAATTAACACACACAACATGAGTAGTGTTAGAAGCTAGGACTGAAGGGTGCGGACTTCTTGGGGACGATTGCTGTAGACTGTCTAATGGTGAAGGTATAGCACTGGCCATTTTATAGTCACCTAGCAGCAACTCGTTTCCTTGCCGTTCGCATCTTGAGATGTCCACAAACACTACTCCCTCTCTTCCACCTTCCTATAACCCATTTTCCTAAAAACCAGCTCAATGCACTGCATGAGTAGGGGCCATCCCCTGAGTGCTGGTTTCACCAAAAACAAAAAAAAAATTAAATTATTATAAATAAATTAAATTTTATGTTAATATAGTCTGCAATAATTGCAAAGTAGAAGACTAACCTACTTATTGCCACTGTTAAACAGGTAACAGTGCTCTGTTAATAGCAAAGTTTACCCTGTTAGACACAAGATGTGGGGCTGCTAAATGTCTGGATTTGCGTCTTTGGTTTTTAAATTCGACTTTATCTTCACACACATTGAAATACAATATATTCTTAACCCAAAACCAACAGTTTAAATCCAAATCTAAGCCAAACTCAAAAACCATAAGCTAAGCAAAGTTCAAACAAACATAATTAAAGGTGGTGTAATAAATAGTTACGACGAAAACGAGGTATTAATATGTTTACGGTTCTTTTACATATTTCTCTTTAGCTCTCTCTCTCATTAAACTACTTTAACTGTGTACACATTAAAAACAAAACTTTAAAACGTGCAATAATCTGTAAACATTATCGGGATTCCTAAAAAAA